>JAFEKR010000009.1:1200000-1800000 GCA_019022495.1 Epichloe hybrida
AGTTTAAGCTAGAGCCTAGTAAACTTATGGCGTTTAGAGAACTCTAAAAGAAGTTCTAGGAGGCACTAATCTTAGTGTACTTTAACTTACTTTATCTGCTAAGAGTAGAGACAGATATATCTAGTTATGTAATTAGAGCTATACTTATAATATTAGTGCTAGGTAGCTAGCACCTAGTAGTATATTTTTTAAGGAAGTTAACTAATATTAAACTTTACTACTTAACCCTAGATACTAAGTTATTAGTAATCTAAGAGGCATTTTAAGCCTAGAGATATTACCTTGCGTATTTAACTTATTAGATTATGGTTATTATAGACTATTTAAATTATAAGTACCTAGCTATAAAGCTAAAGCTATCTAGTAGGTAGGTAATAGTATTAGATAAGCTCTATCTATTTAATTTTAGGATTAAACATTATGTAAGTAAGCTAAACCCCGCTAATGCCTTATTAAGAAGAGCAGATTATATTAGTAAGAAGTGTAGGGTAGAGGCTACGTCCTTATAGCTACCTAACTTCTTAGCTAAGTTTTTAGATACTAAGTAGCAAGGGCGCTATGTATATAATAGTGTAGTCATAGGCCCTAAGGTTATATTACTTAGCGTAGTTAATAGTTTATTATAAGAGCGCTACGAGGGCTATTTGAGCCTCTAGGGTTTTAAGAAGATATAACTTTATTATATTATTAAGGAACCTAATAGTCCTGCAAAGCCTATGAGTAGTACGCTAACTAGGTCTATTTATTATAAGTAGTAAGGTTATGCTTTATCTGTGTTTTCTAATGTTTCTGTAAGTCCAGTAAGCCTATAGGTTAGGAGTCTAGCTAGGTTAGTAGTTAGCAAGTAACATAGGCGCCCCCTTAAAACACTACTTAGCTATAATTTGTCTGTAAGTCTAAAAGCATACTATAAGCTAGCTACTTGTAGTAGTATTATAGCGAGAATATAAGTAGTCTAGCAAACCTCTTCTAAGTTTGTATGTAATATATGTCCTATGTATGTAGAATTAGAGACTTTAATTTAAGTTATGTTATTTTAAGTATAGTAAGGTAATAACTTTACTATAGGTTGTAGGAAGCTGCTTAAGAGTGGTAACCTTAAAGCGTTATAGACATAGTCCGTCAGGCCCTCTAAGCTATTAATGTTTTAAAATAGAGTTTTTATTCTAGTAGGTATAAGAAAGGAAATTTTACTACTTACCTATAATAACCTAGTAGTAGGCTACTAGGGAGTTAGTAGGACCCTCTATTAGATTATAAGTTAGTATTACTAGCTAATAATAAAGAAAGACACTAAGTTATATATACGAACTTGCGTAAGCTATTAGACTTTAAAGCTAAGGCACTACAAACCATATGGTGAGCTAGCTATGCTGCTAGTGCCTAATTAGCCTTTTTAAGAATTGTAAATGGATTTTATTACGGGGCTACCACCCGTGAAAGACACAAATTAGACCTATAATATAATCTTAGTTATTGTAAACTGTTTTATAAAATACAGTATTTACATCCTTATTTTAACACAGATAACTAGTAATAGGTTAGCTACTATATTCCTAGAGTATATTTTTAGGGATTATAGTGCCCTAGAAGGTATTATTATAAACTATGGTTTAACTTTTACTAGCGGGTTTTAGATAACCTTTTGCTATCTTATTGTAACTAAGTAGTAACTAAGCACCACGTTTTACCTACAGATAGATAGTTAGATGGAACGTTTAAACCAAGTTTTAGAGTATTATTTAAGAGCCTTTACTTACTTTAATTAGACTAATTAGGCTAATAATCTTTTAATAGCATAGTTTGCGTATAACATAAGCATTTATTTAACTTATAACTACACCCTAGCTAAGGCACTATAAGGCTATAACCCTAGGGGACTATAGTAAGTAATTATAGACATCCCTATAGTAAACAACTAGGTAGAGACTTATGCTGCCACGCTAAGAGATAGACACGTAGTAATTAAGTAGCTTCTAAGTAACTTATAGGCCTAGTATGTAAAACACTATAACAAGAAGCGGATCCTAATAAAGTTTAAAGTAGGTAACTATATTTTATTATTTATAAAGAATATTAACTTATGGTAACCTAGTAGGAAGCTAAGTGCGAAGTACCTAGGCCCTTATAAAATTAAAAAGGTAATTAGGACTTATGGTTTAGTGTACTAACTAAAGCTACCACCTAGTATATAATTATATAATGTTTTTAATATTACTAATCTTAAACTATTTATAGGGGATCTAACTAATATAGAAGATATATCCTTGCTATAAAAGAACGTTGCGAATAATAAGTAGGAGTTTAAAGTTAAAAGAATTATATCACATCATTATAACAAAAGACGTTAGAAATACCTAGTTAAATAGAAGGGCTATAATGCTTTAGAGAACTCTTAGGTAAAGAAAAGAGATTTTATTATAACAGATATTATTAAGAATTACAAGTGGTAACTAAGTAGCTAGTTTGCGGACATAGAGTTATATTTAGTAGAGTTTAGATAGTAGTAGTAATATATAAAAAAAAATCCAGATAAATTCTTAGAAACCTAACTTATAGCTACGTCGCACTAATTATTCTATTAATATATTACCTGCCTAGCCCCTAGTATTCTTACCTATACTAATAGGGGCAGAGGATTTATCCTTATTATTAGAGGAATCCCCCTCCCTATATATATATATACAAAGCTCGCTAGGGAGGTCTAGCGGCCTAATATAAGTAGGAAGCGCGGATATGTTAGTAGTAAGCTACTAGCAAGTTAGTAAAGCTATAAACTAGAGCGTAAAAATACGTATAGATAGAAGGTTTTACGCAATAAAATGCAAGCTATTAGAAATATTAATCTAGACTTCTAGATTAATAGTATTATTAAGTAGCAACATAGTAACTTGTTTATTAGTGTTAGCCTCGCGTGCAACTTCCGCTATAAGTTACACCTACCTTACCTAACCATGCTTATTAGTATTTTTAGTGGTTAGGAGCGTATTATAAAGTTTACGTTTTGCGTGCATTAGACGCTAGTAGTATATTAGTAGCGACTAAGTTATAGAAATAAAAGATATATACGTTATTAAGAAAGTATAGATTATCTTTAGGATTGCTATAAGCATTAATACGCTTAAAGAGCATATAGTATAACTAGGTAAACTAAGCAGAACACTAGTAGCGTATTAGTATATGTATTAGTAGTAAGAAAGGGAGAATAAACCCTAGTGTAATCCTTATTATTACACGCATAATAGGCGCATTTTGTTAAGTTATTTACGTAAGTTAGGAGTAACACATAGCAAGATAGTAGTAAAGTTATACTTAGAGAATTAGTATATTAGGTTAGGATAGATTTGCCCTTAATAATATATTATAGCTCTACGCTATTACTATCTTTAGGTGCGATAGCCTATATCACAACTTACTACATATAGTAAATATAAGGAATCTTTATTCTACTAGTACTACTAGCTATAAGTTAGTAAGGTAAGCGCTAGGAGGTAGAGATATTATACTTACGTTAAGATTTTCAAAGCTATATACTTCTTACTAGGAGACTTTAAAGGAGATATTAAGGAATTCTTCTTACTAAAGGGAGGTAATAGTAGCGGAGTAGTAGCTTATATTAAAGATATTATTAATTACTAGTAAGTTAGTAGTAATACGCTATAAGAAACTTATAAGTAAAAGATAAGTAACTAACCTTTTAGTATTTAAGAGGATTTAGGTGCTTTAGATAAGGGCAGATGTAAATAATAAAGTAATGCTATAGGATATTAGTAATTACTATAAGAGAAGCTATAAAGCTACTAGCTTATAGGTAGGGGTAACTTATAATGCTAAGGGAGAATATAAAGGGAAGAAAAGTATGTAAAAGCAGGGGAAAGTAAGCCTCTTTTATATTAGCCCTAGACCCCTAAGTAATCTACACGCTATGTGTAGCTAATCTAGGAATTATAATATTTATAGTTATAGCTACCACTAGTAGATACATACGCTAGCTACGAACTCCTAGCAAGATTAATATAATATCCCTAACATTAGATAAGAAGTTATTTATTTTAAATAGCACGCGTTACCCTATCTATTTAACCTAATTATAAAATTTAACACAGGTAGCCTATCCACTTAGTGCTAATAACTTACTAGATAGAGGCATACACATTAGAGGCAATAAAGCAGTGAGTATATAACTATTTATAATCTAGAGGTTATAAGAAGGATCACCCCAGACCCCGTAATATCTATCTTATTATTCAAGCGGACGTAATGCCACACACTAACAGTACAGCTAGTAACATAGGCATTGCTATAGGTTATGCGTAGCATACACACACTAGCTAAGTAGCTCTTTTTAATTAAGGACAATTATATATTAGGGGGGTAGCATATTAGGAGCACAGAGGCTAAGGGGCCATAGACAGGACAGTTACATATTAGAGCCCTTAGATAAGCCTTAGGTTTTACAAATAACTAAGTAGCTATAAGATAGCTATGTGCATGTAGTAGGGTATTTAGATAAGGACTGCCTATAAGAGATGTAAGAGGTTAGAGTTTAAGACCTTTATATACCTACCCCTAAGTAGTAGCTCTCTAGCTATAACTAAGAACCTTAGCCTTCACTCCGTTTATATCTCCCCGAACACAGTCGTGACATCCGCTTCTACCTTCGTCCAAAGTCTTAGGAAAGATTAAAAAGACTAATTACTCTTCTGCCTAAGATTTAGTAGTGTCCTAGTAGCTTCTAAGCACTATGCATCTTCGTCTATTACTCCAGTGTTTAGCTAGGACATGAATCTATCCTAGGTGTAAGCTAAGTAGTTAACTAACTTATTTACTATTATATAATATATTCACTGTTACTTTATATTATTAGCTAAGCAGCTGCTAGTATATGCTACCTTTGTTTTATTATCCTAAAAGGTTCTTAGGTCTAGCTTAAATAGCATATTTAAATCTACTAGGTATGCCTATAGATTCTTATAAGTATTACCTTTGTACGTAAGTACCTTATACTACGTCTTAACAAAGCTTTATAAGTACGTGTTCGCTATGAACTTAGTGTTAGGCAGGAAATCTGGGAATAGAGGAATTCTCTATATATTTATCTAAGGGGTAATTATAGGTTCTCTGCCTAAACTAGCTAATTATAGGTCTGCTTTTATTTCCTTAAGCTACGCTTCTATATCTAAGATCTTCTTTCTTATGCGGGTATTTTATAGCTTAGCTTATGTAACCTTATATTACCTTTATAGCTTGTCTAGATTGTTATTATTACTAGATTTAGCGTTACTATATTAGTTAGGTAGTGTTTGCTATACTCTCTTATATTCTATAGTTAAGGTGTTCTAGTTACTACCTAGGCGCTACAGAGTTAGGGCTTTCTTACTAGGTAGTATAAGTGTGTTTTAGGTAGATATTCTATAGCTTCTTTATATTTAAATCTAGCTAATAGTCTGTTTTCCCTAAAGGGTTTAAGAGTTTAACTTATTATAACTATATTTAAGGAGATATAAATAAAGTAAAGGCTAAGGTTCTTAGTTATAGCTAGAGAGCTACTACTTAGGGGTAGGTATATAAAGGTCTTAAACTCTAACCTCCTATATCTCTTATAGGCAGTCCTTATCTAAATACCCTACTACATGCACGTAGCTATCTTATAGCTACTTAGTTATCTACGAAACCTAAGGCTTATCCAAGGGCTCTAATATGTGACCGTCCCATCCATGGCCCCTTAGCCTCCGTGCTCCTAACAACTACATCTTGTAGTTTTTTTTTTTTCTAGCAAATAATTCATATCTAATCTTAAAAAAATATATAGAGATATAAAATTTGATTTTTAGATAGATAACTTAAAAACTACAGTGTAGTTATATACAAAAGTGGGTCTAAAAGTGGGTCCTTGGGCCGTAAATGAGAAAAACTACATTTTACTACATTTTAGCACTTAAAAAATACTACAAATGTAGTATTTATGATTTGTGGAGCAAGGGTCCACTTTTAGACCCACTCTTATATATAGTATTTTTCTTAGAATTTGTCTCTATAAGATCACGTAATTTTTAGGATAATACCTTTAATCATAAGCTAGATATAAAAATAAATAAAAATACTACAAGAAATACTACACTACACGAGTGCAAAGCTCTAAGTGTAACTAACACTAATTATTAGTTAACTTTATAACTATAGATAAGCTAGGTATTATAAGAAAAGACATTTTTATAGACGCTACTACTACTACCCCTTATTATGCCGTAATGGTTATTATAGTAAAGAGGCATAACTATATAAGTATACTAAAGGAAAAGACTAGAATCCTAGTTATAGGCTTGTTAGGCTTCTAAGGAATTAATTTATTAACCCTTAGGCTAAGGGATATAACTTCGTTATATTTATCTAGGATATTGTTATTAATTATTGATTTTATTGTCCATTATAAGAAAACTAACTAAATCTATTACCACGAGGCATCTATTTCAAACCTAACGTTAAATAACCTTAGCTAAGCTAGCTAACTCAAATTAATCATTACGACTATTGCTAACGATATTGTCTAATACAATTAAATAACTAATAAGCTCTGTTCCTTTTAATAAGTATCTATAAAACCCCCCTTCTAACACACCTATAAATTCCCTTTAATATATCACCTTCTAATAAACCTTTAATCTCTCCCTACAAGTATTTACTACTTGTTTTTTGCCCCCTTTACTCTTAGTGCTATTTGCCCTATACTTATTAGTAAAAAAGAGAGATTACCTCCTTCCCTCCTTCTTATAAAAAAATAGGAAGGGGTAATTCCTATTAATCCCTTATTACTTTTCTTATTATTTTCTAGTTACTTTTAGCGCTTCTATTACTATACTTATCCTAATTAATTTATTCTTATTACTACTTTTACTACTTTTTCTTCTATTTTCCCTGTTTTTATAATCTTCTAATTTCATTAAAGTAATAACGCTCCTTAAGTGTAAAAGAAAACCTTTGTAATAGTAATAGGTAAATATAGGAGCTTAATTAGTAGTAAAGAACAATAACCTAATAATATTCCTTTTATAGCTAAAGATAGTAAAGAAATCTAGACCTTTTATAAGAGAAAGAGCTACTAGTAATAGTAAGGCTTTAATCTTTACACTTAAAAGACCTTAAGAGTATAAGTTACTCTCATGCCTTTAATAGCTTACTTATGCTTTCTCTTATAATTAAAAAGAATCTATTAAGCTAGATCTAGAGACTACTACGTAACTTAAGCTTAATAACTAGATTACAAAATTTATTAACCTTAGTAAGTATTAAGGTTAAAGAGATAATAACCTATAGGAATTATTCTAAGAAGACTTTAAAGGCTAGTCTAAAAATACCTTTAAAAGGGTATTTAAGGAAGTTATTAGAGAATTATATAATTCTCTATAAGATAATAGTGTTCTTATTAAGCAAGGCCTAGGATATTTAATCCTAGTATCCCTTAAGGAAGTGCTTTATTAAACTTTATTACCTCTTTAGTTATAGGAAAGATTATAAGAAAGACTATAATCTTCTAAACCGCTAGAGCCTTAATATTAATAGCCCTAATAACCTACCCTAGAAATCCACGTTCCCTAACCCTAAAGACTACCTAAACCTTTATAAGAGCCCTTATAATAATCTTTATTAAATTAATAGCTTTATCCTAATAATCGTTATTAATAATAACTAGTGGATTATTATTTGAAACAAATTATGCCTTTATAGTTGTTAAAAATAAGACCTATTTTTAGCCCTTTTCTAGTTAAAGAACCTTCTTATTACTAGCTTGCTTTTGCAAGTCTGACAGCTGCACTGCAGCTGTCAACGGTCGCGAAGGTAGTTATTAATAGCTACGTCACAGCTGTCAACAGCTGCGTCCGACCGTGTGAATGACTAATTAGTTAATTGCATTGTGGCTGTAAGTATAGCTATAACTACGCTACTAGTAATTAGGTAAGCTAGGGTAACGTAAGCTAGAGTGACGTAAGCAGGTTACCCTACACGTAACTTACCCTATAGCTATCTTTAACAGCGATTTTCTCTTTAACTAAAGGTTATACAAAAGTTTTACATATAGCAAATTAAAGCTTAAAGACAGGGCTTTCTTTTTATATAAGGTTATTTTTTAGACTAAAAGTTAGTATATACGGGTTACTAGCTAGTATGGTAGTGAGTTGATTTTTTGGTTTTTACATACAAATGAATTTTATAGAAAATCAAAAGTAGCCTATAAGACCCTATTAGTAGCCTAAATTCACTAATATAGTAAGTAAGTCTATGAGAGAAAGAAAATCTTTTTAACTAGCTAGATAGCTAGTCCTCTTAACTAATAACAGTTGCATTACTTGTATAACGTATCTAAAATTAATTCTATTACTCTATAAGATATTATAAAACTGATTTAGATTAAATTCTATTAGTTAATAACTACTATAAACTTCTGTTACATTACGTTAATTAATTTAACGTTGCAGCCCTATCGGTCCCTAACTATAAAGCTTGCACTTATATAGCTATTGCTAGCTAGCAACTAGTTCCCTACTTTTTAATAGGTTATAAGCCTGGCTCTATTACTATAAATTCCGTTTAGGTCACTTTGTGTGCGAATATAGAAGACTTCCTTTCTATAAAAAAGGAAGGACCCGCAAGATAAAAGCTTTTCCCTTCTATAAAAAGGAATTAATTATAGCTATAGAAGACTTCCCTTCTATAAAAAAGAAGGACATGCGAAAAAGGAAGCAATTCCCTTCTATAAAAAGGAAAATAAATACTAAAGGAAAGGTAAAGGGACCTGTAATCCCTGACCCTAGTGCGCAAGAGGTTCTAAATAACTAGCTAAAAGAGCAAGCTATTAAGCAATAAGCAACTATAGACTAGTTATTAGAGAAGCTAGAAAGCCTATCTATAACTGTAAATAGTTATATAGAGGGTGTGGAATCTGATAAGCCCGCTAGTTAGCAGCAAGATTAGCAGCCTATTTAAGAATAATAAGCTAAATCTGGCTCCGTATAAGCAACCTTTAAAAATTTAATTATTAAGGAATTTAATAAGAGGGTTTATAGCTTCCTAGAGACTGCTAGGCTTAAAGGAGCTGAAAATTTCGAACAATAGAAATAAGCCCTAACTATCTAATTTAGAGCTTTAGGCATGCCTAATTTTCTAGATAATCCGGAGAGTTCTAGGGCGCTAGGGGATTCAGATTAAGCTATTATCCTTATATTACTAAGGGATAGTTATATGGAAGGACCCTAAGCCGCTATAACTTAGCAAAAATCACCTAAAGAAGCCTATAATTTACTTATAAGGCAATATTCACATAGTGTTAAAATCCAGAGGGGGTCCCTATATTCAGAATTTCATAACCTGAATTTTCAAGAGTTTAAGGGGACTCTAGAGTCCTTTAATATAGTCTTTAATAATCTACTAGCTAGATTATTGATTTTAGGGGTCCTAATTACTCCAATAGATTAGGTTAATTAATATCTTCAATCCCTAAAATCAACCTTCCCTTAGTAGGCTAAGAGGCAACGATTTAGCATGTGTACAAATAGGGCTATAGGGGCTCCCCTAGATACCCTAAATCTTTAATTCTTAATGGCAGACCTTCTAGTAGAACAGAGGGATAAGTTATCTATGGTATCTAAAGCCCTGAATTATAGGGCTAAAAACCTTAAAAAGGGTGCTAAAGAAAAAGAAAAGGCCCCTAAGGATTAGAAGAAGAAAGAAGGCTCTGAAGAAAATAAGGGCTCTTCTAATTCTAATTCTTCTTTTAATAAGAAGAAGAAAAAGAAGCAAAAAGGTTAAAAATTAGATAAAAAGGATAATAAAGAGACCTCTCCTAAGGGATCTTTTATGCTAGGAAATTACAACCTTTCTAACGGTGCTCTTAAACCGTATAAGAAGTCCAGCCTTCATAAGACTAGTTATAAGAGCTCTAGTGATAGTAGCTCTGATTCTAGCTTTTCTAAATCGGATGATAATGAAAATCAAGAAATTAAAACCTTAATTGGTTTTAATTATTACAGCAAAGACATGAAAAAGGCCCTATTATATAATACAGGTTTAACTATATATATAGTTAATTCTAGGGAGGTTTTTAGGGATTATACCCCCTATAAAAAGGGGGAATCCGACCCTATTATAACTAGTGGTGGCCCTATTTACGTAAAGGGCCACGGTAGTGCTGTTTTTAAGGTCTTATATCAGAAAAGTCCAGCTAGATATAGGACCTTAGTGCTTAAAGATGCGCTATATTTTCCTTAGCTTAATGTTAATATAGTTAGTGGACTTACGCACTATATATCTAGTGGTTGCCTTATAAAAAACCTACTTTAACTTAAAGATAGGTCTCTTATTACAACCCTAGATATAGAAAAACATGGTTTTTTCTTCTATGTTAAAAACCAATCTACGCCTAAGTTATCTAAAGGGCCCTGTAATAATTCGCATTATATCTGACCTTTTACCTACGCTGCTTTTAAGGGTTATAGCTATCTAATTAGTTACCCTATAGAGGTTTAAATTCCCTCTAAAAAGCTAGATTAGGCTTCTAATTTAGACAAAATCAACGAAAATGATGATAATATTGAAGAAATTGTACGGGATGATTTAGGGGAATTAGTCCCTTCTTCTTTGCCTATAGCCCTAGGTTAGGTCCCTTATAAATCTAAGGAAATAGATTTAGGGGTGTTAGAGGGCCCTAGTGGAGGAAAAGGGTCCCTAATACCTCTCCAAGAGGCCTGTGGTTCTTAAGGGGCCTAGCAGGGGACTAGTAAAGAGGGCCCTAGTCTAGATCCTAATTTAGACCCTAAGGATCTTTAATATTAACGGTTGTTAGAACTAGCTGGCCTATAGTATATACGATTAGGGCACCTAGGTCTTTCTTTGCTAAAGAAAACTAGCCTTATAACTAAAGGAATCCCTGATTTTTCTAAAATTAAGGATAAGGACTTTAGATATATTGCTTGTGATTAATCTAAGGCAGTTAGAAGACCTAGGAAATTAGCTATCCCTAACCCCCCAAGAGCTCTAGATTAAATAGAGGGGGATACGCTAAGAATTAGCCCCACGCTATACAATAAGCAGTTAATTTGCTTATTTCTAGTTAATTAAAAGACTAGATATAAGTAAGTTATCTTATTACCTAATAAGGAAGGCCTAACTGTTTATAAGGCTATTAAAGGTTTCTTCAGAGGGCTTAAAAATCAACTAGGTCAATATCCTAGGCACCTTCACTTCGATAGGGGCCAAGAAATCGATTCTAGTTGTCAAGCTTAGTTGAATTCTAAAGGGATCAAATTTACGACTACTAGTCCCTATATCTATAAGCAAAATGGATTAGCAAAGCATTTAATTTATACTATTCTAGATTAATTAAGGGCTACTATCCAGTGGGCAAAATTACCGTTATTTTTATGGTGTTTTGTATTACCTGCAGTTGTTAACCTTATTAATATAACTACTAATATCACTAAGGATAAAAGCCTTGAATAACTGCTATCTAGGGAGCTAAATCAGCCTTATATAACTAATATTAGCAGTATTAGAGCTATAGGATCTCACTATGAGATTCTAATCCCCCTAGAAAAACAACCTAAAGCCTAGAAGTAAGCAGCTAGGACTATCCCTAGAAGGCTTTTAGCTACACTAGGTTCTAACACCTACCTAGTGTATATCCCCTCTAAAAGGCTAGTTATAAAGACTAGCTTTATAAAGATTATAGAACCTATAGGCCCTGTTTCTAAAGGCTTACCTTAGATTTCTATAGGGGATAACCCTTTAGAGGGGGAAAATAATCTAGATTAATAATATCTAGATTAAGGTTTAAAGGATTACCCTATAGATAACATAGGTATCCCTGTAGGTTAAGAAAAAACACCTATAGGCCTTAAAGAACCCCCTAAAGACCTAATTCTAGCAGATCCCGTATAGGCGTAGCCTATAACTTCACTAGGAAATTAGATTTTAACTTCGGACCTTGATTTTGACAAAATTATCGATTTTAACCCTAATATTAACCCTAGAGATGTTGATATTAGTTCCCCTTCTTCTCTAGATTTCATAAAAGAAATCTGCTTTAAGCTACAGTGTGAGGCCCTATTCATAATACCAGCGCGTTAGCGCACCACCAGGCGGGCGCACTACGCCCTAGTGCTAGGTCCACGTAATACTAGCAAGTCACTAGCTATAAGTTAGTAACTTATATATATAATACACTTAGACCTAGTAAGCTTTAGTTAATATACAAATGCCCCTATACCTCTTACCTAGCTATCCCTTTATTCTATGAGAACAGAGAGATAGCTAGGCAAGAGGTATGGGGGCGTTTATATATTGACTAAAGCTTGCTAGGTCTAAGTATATTGTGCGTGCAAGTCGCTAACTTATAGCTAGTAACTCGCTAGTGTTACGTAAACCTAGCCCTAGGGCGTGGTACGCCTGCCTAGTAATGTACTAGTGCGCTAGTGTTATAAGTAGGGCCTTATAATTACCCCCTTACTTTTAGCTAGGCTCCTAAATAGCTTTTGGTAAGTACTATATAGCTATTTACTAAGTAATAGCTATACTAAAATAATAATAAATAATATTAGTGTTTAAGTATAAATTTACCTATAACTCCTTATTATATTACTAACTTTTCCCTTTCTTATTTATAGTAAACTTTTCCCTAGATACTATTATATTATTAGTTACTATAACTTTACCTTTACTACTTACCTTATTATTAGAATAGAATTAGATAGGGAAAGCATTAAGAGCGTTATTATTATAGCTATCCCTAATATCTATTTAAGAGAATGCTCCTGTATATATTATCTACGCATAGGTTACGCGGACTTTAAGAAGAATCCTCTAGCTAAGCCTAATATCCCTTAGACTAACTATTAATTCCCTAGCACGCTAACTACTATTATTAAAGGGCAGAGCTTTACATGTAGTGTAGTAAATGTAGTATTTTGACTTTCCTTGTAGTATGTAGTGTAGTGAATTGTAGTGTAGTGTAGTATGTAGTGTAGTGTAGTAAATACTACACTACACTACAAATACTACATGTAGTATAAGGCTAAAAATAAAAGTGGGGCATATTAATATCTTATAATATTCTTTAGATTTTTCTTTATTAGCTTAATATTAGCTTTCTTTTTTATTAGAATTTAGTTATTTAGTTATAAATCTTTAAAGTTTATACTTATTTAAACTATTAAGCTTATAATAGGAGTAGGGTAGCTAAGTATAGTATTTTTAGTATTACTATATAACTCTATTTATTTCCTAAATTCTAAAGGTTATTTTATCTTTCTAGCTTTTTAATTAGATTTAATATTCATTTTAATATACTTTTTTTACTTTAAATCTAAGATTTACCCTAAAGAAATTATTTACTATTATATATAAATAGGATAATAAATCTAATAATAATATATTTATAAAGATAAGCTATTTATAATAAATAAATATTTTTACTTTATATTATAGAAGGGTTTTTAGCTATATATTTTCTTTTATTATAATTATAAATAATTATATTAAGTTTTTAGGTTTTTTAAGTTAAAAGAAATGTAAAAACCCTTAAAAAAGCTTTAAAAAAGTAGCTAGAATATTATTCTTATAATATTAAAAAGAAATACAATATATTTTCCTTTATTACTAAAATTAGAAAAAAAAGCTTTAAAAGTAAGCTTAAGAATATATACTATTTTTAGCTTACTTACTTAGCTATATATTATACTAAAAAGTAGGTTTAAAAGTAAACCTTATTAACTATACCTTTTATTTACTAATAGTTTCTATGCTTTTTCTATAATTTAGTCTAAAGAAAAAGATATATTAATAAAAGTAGGTCTAAAGTAAGTCCTTATAATTATACCTTTACTTACTAATAACCTTTATGCTTTTTCTATAATCTAGTCTTAGAAAAAGGAGGTAGTAATAAAAGTGGGTCCTTATAATTATACCTCTACTTTCTAATAACTTTTATGCTTTTTTCTATAATCTAGTCTTAGAAAAAGAAGGAATTAATAAAAGTGGGTCTAAAGTGGGTCCTTATAGTTGCCTTTTACTTAGAGTTTATACTTTTTTTTAATTAGTTATAGAATTATTTCTTAAAAAGAGATATTAAATTTATTATTACTATTACTACTATTACTACTACTATTATTACTATTATTACTATTATTACTATTATTACTATTATTACTATTATTACTATTATTACTATTATTACTATTATTATTATTTTAAAAAATATAAGAAAGAAAAGTATTTTATTTTATTAATATATTTAAAAAGCTTAAAGTACTAAGTAATTAAAAAGTATAGCTTTTTCTATAGTAATTTCCTTATACTTATTTATATTTATATTTTAGTTACTTATTTACTATTTAATTTTAATTAAACTTTAACACTAATAATATTATAAGTTAATATAATTTATTATAGCTTATAGTAGCTTATAAACTATAAGCTATTATAAGATATTATAAGCTATTATAAGCTATTATAAGCTATTATAAGCTATTATAAGCTATTATAAGCTATTATAAGCTATTATAAGCTATTATAAGCTATTATAAGCTATTATAAGCTATTATAAGCTATTATAAGCTATTATAAGCTATTATAAGCTATTATAAGCTATTATAAGCTATTATAAGTAATTATATTACTAAAAATTACAAATACTACAAATACTACAAAATACTACATGTAGTGTAGTGTAGTAAAAAAATTCCCTTATAGTGTAGTGTGTAGTGTAGTGTAGTATGTAGTGTAGTGTAGTGCAAAGCTCTGGCTACGATTAAACTAATGAAAATCCGAAGGATTTAACATATAGCTACTACTAGTAAATACATATACTAGCTATAAACTCCTAGTAAGATTAACTGTTAGTATCTACAGGATACTAGTGACCTACGCTTAGGGTTTTCGGGGTGGACTAAAGTGTACGTAATTATTATATATTCTAGTTTATTAAAGTAAGCAAAAGAGGGATTAAATAGAAGCAAAGAGGGTGCGCTATTTATTATAGGAAAAGGGGCCTTAATTAGGGCTATTAGCGAAGAGGCTATATATGCTAATACTAATTACAGCGCGATCAGGTTAGACATATAGGTCTGTAATGTAACGCGCCTAGCTAATTAAAGGCACGTAGCCTTATTAATATTATACTTATTTTAATACTAAAAACTCTCTCTTTTTAATATAACTATTAACGCATAATATTAATAAGATAATTAAAAAGAACTAAGGAATAAGTAAAATTAAATAATTATAAATAATACTATAAGAAAAGAGTAAGGGAAAGGGGCATAAAAAAAGATAATATTTAATCTATAAGCCTATATAAGGATAAGTAAGCCTAATCTTAACACCTTTAATCTCATTAGATTAATATAAGAGCTATAATTATGTAACCTATCCTTCTATCCTAATAGTTACTTTTTTACTTGTAATAAACCTCTTAAATACCTTATTTAGTAATGCCTTTGTGAAGGCATTAGCAAGGTTATTATTCCTATTAATCTATCTAATCTAGTAAATCTCTTATTACTTATACGATTAATAAAGGGCTATAATGTTAATTATAAGGCGCTTCTCTTTTATAGTACTAAGCTTAATAAGGCATTTATATAGAGAGTATAAATTAGTATAGATAATAATAGGAATTATAGGAAGGTTTAATCTATAAGTAATTAATCTAAGTGTTATTAAGATTATATAAGCTATATTAGCACTAGTAACTATGCTATAGATCTTAGAGGTAAGCACACTTCTTATAACTCTCTTGCTCTTAGTAAAGCTATAGTGTATAATATTACCTTAGATTATAAAGGTACTTTCCTTTTAGACCTTACTAGCTAGGATAAGCACGTAGCCTAGTTAAGAAGTAAGGTCTTAGTTATTTATAAATAATCTATTTATAAATATAAAAAGCTTTACCTTCTTAAGATTAAATAGTATAAACCTTAATCCTTAGTCTAAATTATTAATTTGCTATTAAATTTATTAGTTTAGTTTTTTATATCTTAGGATAATAGGTCTTAGTGTTATGTAGTAATAGAGAGGTTAAAATAAGCTTTAGGTTAGTAGATTAAGGTAATATATATGCCTTAAGCTTGTTATTCTATATACGCCTGTTTGAAATTAGTTAGTAGGATTAATTAAAGCTTTTTACTCTAGTCTCTTTACCTTAGTGTAATTATATTATTCTTAAGAGTAATAATACTACTATTAAAGGCTAGTAGGTTCCCTATAGAAAGAATTTACTTTAGTTTAGTAGTAAAAGAAGTAGCTTTTAATTAATCTTCCTCTTATTAAGAGAACTTATAGTTAGATAGTCTAATTATATTATTAGTCTGCATCCCTATACACAAAGCTTAGGTTCTCCTTTATTATTATAAGTAGGTATAGGTTAAATATAAAGGTTATTATCTAGAGTATTTCTCTATAGTAATAATAATACATTACTTACTAGTAGGTGCTAGCTTCTATAATACTATATAGAGGCTTAATTACTTATATTATTATACCTATAGGGTATAGGTAATAGATTTAGATAGGAATTTAGGCTAGAATTATATAACTAAGAAGCGTTTATGCTTACACATAGGCTTATGTAATATCGCGAAGCTAGAGAATAAGGCCTAGTAATAATAACACAAGTGTTATTATAAGGATTAATCGCTAGCTAGCTTATTAGCAGAGCATCACATTACATTACATTACATTGTGTAATGTTTGTAATGTAATGTAATTATTACACATTACATTACATTACACATTACATTACATTACATTACACCCCCCTTTCACACATTACATTACATTACATGTAATTATTTGTAATTAAATGTAATTATTTTTTATTTTTTAATATTTAGGTAAAGTAATTAGAAATTAATAGTAAGAAATAACTTAAATAATTAGAAAAGTATATATTAGGTTTCTTAAAATATAGATTAAGGTTAAATTACTATACTAATCTTAATTATAACTTATAAAACTAATAAAACTTACTTTTAAGCTTATTTCTTAGAAAAATATTAAAAACTTACTTTTAAGTATACTTATTTTAATAGAAAATCATATATATTTAAGTAAATAAGCTATAAAGAAGTACTATAATTTATAAGGCTTACTTTAAACTTACTTTTAAGTATACTTTCTTTTTAATAAAAAATCATATACATCTAAGCAAATAAGCTATTAAGAAGTTAATACTATAATTAGTAAGACCCACTTTAGATCCACTTTTAAGTATACTATCTTTCTAAGAGAAAATCATAAATATCTAAGCAAATAAGCTATTAAGAAGTTAATATTATAATTAGTAAGACTCACTTTAGATCCACTTTTATATATACTTTCTTTTTAATAAAAAATCATATATATCTAAGTAAATAAGCTATAAAGAAGTTAATACTATTATTAGTAAGGCCCACTTTAGACCCACTTTTATATATACTTTCTTTTTAATAGAAAAATTATATATATCTAAGTAAATAAGCTATTAAGAAGTTAGTACTATAATTAGTAAGACCTACTTTAGACCCACTTTTAAGTATACCTTCTTTTTAAGAGAAAATTATAAATATCTAAGTAAATAAGCTATTAAGAAGTTAATACTATAATTAGTAAGACCCACTTCAGACCCACTTTTATATATACTTTCTTTTTAATAAAAAATTATATATATCTAAGTAAATAAGCTATTAAGAAGTTAGTACTATAATTAGTAAGACTTACTTTAGACCCACTTTTAAGTATACCTTCTTTTTAAGAGAAAATTATAAATATCTAAGTAAATAAGCTATTAAGAAGTTAATACTATAATTAGTAAGACTTACTTTTATATATACCTCCTTTTTAAGAGAAAATTATAAATATCTAAGCAAATAAGCTATAAATAAGCTATAAATAAGTTATACTATTTAGTAATACTTACTTTTAAACTTACTTTAGAAAATACCTCTCTTTTAAAAGAAAATTATATATAACTAAGTAAATAAGCTATAAATAAGCTAATTATATTATAAATAAACCTTATTTTTATACTTAATTTTAATTTATACCTTAAATATACTATATTATTATTTTATAGATTTAAATTCTTATAAACCTAGATAACTTATAAGCTTTTTAATTACCTTTATTAAAAAGAAATAAACTTTTATTTTTTATAAGTATAATTGTTGATTCCTTCGGATCTTCATCGGTTCAATCGTGGCCAAAGACCGGACCAATTGTGGGTCCAGCGCGATGCACGCGATATAATTAGCTACATCAATTCGCCACCCCCTTTTATGCCCCACATACGGATTTCGCCCACTTTTCTAGCATCTAGACTTTCCCTCTCTTCTCTCTCTTTCCTAGCTAACTATCTATCATTGACTTCGAATTTATACGGGATTTATTACCTGCGCAGGACCTTGGTGCATCCAACAATAATATTTATTTATTAATTCTAAAGAATTAGATTTTATATCCTATCTTAAATTAATTAACTTTAAATAATATAGGCTTTTTAAAGATTTCTTTATTAGTCCTTAATATAATTATTTAGACTTATAATATATTATTTTATATTAAATTTAAAAGTATATATAGGGTATTATTTAGTAAAATAAACACTTAGGTTAAATAATACAATATTAAATCTTAGAAATTAGATTTATTAGTATTTCAAGATCTTATAATATAGAAAAAATTTCAAGGATTTCTATTTTTCTCTTAAACCTATATAATATACCCTATACCCTAATATATAACTAATAATCTAAAACTAAGGAAACTTAAATAATTTATAGTAAATAAACTAAAATAGTAATTAAATTAACGCTAATATTAACTTAATAAAGAAAAATCTATATAATATTATAAGATCTTAATATACCCCACTTTTATTTTCCCCTAACATTACATTTGTAATGTTTGTAATGTAATGTAATGTAATATGTAATAATTACACATTACATTACATTACATTACATGCTCTGCTTATTAGATTATTAGGGCCTATGTGAGGATTACTAGCTTCTCTTTATTACTATAACCTTAAGTCATAAGCCTTAACTTCTTATATAGATCTATTATCTTACCCTTTACTTTATTAATAATATAGAAATTAAAAATTTAAGTTTTACTATATTCTCTTTTATTATATTTAATAAATTTAAATATGCCTTATTTGATTAGAGTATTAATTTTAGCTTTAGTAAATAGCTTAAAGGGTTTACTAGGGGTCTTAATAATTCCTTTCTTATATAATTAGATTACAAGCTTAAGATTAGAGCTTTCCTTAGCTAATAGAAAGACATTAGTCTTATCTTTTATTTAATCTACGTAATTAACATTAGATATAATAATAGGAGGGTTTTTTTAAGGTTTTCTAGGTCCTTGCCTTAGGGGATTAATAGGAGGGGTGGCTATAGGTTATAGGGAGGTATCTTAGTTCTTTACGCTCTTAGGAGGTCTCTTTTTATTAGAATCTTTATAAAAAGGCCTAATAGAGGTTAATCTAAAAGCTTTAAGGCCTTAAGGGAGCTTAAGAGTATAGGTTTTACTTTCTATAGCTAATAGCTTATAAGGTTCTCTTTATCCTTTACCTTTATACTATATATATATAAGTAATCCTAGTAGGAGGTTAATAGTTATAGAGGTATTAGGACTATTCCTTATAGTAAGGGCATTACTAACCTTTTATTAAGTATAAATACGCTTAACTTCCTTTATTACTAGTTAGATTATAAGGGCTTATTATATAATATCTAGTAATAAAGGTAATTCCTTAACTATATAAGAATACACGCTAAAAATAAGGACTATTAGCATAAGACTATTTAATCCTATAGTGTTATTTATAGCTTTAACTGCTATTTGTAACGCTATGGGCTCTGGCGTTGTTAGGTATTCTTATCTAATAATATTATAGGCTCTTTAGAGCGGCCTGTGATATTGCTTAACCTTACTAATACTATGGTAAGCCTTAATAGGGATATTTTTAATCTTAATTACTATTAATAATATAAGCTGCTTAAATTCCTTACCTCTAAAGGTTATTCTAGCATCTATAATAATTAAATCTAAGGGGCCTAGATAGATATTAATTAAGTAAAGATAGAGTGCTTCCTATGTAGTCTTTATAAAGATATCCTTAATAAATCTAGCTATATTAAAGGATATAGCTATATGAATAACTTATAGAATAGGGTGGTTACTATTAATATACATAATGTTTATAATGATTTTATAATTATAAGTATATTTATCCTAAAGAGTAAATTTAAACTAATATAGGCTATCTGTGTGTAATTAATATTACTAGTAAACCTTAGTTAGCTTCTTAATAGCTTTAAACTTAACCTTATACCCTAATTTATATAGTAAATTATAAAAATATTAAACTAAAGGGTATTTAAAGCGCTAATATAATTAATAAAGCTTAATTTCTATAAGGTAACTCTAAGTAATACTTTTTTCTTTATTAAGAAGTATTTACGTATGCCCCTATTTATATATAATAGGAACCTTAATATTCCCTTACTATAAAACGTTCTCTAATATATAGAAATTAATCTTTAGGTAGGTTATATTATTAAGATATAAGAGAAAGGGAGTGTTTATAGGGATTACTTAAAAGAGAATAATTCTAAATAAAGTTAGTACTTTAATTAATCCTAGTGCCTTAATTAGTTCTCTAGGGCTAAATTTAATCTTTACTTTTCTAGTATTTAACTTATTAAGTATAATAGTTAGTATTACACTTTATAGAGCTAAGAATTAAGGGTGGCTTACTAATAAATATCCTATAGCACCTATGTTAGCTATAATGCCTTTAAAGGTTCTAGATAAATATTATCCTTCTAGTGTAAATACGCTTAGTGCCTTATCTAGTTTCTAAAGATTAAATAAATCCTTCTTAGCTAGAGTATAAGTTATTACTTTACTAGTAAGAATCTTAGTAGTTATATAGCTATTATAGGTAGTCCTATATATAAAGAAGCTTATAGGCACTTAGTTATTATTATTTTCTTTACTAAAACTAAGTTCTATTAGGTACTAGTCAATATTATTATCTTTAGTAAATCTAGAATTATTATTGCCTTTATACTATATTAGGAATATATTATATAAAGAAGCTCTAGAAAGAAAAGAAGAACCCACAGGAAGTTTAATATAAAGAGAAGAAAGGGACTAGGACCCTAGGGGGGGAGAGCTCTCTTTTATACTTACGGAGGGGGGGGGGGATAATTTAGATAACTTACTTAAAAACAAAGCATAACGCAATTAATAATCTAATAACACACAAGTAATCTTAACCTAGGACTACCCTAGTCTAGGGCTATAACTACCCTCCCCTTATACTAATTAAATAAAACTAGGTGCTTAGACTTTACTAGATATATAAGGTAAAAACAGGCTAGAGGTAGCTAAAAAGTAAGGCTATAAGAGAGTTAGCATAGGAGTAAATAAGAAGTAAATTAACACTATAAATCCAGATTTACTTTACCCTAGCCTAAAGCAAAGAGACCTAGGGTAGGCGTGTTATTACACTAGAATAGGATTAGAAAAGGCCTCTAAATACTTATTCTATATATTTTTCCTTTCTTTTCTTTTTAATAGGATAAGGCTAGTATAAGCTAGTAATAAATACCTAAAGTAGGAAACACACTAAGTAGCGCAGGCCTATTATAGGGCTAGCGCTAGCCTATATATAGATATAAGGGGGTTTTTTTTCCTAGTATAAGGTTTTCCCTTTTAACTTAGTAGTAAGAGTACTAGCAATAGCTATCTATAGAGCTAACTAGTGTAAATAATATATATAAAGAAGCTGTTAAGTCTATGTGGGAGTGATTCTTAAAGTATTAGAATACTTTCTTCTAGTCCTTATCTAAGTGCTTAGTTAACTAATAACCTTCTTTACTATATATATAATACTTTTTTAAGTAATAAGGCTTACTCTTTAATATAAATTAACTATATTAGCTTCCTTGCCTTTCCTATTATACCTATAGTTAGTCTAAAAGTATTCTTTAGTGCTAGCTTCTATAAGGAACTACTATTAATTAATTAAAGCTTTAGATTTACTAATTAACATCCTTATTTATTTATAAAAGTATTAAAGGTTAATAGGAGAATTAATAATATAGGCCTTATATTCTAGGATTCCTTTGTAAGTATTTAGAATCTAACTATAAAGATCTAATTCTAACTATAATCTATAAGGATTTGCCTTTTATAAATTTAAAAGCTTTATTATAAGGTCTTTAAAGTATTTAATCTTTAATTTATTAGGGTTCTCTTAGATAATTATAAGTAGCTATAATTTTCCTTATAATAGATAGTTTTTCTAATATATATTATTTATCTTAAACATCTACCTAATCCTATAGATAAGAGTTAGGAGATCTTAGGGGTCTCTTTAGCCTAAAAGGTTCTCTAGGAAGTACTAGAGAGGTTTTCCTTTTAGTATAAACTTAAAGCTATAGCCTAACTATTCTTATATAATACCTAGTATCTTATACTTTCTTTAATAAGTTAAGAGCTTAATTTTAAGAATATTATACTCCTTAGTACTATACTTAATACTTTTATTATTATAAAACTTATAAAGATTAAGTAGTTACTTTAATAAGAATTAGCTTATTTCTTAAAGGGAAATAAGAATAATTAAATCTTATAAAAGGGGTGCTATAGTTTTAGACTATAAAGAGGGATTATAATGCCTTACTATAGGAGGGGAATTAAGAGGGGTCTAGGCTTATAGTTAAGGGCTTATAATAAAGGGATTACCTTTACTATTATACCTTTACCTTATACTTAGTATACTTAGGGACAGAGCATGTAATGTAATGTAATGTAATGTAATATTTGGGGTTTGGATGTAATGTGTAATGTAATGTAATGTAATGTAATGTAATGTGTAATTATTACATATTACATTACATTACATTACAAACATTACAAATGTAATGTTAGGGGAAAATAAAAGTGGGGTATATTAAGATCTTATAATTTTATATAGATTTTTCTTTATTAAGTTAATATTAGCATTAATTTAATTACTATTTTAGTTTATTTACTATAAATTATTTAAGTTTCCTTAGTTTTAGATTATTAGTTATATATTAGGGTATAGGGTATATTATATAGGTTTAAGAGGATAATCGAAATCCTTGAATTTCTTTTTATATTATAAGATTTTAAAATACTAATAAATCTAATTTCTAAGATTTAATATTATATTATTTAACCTCAGTGGTTATTTTACTAAATAATACCCTATATATACTTTTAAATTTAATATAAAATAATATATTATAAGTCTAAATAATTATATTAAGGACTAATATAAAGATCTTTAAGAAGCCTATATTATTTAAATTTAATTAATTTAAAATAGAATATAAAATCTATTTATTTAGAATTAATAAATAAATATTATACTTTTAAAAAATGAAAGTTTCTTTCTTTTTAGTAAAGGGAATTAAAAAGCTAGTAAGTTATTTAGGTTTATAAGAATTTAAAGCTATAAAATAATAATATAGTGTATTTAAGGTATAAATAAAAATTAAGTATAAAAATAAGGTTTATTTATAATATAATTAACTTTTTTATAGCTTATTTACCTAGTTATATATAGTTTTCTTTTAAAAAAGAGGTATTTTCTAAAGTAAGTTTAAAAGTAAGTATTACTAAATAGTATAACTTATTTATAGCTTATTTGCTTAGATATTTATAATTTTTTTTTAAAAAGAAAGTATATATAAAAGTAGGTCTAAAGTAGGTTTTACTAATAATAGTATTAACTTCTTTATAGCTTATTTACTTAGATATATATGATTTTCTCTTAAAAAGATAGTATACTTAAAAGTGGGTCTAAAGTGGGTCTTACTAATAATAGTATTAACTTCTTAATAGCTTATTTGCTAAAATATTTATGATTTTCTCTTAAAAAGATAGTATACTTAAAAGTGGGTCTAAAATGGGTCTTACTAATTATAGTATTAACTTCTTTATAGCTTATTTGCTTAGATATATATGATTTTTTATTAAAAAGAAAGTATACTTAAAAGTGGATCTAAAGTGGGTCTTACTAATTATAGTATTAACTTCTTAATAGCTTATTTGCTAAGATATTTATGATTTTCTCTTAAAAAGAAGGTGTATATAAAAATGGGTCTAAAATGGGTCTTACTAATAATAATATTAACTTCTTTATAGCTTATTTACTTAAATATATATGATTTTCTATTAAAATAAGTATACTTAAAAGTAAGTTTTTAATATTTTTCTAAGAAATAAGCTTAAAAAGTAAGTTTTATTAGTTTTATAAGTTATAATTAAGATTAGTATAGTAATTTAACCTTAATCTATATTTTAAGAAACCTAATATATACTTTTCTAATTATTTAAGTTATTTCTTACTATTAATTTCTAATTACTTTACCTAAATATTAAAAAATAAAAAATAATTACATTTAATTACAAATAATTACAAATAATTACAATGTAATGTAATGTGTGAAAGGGGGGTGTAATGTAATGTAAAGGGGGGTGTAATGTAATGTAATGTAATGTGTAATGTAATGTAATGTGTAATAATTACATTACATTACAAACATTACACAATGTAATGTAATGTAATGTGATGCTCTGCTTAGGGATTAGTATAATAGAATTTAGGAATAGAATAGGAGTAATTATAGTAATTAAGGGGATTAGGGATATTATAAAGTAATTAGTTAATTTATTTAATTCTTAAAAGAAAGGATACTAATAAGAAGAAAGTCTTTATAGAAATCTTTCTTTACTATTTACCTCTTAAAAGGGAAATACTTCCTAGTAACTTCCTATATTTTCTTTTCTTTCTAATTATAGAATTTATTATAGTTAATAATATCTTTAAGTAAGACTATTATCTTATAGTAACTTTATAAGTCTATATAAATACTACTAAAGAAAAGAAAGTCTTAAAGACTTTTTATAGCTTTAGGATTTATTACTTAGAATATCTCTTAGTTTTATTCTCTAAAGTTATTATTAAAGATAGTAAATAAGGTTTATAAGTATAAGTTCTTATATTTATAAGTTACTTTCTTAATAAAAATCTAAGCTATAAGTTCTTTAAGGGTAGTATTTACTTTAAGATTAAATAATTCCTTATTCTCTAGTGCTTATTATATAATATACTAGTGTAAATTAAGGAAGATATAGTTAAGAAGGTAAGATATAACTTATAGATTAACTTCTTTTCTAGTATTTTTAGGAGGGGAGGTATATTTATAATTAAAGGGAATATCTTAGGTTCTAAATCCCTTTAGTTAATCTTAATATTTTACTATAATATTAGTAGTAAATAGGAAGATAAGGGAAATAAAGAACTTATAAAGGTCTAAAGAATTATAAGTAAAGCTATTATCTTTATCTCTTAGTAAGTTTAATTAAATAATTAAGAATAGGTTAGGTTAGTTACTAACTAGGCCTTAATTATTTAATAAATATACTTCTAAGGGTTTATTTATATAATAGATACGCTAATTAAATAAATAAAGATAGGTTAGGTTAGTTACTAACTAGGCTTTAATTAAGTTAATAAGCTTAGATTTAGTATAAAGCTAGTTATAGTTACTTAAGGTAAAAGGAAAGCTAGAATATACTTTTTCCTTAGTATATTTAGTATCTTAGAGTAGCACTTTCTCTTTTATAAGGTAAGTCCTTAATACTAATACCTTTTCTATAAACCTTACTAATCTATAGTATTTATAGAGATAACTACTAATTAGTATTAGTATTTATAGAATACTAGTAACTTATATATAGGGTTTTTAAGGTAAACTAAAGTATATATAATTATTATATATTCTAGTTTATTAAAGCAAGTAAAAGAGGGATTAAATAGAAGCAAAGAGGGTATGCTATTTATTATAGGAAAAGGGGCCTTAATTAGGGCTATTAGCAAAGAGGCCACATGTGCTAATGCTAATTGCGGTGCGATTAGGTCGGACATGTGGGGGTCCGCGATGTAACGCGCCTAGCCAATTAGAGGCGCGTAGCCTTGTTAATATCATGCTTGTTCTAACATTAACATAATATCCCTAATATTAGATAAGAAGTTCTTTACTTTAAATAGTATATATTACCTTATTTATTTAATCTAATTATAAAATTTAATACAGGTAGTTTACTTACTTAGTACTAATAACTTATTAATCAGAAGTATATATATTAGAGGTAATAAAGTAGTAAGTATATAGCTATTTATAGTTAAAGGCTAGTAATAAGGATTACCTAGGACCTTATAATATTTATCTTATTATTTAAAGTAAATATAAAGCTATATACTAGTAGAATAGCTAGTAATATAAATACTATTATATATTATATATAGTATATATATACTAGCTAAGTAGCTTTTTTTAATTAAGGATAATTATTATTAAGAGGGTAGTATATTAGGAGTATAAAGGCTAGGGAGCTAGGGATAGGATAGTTATATAATAAAGCCCTTAGATAAGCCTTAGGTTATATAAATAACTAAGTAGTTACTAAATAGCTATATATATATAGTAAGGTATTTAGATAAGAACTACCTATAAGGTGTATAGGAGGTTAGAGTTTAAGACCTTTATATACTTACCCCTAAGTAGTAGCTCTCTAGCTATAACTAAGAACCTTAGCCTTCACTTCGTTTATATCTCTCCCCCCCACAGTCGTGACACTACTATAATTAATAATAATTAAATCATTAGATTAATTGATTAAATTAAATTATTAGATAGATTATAGGAAGCCTTAATTATAGGCCTCCTAGGGGGATGTATTACACCCTGCCGCAAGCGTTTAACCGCATGTAAGCATCTTAGACACTAAGACCTACCTGTCTAGTTATTTTCTAGACCTTTAGTAAATATATAGTGTATTTTATATAGGTAGATTACACTCCCTATAGTATAAGTACTTAGTTATTTAAACCGTAGTCCACGCCCTCTTACAGGGTGGGACAACTCAATCCATGCCCTCATTTCTGACCCTAGCTACTCGGTCCAACAGTATCCGAGAGCAGCTTTAGCATCTGGCTAACCAGATATTACCTATGTATTTTACATGATCATAAGTTGTGGCAATTTCTGTCCGATCATTGCTCACCTTAATGGCGCTTTTACTAGTACCAAAAGCCAACAAACCGCTATCAGATCCTTCAACCGTTGATTCGTTGATCTTGAACCCCTCGATCCGACCGTTGATCCGTTGATCCGTTGACATTCTCTGTCTCTGACTGTCTGATTCTTTGACCTTTGATCAGACCGCCAGATGCATATCACTCTTTGACCATTCATTCTTCTACGTTCACCACTAAATCACACTCGTCTCAAGTCCATCAAATTCGCCGAGAATGCTTCATTGATGCGCCAACGATTCTTGTGACAAAAATCTTGCATCTCACATGACAATGTGCGATTCAATACACTTCAATAATGGAAAGGAGCTGGCCGCGACTTCCACTATACGGTGCAGGGGGGAGACATTATTGCTATCCACGCAAGTGATGGCTCAAAAAAGAATATGAATATGCGCTTTTGTTACGCGATCAAACGCTAACAGCAAAGACAGGCACGGATAATCCAGGGACTTGGCAATGCATCACTGAATATACATGCTGCAAATCTCTCGAGCGATATTCCCAAGATTGATTTCCCCTTGCTGATTTGCAAGCCCACAATTTCTTGTTGGGGGGAGGTGTAACATGATGATACGGACTGGGTACAAAGATGAGGCTGGGCTGCGAAGAGTGACTTCAGTGTAGACTCAGTCGGTCACGGATCGCCCAAAACAGCAATACCTCCTTTTGATCGAGGGCGTGGGAAGAGGAAACACAACGATTACTCGGGCGGATGAAAAGCACGTAGAATTTACGCGTATGGCAAATGGCGACAAATGATGATGCAGGAGTGCTAGTGTGAGCGTGTGAGCCAGTGTTTCAACAGCTTGGCTTGGCGTCTGACCTTTGCGTGGATGAAACTCGATCTTTTCTCCTACTCCTACTTTCTTCTTGTAAATGAATGACTGCCGGTGACCGTTTCAGCATGATAGTCATATCGATAACCCATGGCCATGGCCCGCGCCACGAGCCGCCACTCGGACCACCCCAGTTTGCCCTTCGTTGCCCTTCGTCGCCCTTCGTCGCCCTTCGCCAACCTCGCGTAATATCTGCCCACCACCAGATGACCAGATGATGGTTCGACAACCCCAGGAGGGATTTGCGAAGACGACACACGGCCCCGTTTGACAAGCAGCCAACCCGTCATCGCATCACACACGTCGGCCCTCCCGTATCATCATTCATTATTACCAGACCCATCATCGCGTAGGCGCATTCGCATTCGCATTCCATCTCCCAAGCCCAAGACAAGGAGTCCTCGATGGGGTTCTTGTGTTCTTGGCGGTCATCACTACCACCAGCCAACCTTTCATGTTGCCTACCTTGATTGGGGCGCGGCGCGACAACGTTGACCCGCGGGGTTCAGCTGCGGCACCGACACCCGGCGTCGACGTCTCGACGTCGAACTCGACCATCTAGATCTAGATCTTTGAGTCCGCATCTCTTGCGCCGCCACTCATAACCTTCAATCTCGACAGCTCGACAGCTTTCTTCTCCCTTGGCGGCAGCATTTGCTGCAGCCATCCGGTCCGTTCACGACATGTCTTTTCGCGGCGATGACCAGCGCCGCTACGGCCAAGTTCCACCCGTCCAATATGCCGTAGCTGGCCACCAGCAGTCCGACCAACAAGCCGCCGGCCTTGGTAGACGGCCAAGCTTCAACTCTGGCGACGATTCGGTCTATCACAATCAGATGCATAACCATTCGCAACCGTCACCCTTCAGTCCAGTGGGCCGTGGCAGCGAAGACGAAATGTTCTTGCCAAGTCCCGTTGGTAACGGCAACTCATCTATCGGTCGTTACGCGTCCACCAGCAGCGCCTTGTCCGGATATCAGCATCAGTATCAAGTCCCGACTCCCCCGACGCCATCACAATCGGCCTATAATCCTCAAAACTTTGCTCCATCTCCGGCCACGAGTTTCCAGCGATCACAATCGACCGCGCTGCCCTACCACCCTCATCCGTCCTCGCGCTTCTCTACCTCGAGCGTCAGTTCGTACAATTCTACGTCGCCGCCCACTACCAGCTACACCCCTCAGGCGTACAATCCTGCCGCATATGCCACTACAAACACAGTCCCTCAACGGCAGGGTACGTATCATGGATACGCCGGTCATGACCATCAGGGCCATGTGTATGCCACGGCTCCCACCTCGCCAGGCTATGGACAACTGCCGGCTGGAACGTATTCGTCCACTTTTTCTCAACCTCTGAGGTCCCCGTCCTTCTCGTCTGGGTACCAGCAGTCCTATCCGGGCAGTCCTTCTTCTTTTGCAGGATCCAGCTCTCAAGTCGCAACACCAACATACGATCCGTCTCATCATAGCGCTGGTAGCCACTATTCTGGATATAGTATTAATGGTACTGTTCCGTACCCAGCGGAAGCGTCTCATGGCGAGGCCCAGGCGCCCTATCCCCCAACATCTCATATTCCCGTCGGTCCAAACTATGCGGCGTCTAACGATCAACGTTCCTATTGCAGCCGCCAGCGTTCAGACTCGCAGACATCTCCAGGCACTTCCCCCTACATGCAACCCCAAACATCACCTGGACTTCAGCGACATCCGACCAATGCTCCGCTTCCAAACCGACCCATGGAGGATGTCCCAGAGGAGACAACGCTCTGGGACGAGCACGGGCGGCCGTTGCCGCGTCACGAAGATCACGAGCGCCTTATGCAGGATATCGAGGCTGAATTAGGGGGATCTGGCTATCACTCGCAACAAAGGTCGCCATCGATCATCAGCCATCTGTCGGACGAGCACACCCAGAGACTACGTGGATACAGCTCCACCTCAGCACATTCACCCGGCGCATCCAGGGTTTATCCGGCAAGAGTCTCGAGCCAACCTCTCTATGACGATGACGGTGACGGTGACGATGACGATGACGATCCAGAAGGCACAGCTGGGGTGCTGGCTATGCAGCAAGCTGAATTAGATGACCAACGCTTTAGCGGCAATGCGTTCATGTTCAGCGGTGCAACCCCCACTGCTCATCAGACAGCGCCTCTGCCCCCCCTTGCCAAAGATCACGGACTGAACAGCGGTAGCGACTTTGGTGGCGTGGATTTGGGCATGTTGGGCGGAGGCTATGCTGACAGCTCGGTATACGGCGCAGATGTCAGTGCTCCGCCGAGGTCTTCCTCGATGCAGGACGGACCGCGGCCGCTTCCGACTCCCGGATACTACAACTCGCTCAGGGAGAACTATGACAAAGCTTCTGCCTTTAACAATGCCGAAATGGACTACGGCGGCACAGGCGGGTTGCAGGCCCCGGAAATGCAACGGCTGAGTTTTGATGAAGGGCGAGAGGAGCAAGTTTCTATTCATTCACAGCAAAGCGGCACCGAATCGCCTTCCAAAGATGACTGCAAGGATTTATTTTACCATCCTGGTCTTTCCAGTAGACCACTCCCGTCGCTGCCGCCAGGACCTGGCTCGGACAGCAGCTCAATGCTGTCGACCCGTACCAGCCTTCGTTCTCAGCACCAACAGTCACATTCGCTGAACGCCGATGCTCCTTATTATCAGGCAGAAGGTCCGCAGACATATTATCAATCTGGAGGCCCGCAGTCTCTCTATCCAGAAAGATCGATATCTCTCGGTGGCCATAGTCATACCCCGACGGTTCAGGCACCCGCAAGATCCAGAACGGATGCGGCCGAGGAACGGAAGAAACTGAATCGGCAACACCAGGTCACGCAGCAAGGTCCAACCTTCTCCGACTATGATTCGACTCCCGCAGCGTCTACTGGTGCCTTCGATGGTATCACCCTCCCAAGTGGACGAAAAAGGAAGTTTGTGCCATCTAAGCTCACCGCGGGGGAGTTCAACAGATGCAAGGAGCCGTGGGCGCTCAGTGGAATTGAATCATGGATTCGTGCAATGGGAGAGGGTGAACTGGATTTGAGGGAAAAGACAATCGAGGAGGCAGTGACAAACCTATTCGCCTTCAAGATCCCAACAATGAATGTCGCTGACGCTGAGGCACTAAGCAGCGAAATCGTGCTTCGCATGCTGGACCACCGAGTGCTTCTTCCAGATGAAGAGTGGGTCAAATTTGGTGATGGACACATTTCCGGTGTACTATGGCAGCTGACTGGCTCTGGCTGCTATTCACCCGAGGTCCACAAAGTTCAGGTCAGCGGTCGTTGCTATGCCCATCATTGTACACGCACCTTGAAGAAGGTCGATTTGGGGGTCTTTTCCGAAGAAGTCCAGGGTGCCGACGCATGGAACGTGTTTTACAACCTGAAGAAGGAAGACTGGGAATCCAAACCGAAGAAGGAAGTCGACCGTCAAAACATCATGCATGAGATTGTGACGGGCGAGGAAAACTACATCAAGCAGCTTGATATCTTCCGGACTTTGTATAGGGATGACCTCCGCACAAGAAACCCGCCCATTATTCAGCCTGGTAACCTGGATACATTCCTGAATACAGTGTTTGGAAAACTCGACACGGTTCTTCGCATCAACAAGGACCATCTTTTGGCGCAGCTCAAATATCGTCAGCAGGAACAAGGGCCGTGGATCATTGGCTTCAGTGATTTATTTCGTGAATGGATTCGCAAGGCCAAATCAGACTACGTTGAATATGCTTCTGGATACCCGAAAGCTACTTGGTGGGTCAGGAGGGAAATCAGCAGGAACCTGCTCTTCAAAAACTTCCTCGAGGATAAACAGAGACACAAGTCTTCCTCCAAACAAGATTGGACTCATTTTCTAATCACCCCGTTGCAGCGTCTCCAGCGCTATATTCTGCTGCTGCAAAGCGTGGAGCACAAGATGATTGGCGACAGTGAAGAAAAAACGAACCTGCAAAAGGCCATTCAGGAGATCCAGACTGTGACACACGAGTGCGACGCCAAGGTGGCAGAAACAAACAAGAAAGTCGAAATGGTGGAGCTCAGTCGCATGCTGGTCCTCAGACCCGGCTTTCAGTCCGTCCTGAACTTGGATCACCTGGGCAGGGTATTGATCATGCAGGGCGAGCTTCAGAGAATGGGGTCCAAGGGCATGAGATGGGTCGAGTCACATGCGCTGCTGTTTGATCACTACTTGATCCTTGCCAAAGTCGTGGTTCCCAAGGACGGGAAGGGGGAGAGAAAATATGATGTTTCAAGAGAGGTGAGTTGGCAGCTCTCTCTATATATCTAACCGCTTTCCTCCAGTTCTCTTTTTTTTTTTTTTTTTTTTTTTTTTCCCCTTCTAGCAGCTGACTCCATGCCTTAGCCAATTCCGATGCCTCTGTTGTTCTTGGAAAGCATGAATGATGAGCCGGTTATGAAGCAAAAGGGCCTCACGGCGCCCCTGGGCAGAACAACGGCGGCCCCGTCTGGCTCGCAGTTGAGCAAGGCGCCTACCAACGGCGGACGTCCTGGTCTAGAACATACGCCGACTGGCTCTTCGACATCTCTGGGGCCCGCTGCCTCGAATGATTTGGAGGGCAAGGTTCTTTATCCCTTCAAGGTAAAGCATCTAGGCCACGAGATGTACACCCTCTACGCACCATCTGCTCAAGACAGGTTGAACTGGTGTACAAGTATCATCGAGGCCAAGACCAGGCATGCCAAGGCTCTATTCGCCCAAAACGCCGAACCCTTCAGGCTGCGCGTTCTTGCAGACGCTTCCTTCCACTGCGATGTCAACTCGGTCAGCGCGAGAGTTTCAGGGGTTCCGGCCAAGGGAACACCCCTGGATCGGGCTATCCAGGATCTAGAGAAAGTGTTGGGCCCCGCCCAAGGCATCTCGCCCGTTTGTCGTGCGCAAGTAAATTGTGCCACGGGATTCTCGGCCTTTGGCAAGTCTATCATTGCTATTGGCACCGACTATGGTGTATACATCTCCGATCCTTCGAATCCCAGGGGTTGGACGAGAGTAAGTTGATTGCGGAGTGTGGTGCCGACCTGATGATGAGGAATTGAATTTGAGGTACTAACTAGCATGCTGCAGTCCGTTCAGGTGAATCGCGTCACGCAGATTGCTGTTCTGGAAGAGTTCTCGGTGTGTCTGATTATCGCCGACAAGTCGCTCATCTGCTATCCACTGGATGTCATAGCCCCTGTAACAGAATTTGCACCGCCAGTCAGTGACAGCCCTCGGCGCGCTCCTCAGCGACTTGCCAAGGACGTGACATACTTTGCCACGGCACGAATGAAGGATCGGCTACTGGTCTTTTACAAACGCAAAGAGGGCCTACACACGTCCTTCAAGGTACTGGAACCCATCTTGCACAAGGCAACAGAAAAGAAGTCGCGCATATTCGGCAGCCGTAGGTCGGCAGCCGGAAGTACCGACACTTTCCGGGACTTTGATGAGTTCTACCTGCCCACAGAGTGCTATTCGCTCAGCATATTCCACACATATGTTGCTGTCTCGACATCAAAGGGTGTCGAGATGCTGACGTTGGACAAGAAGCAACCCATGTCAATCCCCGACTTGAAAGCTCCGGCAATTGCCAACATTGCGGGCCGAATCCGAGACCAAAAACCACTGGGTATGTTCCGGCTTAATGAAAACGAGTTTATTCTCACGTATGAGGATTGTGCTGTCTACATTGACAAGCACGGTGATGTAAGTCGCACGTTGATCATGGAATATACCGGCAAGCAGAAGAAGGCCAGGGGCGCCACCATGTACGGGCAATACTTGCTGCTATTTAACGAGGATTATGTGGAGGTGCGAAACGCCGAGAACGGCCGGCTTCGACAAGTTATAGCTGGACGAGACGTGCGCGTGATCGACTACGGCATTCGAGGTCCGACGGGCGGCAACGCAGTCCAGTCGCAACAGACACATGGATCCAGTGGACAATCCCAACTGGCCGGTGATACGTCCAAGGGTTCTGTCAAGATTGCCATGTGCCACCCAGAGCTGCCAGGGCGACAAGTCGTCTTGGAAATGCTATTAAACGAAGGCCACGCCGAGGGCTAAACGCCCCTGTCTACAGCGCATTTAAGCTCGTCGTGGAACGATGCCTGGGAACTGGAATTTTTAAATTTTTTTCTATATGAGCAGCCGAACATATGAGATGTTTTTTTTTTTTTTTTATGTATGGCGTTTAGGTGGCTGCTACGTTTTCGGAGATGAAGAAACATTTCTGGAAATACGGGAGGAAATCCTTACTTCGAGGGCAATTCGAGGTCCGTCATTCTATATCTACTTGACATATAAGTAGGCAGTTTTATACCCGCCCCAAGCTCTTTGGTTTACCGAGCTGAGGGAGAGCCTTTGGCAAATGAGAACATGATGTGCGAACGAATGATGAGCTCCACGATTCATGTGACGGTGTATCAAAGAAATGTGTCATTTGTACCTGCGCGGTGCTGTACACGGATCGCCCGGAATAGAGCATCGGCCACACCAGCACGGCTTTGCCATCAAAATGCCCATGTAGCAACGAACCATATAGACATGCCAAATTCTGTTCTCGTAACCCCGGTACCCCCCGTGCATGAAGCGACAGCCAATTTAGTGGCCTCGCGACTCATCATCAACGGGTTCTTCACTTGCGAGCCTAGGGGATGTTAGGGGGGGGTTATATGTATATAAAAAGAAGGCTGGTTTCGCCCAGGTTTCCCGGACGAGTTTATAAAGACGCGAAAAAGCAAAATTCGTCATCCCCATGCCGGAAATGGTCCTGAATTTAAGCCTTGATCTCCTTGGCCTTTTCTCTGACATCATCCTTGATCTCCGCTGCAACATCAGCAATTCCCTTCTTGTTAGCCGTATCACTCATGAGGATTCGAGAGACTTGGACGATGCCGACGAGGCCGAGGAAGAAGTTGACGGCGGCGAGGCTATTCACATTAACGAGGGCGTCAGCTGCGAATCTACAGTACAGATCCTGGGGGAGGGGGGGGGAATCTCAGGCGCCGGCGCAACCATACAGGTAGTTCTTGGGCTTGATAATCAGGCACCATCGGGTCCAGATCAGGCCGGTGCAGGTGAGGGCCAAGTTCTGTGTGAATGACAGCTTCTCTGCGGGACGGGCAAAGTCGGAGATGCCGGCTAGCACGAGAGCCCACTGCGTTTCCGGACAAGTCAGCATTTTTTGTTTGCTGTGCTGTTTTCACACACTGCGAGGGCGACGATTGTAGAAACTAACGGACCTTCATGACGGGCGCCCTGGAGGTGAGACGACGTTAGTTTTTCATGTATTTTTTTTTTTTCTTCCGAGGACCACCCCCGTGTATGTAGCGCCATGGACGTACCAGAAGTGGACGGTCTTGATGCCGACTTCGCTCTCCCACATGCGCTTGAACCAGCTCTGGTGCTGCTGCTGGGCGCTGTCGGCCGTGCTCTGCCATCTCTTGCCGCTGTCTCGGAAGCGGAATCGTGGACCGCCGAGGCGTTGCTGCGCGCGGAAAACTTGGCTGGCTTGCGAGGAGAGGGCGGATTGACGGAGTAGGGGGCGCGAGGCGCGCAGCAGGGTGCTCGTGGGGGCCATTTCTATAGCCACGAGGAAGAGTTGCGGTTGTTGGCGTTGGTGTTGAAGTAGCTGCGATGAATGTTGTACTCTTTTGCTCTTGACAGAAAAGAAAATGGGCGCGGCACAAGGTGGTTTTTTTTTTTTTTTCCTTTTTCCCTGCTACTTCTTTCGGTATTGGCGTAATGAACAATCAAGCAGTGTAGGTGTAGAGCGTATGGAAAGCGATGTTCGTACTTTGAGCTGCCGTGGTTTTTTTTTTTTTCCAGGCCCGGGTTAACTTCTCTTCTCTTTCTCGCCCTCGTCGAGTCGAAAATGGATGGTCACGGGGGCGTGTGCTTTTGCTGGGACGGACGCATCCAACGGCCCGGAGATCAGCCGCACAGTGAAGATCAGCTTGTACATGTAATATCCGTAGAGCGACCCCCGGTTATTACCGGTCATCGCCAATTTGGCAACGACAACGATTCCACGCCTCCTCACAGTCACAGTCACACCACCTCGCCATGTCGAGCAAGTTCGCTTTCGCCAAGGCCCTCAAGGAGGTGCGCTTCCTGTTCTGCCAGACGTCGGAGCAGAGCGCCGCGGTTCGGTACGCCCCCCCCCCCCGGTCTTTTTCTGCCTCGCTTGCCAAACCCAAACATGTTGAAAATATGCTGTCCCGTTCTCGTGGCATTCGGTCGGGGGGGTCTTTTTTTCGAGAGAGAGAGAGAGCCGGAACGAGCCCGGGGATAACACGATTCCTAACAAAATCAAAACTGCCAGGTCCTTCATCACCCGCGCCTATCCCACCATGAAGAAGAACAACCCCCAGATTCCGATCCTGATCCGCGAGGCTCAAGGGACGCTGCCCAAGGTGTACGCTAGATATGGTCCGTCAATTCCCGCACTCCTATTCTCGTTCTCGCTCATTGGCGCACCCATGGAGGAGAGGGCAGAAAGACTGACCAGACTAATCTTGCTTTGTAGAGTTTGGCAACGAAGAGTCACAGTCGCTCGAGGGCCTTTCGGACAAGCAAATTGAGGAGACGGTTACGGGGCTGGTGAAGGGGAAGAAGGCGTAGAGGTTGTGGTTGTGGTCGTGGTTGTTGGGATGGGACGGGATGGGATGGGATGGGATGGGATGGGGAAATTGGCATTTGGAGGCTGAGAATCGGCGGCTGATCGAATCAAGTATCGGCGCCACTGTACATACGCGTGGATCAAAGGCTGTACCAACACTGATTTCGCCATGGGATTCACACTTGCTGGACGGTTGAGGCTTGGGGGGGGTGTAGGTGAGTCTGTGAATGATCCAAGCTCAAGCGAGCAACGTTTCAGGAGTGCCATCACGGCAAGATGCAAGGTCTTGCTCTGATAACGGGTGCGAATGCAAACAGGTTGATTTTCTACACTATCCAGCTTTTGACTATTGATACTGCTTACTTGTCGACCTGTTTGCGGATGGGTGGGTTAAAGTTCCCAGTTGTGGCAAATTTTACATGCCTTCTTTTCCTTCCGATTTCATCCCCGTGGATTCTTTCTTCTCATTTATAGAACTCTCATGTCCAATTTCTGCAGCGATTCCATGCCACTTCTTTCCTTGCCGACTTTACTTGGTCTTGCTCTGTGGTGACAATCGTTCAGATCTCGGGAGCGATGGCCAAGCCCTCTCGTCGAGCACGCTGCCACTCGTGGTCTTGCGCAGAGTCTCGCTCTTCTGTTCGTCTGTCGATTCCGCCTTGTTGTCTTGGATTTTTCCACTCCTTGTGGCGGCGCTGTTCTTACCCTCCTCTGCTTCGGCACTGGCTCCGTTCTGGGCTGCGGCCTTGACAGAAATATCGGCCGAGCCGTCTGCAACAGATGGCGTTGAGCCCCCCCCTTCAGAGTCACCCTTCGTCTTCTCACCTAGAGATCCATGCTCGCCTTGCAAGCTTTCGCGCGACGCATTGCGTGTGTGGAAGCTGTCGCTCCCTTGCACGTTCCTCACTGGAGACGGGCAGTCTTTCGACGCAGATGAGGATGATGCGGCATCGGGGTTTGCACCTTCGACAGTGCTGTCGACAGAAGATCGTCCGCTCTTGTAGGTCTGGTCCCCCTTCTCATTTCGGCCGTCATTCGCGAGCAGAGCACTCAATTTCCTGTTGTTCCTGCGCTTCTTGTGGATTTTCAACGAGCTCGCTACGGATACGTTGGTCGCGGTCGCAGAAACGCTCTCGTCTCTCAGTGCGCTGTTCTCTCCGCTGAACTGACCTTGCTGCGGAACTTTTGATGACGCTTGGCTTGTATCGTGGCCAGAGGCAGCTGACATCCTTTGGTCTCCGGTTTCGGCTTCATCTGCATGTATCTGTTGGGAGCAAGTTGCATCATTGGCTGGCACTGGCTGCTGCTGCCTGCCCTTCTTCCCATTCTTCCTCGCTGTGTTCCTCCCTCTCCCTTGGAGTGACAAATCGTTGAGGATAGTTGCCTTTTCCCCGCGCTTCCCAAGTCGAATCGTTCCTCTGCCATGGCCGGGAAAGTTAAAGTCCCGGGCAGCAGCATTGAGAACATGCGGCTCTTCGCTCGTCGCACTTTCTTGCTGAGTTTTCGCATTCTCCTTCGTTGCGCTTCTGGTAACTGATTTGCTTGGACTTGGAGAAGACTGTGAGCCCTGGCGACGGTGTCTCACGTGTGTATCGTCTTTTGTCGCGCTGTTGAATGGTGTTTTTGTGTAATTTTGACGTGACGAGGGGGGGGTTCCTGTTGTGCTCGAAATCGACATGGTCTTGGAGGACTCGGAAGAATCCAAGCTCAGCGTGTCGGTGTCAGCTTGAGAGGGCCGGATCAGCGCACATGCATCGGAATCAGTATTTGATGCAGGGTCTCGAATCTCGACTGATTCAGTGCTCTTGTCCATGTTGGAGGGCTTGCTCTTCACAGGAGCCTTGTTGACCTTGTGTGGATTCAGTGGTATGGCAATGCTGTCCCACGCCTGTTCTCTCTCTTTTCTTTCCTTGTCAGTGAACATGCTCGGGGCTCGCGAGTGTGTGCCCACAGCAGGGGACTCGACGACGAGAGCTGATGTATCGGAGCTTTGTGCAATACAAAATGTCTTTAGGCCCGCTACTGCTTTCTCGGTCACTTCGCTAGCAGATCTCAGGGTGTTGGTATCAGCATCATCATACTTTCCACGGTCTGTACTACCCGTCTGCGAGGCGTCTCGTGGTGGTGGAGGAGTGGCTGCATTGGAGGAGCCTGGGCCGCCTTCTCTTTCTCGATATTCCGCATCAACTAATTTCGTAGGAGTCACTGGTGGGAGCGAGACCTTGGCTTTATGATTCGGAGTTCGGCCAGGATGACTTTCAGGAGTGACGGCTCTCTGCTGCGGCTGGCCCGTGGGCTCAGTGTTCTCCAATGCCTCTTCAGACGGAGGCTTTGACTGGCTTTTGCACTCTTCTGATTTGGCTGGTTGTACTCTAGATGGAACTCTCTGCTCGCTTTGGCTAAATGCTGCTTGGCCGAATCCTTGATGATGAAAGGTGTGCTGTTCCTGGGCAGGCTGCCAGAATGGTGGTTGCTGTTGGCCCATGTATTGAGGGCCGCAGTTTGGGATATACGCGGAATCACCACCGCCTCTAAAGTAAGACGGCATCGGGGCTCCTCTTTGCATGAACTGAAAATTCCCCGGTGGATGGTGCACCCCATGTTGACTAAATGAGCGCATGTGCTGATGATCGCGAGGGACAAACGGCATAGGTCCGTAACCCCCACCAGGGTACATGCCTTGGGTGAGCTGCGGCTGTGTCATACATTGATACTGCTGTCTCTGGTCAGATCTCTGTCGCCTGCTTTGCTCAATTCCAATATAGCTCTTGCCAATCCATTTAGAGCGATGTGTCGGTCCGATGAGCAGAGATAGGTCCTTTTCAGGTAAAGCAATGTTTCCGAAGCCCAGCGCTTCGCGAACGGAGTCCTCGTTTTTGAATCTGAATTTCGTACACATGTCAGCTGTCTTCCAATGTATTTTGTTTTTCCTGCTTGCTAGCTCACCTGACAATAAAGGCATTTCCCATCCTGTGTTGGACGGGGAATACTTCGTCGACGTCTCCAAACCGAGCACCTAGTCCGAACTTGAGGCGGGCCTGAATATCTTTAGTGTCGGTGACGTCGGTGTCCTTGACCCTGATCCAGATGCTTTTATTTCTTTCAGTACAGCCTCGACAGCTGCAATCGTTGTAGTCATATGGATCGGCCCGGCTGTTGATGCAATGTGGGCTATTTTGATGGCGGTTGTTGTAGTTTGATATGCCCTCGCGACGCCATTGTCGTGTTTGACCGGGCTCCACGATGTCAGCGCCCGATGAAAACTGCTTGTGCTGGGGATAAAAGCCATTGTTGAAGTTTCTTTGACCTTGGTAGTCTCGTCGTCCTTTATTTCTGTACCCGTCACGATGTCCCGTGCTCGTCATCCCTCTCGGAGATGCCAGCATCGTGGTATTGGTAAGACTCATTTCAGTGCTGAAAACAGCTTGGTCATTCCGAGGGTCAGAGGCAGGCGGAGCACCTTTTTGAACAACTGGAACAGGTCCCGGGGGAAGCTGCGTTTGACGAATCTCATGTACGCGCGGAGATAGCTCTGCGACTCGGCCATGAACTCTGTCGTTGATATCCTTGTGAGCTCTAACATCATTTGACATATTTTGGCCGTTGCTGTGTAGACCATGGACAAACAAGCTAGCCGAGCCATCAAGGCAGGGTGTTCGAGCAGGCAGATCACTGCCAGTGCTGACTGCTCGACAATCCATATTCGGTGTATGCGACGCCCGTGAGTCGAGGTTAGTAGGCGATGGTCGAACCGAGAAACTATTGGGAGCTGCTATCGATGCCTGAACGGACCGGTTGACTTTATTCTTCATCGTCGACTGTTGATCACCATGATGTTCTGTCCCAATCTGTGCGTGGCGCATCGGCATAGTGACGCCTGAGTTCTAAGCAGGCTGTCCACTAGCCGTAGCCGTAGCCGTAGCCGGGCGAGGGTGATGGGGCAAAGGGTTATGATTTGGAATGCCGGTACCGACTTGATCAGAAAGACTAGCCCTTTTCACATGTTTAACATGGGTTGGGCCAAATTGTCGACTTGGCTGTGTCTGTGCAACAGTTGTCTTCTCGTCAGGTTCGGGCTTAGACACAAGGCGGCTTTGTCGAGGCATGGGCGATGGCGATGTCTGGCCTCTGGTTACCAAAACGGGCCCAACATTGGTGTCGGTATGGACATTTTTTTGAGTCACGTCGGGCTGATTCGGTGTTCTCTGGTTCTTCTCCTCGAGAGCTGGTTGTTGGTCATCGCCAACAATGGACATTTCACCGCCGTCGGCCATCGACCTGGGTATTTGTTCCGGAGCAACCTGTTCTTTTTCCTGGGGATTTTTCACGTCGGAAATTGGCAGTTTGCTTGTGCCATGGGCAATGATGACACGGCCATTCATCTTCAAGTCAGAAGCCTTTGATGGACGCTTTGTAATTGCGGCGGCGGCGGATACCTGCAGTGCTTCTACCGCACTCGACTGGCTCAGGCTCCTGTAGTTTGGTTGCCCCATGCCATCAGGGAGGTAGTAATGGCGTCCGTCTTTTTGGAAGCAAGGTGCTGGTGCATTCTTGGAAGTAGGGGAGCACTGATGTTCCTCCGCAGCGGGTGGAGACGGGAGTGCATTCTTGTCAAAGACTTGTTCACCGGCTATTTTCAGGTCAGAACAAGGGATACATGGTCATATAAATCAAAGTGAGGGTGGATATGAGACATTCGAGGAGGAACAGAGGAGCAGAGGCTTACCCAACCAGTTCTGAAAATTGCGATTCTTACAAGCCGCCATGACATCGCTCGCCCCTTCTCTGTTCTTGCGGAAGTTGTCGACCCCCGTGAGCAGCAGATGCCTTCGTGCTTTCAGGGCACTCGCCACAAGAGGAATCATGTCGTCCGGGATATCACCCATGCTCCTTCGATCCTCGTCAGACAGAATGAAGACGATGGAAGACTCCCCCTCCTCCGTCCACTCTGTCAACTTGCGTTGATTCTTCTCCAGCCCGATCCATTCATCGGCCCATTGGCCAATATGGTTGGCACACTCGCGCTCCATGCCATCGTAGATAAGCACATTCTCGTCATACAGCTGATTTATGAGATTCCATAGATTCAGCGCGCCATAGTGATACAGATCAAATGCATCGTAGTATGTCCACAGGTCATCCCAGCAATACGGTTTGGTCATGTTTTTCATGAGTGCCCAGTATGTCTTTCGAGTTGAGTTGCAAGCCGCTTGCAGCTGGTCCTTGTCCCAGAGGTGGATACGTCTCCGTGGCAGGATATGTGACATTTTGCGGAATTTTCGCTCACCCTGTGCGGTTGAGAAGACGGCGGGCGCGTTGGGGGGAGGGTTCGTGTAGAAGCCGATGGGAAGGTTGTCCTCCAGGTAGGCCAGCGGGACGCCCTCATCATGAGGACCGATCATTTTGTAAACGCTGGGCAGGCCGTGGGGATACCTTCTCGAGAATGAAGCGCGCTGGGAAGATGGCAGGTCCGTTTCTAGAATCCGAGGGAAAGCTGCTGCATTGAGGGTTGAATGAGGTTGCGTTTTGGTGTTAGTGAAGCCAGAAGTCATGGTGAGAAGAATGCGTGCCTAGATGAAGTATTCGCAGAGTATCAGTTTTCCCTTTGAAAGCCAAGGTGAAATGAAATGCCTCTCGAGGTTACTAGGATGATGATAGTGTAGACAGAAAAGTGAGTTTGCGACGGCGTTTTCATCCAGTCCTCAAAGCTACCGGTGAGAAATTATCACAGCGATGGCGGATGAGGTGTAGACGGCGAGAGGAAGATGGAGAAAAAGCACTGTCTATCCGCTCTGTGTTTGGAAATTTCAAAAAAAGATAAGGGAAAAAAAAATCAAGATGCGAGATTGTCTGCACTTGTTATAGGCAAGACGCTGTAGCAAAGGTGAAAGCTGAGCCGCAACTGAATGAATCCTTGAGCGTTTCCATGAACAACGGGGGTGTGACTGTGTGAATGCGCAGCTGTGGGGAGGGTGGCATCAGCTGCCCAGCCAGAACACAAGTTGCTGGTGAACAGGGAAGAAGAGCGTGGTGAATGAACCCGCGTGTGCTTGTTCCACCCAGTGAGCCTGTGATGCCATGTGAACCTGTTTGCTCTATACAAGCACGGGTCATGAACGCGGTAACGTATTTGTGATTGTGATCCAATCCGGCAAAAGAAAAAAATAGAAAAGGAAGTAGGAAAGCAGGAAAGCAGGAAAGCAGGAAAGCAGTGAGGTCTATCCAAAACGTGCGAAACTCAACATGAGTGCTTCAGTACAGTAATTCACTACCAGAGCAGCGCATGAATATAATACAAAGAAAATCTCTCCTTTTCGCAGAGCTCTACTCCTTGCTCTGCGCTTTCAGCAGCTTCAGAATCTCACTCTCGTCATCGCCCGCAATAGCCTTGCCATTATTCCAATCCACAGTCTGTGTCACGAAGCAATAGCATTAATTTTACACTGCCTCCCATTCACTTCCGTTTTGGAGAGAAGGGGGAGGGAACATACCACTGGGCTCAAAAAGCTGTCCTTGCTCTGTCTGAACTTCTTCAGCGCATCCTTCTCATCATTCGCGCCCTTGATCACCTTGGAGATGCCCCCTTTGCCGACATAATTCAGAATAGTCTGTACCTGTTCCACAGTGGGGGGGTCCTCGGTGATGTTGAGCTCGAACGGGTCCCGGGTCGCTTTTGTCTGGGGCGAGTGATCGCTCGCTTGGTCGAGAGTCGCGCCAGCCTGGGCGTTGGCGGAGATTTGCTTAACAAGGTTGACGACGCGGGTGGACGCTGGGGATGAGGCCTTGTGAAAGACAGTGACAATGTCGAGGCTTTTGTGCTGGGTAGAGGATATTAGCGTTAGCTTGATTTGGGTGCGTTGTAGAAGAGATTGTCCTTACGAAGCGGAACATTCTTGGCAGATGGCCTGAGGATATCAACGAGAGGGGAGGATGATATGGTGAGAATGGATGTCGCGGGATTGACAGTGTCAGAGGTTGAAGGTTGAAGGTTGAAGGCCCTGGTCAGCAAGCAAGGCAGCTGCTTCCCAGCTTGTTAGAGCCGCGGTGTGGGTCCTTGGTCTTTGATCCTCGTCAAAATATCGACGGTGCTTCCGTCTCGGAACCAATAGCCAATATTATTGGTCAATTGCTACATATCTTGACGTCGTTTTTTTTTTGTGTGTGACTGAGAGCTTCAACGTGTGACAACCGCTATGAGCCATTAGTGCAGAGGAGGCAACTGTTGAGCGTATACGGACGTATATGCTCATTCATTGTCGAATATAAGGTTGTAAAAACTACTTGTTGATCAATGTGTGAAGGCAAGCTGGGCAGTCATCGACAGATATGGGCACTGAGCCGTCTTTCTCGCATACATATGCTCCATAACGGCCTTGGTGAGTCCCATTGTTAACAGCCAACTGATTCACCCTATTCGCCCTGTCTACTCCGTAGCAGTCTTTCCCATGTATAATAGCGGCGCATAAAGACACACAATCACATGGTGGTGGTTGTTCCTCATCCGTTCGACAAGATCAATTCCGAGCTGCAAGTACAGCTTGTCTAGTGGTGTATACGTGTCGTGTCCGTGCTAGTTTCTTGATGCTAAGTATGTGATCAATCCCAATGTCGGTTGTTTGTTTATCCAGCGAGAGCAAGCCGTAAGCATGTGGACATTGCCCCTCAGAGCGTGAGTCCATCATAAACAACGGTGGCGCGACTAAAGAGCATGCGCCTGCCCAGACTGGTTCGTTCAAGCTTCCAATTTTTTCAATCTCGATGTGACGGTGTGATGACGTCGTAGATGTCGCACCCCTGGAGCCGGGGCTCCGCCAACGACATCACCACCGCCAAGGCGCACCTGCAAGAAATGATAAATATTAAACACCACCAATCGAGCTTGCTCCTCATTCCTTATTCCAGTCTATTCGTAATAACCGTATTCTGAGAACTTTAGTCTGCTCATTGTTCTTGATTTCTCCCTTGTCCAAAGCTCATCATGCCTGAAAACTCAAAAGCTGACAATTCTGGCGTTCCTTACGAAGAAGGAAAGCCTGGATCCCATAAGTTAACCGATGCCAGTAGGTTCTGTCTTAGTTTACATTTTCTGAAAGTGCCATATTAACATGACGATGACAGAGGATGAGAGATCCATTTCTAACCGCCTGGCTGCGGAAGAGGTATGCTCAAGCTTCTTCCGAGCCAAAATCGATTACATCAATTGACAGCAATACAGAGACAAGGAGAACCCGAAGACGACCCTGAGACTGCTGCCTTGAAGAAGGATCCAACACTTCCTGTACGTTTTGTACACAAATGAATTGAAACCTCAAGAGGACTAACTCTTCGCGCAGGCCAAAATGCATGGTAACGAACCCAGCAGAGGAGCTAAGATTGACGCACAAATCGCCGCAGAGGAGGAAGAGGAATTGAAGCGGAAGGGCAAGGCTTAATTCAGCAAGTTTCGACACTTATGGCGATCAATGGATTGCTACAACGAGATCTATTGCACGGTGGACGCAGTCGTTGCGACGGACTACACCTTTACGCATGGTGTCGGGCAAGAAGGGCGATTGGATCAGGTCATTCATGGCTATACTAGATCCGGGTACATGAAGTGCTGCTCATTTATAAATCGAGTACCTGTGCAACGCGGTTGTCTTCATCAGTAAGGTTACCAATTGAGCACGAGCTATTGAAAACCGAAAATTGAAAATGCTGGTGAAGGTGTGTTCAGAATATGTAAGAAATTGAATATCAATTATCCAATCGGTATAGCTACTCCGGCGAAAGAGAGCCACCAAGAGGAATCAATCGCAAATTTATCTCATCATGACAACGGGAAGACGGGAAGAGGGATGTACATGGGGGTATTGATGAGTGCGCGCTTACCTTGTGGACTTTTCCAGATATTGCGATGCTCGATTAGAGATGATATGATTTTTCTAGGCACCTAGGCAGAGCAGGTGTTACAGCTATTGTAACTCGACATCTGTAATTTGTTTTGAGGAGCAAAAAGGATGGCTAGAAGAAAAACTTTTGTATCCAAGTCGAAGCTAAGTGGTTTGTGCACGCATTAGTGGGGCCGAAGTCCGACGACGGCGCGCGGTGAAAGTGAAAGTCCGAGTATTTTGCTTAGGGCACAGGACGAATTTCTGCCCGCACACCCAAATAGCCGAGCAATCAAAAAGTCAGTGGCGACTCCACGGTGTGAGAAGATACAGATCCCATCCACCGCACGAACGGCAACTCGTCTTCGACTACTGGTATGAACATCACCGCGCCTCCTAGCCATCGATACTGAAGACGACTGCAAACAATCAAATCGACTTTGGCGACTGACAATCACACATTAGAACAACGTCACAATGGGCGAAGCAGTCATTGAGGGATCCAACTGGCGCCTCGTTGAGGTTGGCCGCGTTGTTGCTATCAACGGCGACCACCCCTTCGCTGGCAGACTGGCTGCCATCGTCGAGATCATCGACCACAAGCGAGTACGTTCACCGCCACAGCGAGTACAAAAAGAAATAAAGTTTTGCGCATAAACGAAGGATTAATTGAATGGTTTTACAGGTTCTCGTCGATGGTCCTTCCTCCGACCCTACCCTGGCCGTCCCCAGACAGGCCGTTCCCCTTTCCAAGTGTCTTCTTTCCCAGTTCGTCGTTGAGGGCCTCATCCGTGGCTCCCGCAACGGCACCGTCAAGAAGCTTTGGGAGAAGAACGAGATCGACGCCAAGTGGAAGGAGAGCAACTGGGCCAAGAAGCGCGAGCAGATTCAGAGGAGGAAGAACCTGACCGACTTCGACCGCTTCAAGGTTATGCGACTCAAGAAGCAGCGACGATTCGAAGAGCGCAAGGCTCTGGCCAAGGTCAAGGCCTCCGCGTAAGAGGATGGATGGATGGATTGGTAGGAGTCGGGGATGTGCTTTGAAACAATTGGAAGCTGGCATTAGAACGAGCTGCATGGATCTTGACAGGGAAAAAAAAACCACTGGGGCGACAGAAAAACTGTTGCCGTCACTTTTATTTTACTCCCGTTCTGGAGGGCTGTATGTCACATTTCGTCTTATATCGATGAGAACGGCGTCAACATGGAAATTCATGAATTAAAATGAATTCAAGCCATGTAGCCCAGCTATGATTCGGTGAAATGTACGACAAAAAATCGAGGAAAACTCTCCAGTGTGTGGCCTTGGTCTACACTAAAAACGGATGATGGACGACTTATTAGCGTACGAAGAATGCTTTCATTTCGCCCGAGTCTTGACGATGATTTGCCTCTTGTTGAGAGAAATGCCTGAGCCACGTCACCAGGAGGCAGGAGCGGTTGCCAGAAAAATGGGTGATTACCTAATTCGGTTTAGCGGCACTTGTCCACCAAACCCTAGAATTTCACTGTGTAGCTATTCTCCAGCACAAACAGCTGAGGAGAAATACATCCAAGCCAGATATAGACAATTCCGTCTCAGCACATCAGTAAGTGACCAATTGCTGTCGCAGATAGCAGAAATTTTTGTCTTCGAATTCGACCGACAGATTAAATTTTGGTCTCAAATTATTTTTACACGAGCCCGAGGCGACCAAAGGAACTAATAGCCATGTGTTCTTCAGTCAATCAAAATGGCCAACCCCAGAATCGAGGAGCTCCCCGATGAGGAGACTCAGAAGCCCACCGTTGAGGATCAGGAGGACAGCAGCGACGAGTCCGATGCGGAGGATGGAAACTTGCCTGCTGGCTCTACTGCCGTGATCCACAACCGAAACGAGAAGAAGGCTCGCAAAGCCATCGAGAAGCTGCATCTCACCCGTGTTCCTGGCATTACCCGTGTCACTCTCCGCCGACCCAAGGATGTATGTTGAAAGTACCCAGAACGACCTATTCCATTGTCCGTCATGCTTTTAGAACCAAGAACATACCATATGGAGCATCGGGAACTGATTCGAGCCATCTCTAGATCCTCTTCGTCATCAACAACCCCGAGGTTTACAAGTCTCCCAACAGCAACACCTACATGTTAGTCAAACAAGCACGAAATCTTTGGATCTAGAGAATGAGACCTGTCAAGAACGACTGTCCAACTAATTGTATGTAGCGTTTTTGGCGAGGCCAAGATCGAGGATGTGAACGCTACCGCTCAGCAGGCTGCCGCCGCTCAGATGGCCGCCGCTAATGCCGAAGCCGATCACGCCGGCCACAGCCACGGCGATTCCAGCAAGGCAATCGAGTCTGGTGGTGCTAAGAAGGACGACGACGACGATGGTGAGGAGGTTGATGCAGACGGTCTCGAGGATAAGGACATTGAGCTTGTCATGACCCAGGCCAACGTCAGTCGCAACAAGGCTATAAAGGCGCTGAAAGAGAACGACAATGATATTGTCAACTCGATCATGGCTTTGAGTATCTAACAACATATTTGGGACGGAGCGGTTTAAATTAACTCTTTGTTCGTTCATCACATTGCGCACAGGAGTGCACAGGAGTGGCGTCGTAAAAGTCTTTGAAAGCCGAAGCTACGATTTAAAAAAGGGATGCCTCGTATCAGAAATGAACTCGAAGCTGATATGACTGGATTGGTCGCTATGTCTATACCCAATTTTTTTAAGTGAATTGAAATGGCTGGCGATTTCAAATGTGTGCGATTCTGTCGTGATGTTTCGATCGAGCGCACGCTACTTACCAGCGAGATTCATTGCGTGACCTTTTGAATCGTGTTTAAAATAGGATCCGAGTTGAAGATCGAGCACATCCATCGTTTCACAGTAAAAAAAGCCTGATTAGTATGTCATTCCTTCGGTCACTATCCCGTGCATATTGTGGCCGCGCCTTCGAGATGGGGAGGCGTCACGGATTGAATCACGTGATGTCAAACTCCAGCAATCTTGGTCGGGCAAGTTCGGCACGGCGAAGCATCAAGCAACCTCACACTCGCTCTCCGTTCCACGAGACCCTCCAAAACACTATCAAAATGGCGGCCACGGTAAGTTCAATTGATGAATTAGGCTCTGCGGTACTTTATGCTCGCTATGTGCTCGAAACCGCGCCGTCTGCGCGTCGTAACCACAAACACCATCACCTTGTGAAAACACGGCCAATGGGCTAATTTACATTCCTTTGGCGAAAAACAGCGAAGTGCAGCTGTAAAGCTCGACTGGACCAAGATCACCAGTTCGCTGGGCCTCCGCGGTCAGACCGTCGCCTCCTTGCAAGCTTTCAAGAAGCGCAACGATGATGCTCGTCGCAAGATCCAGCAGCTCCAGGAGCAAGCCACCACCGTTGACTTCGCCACCTACCGATCCTCGCTGAAGAACCAGGCTATCGTCGATGAGATCGAGAAGCGCTTTAAGGCCTTCAAGCCCTCCACCTACGATGTTTCCCGCCAGCTCAAGGCCATCGAAGCCTTTGAGGTCGAGGCCGTGAAGAACGCCGAGGCTACCAAGCAGGCTGTTGATCTTGAGTTGAAGGATTTGGCTGCTACTCTGAAGAACATTGAGGAAGCCCGTCCCTTCGCGGACCTCACCGTCGTATGTCCTGTTGTCATTAACGAGCCGAGCGAGGAACCGGGACTGAAAATTTTGAATAGGACGAAGTTGCCGCTGCCGAGAAGTCCATTGATGAGAAGACTACCCAGCTCATCTCCAAGGGCAGATGGATGGTGCCCGGATACAAGGTACGTTTCCATAGAAGCTTCCGCGGATCGATGCGGATCGATGCTAATGCTTTCTATAGGAGAAGTTCGGCGACCTTGCCTTGGTGTAATAATCTCGCGTTTCACGCTACTGCCCGAATTATTTCCTTTGTGTACTCTAGCATTGTAGATACAAAAAAATCGAGAAGGCGGAGCATCGCCTCTGCTAACACCCATTTGACTTCAATATGATGTGCCCACAGTATCATGTTATGTTTTTTTCTTCACCGCTTCCAGTTGAACGATTTTCTACGGCGGACAAACAGAAAGCACGCACTCATTGGTGTCGGGTATAGGATATGAGAGGAAGACAAATACAGCTTGTGAGTGTAGTCATTATCTCGTTTTACGCATTGGTCTTTTCAACTGTTCTTTTTTTTCGTCTAAATCTTCCTTGATGAAGAAAGTCCCTTGTGGTGGACGCAAGCGATATGCCGTAAAGGAATATGCTACGCGAGCCAATGATTGCTTATCTATACCACTCATCATGGTAAAGAAACGAAGGGGTCAGAGCCGAATTGCTATCGTATTGCTCACTCTATACAATATGATAGTCGATGGAAATGATTGGATTCATCAGAACCCTTTGATAAATTTGTCTCTGACATGCCATGAGAAAAGCGGACGTGCCAGAACCAGCCTAGACCAAGTCCAATTGATTTCTTGACGCGGAACATCGTAGTGAATACGGAATAGTAGGACCTCAACAAGAATGAAAAAGAAAACGAATAGACAAAGAAAGTAAATAACCATCAAACTCCACCAAGAATGCTCAAATCTCATTTTGTCCTTCAATGCTGCTGAATTCGAATAGCTCTCCAAGCTTGTCCCCCGCATCACCGGTCTCTTTGGAGAAAAGAACCAATGACATTATGTCTACTGAGGCTGCGCATACTTCTTGGTCCATTCTTTCGCTGTAGCGATCGCTGCTTGCTCATCCTCCTTCCAGCTCTTAGCTACGTCTGCGGCAAGAGGGTCATCCGGATTCGGAGCGCCTAGCAAGGCCTGGATGGAGAGGAGGATCGTTCGGATCTGGAGGGCGGGAGACCAGTTGTCTGACAACGAGATTAGCACTTGGCAAGTTTCTCATCTCATAGTAGCGGCTTTTCAACTCTGCAGGTCATGTTCGGGCGCATACTCTTCAGAACATCTAAGCAGATACGACCGAGCTTATCGACATTTGGATGGAAGATCTTGGTGAGGAAACGAATTTTGGGCGGAGTCATGGGATAGTCATCGGGGAGAAAAAGCTCGAGCTTGAAAATTCCACCTGTTTGATGACGATTTAGCGAGGCGAAAATGAAGATGCAGGTGAACAGTGACATGGACAGGCGCACCTTCATATGGGGACTGGGTTGGGCCGTGGATTTCGACGTCAAAATAACGCAGGTTATCTTCGTGGGGAACGGCGCTGATTCCAGGAACACTGTAGAAAAGGGATCTTATTAGTCGATTGTTTTACTTTTCAATTCTATCGCACGACGGGAATCGTAGATCCGGAGGGAGGGGATTTCATAGCATACGGCTCTGCCATGAGACGTTCCGTCTCTTTGATGATGCGTTTGGGAAGCGACATATCGAGAGCTGTGGGTTACGGTTCGATAAGGTGCTGTGTGGTAATTTTCGAGGATCTGGTGATCCAAATGTTCTAATTATCTCTGTGTAGCGCAATGCTCTCGTGCTCCCCGGCTACTTTATGGGGGAAAGGTTGATCCGTAGAGGTTGAGGAACAAGTCGAGGATTGTCAGGACGTGAGGCGGGGCAAAATGCGACATTCGGCGTGCGACAGCCCTTGCACTGGTTTGGTTTGAGGGCGGCTGGCGCTGGCCACACCCACTGGACGGGACTTGCTGGGGGCAGGGCGAATGACGCAGAGGGCATGTACCCCGCCAGCTCAACTTTGCACAGGAGGTACCAAAACCATCACGCATGACTTCAAGTCCATCACTTGATAGCTCTGGCGTGTTTCAACGTGCATACGACCACGGCTTCTTACTCCACGGCAATACCTTCGTTGGCGACCTGCTGCCGCCTCGGACTTCGCACCGATAATGCTGTCGAAAACCTGATTCTGTCCACCTAATCAGCTTGATGAGATTGCATCTGCAACTCGTCCTGAATGAGCCTCGACATGACCTCTAGGGCGAGGTCTTCAGGACGTCGCCAGTAGCTACAATGCCATCCTTCGACCAGCGATCCGAATCTCCAAAGAAGGGTAGGATCATCAAGTCTGCTTACGATAGCGAGAGCTTCGAGTCAGACGGTTCCATCCACGTCGAGGGTCTCGTGGGATCAGCCACCATCTCTCCGTCGGGTCGCGACATCGCGCTTGCATCGTGAGTAAAATTTACACCTGCATACCTCAATTTCATGAAATACTAAAGAAGCGCAAACAGCCCGGATGGCTTGGCTATCATTGATCTGGACTCGCCATACAATCCGCCGCGGCGACTGAAAAGTCATGGACTTCCCTGGTTGGTATGTGATGTGCAGTGGTCTCCCTTCGCGGCTCGAGACTACTGGGTGGTGTCTACAGCCAACCACCGCGCTTTGGTATGGAACCTGAATCTAAGAGAGGACTCGAATTCTGGTGCAATCGAGCATTCGCTCCATGGCCATAGCCGCGCTATCACGGATGTCAACTTCTCCGCTCATCATCCTGACACGCTTGCCACCTGCTCTGTAGATGGTTACGTTCATTGGTGGGATTTGCGACGACCTAGACAACCTGCCCTTTCATTTTGTGACTGGTTTGCTGGAGCTACTCAAGTCAAGTTCAATCGTCAGGACCCCCATATCATAGCATCTGCTCATGATCGCTTCTTACATATCTGGGATGACCGAAAAGCTTCCAAGCCTGTGAGGTCCATCAGCGCGCACACGTCGAAAATCTATGGAATCGACTGGAATCGCACTCGAAGCACTGGCATTGTTACCTGTTCACTCGATAAAACAATTCGGTTCTGGGATTATGGCAAGGACGGAGACGACCAGCTGGAACACATTATCCGCACGGACTTTCCTGTTTGGAGAGCTCGCCACACCCCGTTCGGATGGGGTTTACTAGCTATGCCTCAGCATGAGCCAGGGAATCTGTACCTTTACGACAGACTATGGTCTAGAGACTCACCAGTCGAGGTCTCACCAAACCCTGTTGCTGTGTTTCCCGGACATGGAGACCACAAAGCCAAGGAGTTCTTATGGAGAACGCGAGGCGGTATATCGAGTGACAACATCGACCATCGAGAATTCCAATTAGTGTCATGGGGTACCGACAACGAGTTGAGACTACATTGCCTCGATGCGAACATATACTCCGCTGTTGGTCATGTGAGGGATGGGCCTGCGAGAAAAGGTCTAAGTCTAACCAGGCAAGGGGCTGCTTACAAGACTTTCCGAACCGTGGACGACAGTAGCAGCCGTGATCGCAAAATGGGTACAATGAGCGACCACCGAGCAAGTGTCGAACTGGCCCAACACAAACAAAGCGCGATTACATTGGGCGTTCGCTCCGGGAGCCAGATGAATCGTCATCTCCGACCTGCATGGCGAGGTCCATCAATGAAAGCCAAGGTGAACTCTGAAAAGCACGTTGATAGAAGTCAAGCTCAACTTGGATGGATGAAGGGCATCACCATGACCAAAAGGAATCCGTCAACCGATCATCACGGGCGTCATGCCTCCTCCAAAGATCACGGGCTTTTGGGCCACAACTATCCTGATGATGAATGGGGCCAACCTGACACCATTCAAGAAGAACTGCTTCGAATCAGTACTCAAATTCCCAAGGTAAAATGGGAAAACATCGACATGGATAGTTTGACACTGAAAGCGTCGCTCACCGGCCCCTGGGGAACTTGCGGGGAACCAATTTTCGTCAAAGTCAAGATTGATATTCCATCCGACTATCCCAAGCTCAAGGCACCAAAATTCATGATTGAGAAAACCTCCTTCATGCCCGAAGATACACATAAGAAAATAATGAAAGAAGTGCATATGCTTGCTGACCAATTTCTGCAGCGCAAGCAAAACTGCTTGGAAGTAACATTTACATACCTACTTGGCGAAGTCGACTTGGAGTCCAGCACTACGTTTTTTAAGAATGTTCGAGATCTGGATGATGACCTCGACGGCCTTGCTGATGAAAGCTCCAGCGAAGAAGATGAGGATATTCCAGCTGGAGGGTCTATCTCCATGTCTCAGGAGCTTCCTCACGCTGATGCAGACACCACATTAGCCCCGTTGCCTCATCGAAACATTCCCCCCCCACCGAGGACTTGTGGTGCTCGCTTTTCACCAGACGGCCAGCTTGTGTGTTTTTTCCCATCTAAAGAAGAAAAGGCTAGAGCGCTGTTCTCTACTTCCGCTGAGCTCTATAACAAGGAGCGCTCCAAGGGGGAGCCGTTCTTTGCGGGCTTCGGTCGTCTAACATATGATCTACCGTCTAAACAAAAATTTGCCACGGACGAGGCATCTGCTACGGATGACCTTTCTGACGAATCAGAGAGTGACATGTCGTCGTCATCTTCTAGTGGTTCTGAGTCAACCTCAATTCACAAGATGAGTTTGTGGTATAGTTCGAGCCGACAACTTCGAAAAACTTGGAGCGAAGACAGATCAGTGCGATCCAGTGGAGGTGGGACTGGTGCAGGTACTGGAACTGGCACGGGTACCAGTCGACGCCGATTTGGACGACCTCGAAACCTGATAGTGATCCATGACATACGATGTGAGTTGCCGTCAAAGAGACAATACGCTGAGGAATATGCTATTTTCGGCGATGGGGCCGATGTTTGCGAACACAACGCTCGGGTGGCTGAAAAATACGGTAACAGCGACTTGGTGGATATATGGCGATATCTAGCACTCTTACTTACCAAGGGAATACCTCTTCAAGTTTTGAGTCGTGAACATAACCAAGCGTCTGTCCTAGTCATTGCACGAGATGCGGTGTCTAAGAATGCGAGAAGTCCTGGCCCACGAGCAGACCGTTCGTTGGCTACTGACGGATCTGGCCTCGTAGGCAGGGTCAAATGGGGTCAACATCCTCTGGCCAAGGAATTCATTGCGGATCTCTTCGATCACTTTGAGAGGCTTGCCGACATTCAAATGCTGGCAATGCTCTCATGTGTGTTCAGTGAACCACAGGCAGATGACGGCGTTGCCTATGCAGAGTCTTATCTGCCAAAACAGGAGACGCCATTGCCTTTGAAGGCTCCTTCATTTTCCTTGGATTACTTCCCCACAGATGCTTCGGCGTGGAAATGGAGTGTTCATAGTCGCAGCCACACAAACTCTGCAGCGACCACTCCCGGAACTCTCCATACTCCCACACATTATGCTGGCTCCCATGCCTTGGAGGAGTTCCTTTGGAGTGGCGACCCGGGAAACAACTCATACTCGTGCGGCGAAACACCTCCGCTTAAAGGCAAGGCCCAACTGGGCGATCCTGAATTTCTGCCACCGCCAGTATCTAGGTCGCCTACCAATCGTGGAATCCTGCGAGGAAACAGTGGGCTCGCATCAGCATTCACAGTAACTCTGCCCAAATCATTCGTCGGAGGTGGATCCTCCTCGCCTACCAATCAAGCACGAAAACGGCCCAGCCCTGCCGAATACATCATGAACAGTCTTACTCCAGCCGTGAGCAACTCAGGAACATCCACTCAGGGACTCACAAACGCCTCGGCCGAATCTGGTGGTGGAAGAACGTCATTATCTGACGAAGACCACAGGCGAGATGAGATCTTGCCACTTGTTCCTGTATCGGTGAATATAATTCAGGCGGATCAATCAATATTCGACGATGACGGGTGGCTGAGCAAGCCATTGCTCGATCCCAGTCGGGCTGGCATATATGCCAAATATCGTTATGCTTATGCAGAGATGCTGCAGATGTGGGACCAGCCCTTATCACGATTGGAGGTATTGAAATTCAACAACCTCCGAGAGGATTCAGCCACAGCCGTGACTGATGTCGGCTTCCACGATTCGACGGCACTGCGAGATGGTGCGAGTGCTGCAGCGGAAGGGCATCACAAGACCGGCTCGTCTCCTATTGTCATGGGTAAAAAGGATCAACTGCATAATCTGGTGGCTTCCGGGCGTGGCTTAGATGTTACCGGCATCTGTCGCATCCATGAAACTCAGCTCGAACCGGCTCGCTACACATCCTCGCATCACAATATTGGTGGAGCCGTCGGAAGTTGCGATAGATGTCATCGGATGCAATCCCAGCTTAGGTGTGTGTACTGCCTGGAGCCTGTGGATGCATTATTCCCGCCATGCCTATCATGCGGCTGCGCCAGTCACGAGGCATGTCTAGCAGAGTGGCACGCTGCCGGTGAGACGCTCTGTCCTGCGGGTGATGAGTGCAATTGCGTCGAGGAAGCCGCCAACGGACAAGTTGAGTCATGGGCCGCACTCCGAGGAGCCATGATGAAAGGGCAAAGCAAGCCGAGCAAAATACCCCTTCTTCCTCCCGCAATAATGGATGGAAGCGATGACGACAAATTCGCCAGAGGAAGAAGTGACTGGTCGCGTGTTGACGCTGATGTTCCCAGTCGAGAGCAGGGTGGGCTGATGGTGCCGCAATCGCCAGCAGCTTTGAGCTTTGGGCGGCTGAAGCAGGCCGGGACTTGGTCACGGACATCTAGTCTGCGCCGGAGTAGTAAGAGAATTGGATAAACCTCCAGTGACTTGGTGATGATTACCATTTCGAGCATTCCATGTACTACTAGAAGTCGGATTGGGCTGTATGAGTGAGTTGGCCCGGCGTTTAGGGGTTTCATTTTATAACGCGGTAGACGTTGCACAGATGGAGTATTTCAGCGGCTTGCAATTGAAACGTAGGGCTCCCGAGAGTTTTACCACAGTATCCCGCCAATGAGGCAGAAGCAGAATAATAACACCGATTTTTTTTAGCAGTCATCATAGCAAAGAACTAGTCAAGTGGTCGGGTACACATGTCGGAAAGAGGTGCGATGATTGTATCCAAGTTCATGGTGCAGGTGCATATGCACATGTTTCCCAGAACTAGCCAACATCTAATATGTATTGAATATGGAAATATCGGAACGAAGAAGAATGATTTAAGAAAAAAGACGAAGTCTGGCCATTTCTGTACATGCGAAACGAAGCCCAGGCCTCCCGATCAAGTACCAGTCGCGACAAGTCGTGACGGTTACTAAATCAAGACAAGATGGCGACAGAGAATATTGTACATGTGCTGAGAAACACGGTGACAGATTGGAACAAGCAAGAACCAAATGGAAAGAGAAAGACGACGACAATTCGAGGAAAGGCACATGCTCCGAGGAACCCACACGTGCCTTGTGCAACGAACGCGCCTTCCTTTTTCCCATGAAATCCCAGCTTGCGCCATCCATCTTCGATTCACTTGCAAAAGTTGGCCATCGGGTGTCCTGTTGGAAACCAACCAACTCGTTTCGAGGTTTCCAATTTCAATGTCGCCAGCATGGGTCTGGTATCTTTTTGCATTCATCATCGCCCGGCGATGACTGTCATTCTGCCTCCAGCCCACGGCGTGCACGTCGATGATCCGACACTTCCTCGTCAGCCTCCCCCGTGTCGTCCCACCTCAATGAGAAAGTCAGGATGCGTTCAACCATGATCCATCTCATGCGGTTTGTAGACGTGTCGGTTTCCGTACTGCCTTGCTCGGTCGCAGTAGACCAAGGGCGAATGCGTTTCCATTCGATGTGTTCTTCCCCGTCTCCGTGTTCCCTGCCGTACTTGCCGTCTTTCAAGGCAACTTTGGACACCATTCTCTGCCGGCCAAGGTTAAGCTGCTGGCAATCTGCCTTGCCGCATCGGCCCTCTCGCAAAATCATTTTTGTCTCGGGCTCGTTGAGATCAAGTGGAGCAATCTCTATGATGTCTTCATCGACCCAATATCGGAATTGCCGCGCCGTCCTCTGCAGCCGAACCTCGTATGGCATATCTTTGTCCACACCAACCATCCAAGATCGATCTACCTCACCGACTTTTATGATCCAGAGATCCCTCAAGTTCGGGAACCAGAATTTTTCAAACTCAATTTTGCCGTACTGGCCGCCCGGGTAGCACGCTGCCAGGTACATTGAGTAACGGTACAAACCGTCTATGCGGCCATCGTCGGGGAAGCAGTCCCAGAAGGCCAGTCGTTGTACACGCAACGCCAACTCTTCCAAGGGTGTGTTGGATCTCTGGTCCGAGATATTGGGGTCACAAACCAATATGTCTCGAGAGAAATGAAAGCACGATCCGCGCCCGACTGCTTCATAGCCCTGTCGAGTTTCTGCACGCGCTTCTGCATTCAGTTGCGTGACGGGCGGTAATGGATAGGATTTCTCCTCTTGAACCAAGTCATCCAAGATGACAACGCGAGGTTCCACGGCGCAAGACCATATCTTGAGCCGAAGCTCGGCGGGCAACTCGGCAAATGTGGTCTCATGTTGATGCCGATACGGGTGCCGCCAGAAGGAGTCCTGACTCCAAGAACCACGACAGCTCTTTGCAACTGCCATCTCACGATATGTGACGTATCATAAGGAGAGGTTTTCAAATAGGGCGAACCACTCTTAGCAAAAAGGATTCCCAAGAAATATAAACGAAGGTTGGAAGGTTGGTATCAGCCTGTACCAAAGTGCTGAGCCATTCACTGGCGCCAGCCATATAAGCTGAACGGAGGGGCGCTTGCGCACGCGATGGAGTCGGAGAGGCCGGCCACGACTCATCCTCGGGCAAAACCTCAACGCCATGGTGCTTCTTTGGCGGATCCGAGTCAGGTGCGGTCTGGCTTGGCTCCGCTGTTTCGGTTGCCTATCAGTCCATCAATCCTCGAGAGGAAATTCGAGAGAGGGAGTGAGAGACGGGCGCTAGAAGCACCAAGGGATTAGAAAATGAAATAAACTAAAAGGACAGATGCTTTACCATTGCCACGCGCAAGGCAAGTTGACTCTCATGAAGCCATCGTCATGATGCCCGACAAGTCCAGAAACTCCACTTGTGCCACCGCCACCGCCACCGCCACCGACAGACAGCAGGTTGGCTTCACCGACGGTCTGTTCCCGGCGGCTACGTGCATAAAGCTGGCGTTGATCATTTGGCCAGCAGCCCAATCGGCGGTGACATTGGACGAACCAGAGAACGCTGCACTGCATCAGCGAGGTGTTTGTCGTTGACAGGCAAAGGAAGCAAAGGAGGCAAAGGAGGCAAAAGCTCCCTTCACGCGCCGTTGACACTGGCATTTCGGGCTGCCACGTTGCTGTAGGATGCAGTGTAATAAGTGTCAAACGCTGCACAGCTCGCAGCGCATTGCAGAGACTGCAGAGACAATCTGGCTCTGACTTGGCGTTGGCTATCAAGATGAGCAATTGGAGCTCGCGGAAACAAATCATACGATGCTTCTCTAGCTTGCCTGGCCTTGTGGTCCATAAAATTGACGAATCATGCGGCCTGAGCACGAGCGCGTTCTTGGCACCAACATGCTCCCATCTGGCCATGCCGGCAGCTTGACTTGGTCTCTGACGAGCAGAACAAGGTGAGGGCGACCATTCGTGCAACACATCCGCCCATCAGAAGCATGAGGAGAACCAAGGGAGTGCCGCACAGCCGACCAAGCCGCCGGTACGCAAAACGTGTGCCGCCAGGCCAGCATTGACGTAGCGATCCTCTGCCGTCTCATACGTTGTCATTGTGACCAGGGACGTTTGTTCAAAGCGTGCATAACATGCCAAGGGATGATGCGCCTCGGTTTCAGACTCGTCAATGGCCAGAAGTGGTACGTGGTACAAGATGATTTTCGTTGATTAATCTCATCTCCTTCAGCAGACGTCAACAGAAGTCAACAGGAGCCGAGGTCATGGCTTTACATCAGCTGACAATCACTTGCATCAAAAGTGGCCGTGCTACAAGCACGATGAAGATCAACGTTTCATCCAAGTCGTAGATAGATATGTGACGGGTACTAGCATGTACCCGAATGTGGATATGTATATGTATCAAGTGATGGGAGTATCAAATAAAGGCATATAATGCGTGGTGGATACAAGTCTAACATGGCTGTTTGCATTCCTCATCGCCTCCAAAAACGCCATGCTTAGGTAGTGGTAGTCAAGGGAAATTGTAACCAGGAGAGAGACCCGGGCCCAAATGATTAGATATTCAAAAAAGAGAAACCTCTTTAGCGCGAGGTGAACTGGTTACTTGGGGGGGGGGGTTCCTGAAATTGTTTCAGATGCATCATGGCTCTGTCGTCTCATTCTTTTCTGGTACACCAGACCCTGATGGGCCCTTCTCTGAAAGAACTGACTCGAGAATAGATTGCTCTGCTCCATGGCGTAAAGAGCCCAGGTGGATTCTATAGATGGTCAGTGATTCAACGTCGAAAATCCCAGGTTCTTGGACAAGCAGAAGAAGTTGAAAGAGAAAAGATGGAAAGAAAAAGCGAAAAAAGACCCACCTTCTCAAACGTGAGCACGCAAAGGCCAAAATCACGGCAAATGTCAGAATGAAGATGGCCAGGCGATTTCTGAAACCCAGCAACGAGATACGATGTCTGTGATGGTGGTGGCCGTGTCCCTCCCTCGACGCATGGCCCATCGTGAAGGGGCCCTTCTTGCTGCCGAACGAGGTGGTCAAGACTTGGCCGTTGCCGTCGCCTTTGAAAGATTGGGCAAGATAGCCTTGTGCCTCGGAGGCATACTTTGTCACTTTGGTGACGATAGTATCGGCGAAGCGCGACGACGAGTCGGCTCGCACCATCTCCACCTTGTATACGACCCGGCGCTCCATTAGGGTATCGTCGTCGGATATGATGGGTCCTTGATGCCATGTCGGCAGTGAGGAGGCGATGGCGGACAGGGAGAGGAGCGGTAGTAGGAGCTTCATTCTTGCGGTAGCGTCTACTTTTTTCTTTTTCTTTTTCTTTTTTTGCAGGTGCAATGGCTCGGTCGGTGTATTGACTTGACCCTCTCTCTCTCTCTCTCTCTCCCTCTCTCTCTCAAAAGTCCAGACAGAGCTAGAGCTACTTGTGTATCCAAGAATCGGCGACTAACCGGTTTGGCCGAGGTCCGACGATCTCGTCAAGATGCGAATTGAGAACGAGTTTGTGTAAGTGAGGAAGCCGTTGGCGCGGGGCTGGTTTGAGTTTACGGCGACTCTCTTTCTTTCGAAACTGGCTCACGACAGAGTGAGATGGGTATACGTTACGGAATAGATGGATGGGCAAGCAAAGAGAAGAGGAAGTAGCAGACGGACGTACAACAAGTAAATATGTAAGACTGGCAGGAGCGAGGGGAGCAGTGGGCGCCCTGCAACATGGCCCTGCAACATGGCACTGCAACACGGCAACCAACTTGCAACCCTGCGCAGCCCTGCGCAGCCCTGCACCACTGCACCACTGCAGCAGCCCTGAGGGAGGTGGTGGAGTGGGGACCAGGAAACCAACGAGAACGGGGGACGTGGGGTCCATCTGGTCCCATCTCTGACAATTCATTTATTCATCCTTGATTGTCCACGGCTGAGCTGTGCCGAAAAAGACAGCGCTCCCGCTCCCTGCTCGGCGATGCTCCGTATTGTAAAGTAGGGTGTAACACCTTGTCCCCTTTTTTGCCCCCAGTCCCTCCAGTCCCCCCACACGACAGATAAGACGGCGACGTCTGTCTTGACTCCTTGAGGATGGCGGAGCCGAGAGCTGACCACACCTGTCGGACAGTAGCCGAGACTGGCTGCAGACTCTGGCGACTGTGCTCTCGTAATGCATTGGTCATTGGCTGGTGCGTATATCGCCAACTCCACCAAAGGGACGGGGACGAGTCACGACTTCGGACGATGATATGTACGAGTGCTTCCGCGCTTGGGCCTTTCGAAACAATGGGTGCGGTGTGGCGCGGGAATGAGCAAGAGATTGTTCTGATTCCTGCGTCGTCTCTTCCGATAGCCGTGGAAAAGATGCACTTGGCTAATATTATGTATCTTGTTGCAGTCTTGATGCTCATCTCAGCCTGCCAATTTTTGAAAATGTCTCGCGAGGTGTAGGGTAGTGGGCCACCCGTGAAGCAGGATCGGACCCCTCGATTCCTTTTCCCGAATCTTGCCGAGCCAGATGGGGCGGCTTACAGACCTCGAAACTCCAACGACTCTCTCCCATCCCATGGGGCACGGCACGTCACGCCTTTTCATTTGAAAATCATTTGTAAACGGGAATACGTCTCACCTCGCGCCGCCCTGTCTTTCCCCCGGCTCCCCGGCTCTGGACTTATGCTATGCCCTCTCCCACAGATGACGAGCCGCCATTCCCACCTCTCTCCCACGCCGCGGCCTTCAACGCCTTTGGCCGCTCCCATCTGTCACCGCACGACGCACACCCCTCGCCGACCCGACGAGCGCGCGACTTCGATGGCCAAAACGGGACAGCGCCTTTGCGAGGCCCAGACGCAGAGCGCAGTAGGAGTCGCAGGCGGAAACGAGCTTGGAAGAAGCTCATGTGGGTGAAGCAATCATGTACGAGCATTGCATCCCATATCATCATCTCACAAAAAGTTCTTTAAAAACTGACAACTGTCTTTTTGTTTGGACAACCCCCAACAGATCCGGATAATTACACAGACCAAGCAACATTCTTGGAGAATCTCCAACGAAACCCACGCCTGAAACCCTACGACTTCTGGCCCCTTGTTGCCGACTCCACCATCATCCTACAGCACGTCTGTTCCGTGACCATATTCATAGTCTGCTTTGTGGGCATTTTCCACGCGCGCGTGAGCCCCGTCTCCGTCGTGAGCTGGAGCAGCTTCGGCACCTTTGTCGGATGGATCCTCTGGGAGAGATGGGTATCCGAGGAGGAAGACGAGGAGGATGAGGCGGTCAAGACAGCAGCCGCCGAGGCAGCAGCTTCGACATCTACATCATCTGCGATGATGGGCGTCGCCCCGATTGCTGTTGCGGCAAGGTCAGCGAGCTTGCGGAGACGAAATCGGGCGGGCAGCGTACGCCGACCACCCCATCCACTGAGGCTTGAGTCGCTGCCTTGTTCGAGTACGGCCGGTATGGTGCCTTCTTCGACGGCGACGACGGCGACGACGTCGTTATCGGCCGCAAGCTCAACTATTGATCTGCATGCATCCACGGCCGCCCACACGACCAGCAATGGACGTCTCGCGGCGCCGGCCTCGACGACGGGCCTGAACAGCACCGGCGGGAGCACCAGGCTGACGCCAAAACCGAGCACCGAGTTTCGCCATGATGGCGACGAACCGCTGGTGCCGCTGGACGAGAATCGCACCCACCAGCGTCTGGGCACCATAAAATCCGCCCTCCTCATCTACTCGACCCTGCTGGGCTTGTCGCCGATCCTCAAATCCCTCACGCGCTCCACATCCAGCGACTCCATCTGGGCCATGTCCTTCTGGCTTCTCGCCATCAACATTTTCTTCTTCGACTACTCGGGCGGCGTGGGTGCCAAGTTCCCCGCCTCGCTGTCCACCAATGCCGCCCTGATGGCGTCGACCGTCCTCGCGAGCCGCCTACCCCAGACGAACCAGGTCTTCAGCCTGACACTGTTCAGCATCGAGGTGTTCGGTCTATTTCCCGTGTTTCGAAGACATGTTCGCCACAGAAGCTGGCGCTATCACGTCCTCCAGACGGTTGTGCTCGTGCTCGGTGCGGGATGGGGGGTCGGTGTTGTCCTAGGCGATGCCAAGAATGGCAGCAAGTGGCCTTGGAAGAGCGGCATCGTCGGCATGATTTTCAGCGTCGTCATCTCGGCCCTGGCCACGGGCGGGTGCAGTTGGTGGTTGATCGGGCTGCAAAAGTACAAGAATGAGATTAGGGGTCCTTGGGATCCTGCTAGGCCCATTATCATGAGCAGGACTAGGTGGGATGACAAATAGACGCGGTGCATGTCATCATGGCAATGATAATGCTGCACTACATGACGCAACAGCCGTCCACCGTGCACTATTATGCTTTAGTGGTGACCCATTGTATCAACAAAACGTCAAGTGAAATGGGATATTTGCGTTAAATCTAGACAAGCGGTGAGACTTATTGAGCTAACATTTAGACGACATTGTCCTCGATCTGGCAAGGATTAAAAAGAAAAAAAAGAAAAAAGAAAAAACTACAATGACGGTTGAATCTGTGAGGAAAAGTAGCAGCAGATTATCAAAATGTGCAGGACAGCAAGCGACTGGCGATAACCCCCTCATGGGTTCACGTACGGAGCAAGTGCAGCGCGCAAGAGACGCCGCAACCATTTCTTCCTCTTCTTTTCTATTCCCCAAAAGAAAATGTGTTCAACGTCGCGGTCAGATCAAAGCAGCGGCGAAGCGTTCCTCTTGCATCTTGTTCGGAAAAATACATGCGCCAGGCTTGATTCTGTTTCGCACGGTCAAGGCGAAGAAATAAAAATCCTGTTGGCGGGACCGCTTGACTCGCAGGCCTATTCTACATGTAATGTATTGCCATGTGCTCCGTAGTACGGATTACGTACCTCGTACGGATGCCTCGTATTTATCATTACCAGCGTGCCGTGGTAAATGACGCAAACGGCAGGTCGTCGCGCTCAATGGATGGAACCCCCCGTTGTAGAAGTCCTGCATGGGAAGACGGAGGACGCGCTAAGCCATTTACGCCATACATGCGTTACATGCATACATGGTTATGCACTCCAAGAACACGGTTTCTCGTAGACCCGAATCCTATACAATAGAATAAGTACTCTGCATCGTTGGATTATATGTACATACATTGGTCCAGCGATGGGGCGCTTCCTCGTCATGCTGAGGGCGTGCGAGGGTGCGGCAGACCTCTTAAGCAATTGAAAGGTCTGACATTGACGGATCTTCTCGTCGGCCGCGTGGTAATGATGGCTTACTATTTACAATTAAGGCTATTAGTGGCCGCCCCGCGTGGGGCTTGTAGTCGTGACATCCAATCAAAGAGGGGCTAGACTGCAGATTAGTACATGAAATGGTTCAAGGGTTTGGAGTGTACATGTACAACGTTTCAGTTTAGCCTGGTTTGCCTGGCTATCATGTCTGAGCTATCACACAGGGCGCGGGAGTGTCGGGACGAAGGGCTTTTTTTTTTTTTTTGAGCTGGTCTCAAATGGTTCCTTGTCCAGGACGCCGTCGAAGATGAGTGTCTAATACGGGGTAATGACATTTAGGAGTACGGATTCATGCACTCTCACTCGGAAAAAGACGAGACTCGATTCCGTCGGGCCGCGCTGGGGTCCTGGTCTGGTGGGTGCTATAAATCCGTATTCTCATCCACTTCGGCAACTACTCGGCAGAGACCGACCAGAAGTTAGAGCATCATCATGCATGTCAGCATCTGCATCAGACTCGGACTCACTGATCAGGCTCAGTTGCCCCGCCCCAGAGTGCAGTGTTTTCTTTAATACAGACAGGCCGACGGGTAGGCAGCCTTTTTTTTTTTTATCGTCCTTTCAAGGGATGGCGGATTGATACAAAACTCCAGCCTCGGTTTCGCTTCAGGTTAAACTTGTCCCAGTGACTGCCAAGGAAGGCTAAGGCTCATTCATTACGGAGAATTAGTCCGTAATGGGCTCACATTTTGGCTCGTGTTTCATTGACCCCGTGTTTGCATGCTGTTGCCCAGACGATGCGCTGTTGAGACTGCCACGTCCATGCCACTATGAAATGAAATTGGGGTTGGATTTCGATCATCCTCTGGACGGACCACGCATTGGGGTATAAACACGACAAAAATGATTGAGGAGCCGTTCGCTGTTGGCCGTTCTCGCATTGTCGATGCCGGTCGGCCAGCATGGCTTGTTGCCAGTGGCCATGTCGTTGGGGATGCGGGAGAGACTGTCTAATAACAGGGGTAGCGAGGGGACAGGCTGTCTTATTAAGGCTCGTTTGATATTATCCCTCGTCATGTACTCATGTCCGCCGACAAATAAGCAAGGGACATACATATCTGCAGTTCACGACGGCTAATTTGATGGCGCGTACGTTTCGGCCAGGGCATCCCGGATCGATATTGTGGCAACAAACACCGTAGGAAGAAGCACAATGTGTCATGGTTTTGTTTTTCTTGATGCTCGCTATTAGCTGGCTGGGCCCCGCGGCCTGCAAAAGGCAAAAGGCAAAAGGCAAAACGCCGTATCGTGTCAGTGTTGCTGGTGCTGCGGTCCGAGATGGCAGATTGTGAGTTGGTGTGGGTGTGGCCAGCTTTTGCTTGCGTGTTGTGGAAAAGGGAGGCAACAAGGGAAGTGGCGACACGACGCGTACATGGGTACATGGGTACATGGGTACATGGGTACATGGGTACATGGGTACATGGGTACATGGGTACATGGGTACATGGGTACATGGGTACATGGGTACATGGGTACATGGGCACGCGCTTGGCAACTTGTCGGCCACGCACCAGTGCGGCACCACACTCCAACGGCGGTTATCCCTTGCAGGTTTGCGTGTGGCAAGCCTCGTTCGTGTGCGGTTGCCACAGTTAGCTTGAATGTATGCACTTGTTGTTATGCAGCTTCGAGGAGGAGGGAGACTGTGGATGCGGCTGTGGATCAAAGGATTCTTTTTTTGGTCGACGGAGCCACACCAAGCTTGGCCCATTGCATACATAGTGCCAGGGGCCAAGCTACCTGGCCCCACTCTGTCACCGAAGCTGCTCTACATGTATGTACGTATGTACGTATGCATGTACATGTAGTAGAGGCACCTGGAAGTTGAGAGCTCTTCTCACTTCTCATTCCCATCGAGTCCCCCATCGAGTCCCGTCGTATAAGGTCCCCCCGACCTGCCCTCTACCGCGTCAGCTCGCTTGTGTTTTTTCCCCCCCGTCCTCCTCTCCATTCCCTCCAAGCTTCAGCAGTCACTCAGCATAACGTCCCTTGTACATACTCGACTCTTCCACGTCTCCGCACAACTCGACATCACCTCGATTCAAGATGAAGGCCTCTTTCGTTACCCTCGCTGTTGCCGGCCTCGCTGCCGCTTATAAGCTCGAAGGCGTTTCTGACTGCGTCGTAAGTTGAGCTCACCCAGTCAGCCCTTGTGCAGAACGTTTGAGCTGGTGTTTATTACTATTGTTTCGAAGCACTAACTAACACGACTGCTCCTCAGAGTTCCTGCATCGGAAATTCCTTGGCCACGGCTGGCTGTACCGGCAGCGCCCAGGAGATCGCCGTCTGTGGCTGCAAGCCCGAGACGCAGGCCAAGCTGGCCGCCCCCGTCACCAAGTGTGTCACTGAGAACAAGTGCGAGGCGGCCGACCTGGCTAAGGCCCAGAGCATTTCTGCCGCCCAGTGCAAGGCGATTGGTGGCTCTGTCTCTGGCTCTGGAAACACCACGGGCGCTGCCACCACCACCACCACCGGCACCGGCACCACCACCGCTCCCACCGGCGTTTTCCCTACCAACAGCTCTAATCACACAACCGGGTCTTCCTCTGACGTTGCTACTGGCACTACTGGCACCAACACCTCTACCCCTAATCCTACTGGCTCCCAGACTCACACCAGTGGCCAGCCTACGTCTACCAACGGCGCCGCCGTTGTTGGCCCTGCTGCCGGTGCCTTGTTTGCTCTTTTCGCTGCCGTCGCTGCTCTGTAAGCAAGTCTCGTTTGACTGGGAGTAGCGCTGCTTGATGCCCTTTTCTGTAACAAAAACCAGCAAGGAAGAAGCGAGAAGAGAGGGTCGTGTATCAATTGATAGAATGAAGAGCCCGGAATACGTGAACTAGCAGCATGAATTGGTTCTTCATATTCCGGATGTAGATAATTTGCTTCCGCACCTATTAATCTAGAAAACAGAACGTTTACCTTTCGAATCTGCTCACTCGCTTCGTCTGCACCCTTGTCGTGATCATGATTTTCCCTCCCCGTGTCGCCAGTCGTCATATTCCCCCGGCGGAAACGTCCCTCTGTGCCTGCGGTGCCTGCGGTAAGTCGATGTCGACGATCCAAGGGAGCTGTGAAGGGCGGTATGTGATATCCATGATGGACGCATTGAGAAATAATGTATGTTTGCCGGGCTCTACCAAGGTTCGCTCGTCGGTCAGATCCAACTTCACTCCTCGTTGCCGACTTAGCCCCGACAGCATCTTCCTGGCCTCGGGCGACGGCACCAAAGTATCTGCCCGCGTCATTGGCTTCAGCTCGCCAATTGCGTGCACAACCCTCGACTTGGACCCGTCCACGACATCTTCTCTCCTAGGCAGAGATGCCGTGTTGGCCAGAGCCGGTCCGTCGGCGGCCCAGGCGCAATGATACGCCCCCCATGCTTCATGAATATGCCCGAAGCAATGGATCTGGGGCTTCGCGCGAGCGACAGCACCAAAGAGATGCTTGCACCCTGCATGCTCAGGCCGTCGCCCAGCCGCCACGTAATACTGTCCAACACCGACCTCGTCCAAGATGCCGTAGGGCGGCCCATGGGTCATGGCGACGTCCACGCCCCGGGGAATAGCAAACTCATGGTCCCCGGGGTACTGGAACCCCCACGACCCGTAGGAGGGTGTGTAGGGACTGGCATACACCTTGAGCGCCGCGCCGTTCTGCAGCGTGAAGTCGTGCGTGCCCTCTGTTAGATACCGCACGCCGTCGTGCTCGGCGTCCTCGATCAGCCTGCCCAGGCCCTCAACCTCGTCGTCTGCCTCGGAATCGTCCTCGCTGCCCAAGTCGAGTGCCGGGTCGAGCAGTGAGTCGTGGTTCCCGGCAATGACCAGCTTCGACGGCGCCTCGAGGCCTCGGAGCATGGAGAATGTGGTTTTGAACTCGGACAGGGTGCTGCGCCTGGTGAGGTCGCCGCAGTGGAGGACGACATCCGCTGCTGGTAGGGGATGGCGGTAGCCGGTGATGACGGTGCGTAAATCTGCTGTGGCGAAGTCGTCGTCGAGGTCGTCGTCGGTGGGGACGGGGACGGGGCTGGCCCCGTGGGTGTCTGATATGATGAGGATGCGTGTTTTGATCTTGGACATGTTGGACACGTGAAGGCGCAAGGAGAACGCTGGCAAAGCGTGAAGCTCAAGCTTGGCAACTAACGGTGCACTCGGCCCAGGGATGGAGAAACAAACGAAAATGTGAGATAAAAAAAGCACTTGACGAGGGGCATTCATGTTCCAGTTGCAACAAGTAACAAGCAGGATTGGATGAGCTCCTCGATGGCTTGAAATGGGTCTTCGGGTCGCCACCACATTTTAATAGTTGCACGCCGCAACGAAAATACAAAATGTAAAGTTTTATGAACTTTTATCGCAGCCACATTCCCTCCACACTTCCACCTCCACCCACCCCCCCTCTGCGCCAACACAACTCACCACCCTTTCGAGGTCAAACCACGAATATATCAAGAGCCACAAGAACCAGGAGATACCACAACACCACAGCACCATACCCCAAAGCTGTATCCAATGGCGACAGATACTCCGCAGGACACAGCAATGGAGTCATCTCCGCCCGTGCCACTGGCCAACGGCGAGCCCATGTACGGAGGCTACTCGCGCTTCGAGATCGAGCTCGAGGTAAGCAATTACGAACCCATTTCCTCGCGCACATCATTTTAGGAAGAGAGAGAGAGAGAGAGAAAAAGGGGAAAATCTAACCGGAATCCTAGTTTGTCCAATCGCTCGCCAACCCATACTACCTCAACCACCTCGCGTCGCAAAAGCTCCTCTCCCAACCCTCCTTCATCGCCTACCTCGCCTACCTGCAGTACTGGACGAAGCCGCCGTACCTCAAGTACCTGACGTATCCTGGGCCGACCCTCAAGCACCTCGAGCTGCTGCAGCAGGAGCGCTTCCGACAGGACATTATGAGCCCGGACCTGGTGCAGAGGCTGGTGGAGGATGAGATGAAGGCCGCGGTGGAGTGGCACAAGGAGTGATAGCCAACGCTGAGTACTCGGTGGGATCGAGTCGAGCAGGGACAACGACCGCCACGAGCTCAAGGTTACCGACAGGGAAAAGGAGAAAAAATCACATCACGATCCGAGGGGGGAAAAAAGAAAGAAAGAAAAAGAAAAAAGCCCACAAGCAAGCCTGAGTCCTCGTGCTCGTTGGATTGACTAGATGGTATGACCATCGCTAGATGTCGACTCTGAAATGCCCTATAACGCCCTCCCGTTTGAATCGAATCCCATCCTATCCCGACCACATCGTCCACAATACCTCTGCCCTAATTCTCTCTCCACCGATTCCCACAAGCCATGCACTTGAAGAAGCTCGTCATGGGCTCATCCGCACTCCGAATCTGCACCTGATAGAAGGCTGCTTCGTTGCCGTCGCACCCATCTGCGGGACACTGAACGCGGCTCTTTTGCGCATTGTCCCACGCGCCGGGACCACCGAAGACGTCTTCCTTTTCTTTGCGCTCAAAGACGCGTCGCGAGAAGACGGGCTCGGTAATGGTGTGTTCGAAGGGACAGGTGCGGCACTCGAGACGGTTGGTGCGCTGGTTCGTGAGAGAGACGGTGAGGATGTTGGCGCATTGGGGGCAGACTTTGTAGGCAGAGCATGTCAAGTTCTGGGCATTGTTCGAAGGGGGATGCGAATGGAGATGACCTACAAAGGAGCATGGTGATGTGTGGGAAGGATGCCCCGATGTCTGGGGCGCAGCGGGAAAGTAGACTCGAGATATTTATTAATCAATGCTACCTACCGTACGTATCGCTCGAGTCGGATCAAGGTGCGCGACCAGACCAGATTTGTTGATTCATTGCCGTGCCGTAAAGGTAGGTTCATCAAGAAAGTGTTGGACCGAGCAGCTAGGATCAGAAAATGAAGGTGTGGATTGAGTTGCCCGACCCTGTAAGAGGGCGCGGACTACGGTTTAAATAACTAAGTACCTGTACCATGGGGTGTGTAATCTGCCTATATAAACTATACTATGTATCTACTAAAGATCCAGAAAAGTAACTAGTTAGGTAAGTCCTAGTGTCTAAGTTACCTACATGCGGTTAAATGCTTGCGGTGGGATTCTAACACATCCCCCTAGGAGGCCTGTAATTAAGGTATCCTATAATAATTTAATTAAATTAATCTCTATAATAATCTAATTATTATTAATTATAGTAGGGTCTTCTAGTAATTCCTACTCTTTTAGGTTAGTACTAAGTATTTAATCTAGTAACTATATAAGCCTTAGTGCCTATCTAAAATCCGTAAATACTTTTCCTATTAGTAGCTTTATAAGGCTATTAGTAATTATCTCTTTTATTATCTTCTAGGTAATATTAAAGGTTCCCTTTATAACCTCTTAATAAAGCTAGTAATAATAGATATTAATATAGTGTAGTTATGTTATAAGCTTAATAAATTCTTCCTTAAGAAGATAAATTATTTACATATTATTATATTTAATCTTAAGGGTATTATCTCTAAGATATAATCTAACTTCCTAATATAATTATTTAAAGGTAATTAGCTCTTTACTATAATATAATAGCGCTAGGAGCTTTGCTTCTATAGAAGAGGTTATTATAGTCTCTTATTTTCTTACTTTAAAGAGCATAGGACCTCTAAAGAGCTTTATAATATAGCCTTATAAGCTTCTTCTTATAACTAAATTATTAGTAAAGAAAGTATTACTATATGCTTTAAGTTTAGGGTTATTACTATTAAATTTAATTAAGAGATCTCCCTATATATAACTATACTCTAGAGCCTTTTCTATAGCTTCTATATACTAAGGTCCTAGGCGTTAAAGGTGCTATAATAGTTATAATACTATAAAGGCAATGTCTAGCTGTGTAATAATTATAGGATATAATAAAGTACTAACTAGGGATTAATATCTCTTTAAATCCTTTAGATTAATATTACCTTTAAAGGGATTAAGTAAAATAGTAGTTATTAGTGCTATTAGCTTCCGTTCTAGGACCTTAATATTAAATTTAATTATAGCTTTATTCTAATAGGACTTCTAATTAAGCTATAATTATTAATTTTCGTAATCTCTAATGATTTTAACCCCTAAGAACTATTATAATTTACTAAGGTCCTTAATATTATACCTCTTAAAGAGTCTCTCTTTAAATTTATTATAAAGAGCTAACTTTCCCTTTATAAATAAGGCTATAAGGTTATTAATATAGAAGAAGATAATTAATCTATCCTTAATAAATATATAAATATCTTTAAAGATCTATATAAATCCTTTACTTACTAACTATTTAATTAATTCCTTTATCTAAAGAAGGGGAGCTTTACATAGCCTATAGATAGCGCTTAAGAGCTTTAAGTAAGCTTATTTATCCCTATAACCTAGTAGTATCTTATAATATACCTCTTTATCTAGCTTTAAGTTTAGGAAAGCTATAATAAAATTATACTAATAAGCTTTAAGGTTAAAATAGTATAGAATTACTATAAGGAGCCTAAATATAATACTTACTAATATAGTAGCTCTTATAGAAAGGTTCCCTTTTGCTTACTAATTCCTAAGTATATATAATTAAGCCTTATGCCTTATAAGGTAGCCTAATTAATCTAATTTATAAGCAAATACCTAAGTAAGTCCTAAGATCTTATTAATCTAAGTGAAGAGATAAAGTGACTAGCTAGATAACTAATATAAGCTCTTTATAATAGCTTTGGACCTGTCTTCCTAAGCCTATCCTATATTATTACAAAAGCTTTATAACTAAAAGCTTAAAGATAATTTAATAAAGCTTCTAGCTTCTCTAGTAAATAATTCTATTAAAGCTTATTCTCTTATAGCTATTTATTTAAAGCTTAATATAGTAAAAGCTAATCTAGAGACTTTCTAGGCATGTAATTAAGGATATAAATAGCTACTTCTATAGCTATAGGCTAAAGATTCTCTAGAAAGCTTGCTTAGGTTATTAGAGTTATTATAACTCTTATTATCACCCCCCTAGACCGCTTAGCATGCCTATTTTAATACAGATAAGCTAGGCTAGACTTTCTAATAATAATACCTTTATTAGTAACCTCTACCTCTTGCTTCTTAGTCTAGAAGGTAGTTTCCTTATTAGTAATAATAATTATAATATAAATTCTAAAGGTCCTTATATAGCATGCTTCTAATTAATTAAAGCAAGACGTAATTTTAGTCTTTATTAGAATTATAAAGATATAGTAGAGGCCTGTTGCTTTATAAGTAAAGAGAGTAATGTAATAATCCTTATTATAGCCTTATAATTAAGCAAAGAGGTTATAGGTTATAACCTAAAGAGGTCCTAAGGGTAAGGAATCTATCTATAGAACTCGTAATATCTGCCTCTACGCCTTAGCTATGTAGTAAATCTTGTATTTACCCTTACTACGCTCTTTTATTAGTATATTAACCTTTTAAAGCACTTAATCTATTATATCTTTACCTAAATAAGCTATTCTTACGTGCTAAAGGTCTGCTTTTGTGGCTATTAGGGGTTTTAGGTTATAAGAGTCCCTTCTAATAGTAAAAGCCTTATTAGGGCTATCCCCTTTAATATATAGTTAAGTACTAAGGGTTATAGTTAAAAAGATCTTATAATTACCTCTTACTAGGTCTATAATAATCCCTATGAGATTATCCTACCTTATGCCTTTTATTATAAGTAACTAAAGTAATATAAGGTTTATAAAGAAAGTTAGTTAATACTACGCGTTTAATAACGTAAGGGTCTGACTATTTGTTAATTTAATCCAGGCTATGCTAACGCTATAAGCCTTAGTGACTTCGTACCTAGCTTGGATACTTAGTTGATTGCTGTAATCTAGGTTAATAAACTAGCGTTTATTATTAAAGATATGTACTAAAGTACTGCTATTAAGTATTACTTACGAGCGCCCTTAGGTATAAAAAGCCTCTAAAGACAGCTCTATAGTAATAAAGGTAGTATTACCCTCTAGCTTGCTTTCCTTTGCTTCCTTAGCTTCCTTTATGTTATGCTCCTTAAGCCACGTGTTATAGGACTTTTTAACATTATTAGATTGTTAATTTATTACTTCTTTTGCCTTTTTTAATTAATCTTCCTTAATAGTCTAATTCTTAGGCAAGTAAAGCGTTTAATAGTTTTTCTAAGAGTCCTTTAACTTCTTAGCCTTATGCTTATTATAATAAATATAAAGTAGCTTCTTATCTCCCTTATTAAGATCTTCTTTAGTCTAACTATTAAGAGTTAGCTTTACTCTAAAAGATTCTCTAGATTTACTTTGAGATCTTCCCTAGGCTTTAATTAGATGCCTAATCCTTATAATTATAGAGTAAAAATTAAGGGTTTTACCCTTAATCTTAGCGGTAAAGATTAGTGAATTAATTTAAGCTAAAATTAAAGGGAATCAGGTGCTAATAGTATTATTAATTATCTTAATTAGAGAGTTACCTTTTGTGATTAAGTAATTTACTTAAAAATATTGCTTATAGCTAATTAACACGTTAGCAAGCTATTTATTAATATTAACCTTTACTAGGCTACGCTTAATAACTTTATTAAAGTTAACCTTAGTGTAATGCCTAATTATTCTATTTAAGGGTATTATATTCCTTATAAGCTCTCTAAGCTTCTTATAAAGTAAGATATACTATAGGATTATTTGCTTATACTTATTTCTAAGCGTTATAATAAACTAATTATAGTATTCTCTTATAGTCTTTAATAGACTCTAATACTAACTATTAAACACTTAATATTATCTATTAAGAACTATACACTAAGCGCTATCTTTAGTATTATCTAGTTATTAAGGGTATTTAAAGTATCTCTCTTTAGTTAAGTTAATAATAGGAGTAACGCTTATAGGAGGAGAGCTTTCTTAAGGTTGCTGCTAATTGCTTGTAACTCTAGATATTAACGTTCTTAAGCGTATTTAAGGCCCTTTAGTCTAGTTTTCTAGTAAAGCGGTTAAAGCTATAATTACTACTCTTCTTATTACTAAAGTCCCTTTTCCTATTAGGATTAGTGGCTTAGGTAGGTAGTTAAGAGTTATTATTAAATTAGGATTAATAAAGACCTAAATCCTATCTTTAATAGCTCTTACCTTTATTATCTTAAACCACAGGTCCTAATAATAGGGTTCCTATAGCTTAACTACTAGCTTATAGCCTTAAGCAGTGTTAGTTTCCTTAGACATCTTAATAATATCCTATGTTATTATTATTATAATTTATTAAACTTTAACCTATGTAAATCTTCCTTGCTACTAGGGGTTGCCTAATTATAATGTTAATAATTATAATTAAACCCTATCCTCTTACTAGGATATACTAAATTTAATGATTAATTAATTAGAATTAACTTAATAAAGGTATTAATTAGAAAGAAGGGTCTTTATATTATAAACACTAAGCAATTACTACTATATTAGACTAAGCAGCTAGGATTAGAAAATAAAGGTATAGATTAAGTTACCTAACCCTATAAGAGGGCGCGGACTATAGTTTAAATAACTAAGTACCTATACTATAGGGTGTGTAATCTGCCTATATAAACTGTACTATGCATTTACTAAAGATCCGGAAAAGTAACTAGTCAGGTGGGTCCTAGTGTCCAAGTTGCCTGCACGCGGTTAAATGCTTGCGGCGGGATTCCAACAGAAAGCACTAACAAAGAAAACTTCTAATCGTCTCACGCCCCACTTTGTTGGTTATTGTTGCACCCACAAGGGCATAATTGATCCCTGCCGCACGATAGTCTCGCTACTCAACTAGCTAAGACAAGAGTCCACCCCTAGCTAGTTATTTTCCATAATCTCTATAACCGCATAGTACGTTTTAGCACTATATTAGCACCCTACCTATAGTAAAGGTACTTAGGTATTTAAGCTATAGTTTACACCCTCTTATAGGGTTAGATAACTTAATAAAGGTAGTTATATTAAACCCTAGCTTCGCGGTCTAATATAGTAGTAATTACATAGTGTTTATAATTATTATACCTTTCTTCTAAATTAGTACTCTTCTCTTTAAATTAACTAATTATTTAATCTTTAAATAAATTAGTATATACCTAGTAAAAGAAAGTGTTGATTCCTTCGGATCTTCATCGGTTCAATCGTGGCCAAAGACCGGACTAATTGTGGGTCCGGCGCGATGCACGCGATATGATTAGCTGCATCAATTTGCCACCCCCTTTTTGTGCCCTACATACGGATTTCGCTTACTTTTCTAGTATCTAGACTTTCCCTCTCTTCTCTCTCTTTCCTAGCTAACTAACTAACTATTATTAACTTTAATTTATACGGGATTTATTACTTACATAGGACCTTAGTATAACTAACACTAATTAGTAGTTAACTTTATAACTATAGATAAGCTAGGTATTATAAGAAAAGACATTTCTACAGACACTACTACTACTACCCCTTGTTATACTATAATGGTTATTGTGGTAAAGAGGCATGACTATATAAGTGTGCTAAAGGAAGAGACTAGAATCCTAGTTATAGGCTTGTTAGGCTTCTAAGGAATTAATCTATTAACCCTTAGGCTTAGGGATATAACTTTATTATATCTATCTAGGATATTATTATTAATTGTCAATTTTATTATCCATCACGAGAAAACTAACTAAACAACCGAATCTATCGCCGCAAGGCATTTATTTCAAACCTAACGTTAAATAACCTTAGCTAAGCTAGCTAATATATCTATAACTTCTCTATAAATATTCCCTTCATCTAACAGACCTTTAATCTATTTGTATAAGCATCTATAGCTTATTTTTTGCCCCCTTTATTATTAGTGCTATTTGCCCCGTACTTATTAGCAAGAAAGAGAGACTACCTCCTTCCCTTCTTTTCATGAAAAACAGGAAGGGTAATTCCTGTTAATTCATTATTATTTTTCTTATTGCTTTTGCTTACTTTTAGCACTTCTATTACTTTCTTTATCCTTATTAATTTACTCCTATTACTACCTTTTTCCTTTAATAGTTAAAAATAGTAGAGGAATCTAGACCTTTTATAAGAGAAAGAACTACTAGTAATAGTAAGGCTCTAATTATCACCCCTAAGAGACCTTAAAGGCATAAATTACCCCTACGCCTTTAATAGCTTACTTATAAATTCTTATATAACTAGAAAGAATCTATTAAGCTAGATCCAGATACTACTACGTAGCTTAAGCTTAATAACTAAATTACAAGATTTATTAACCTTAGTAAGCATTAAGGATAGAGAGATAATAACCTATAGAAATCATTCTAAGAAGACTTTAAAGGCTAGTCTAAAGACACCTTTAAAAGGGTATCTAAGGATATTATTAGAGAATTACGTAATTCTTTACGAGATTATGGCGTCCTTATTAGGCAAGGCCTAGGATATTTAATCCTAGTATTACTTAAAGAAGTACTTTATTAAACCTTAATGCCCCTTTAGTTATAGGAAAGATTATAAGAAAAACTATAATCTTCTAAACCCCTAGAACCTTAATATTAATAGCCCTAATAACCTACCCTAGAAATTAACCTTCCCTAACCCTAGAGATTACTTAAACCCTTATAAGAACCCCTATAACAATCCCTATTATATTAATAGCTCTATCTAGATAATAATTATTAAGAATAACTAGTAGACTATTATTCATAATAAATTATGCCTTTATAGTAATTCCCTTCTAAAGATTAGATTACAAAGAAGATCTTAGAGCTTACAAAGATATATAAGGATAGCGACCGCTATAGTAAAAAGCTATATAACTTCTTAACACTAAAGATTACAATCTTTAAAAATAAGTGTAATAGAATTAACCTTCCTTAAACGTATTATTAGAAAGCTTTCCCTATTATATTAATAGGTAATACTAAGTAATACTACCTTAATTACCTCTTTAGGAATAACTATTCCTATAAAGAGATAATTACTTATATTTATTAATGCTTTAAGACAGAAAGTAACTAATAATTCTATTACTATAAATAAAGTAGTATAACACTAAAGAGTATAATTAAGAAAAACCCTAATAAAAGTAAGCTTAATTACCTTAAGATTATATTATTAACCCTTAAGAAAATTCACAGAGGCCTATACCCTACTAAAATAGTAAATACTAAACTCTATAAGCAGGCCTTAAACACTATAGCTAGTGTGCCTAAATATTAGATAGTGAAATACATATACTTTATAAGCTTTGAGAGTCTTACTAAAGACCTTCGCAAAGTAATTACTATTATAGAATTAAATAAGAAGTTCTCCTAATACCTTTAGTACTAATAAGGAGACCCTCTAGAGGCTATGTTTACTAATTATTAGTATAGATAATAATCCTATAGCGGAGGAAGCTATTACAGGCAAAGCCCTAGGCTAAGCACTAAGCGCTACTTTATATGTAGTAAGAGCAGCTACTAGTCTTCTAATTACTTTACTAAAGAATATTAAAAGGAGAAAGATTACTAGTAGGCTAGTAAAACATATTATATACCCCCTTTAAAGAAGAGATTCTAGGTATTTCTTACCTCCTATAAAGGGCAGAATAATAATAAGCCTAATAAAGGCTTAGGTGAGAATTAGGAAGCATATCTTATAGCTTATACGGAAGCCGAAGATAACGATAATAATGTTAAGGAGCTACTATTAATAGCATATCTAAGTATTATATAATTCTTCTATTTAGGATTATAGACTAACCATAACGCTACTAACGTTAATGTCCTTATAACCCTAAATAATTAAGCCTTCTAACATATATTCCTTAGGTAGGAGCTTTATAAGCTATAAGAGTGCGATAAAGGCTCGATTTACTATATCTCTAAAGAACGCTATTCTAAAGAGGTCTTTAGAGGGATTATGCCTAACACTAGTGCTATAGGAAAGTTAACTATAGGAGAGGCATAAGTAAAGGCTCTATTAAGATTAATGCCTTTATTAAAGGTAACCCCCTACGAACCCTAAATTATTATATTTAGCGCTGGATTAGTAGTTATAAGAGGAATTCTTTATATGCCTATGGAACTTAGAGAGCTAGAATTCTATATCCTTAACATAGCTACCCCCTTTCTCTTCTTAATTACTAATATAAATAAAATATAAGTTAAGATTAATAACCTCGCTAACGTACTTATCTAAGGTAACAAAACCATACCTATTATGTAATAATAAGGCTATCCTTAGTAGTTACTAGAAGTAAGAGAAATAGTTGCCTTCCACCTTTTAGAAGGAGATATCCGTTAATTATATCATTAACTTAGTTACCCTTCCATATAATAACTCATAAAGATCCTTTACTAAGCTAGCCATAAAGTTAAACGCTAGGTAATTAAGGAATTAACTAAAGTCTACTACTATTACTAGATGCATAGAAAGGCCCCTAGTCGATTTAAGTTCACAATCAAAGATAACTACGAATTTAACTATAAGATCATCGTTAATTTCGTGCAAATCGATAGCTAACTAGTGCTTCACATCGTTAATTTAGTAACTATTGAAATGTAGGGAGCTAGTTACCAGCTGCCAGCTGGCAACAGCTGTACAAGTGCAAGCTCTACGGTCGGGGACCGATAGGGCCGCAACGTTAAATCAATCAACGTAACGTAACGGAAGGTTGTGGTAGTTATTAACTAATAGAATTCAATTTAGATTACTTTTATAATATCTTATAAAGCAATAGAATTGATTTTAGATACGTTGTACAGGTAATGCGGCTGTTATTAGTTAAGAGGACTAGCTATCTAGCTAGTTAAAAAGATCTTCTTCCTCTCATAGACCTACTGACTGTATTAGTGGATCTAGGCCGCTAACGGGGTCTTACGGGCCACTTTTGATTTTCCGTAAAATTCATTTATATGCAAAAACCAAAAAATCGACTCACTACCATACTAGCTAGCAACCCATATGCACTAACTTTTAGTCTAAAAAATAACCTTATATAAAGAGAAAGCCTTATCTTTAAGCTTTAATTTGCTATATGTGAAACTTTTGTACAACCTCTAGATAAAGAGAAAATCATTGTTAAAGATAGCTATAGGGTAAGTTATATGTAAGGTAACCTACTTACGTCACCCTAGCTTACGTTACCCTAGCTTACCTAATTACTAGTAGCGTAGTTATAGCCACACTTGTAGCCATAATATAATTAACTAATTAGTTATCCACACGGTCGGTCGTAGCTGTTAACAGCTACGACGCAGTCATTGATAGCTACCCTCGCGACCGTTAACAGCTGCAGTGTAGCTATTAGACTTGCAAAGCAAGCTAGTAATAAGAAGGTTCTTTAACTAGAAAAGGGCTAAAAATAGGTCTTATTTTTAACACCCCCTCTACAAAAGAATTACATTTAAAGTAATTAGAAGTGTACAAAAAGACTATAGGGAAAAAATCAACAACTTTTGATAATAACAGATAAAAGGGAAAAACAGGAAAATATAAAAAAGGCCCCCTTTTTGAATTCCTAGCTATTGTTAAATATAGCTCCCTTTTAACGTTGTTTTTTGGTTCCTTGTTAAAGGGAATTAGTTGTTAGTTTAATAATTATTAAGCCCTAAAAGCTTAATAAAAGCCTAATAAAGAGGTCTAGAAAGAGGTTTCGTAAGACTATCTACAGGCATTGACTTCGTATCTAGATATTCAATCTTAGCTAAACCCTCTAAAACCTGTTACCTAATATAGTTAAACTTTAGCAATATATGCTTTGTACGACTATGTAAAGCAGGGTTATAAGCAGTAGTTATAGCGCCTTAATTATCGCAATATATCTGGATAGGGGGAGAAATAGGGGTTTTTAGCTCCTTAAATAAGCCCTGAAGCCACTAAAGCTCCCGGAAGGTCTCGCAGATAGCATTAGCTTCAGCTTCTAGTGTTAATAGAGCTATTATACTAGCTTTCTTTGATTTCTAGCTAATAGGTCCGCCAGCTAGCTTGAATAGATAAGTATAGGTTGATTTTGAGGTCTTTTTATCCCCTGTAAAATCACTATCGCAATAACCTATTAGGCTTTTGCTAACTAACCCTTTAGGGTCTCCCCTATAGATAATAGCAAGGAATCTAGTCCCTAATAGATACCTTAGCAGATTTTTAGCTGCTTTTAGGTGTTCTATATAAGGGCTAGCTAGTGCAGTAGATAACCACTGTAGCGTAAAAGCTGTATCAGGCCTTATAAGCAACATTAGGTACATTATAGTCCCTATAATGCACTAATAAAGCTTGATTTCACTAGCTATTAAAAGCTTAGTTATCTACGTAGCTAAAACGCCTGGCTGAAGAGGTATGCTAATAGGCTTACTATCTAGCATATTAAATCGTTTTAAGGCTTCTAATATATACTAAGATTAATAAATTTTTAGTATTCTATTAGGCCTATCTCGTACGATTTGAACCCCTAAGAAGAATTCAGCAGGCCCCCTATCTTCTATTAGATAGACTTTATGAAGTTCCTTTTTAAGCCTTTAGATATAAGATAAATCCGGTCTAATTAGAAGACAGTTATCAACGTACGTAATGACAAAGGTTTTGGTTAAAGGATTAAAGAAGATAGCTAGGTTAGATATTAAAGGGTTAAATCCTAGGGATTTAAGCACTAATATTAGCGCTTGTTACCATTCCCTTGAGCTTTATTTTAGGCTATATAAAGACTTCTGTAATAAAATTACTTAATCTTTAGAAGGTTTCTAGCTAAAACTTCTAGCTAATTTAGCTAGTTTAGGATTTGCCTTAAGGAATTCAATAAACCCTTCTAGAATAACCATATAAATCTATTATTGTAGCTTACTATTAAGAAAAGCTCCTATAAAATCAATTTATTTGATTTCCTAGTTATTCCAAGCCACTAGGGCTAGTAAAATCCTCTAGCTAGGGGGAATGCTTATGGCAGCAAAGGTCTCTAGGTAATCTAGGCCTTCGATTTGTATAAATCCCTTAGCAACAAGTCAAGCCTTATATTTTAAAGGATTATTTTCTTTATCCTTTTTAAGCTTATAAACAAGCCTATTCTTTAGTACTTTTCGGCCCTTAGGGATTTAATCTTTCCCTATAAATTTAAAAGTACTAGCCTTTAGAAGCTGTTTGTATTCCTTATACGTGGCTTCTATCCATTTATCCCTTTTAGGGCTAGATATAGCCTGCTTCCAGGTCTTAGGCTTGGGGCTAATAGGATTCTTTTCCTTTAGCTTCTCCTATACCTTAAAGCAGATTTCTTTTATGAAATCTAGAGAAGAAGGGGAACTAATATTAACATCCATAGGGTCGATATTAGGGTCGAAATCGATAATTTTGTCAAAATCAAGATCCGAAGTCAAAACCTGATTTCCTAGTTGAGTTATAGGCTACGCCTGTATGGGATCCGCTGGAATTAAGCCTTTAGGGGGTTCTTTAGGGCCTGTAGGTGGTTTTTCTTGACCTACAGGGATACCTATGTTGTCTATAGGGTAATCCTTTGAACCTTGATCTAGATGTTGTTGATCTAAATCATTTTCCCCCTCTAAAGGGTTATCCCCTATAGAAATCCTAGGTAAGCCTTTAGAAACAAGGCCTATAGGTTCTATAATCTTAATAAAACTAGTCTTTATAACTAGCCTTTTAGAGGGGATGTATACTAGGTAGGTGTTAGAACCTAGTGTAGCTAAAAGCCTTCTAGGGATAGTCCTAGCTACTAACTTCTAGGCTTTAGGTTGTTTTTCCAGGGGGATTAGAATCTCACAGTGAGATCCTATAGCTCTAATACTACTAATATCAGTTGTATAAGGCTAATTTAGCTCCCTAGATAGCAGCTGTTTAGGGCTTTTATCCTTAGTGGTATTAGTAGTTATATTAACTAGGTTAATAACTACAGGTAATACAAAACACCATAAAAATAACAGTAATTTTGCCCACTAGATAGTAGCCCTTAATCGATCTAGAATAGTACGAATTAAATGTTCTGCTAATCCATTTTGCTCATGGATATAGGGACTAGAAGTTGTAAATTTGATCCCTTTAGAATTCAACTAAGCTTGACAACTAGAATCGATTTCCTGGCCCCCATCGAAGTAAAGGTGCCTAGGATATTAACCTAGTTGATTTTTAAGCCCTCTGAAGAAGCCTTTAATAGCCTTATAAATAGTTAGGCCTTCCTTATTAGGTAATAAGATAACCCACTTATATCTAGTCTTTCGATCAACTAGAAATAAGCAAATTAACTGCTTATTGTACGGCGTGGGGCTGATTTTTAGCGTATCCCTCTCTATTCAATCTAGAGCTCTTGGGGGGTTAGGGATAGCTAATTTCCTGGGTCTTCTAACTGCCTTAGATTGATCACAAGCAATACATCTAAAATCCTTATCCTTAATTTTAGAAAAATCAGGGATTCCCTTAGTTATAAGGCTAGTTTTCTTTAGTAAAGGAAGACCTAGGTGCCCTAATTATACATGCCATAGGCCAGCTAGTTCTAACAACCGTTGATATTGAAGATCCTTAGGGTCTAAATTAGGATCTAGACTAGGGCCCTCTTTACTAGTCCCCTGCTGGGCCCCTTAAGAACCACAGGCCTCTTGGAGAGGTATTAGGGACCCTTTTCCTCTACTAGGGCCCTCTAACACCCCTAAATCTATTTCCTTAGATTTATAAGGGACCTAACCTGGGGCTATAGGCGAAGAAGAAGGGACTAATTCCTCTAAATCATCCCGTACGATTTCTTTAATATCATTATTATTTTTGTCGATTTCGTCTAAATCAGAAGCCTAATCCGGCTTTTTAGAGGGAATTTGAACCTCTATAGGGTAACTATAACCCTTAAAAGCGGCGTAGGTAAAAGGTCGGATGTAATAAGAGTTATTACAGGGCCCTTTAGATAACTTTAGCGTAGATTGGTTTTTAACGTGAAAGAAAAAACCATGTTTTTCTATATCTAAGGTTGTAATACAAGACCTATCTTTAAGATAAAGTAGGTTTTTTATAAGGCAACCACTAGATATATAGTGCGTAAGTCCACTAACTATATTAACATCAAGCTAAGGAAAATATAGCGCATCTTTAAGCACTAAGGTCCTATATTTATTAGGATTCTTTTGATATAAGACCTCAAAAACAGCACTACCGTGACCCTTAGCGTAAATAGGGCTACCACTAGTTATAATAGGGTTGGATTCCCCCTTTTTATAGGGGGTATAATCCCTAAAGACCTCCCTAGAATTAACAATATATATAGTCGAACCTATATCATATAATAGGGCCTTTTTCATGTCTTTGCTATAATAATTAAAACCATTTAAGGTTTTAATTTCTTGATTTTCATCATCCGATTCACTAGAGCTAGAATCAGAGCTGCTATCACTAGAGCTCTTATAACTAGTCTTATGAAGGCTAGGCTTCTTGTATGGTTTAAGAGCACTATTAGAAAGGTTGTAATTTCCTAGTATAAAAGATCCCTCTCTAGAGGTCTCTTTATTATCCTTTTTATCTGATTTTTGACCTTTTTGCTTCTTTTTCTTCTTCTTATTAGAAGAAGAATTAGAATTAGAAGAGCCCTTATTTTCTTCAGAGCCTCCTTTCTTCTTCTAATCCTTAGGGGCCTTTTCTTTTTCTTTAGCACCCTTTTCAAGGTTTTTAGCCCTATAATTCAGGGCTTTAGATACTGTAAATGACTTATCCCTTTGTTCTGCTAGAAGGTCTGCCATTAAGAATTAAAGATTTAGGGCATCTAGGGGAGCCCCTATAGCCCTATTCGTACGCATGCTGAATCGTTGCCTCTCAGCTCACTAAGGGAAGGTTGATTTTAGGGATTAAAGATATTAATTAACCTGATCTATTGGAGCAATCAGGACCCCTGAAATCAATAATCTAGCTAGTAGATTATTAAAGACTATATTAAAGGACTCTAGAGTCCCCTTAAACTCTTGAAAATTTAGGTTATGAAATTCTGAATATAGGGACCCCCTCTGGATTTCAACGCTATGTGAATATTGCCTTACAAGTAAATTATAGGCTTCTTCAGGTGATTTTTACCAAGTTATAGCGGCTTAGGGTCCTTCTATATAACTATCCCTTAGTAACATAAGGATAATAGCTTGATCTGGATCCCCTAGCGCCCTAGAACTCTCCGGATTATCTAGAAAATTAGGCATGCCTAAAGCTCTAAATTGGATAGTTAGGGCTTGTTTCCATTGTTCGAAATTTTCGGCTCCTTTAAGCCTAGTAGTCTCTGGAAAACTATAAACCCTTTTATTGAATTCCTTAATAATTAAATTATTAAAGGTTGCTTGTACAGAGCTAGATTCAGCTTGATTTTCTTGAATAGGCTGCTGATCTTGCTGCTAACTAGCGGGCTTATCAGATTTCAAACCCTCTATATAACTATTTATAGTTATAGATAGGCTTTCTAGCTTCTCTAATAACTGGTCTATAGTTGCTTGTTGCTTAATAGCCTGCTCTTTTAGCTAGTTATTTAGAACCTCTTGCGCACTAGGGTTAGGGATAACAGGTCCCTTTCCCTTTCCTTTGGTATTTATTTTCCTTTTTATAGAAGGGAAAAGCTTCTATATCGCGGGTCCTTCCTTTTTTATAGAAGGGAAGTCTTCTGTATTTGAAATTTATTCCTTTTTATAGAAGGGAAAAAGCTTCTATCTCGCGGATCCTTCCTTTTTTATAGAAGGGAAGTCTTCTATAGCCACAATTGATTCCTTTTTATAGAAGGGAAAAGCTTCTTTCTCGCAGGTCCTTCCTTTTTTATAGAAGGGAAGTCTTCTATATTTGCACACAAAATGACCTAAAAGGAATCTATAGTGATAGAGCCGGGCTCATAACCTATTGAAATGTAGGGAGCTAGTTACTAGCTGCCAGCTGGCAACAGCTGTACAAGTGCAAGCTCTACGGTCGGGGACCGATAGGGCCGCAACGTTAAATCAATTAACGCAACGCAACGGAAGGTTATGGTAGTTATTAACTAATAGAATTCAATTTAGATCACTTTTATAATATCTTATAAAGCAATAGAATTGATTTTAGATACGTTGTATAGGCAATGCGGCTATTGTTAGTTAAGAGGACTAGCTATCTAGCTAGTTAGAAAGATCTTCTTCCTCTCATAGACCTACTAACCGTATCAGTGAATCCGGGCCGCTAACGAGGTCTTATAGGCCACTTTTGATTTTCCGCAAAATTCATTTGTATACAAAAACCAAAAAATCGACTCACCACCATACTAGCTAGCAACCCATATGCACTAACTTTTAGTCTAAAAAATAACCTTACATAAAGAGAAAGCCCTATCTTTAAGCTTTAATTTGCTATATATGAAACTTTTGTACAACCTCTAGATAAAGAGAAAATCATTGTTAAAGATAGCTATAGGGTAAGTTATATATAGGGTAACCTGCTTATGTCACCCTAGCTTACGTTACCCTAGCTTACCTAATTACTAGTAGCGTGGTTATAGCCACACTTGCAGCCATAACATAATTAACTAATTAGTCATCCACACGGTCAGTCGCAGCTGTTAACAGCTACGACGCAGTCATTGATAGCTGCCCTCGCGACCGTTGACAGCTGCAGTGCAGCTGTCAGACTTGCAAAGCAAGCTAGTAATAAGAAGGTTCTTTAACTAGAAAAGGGCTAAAAATAGGTCTTATTTTTAACAGTAACCTTATTCTAAGCAGCCTAATTCCTTAATCTAAAGAAGCAGAAGGCTTAAGACATCTAGGATGCAATTCGCGAATATTAGATTAATACTTATCTCAGACCTCTAGATTGGATTATCCATAATACTAGTAATAACTTTGCTTCCGCTAAATTCAGGTATTATGCTTAATTAATATTAATTAAAACTAGTGAGATGCTAATCAAAGCCTATAATAGCATTAGAAAGGTTAAGAGATACCACAGACCTCTACGCCAAGCCTATAATATTATTATAGACTTAATTAGAACGGAGCTTACGCTAGAGTAATGTCTCTAAATAGCTATTAAAGCAATTAATAACTTTATAGGCCTAAATGGTATTATCCTAACCATGCTAGTCTTTAGAGGCTACCTACAAATAATAGACAAGTTACTACTAAGCATCTCTGTTATTTAATATGCTAAGGTAATTCGTAAAGCCACTAATAAAGTCTACTATTATCTAGCTTTACGGCAGGTCTATAATGCCCTTAAAGCCTAGAATAGCCCTAATATAGCGCTTATATATTAGCTACCCCTATAGGCTAATATACATATATAGAGAGAGAAAGGTAGCTAGTATAGCCTATATAAGCTACTTACTACTAATAAAGAGACCTATACTATTAATATACCCTATAGCTTAGTAAAGTTTTACTCTATAGTAGTAAAGCCTTATTATAAAGACCTGTGTACTACAGAGAGGCTAGAGTAGTAGGAGATAAAGCCTTATAATCCGCTAGAGTAATAGCTAAGTAATATAAAGAAAGAAGAAGCTATATAACTAACTACTACTAATAAAAGAGATTCTCTAATAAAAGAAGGCAAGGGGCTATAGGCACTAGCTAAGAGAAAGCAAGGGAGACTAAGAAAGGCCCTTATAGTGTAATTTATAAGTACAGGAGAGTCTAATAAAGAGGCTTATAAAGCCTAAAAGGCCCTAAGGGGAAGCTATTAAATTAAAGACTTATTACCACGCCCTAAAGGAATAAAAGTAAGGAAAAGAAGACCTTATAGCCCTAAGAAAAACATTAGCCTAGTTTAGCTCTATATACTTATAAATAAAAATTAAGAGAAAGCCTTTATTTAAGAGGTTATAACTAGAGGGATACTAAGCATAGTATTCCTTATAGTAAAGGAAAAGGCTAATTAGAACCTTACCCTTTAGCTTTGCTAAGAAGGAAGGATTATAACCCTAGGAAAACCCTTTAAGCAGTCTAATTAAGCTAAGATTAATGCTTTACAAGCTTATAATATATTTAAATTCGTTAAGTTTAACCTAATAAAGCACGGAGGTCATAGAATCTTTGATTCTTATATAGTTAGAGAAATCAAAGGCAAAGGAACGGACTCGCTATACAAGAAATCTCGTCTTATTGTATAAGGCTATAATAACAAAGGAAAGGAATTTATCCTAACGCAATCGCTAACAATTTAACGAGCAAGCTAACAACTCATTATAGCTATCGCTCTATTATTAAGAAAAAGAGGGATTTACCTTTAGATTCGCGATATTACATAAGCCTACACTTAATTACACACAGTGCTAACAAGGCTAATTATCGTGAGATTACCAAAGTAAATTACACATCTCTTTCTAGAAGGGACTGTAATTAAATTAATTAGACCTCTTTATAGGATTATAAAGGCTAGAACCCACTAGTAGGTAATGTACTTCTATTACTATAGGGATAACCTTAATATAATAACTTTAACCTATAATCCTTGCTTGTTAATTATAGCTCCGAATAATAAGAACCTCTTTAGTATTATTAGAATATAAACTAACAATACATTAGGCCTAAGCAATAATAACTTCTTCCGAAAAGAAAAGAAAGAGCTCTAGAAGGCTAATTTTATAGCTAAAGAAAAGCAACGATTAACCGCTAAGAATCCCCTTATCTTTAATAGGTATATCTTAACCTAAAACACTAACAATTTGTTAATCTTAACCTAGAAGGGCTAGAGTTAGAAGATTAAGGAAGTTAATCCTTAATCCCTAATAGTAAAGCAAGACTATATGGAATAATAAGCCTAAGGAAGCTATATTATAACTATATATTAACTAGAAGCTTTATATAACCTATTAATTATAGCTTAACACTAAGAACCCTCTAGGGAAGATATCGCATGCCTTAATAAACGCCTTAAGTAGTAGATTAAGAATTAATAACACGGACTATAATATATTCCTTTAGTTCTTAAAGAGGCAAAGCTCTTCGTGTTTGTAGATAGATCGCTTGCTAATAATAAGGATTTAAGCTTATAAATCGGATATGTAATTATAATTAGCAACAAGATAATGCAAGATGATAATACCTTTATTATAAAAGGTAACATTATTACATATAGCTTAATAAAGAGTAAGAGAGTTACTTATAGCATGCTTACCTCTAAGTTATATAGCATGGTTTAAGGCGTAGATATTACCTATGTAATTTCCATAACTCTACATTAAATCACGGATTAATTAAAGATGCCTTAAATTCCTATAATTCTCTATACTAATTCTTTTTTATTATATAAATATCTTATGAAGCTAGGAACTATAAAGGAGAAGAGACTAATAATTAATATTATAGCCCTTTGTTAATCATACGAGAGGCATGAGATCTATAAAGTCAGATAGATTAATAGTAATAATAATCCAGCAGATACAATAATAAAAGTATTACCGAATTTATTACTTTCCTCTTTGATTAATTTGAACGAATTAATAATTCATATTAAAGGATAGGTAAAGAGACCTATGATATTAAGGGATAGGAGCTTAGGTAAGGACTAATGGATTAATTTAATTAACTAATGCTATAATAGCTAATTAAAGCAGCGGATTCCTATTAAGGGATTCACTAGTATACACTTTCCTTTAATCTAATTTTTATTACATTTTTAAGCTCTTTAGCTACGAAGGAAAAAGAGAGATTACTAGTGTTAATTCCTTCGGATCTTCATTGGTTTAATCGTGGCCAAAGACTAGACTAATTGTGGGTCTGGCGCAATGCACGTAATATGATTAGCTGCATTAATTCGCCACCCCCTTTTTATGCCCTACATACGGATTTCGCCCACTTTTCTAGCATCTAGACTTTCCCTCTCTTCTCTCTCTTTCCTAGCTAACTAACTAACTATCATTGACTTCAATTTATACGGGATTTATTACCTGCGCAGGACCTTGGTGCAACTAACAGAAAGGCCAAATTTATTAATATTGTAATTAAGCAACCCTAGTACGCTAGGATTAATACTACCTTTACTAGTTTAATAATAATACTATAGGATATCTTATAATAGCTAAGGAATCTTTAAAAGGTAATAAGCTAGCTATTAAGCTATAGGAGCCTTACTATTAGGACCTATAGTATAAGATAGTTAAGGTAAGAGCTATTAAAGATAGAATTTAGGTCTTTATTAATCCTAATTTAAAGATATAGCTAGACTACCCTCCTAAGCCTCTAATTCTTATAGGAAATAGGACTCTAGTAAAGAGAAAGGTAATAGAAGCTATATAGAGTTAATTATCTATAATAAAGACCTTAGGAGTTTAAATATACTCTTATAGCACTAGAGCTATAACTAAGAGCCTACTAGAACCTAAGGAAAGCTTGCCTAAAGATGTTAAGGTAACTAAAGAGAGTTATTTTTAGTACCCTTAATAACCTAATAATGCTAAAGATAGCGCCTAGTTTGCTGTTCTTAGTAATTATTATTAGGTCTTTAATAGTTAATTCTAAAGCCTTATAAAGGCCTTATAAGAGTATTATACATAGTTTATAGGGACTGTTAATTCCTTCGGATCTTCATCGGTTCAATCGTGGCCAAAGACCGGACCAATTGTGGGTCTGGCATGATGCACGCAATATGATTGGCTGCATTAATTCGCCACCCCCTTTTGTGCCCTACATATGGATTTCGCTTACTTTTCTAGCATCTAGACTTTCTCTCTTTTCTCTCTCTTTCCTAGCTAACTAACTAACTATTATTAACTTTAATTATACGGGATTTATTACCTACGTAGGACCTTAGTGTAACTAACACTAATTAGTAGTTAACTTCATAACCATAGATAAGCTAGGTATTATAAGAAGAGATATTTCTGCAGACGCCACTGCCACTACCTCTTGTTATGCCGTAACGGTTATTACAGTAAAGAGGCATAACTACATAAGTGTGCTAAAGGAAGAGACTAGAATCCTAGTTACAGGCTTATTAGGCTTCTAAGGAATTAATCTATTAACCCTTAGGCTTAGGGATATAACTTTATTATATTTATCTAGGATATTATTATTAATTATTAATTTTATTGTCTATTACAAGAAAACTAACTAACTAACCGAATCTATTGCCGCGAGGTATTTATTTCAAACCTAACGTTAAACAACCTTAGCTAAGCTAGCTAACACATCTATAACTTCTTTATAAATATTCCCTTTATCTAACAGACCTTTAATCTCTCCCTATAAGCATTTACTACTTATTTTTTGCCCCCTTTATTATTAGTGCTATTTGCCCTATACTTATTAGTAAGAAAGAGAGATTACCTCCTTCCCTTCTTTTCGTAAAAAACAGGAAGGGTAATTCCTGTTAATTCCTTGTTAATTTTCTCGTTACTTTTGCCCACTTTTAGCACTTCTGTCGCTTTCTTTATCCCTGTTAATTTACTCCTGTTGCTGCTTGTTCCTTTTACAGTTAAAAATAGCAGAGGAATCTAGACCTTCCATAAGAGAAAGGGCTACTAGTGATAGCAAGGCTCTAATTATTACCCCTAAGAGACCTTAAAGGTATAAATTACCCCTACGCCTTTAATAGCTAGTCTAAAGATACCTTTAAAAGAGTATCTAAGGATATTATTAGAGAATTACATAATTCTCTACGAGATCATAGTGTCCTTGTTAGGCAAGGCCTAGGATATTTAATCCTAGTATTGCTTAAGGAAGTGCTTTATTAAACCTTAATGCCCCTTTAGTTATAGGAAAGATCACAAGAAAGACTATAATCTTCCAAACCCCTAGAACCTTAATATTAACAGCCCTAATAACCTACCCTAGAAATTAACCTTCCCTAACCCTAGAAATTACTCGAACCCTTATAAGAACCCCTATAATAATCCCTATTATATTAACAGCTCTATCCGGATAATCATTATTAAGAATAACTAGTGGACTATTATTTATAATAAATTATACCTTTATAGTAATTCCCCTCTAAAGATTAAATTATAAAGAAGATCTCAGAGCTTACGAAGATATATAAGGATAGTGACTACTATAGTGGAAAGCTATATAACTTCTTAACACTAAAGATTACACTCTTTAAAAATAAGTATAATAGAATTAACCTTCCTTAAACGCATTATTAGAAGGCTTTTCTTATTATATTAATAAGTAATACTAAGTAATACTACCTTAATTACCTCTTTAGGAATAACTATTCCTATAAAGAGATAATTACTTATATCTATTAGCACTTTAAGATAGAAAGTAACTAGTAATTCTATTACTATAAGTAAAGTAGTATAATACTAAAGAGTATAATTAAGAAGAATCCTAATAAAAGTAAGCTTAAGTGCCTTAAGATTATATTATTAACCCTTAAGAAAATCTATAGAGGCCTATACCCTACTAAGATAGTAAATACTAAACTCTATAAGCAGGCCTTAAACGCTATAGCTAGTGTGCCTGAATGTTAGATAGTGAAATACATACACTTCGCAGGCTTTAAAAGTCTTGCTAAAGACCTCTATAAGGTAATTACTATTACGAAATTAAATAAGAGGCCCTCCTAATACCTTTAGTACTAATAAGGAGACTCTCTAAAGGCTATATTTACTAATTATTAGTATAGATAGTGATTATTCTCCTATGGCAGAGGAAGTTATTATGGATAGAGCCCTAGGCTAAGCACTAAGTACTACTTTGTGTGTAGTAAGAGCGGCTACTAGTTCTCTAATTACTTTACTAAAGAATATTAAAAGGAAAAAGACTACTAGTAAGCTAGTAAAACATATTATACACCCCCTTTAGAGAAGAGATTCTAGGTATTCCTTACCTCCTATAAAGGGTAAAATAATAATAAGCCTAATAAAGGCTTAGGTAAGAATTAGGAAGCATATCTTATAGCTTATATAGAAGCTAAAGATAATAATAATAATGTTAAGGAGCTACTATTAATAGCATATCTAAGCATCACATAATTCTTCTATTTAGGACCACAGACTAACCACAACGCTACTAACATTAATATCCTAGTGACCTTATATAATCAAGCTTTTTAACACGCATTCCTTAAACAAAAGCTCTACAAGCCATAAGAGTATAACAAAGGCTCGATCTATTACGTCTCTAAAGAACGCTATTCCAAAGAGGTCTTCAGAGAAATTATACCTAATACTAGCGCCGCAAGGAAATTAATTACAGGAGAGGCATAAGTAAAGGCTCTATTAAGATTAATACCTTTATTAAAGGTAACCCCCTACAAACCCTAAATTATCATATTTAGCGCCAGATTAGCAGTTACAAAAGGAATCCTTTATATACCCACGGAACTTAGAGAGCTTAAGTTCTACGTCCTTAACATAGCTACCCCCTTCCTCTTCTTAATCACTAATATAGATAAAATATAAGTCAAGATTAATAACCTCGCTAACGTACTTATCTAAGGCAATAAGACTATACCTATTGTATAATAATAAGGCTATCCTTAGTAGTTACTAGAAGCAAGAGAAACAGTTACCTTTTACCTTTCAGAAGGAGATATTTATTAATTATATTATTAACTTAGTCACCCTTCTATTCAACGGCTTACAAAGATCCTTTACTAAGCTAGTCATAAAGTTAAATGCTAGGTAATTAAGAAATTAACTAAAGTCTACTACTATTACTAGATACACAGAAAGGCCCCTAGCTAATTCAAATTCATAATTAAGGATAATTACGAATTTAACTACAAGATCATTATTAATATCATGCAAATCAATAGCTGACTAGTGCTTTACATCATTAATTTAGTAACCTTATTTTAAGTAGCCTAATTCCTTAATCTAAAGAAGTAGAAGGCTTAAGATATCTAGGATATAATCCGCGAATATTAGATTAATACTTATCTCGGACCTCTAGAATGGATTATACACGACACTAGGAACAACTTCACTTTCACTAAGTTTAAGCACTATACTTAACTAATGTTAATTAAGACTAATAAGATACTAATTAAAGCCTATAATAGCATCGGAAAGGTTAAGAGATATTACGGACCTCTACGCCAAGCCTATAATATTATTATAGACTTAATTAGAATGGAACTCACGCTAGAATAACATCTTTAGATAGCTATTAAAGTAATTAATAACTCTATAGGCCTAAATAGTATTATCCTAACCCTGCTAGTCTTCGGAGGCTACCTATAGATAATAGATAAGTTACTACTAAGTGTCTTTGTTATTTAATATGCTAAAGTAATTCGTAAAGCTACTAATAAAGTCCGCTACTATCTAGCTTTATAGTAAGTCTATAATACCCTTAAAGCCTAGAATAGCCCTAATATAGCGCCTATATATTAGCTACCCCTATAGGCTAATATATATATATAAAGAGAAAAAGGTAGCTAGTATAGCCTATATAAGCTACTTACTACTAATAGAGAGACCTATACTATTAATATACCCTATAGCCTAGCGAAGTTCCGCTTTATAGTAGTAAAGCCCTATTATAAAGACCTATATATTATAGAGGGACTAGAGTAGTAGGAGATAAAGCCCTATAACACGCTAGAGTAGTAGGAGATAAAGCCTAGTAATGTAAAGAAAGAAGTAACTATATAACTAACTACTACTAATAAAAGAGATTCTCTAATAGAAGATAGTAAAGAGCTATAGATACTAGCTAAGAGAAAGCAAGGGAGACTAAGAAAGGCCCTTATAGTATAATTCATAAGTGTAAGAGAGTCTAATAAAGAGGCTTATAAAGCCTAAAAGGCCCTAAGGGGAAGCTATTAAGTTAAAGACTTATTACTATACCCTAAAGGAATAAAAGTAAGGAAAAGAAGACCTTATAGCCCTAAGAAGGACATTAGCCTAGTTTAGCTTTATATACTTATAAATAAAGATTAAGAGAAGGCCTTTATTTAAGAGATTATAACTAGAGGGATACTAAGTATAGTATTCCTTATAGCAAAGGAAGAGGCTAATTAGAACCTCACTCTTTAACTCCGCTAAGAAGGGAAGATTATAACCCTAGGAAAACCCTTTAAGCAATCTAATTAAGCTAAGATTAACGCTTTACAAGCTCGTAATATATTCAAATTTGTTAAGTTTAACCTAGCGAAGCACAGAGGTCATAGAATCTTCAATTCTTGTATAGTTAGAAAGATTAAAGGCAAAGGAATAGACTTGCCGTATAAGAAATCTCATCTCGTTGTATAAGGCCATAATAATAAAGGAAAGGAATTTATCCTAACATAATCGCTAACAATATAATAAGCAAGCTAACGCCTTATCGTAGCTATTGCTCCGTCATTAAAAAGAAGAGGTATTTACTTTTAGATTCGCGATATTACGCAAGCCTATACTTAATCACACATAATACTAACAAGGCTAATTATCATAAGGATCCTAAAGTAAATTACATACCTCTTCCTAGAAGGGACCGTAATTAAATTAATTAAACCTCTTTACAGGATTGTAAAGGCTAGAACCTACTAGTAGGTAATATACTTCCGTTACTATAGGGATAACCTTAATATAACAACCTTAACTTATAATCCCTGCTTATTAATTATAGCCCTAAATAATAAGAATCTCTTTAGTATTATTAGAATGCAAACCAATAATATATTAGGCCTAAGCAATAATAACTTCTTCTAAAAAGAAGAGAAAGAGCTCTAGAAGGCTAATTTTATAGCTAAAGAAAAGTAATAATTAACCGCCAAGAATCCCCTTATCTTTAATAGCTGCATCTTAACCTAAAACACTAATAACTTGCTAATATTAACCTAGAAAGGCTAGAGTTAGAAGATTAAGGAAGTTAATCCTTAATCCCTAATAGCAAAGTAAGACTATATAAAACAATAAGCCTAAGGAAGCTATATTATAACTATATATTAACTAGAAGCTTCCTATAACTTATTAATTATAGCTTAATACTAAGAACCCTCTAGGGAAGATATTATATACCTTAATTAACACCTTAAGTAGTAGATTAAGAATTAATAACACAGACTATAATATATTCCTTTAGTTCTTAAAGAGATAAAGCTCTTTATATTTATAGATAGATCGCTTGCTAATAATAAGGATTTAAGCTTATAGATTAGATACGTGATTGTGATTAGTAACAAGATAATACAAGACAACAATACCTTTATTATAAAAGGTAATATTATTACATATAGCTTAATAAAGAGTAAGAGAGTTACTTATAGCGCGCTTACCTCTAAGTTATATAGTATAGTTTAAGGCGTAGATATTACCTACGCGATTTCCATGACTCTACATTAGATCACGGATTAATTAAAGATACCTCGAATTCCTATAATTCTCTATACTAATTCTTTTTTATTATATAAATATCTTATAAAGCTAGGAACTATAAAGGAGAAAAGACTAATAATTAATATCATAGCCCTTTATTAATTATATAAAAGGCATAAGATCTACGAAGTCAGATAGATTAACAGTAATAACAATCTAGCGGATGCAATAACAAAAGCATTGCTAAATTTATTACTTTCCTCTTTGATTAATTTAAATAAATTAATGATTTATATTAAAGGATAGGTAAAGAGACCTATAATATTAAGGGATAGGAGCTTAGGCAAGGACTAATAGATTAATTTAATTAACTAATGCTATAATAACTAATTAGAGCAGCAGATTCCTATTAAGGGATTCACTAGTATATACTTTCCTTTAATCTAATTTTTATTATGTTTTTAAGCTCTTTAGCTATAAAGGAAAAAGAGAGATTACTAGTGTTAATTCCTTCGGATCTTTATTAGTTTAATTATGGCTAAAGACTAGACTAATTATAGGTCCGGCGCGATGCACGCGATATAATTAGCTACATTAATTCGCCACCCCCTTTTATGCCCTACATACGGATTTCGCTTACTTTTCTAGTATCTAGACTTTCCCTCTCTTCTCTCTCTTTCCTAGCTAACTAACTAACTATCATCGACTTCAATTATACGGGATTTATTACCTGCGCAGGACCTTGGTGCAACTAACAGGGACCCTTAGGCCTAAATATAAGCAAATAACCTTAAGGTATATATCTCTTTATAATAAGATTAAGAAGCTTTAAAGGAATATAATACCTTTAAGTAAGACTATTAAGTATTATACTAAAATTAATTTTAATAAGACTATTAAGTAAAATCTTACAAGAGTAAATATTAATAAATAGCTTGTAAATGCTTTAATTAGTTATAAGAGATACTTCTAAGTAAACTACCTTATTACTAAGGGTAACTTGCCTGTGGAAATGATTAATAATGCTATTAGGGCTTAATTCCCTACTATCTTAGCTTAGGTTAGCTTATTAATTTATACTATAAAGAGTAAGGGAAAGGTCCTAGATTTCTATAGTATTATAAGTAGGATTAGGCACCTAATTAAAGCCTAAGGAAGGTCTTAAGTAAAGGCTAATAACTCTTTTAGAGTAAAACTAACTCTTAATAGTAAAATAAAGGATAAAGCTAAAAAAGAGAAGGTAAAGAAAGATAACTACATCTATTATAAGAAGCATAAGGTAAAGAAGTTAAAAGACTTATAAAAGGTCTATAAGGCTCTTTACCTAATAAAAGACTAGAAAATTAATAAAGAGCTATTAAAGAAGGCAAAAGAAGTAATAAATTATTAACCTAATAATATAAAAAAGGTATATAACGCTTAGTTAAAGGATAATAGCGTAAAGGAACCTAAAGAAGATAATACTATATTTGCTACTATAGGAGAGTCTATAGAGGCTTTCCTTGCCTAGGATAAATCACAAGTTATACTTAATAGCAAAACCTTAATCCATATCTTTAATAATAAACGCTAGTTTATAGACCTTAATTATAGTAAGTAGCCTAGAATTTAAGTAGGTTATAGTGTTATAAACGCTCACAGCGTTAGCATAGCTTGGATTATCTTAATAGATAGCTAGACCCTTACCTTATTAAACGCCTAGTACTAGCTAATATTCTTTATAAACCTTATATCTTTTTAGCTACTTATGTAAAAGGGACTAAGGTAGGATAATCTTACTAGAAGGGTAATAGACCTAGTAAGAAGTAATTAAGAGATATTTTAAACTTAGGTTATTAGTATATAGCTGTGTATAGAGGGCTTAAGCCTATTAGAAGCTTTTGTTATTAAGGGAGATTTACAAGACCTAAAGACAGCTATAATAATACCTGCAGATCTATAGTACACTAGATTAGTATATCCAGGCAAGGATATGATAGATTAAGTGCTTTAGAAGCTTTAAATTTAATTAAAGAAAAGGAGCGTAGGTAAATATAAGGTTTGCTAAACCTCTAAAGCATAAAGGTAAATATTACAAGTCCCTTAGATAGGATCTTTACCTTTAGGGCCGCTTTAGGTAGTCTCTTTTAACCTCTTTGCTTAATTATTAGGGTATAATAAAGACTAATATATTGCTCTTTTTACCTATAAAGTAACAGGACTACGTTATATCTTCACAATCCTATTAAAGACTAATATCACGCTTTACTTTAATTAGTTAGAAGCTATATACGCAAGAGTGTATGGTATTTATATTATAGTTATAATAACTAATAGTAAGACTGCCTTCTAGACTAAAAAACAAGAAGAAGAGGTTATAAATAAAGGTATTATTATTAGAAAGTCTAGCCTAGCTTACCTACATTAAAATAGGCACACTAAATGGTCTAGGGGGGTGATAATAAGGGTTATAACAACTCTTATAACATAATTAGGTTTCCTAGAAGACCTCTAGCCTATAGCTACTAAAGTAGCTATTTATATCTTAAATCACATGCCTTAAAAGCTGCTTAACTAGTAATTACCTTAATAAGCATTAAATAGGTGGTTAAGAGATAATAAGCTTTAATAGAGTTACTTACTAGAAGAGCTAGAAGCTTTAATAACTTACCTATAAGCTTTTAGATGTAAAGCATTTATAATAACGTAAAGTAAGCTTTATAAGGCAGGACTAAAGCTCGCTTAGAGAGCTTATATTAGATACCTTGCTAGATACGTTTCCTCCACGTAATACCTAATTTAGGTACTAATAATAAAGAGGAGCTGCTAGTTCTTATTAAGCTATGTTACCTTTAATAAGTCTATCTTCTATGCTTAAGAAAGAGACCTATTATTAACTATAAAAGAGGTTAAAAAACAATACCTTAAAGAGCTAGTTAAGGATAATAAGGATAAAAGCTCTAATATAGGGCTTCTACAGATAGCATACCCTCTGTTACTATAATAACCACTTAATTAGCTTTAATAGGTAGAAACTCCTACTAGTTATAATTAATAAGATTATAAAGAAAAGGAAAAAGAAAGTTAAGAAACAAATTTACTAACTTCTCTGAATTCACTAGGGAAATTCCTAGATTTAGCGAATTATATACTGTTAAGTATTAATGATTTGCTTAACCTACCTAATAGTAGTAATAATCATGAAATATTAATAAATCTAGAAGATTATAATAATCTTAAAGTATTTGCTATAGCCTTTAAGCTAGGACCTAAGAGTAAAGAAAAGCCTTATATATCTAGGCTTTCTCCTCCCCTAGCTTATTATAATTATTTAGTTAGTTATCTAAAAGAAAAAGAATTCTATAAAGTATAAGATAAAGAATATAATAAAATTATTAATAGAAAGGTAGCTAAGAAGGTATTTAAAACTAAAGTCCCTTTATATGTAAAGCTTCTAGGCTTTACTTAGGTTTTCTTATATAAATTAAATAAGTAAGGTTACCTCTTATAATATAAAGCTTATCTTTATATTCTTAGAAATTATTAACTAAAGAGTTATTTATTAACTTAGGCAGTAACCCTAGCTACTAATACTTTTAGGCTATTTATAGCTATTATATACTACTTTAATCTTAAAGCACACTAGTATAACTTTATTATAGTATTCCTAAATTTAAACCTTAATAAAGAGGTTTACTATAAGATACCTTTAGGCTATAAAGATAAATAAGCTTATCTAAAGCTTCTTAGAGTAGTTTATAAGCTATAGAGAGCGCCTCTTCTTAGTCTTCTATAGATAAAGGAGCTAATTAGCTAGCTAATTAGTAAAGGCTTTATATAAATCTTTAAAGATGTTTATATATTCATTAAGGATAGATTAATTATCTTCTTTTATATAAATAACCTTATTACTCTCTTTACTAAAGGGAAATTATATTTATATAATAAATTTAGGGTAAGACTCTTTATAAAGTATAATATAAAGGACCTTAGAGAGCTATAATAGTTCCTAGGTATTAAAATTATTAGAGATTATACTAATAAGAAGGTATAGCTTAATTAGAAGTCCTATTAGGATAAAGCTACTACTAAATTTAATATAAAGATCCCTTAATAAAGACCTATAGCCTTAATAACTACTATACTACTAGAACCTTTTAAAGAAGAGGTTAGCGCTTAAGATCTTAAGAGGTATTAATCTTTAATTAAAACCCTACTATATCTAATAATAGTCTTAAGACCTAATATTACTTTTATAGCCTTATAACTCTTATAATTCTTATAAAACCTAGGGCTATAGTATATAAAAGTAGCTAAAAGAGCCCTTAAGTATAAGTATATATAAGTAAACCTAGTAATTAAATATAGTAGTAATAACTCTAAATTAGAGGTATATAGTAATATCTTCTTTACTAATAATACTATAATATAAAAGAGCTTATAAGGCTATATTATAAAGCTCTTTAAAGAACCTATACTCTTTAAGGTAAGTAAGTAAGCTACTATAATAACTTTATTAACTAAAGTAAAGCTCCTAGCGCTTTCTTATTATAATAAAGAGCTTATAGCCTTTAGATAATTATATTAAGAGGTTAGGCTATGCCTAGGAGATAATATACTTAAAATTAAATATAATAATATATAGATAATTTACCTCCTTAAGGAAGAATTTATTAAGCTTATTATAAAGCTTTAGTATATAGATATTTATTACTACTAGCTTTATTAAGAGGTTATAAAAGGAACCTTTAATATTACCTAGATTACTACTAAAGAGATAATTATAAATAGCCTTATAAAGCCTCTTATAGGGAATGCTTTTATAAGCTTCTATAAGGTATTAGGGCTTATATAACTACTCTCTAGTATACTTAGTAAAAAACCTAAAGAATAAGTATTATATAATAACCTTAAATTAAATAGGATTATAACTAATTAACTACCTTTTTTGCGCTATAGAATTAATTTAGATATTATAAGATTAATTTAACTAATTTAATTAATTTAGATTTATTATAGGGAACCTTAAATAAGGTCCCCTAGGGGGGTGTGTTACACTTATAAGGGTATAATCAATCCTTACCACATAATAGTCTTACTACTTAACTAGCTAAGATAAGAGTCCACCCCTAGCTAGTTATTTTCTATAATCTCTATAACTATATAGTACGTTTTAGCACTATATTAGTACCCTACCTATAGTAGAGGTACTTAGGTATTTAAGCTGTAGTCCGCACCCTCTTACAGGGTCGGACAACTCAATAGAGGTGGTCACATTAAACCCTAGCTTCGCGGTCCAACAGTTATCGCTCGCCTCGAACCAACAAGAGTGGGGCGTGGCACGATATTCCCAGCCCGGCGTCATCAAGTGTAGATGGTGGGGTCCAGTCCACCATCACAGTCCAGCCGCAACCGCAGCCGCAGCCGCAAGCTCCAAAGCAACCCCTCCAACCTCCAACATCGGTGCTAAAGTGCACTCACTCCATCCATCCATACGCTCCTCTGCCATTCATCCCCATCCCCAACTCACCTACATACATCCCCCCCTCCAAGCGCAATGCCCGCCGAAGAAGAACACGAAGTACGTTAACCCCCCCCTCCCCCAATCTTCCCAGAATACAAACCAAACCAAACAAACCAGGGCGCCTCCCCAAAGGAACTCCTCATCGAAGCCTGCCGCCGCAACAACACCGACCTCCTATCCGAGACCCTCGCCAACAAGCCCGACGCCGAAATCACCCGCCTCCTAAACGACACAACCACCATAATGGGAAACCATCTCTACCACGAAGCCGCCTCCCAGGGAAACTGTACGTACACCCCCCCCCCCAACATGCAAACAAGCAAGACTAATAAATCCCCCCTAAAAAAAAAAAAAAAAAAGACGAAATAATAGACCTCCTCCTCGATCAACCCTCATTCGAATGCGACCCCATCAACCGCCTAGAAGGCGACACCCCCCTCCACACCGCAGTCCGCTGGCTCAACGCCGAGCCCCCCGCCCAACGACCCTTTGGAACCGCCCTCATCGAGATGATGCTCGAGGCAGGGTCCAACCCGCGCGTCAAGAATAAAGGCGGGCTCACGGCCCTGCAGCTCGTCGATCCTGCAAATACGGAACTGAGGGACCTGATTCGGCAGCACGAGTATGCGAGCCAGAATGCCGGCGATTTCGTCACCGTGGTTTCCTCGAGTGCCGGTGCGCCAAGGACGAGTATTGGCCGTGACGGTGTGGTCGGCGTTGGGCAGCAGGGTGATGATGATGATGATGATGATGCAGAGTTTAGCGGGAGCGATGACGAGGAACGAGCCGAGTGGGAGCGGAGGAGAAAGGAGAAACGGAGGGCATAGTAAAATCATGCATGGTGATGCCTCTTTTTTGGCATACATCTTCTTTCACTTTTCGTTCTTTGTATCTGATGGGCTGCCGTCTGCTTTGGACGAAGGCCGAGACGTGACCATGATTGAAACGGGTGTTCCGTACTGAGCACAACAAACCCTGGCGCGACATCATTCGCTGCGAGAGAAGTAAGGATATAGACCAGACTATTCCTGACTGAAATCATACCATTTACCACTACAAGGGCTGCTAGTTGTACTACGAGAAACAATAGGGGTATATGACTCTAGGTTTGCATTCCACCGTTCCCAAGCGTCTTCAGCAAGTGGCCAGCCAACACAGCGACGAAACAAGGATTCAACGAGACCAACCGATAAATCCTTCCTCCTCCCCCCGGGGGACACTTCTTACAACATAATCAACAAACTAACGAGCGATGTTACCAGAGCAGCTGTCAATCCGTTAGATGCCTTCAGTGATACAGCTGCGCCCTTGTCCGCTTCGATATAGGTGACGTTCCGCAGCTGCTTCATAGACCGCGTTGACAGCCTGCCACCGCTTGCCAGCTCAAATAGCTCCTTGCCCAACTGTCGCAGAATATTAGTCGATCGACCCGCTGGGCACATTACTACTTCCCAACCTCCACCTTTGGGAATGATAAATGTAGATAGTTGGTCATCAAAGGCGAAGCTGTATGCATCAGGACACACTGCTTTTACTGCTTTGCTGTAACCCGATGGCTTGCAAATCTTGGCGTCGTGGTATTTTCCAATGCAGCAATCCTTGTCTGAACCGGAAGCTGCACAGGCACTGTTGCAAGGCGAAAATGCTGGGCGCTGGATGTTGTCGTCTGGATACGGGTACACGCCATCTCCTGGCTTCGTGGGAGGAAAGGCGAGATTCGGCCACGGGCACCAGTTCTCTACACTGTTGTTCGTCTCTTCTGGCTCAAGCGGCACAGGGTATGATTCATTGGCGTAGAATGTGCCCGTCTTGGCCTTGGAGAAGATCCAACCACTCGTCGCGATGCAAGCGCAGTTTGTCAGATTCGGCGGAATGTACGTTGTGTTCTTTGCGGGGATATAATTGATTCCCACGGGAAGATTGTACCCGTCTACAAGCGAAATGTCATAGAAGGTCTGCATCCCATTGGAACCACCGGCAAGGTTGAATTCAGCGAGGGTTGCTGGAGTTGCTCCCTGCCATTGCACAAGTTCTTGTCAGCCGCGGGCATATCAACCGACAAACATGATCCAGTCTTCTACTTACGCTAAATTCGCAGTCCAACTTGGAGAAACAATCCCCCGTCTTGCAGGCACAAGATTCGCCATTGACTGTGCAGTTTGTTCGACCCCAAACTCGACCCTGCCAGTCCGGCGCAACCCACAGCGTCCTGTTCTTGCCCGGCGTCAATTCAAACCCCCCAGTGCCGGGACCAGTGCCAGACTGGGTGGCAATTCCGGGCCAGATGGTCGCGTCGCATTTGTTGGTGATGACGAGCGGGACCCTGCCCTCCCAATGTTCAGGAGGACCGCGCTTTGCCGGCGAGTTCGCTTGGTATACCGAAAGAATTCTGCCTGCCAATGGCCTGGGACCTTGGACTGTCTTCCGAGGTGGGCCGCTGGAACAAGGGAGCCAAAGGTAACGAAAATGAGCAGTAGCTGATTCATGGAAGACGATGAGCCGGGTACGATTTGGCGAAAAAGTGAACGATGCAGCCAATGGCCAGTCTATTCGGTTCTGGTTGTACCAGGGGCTAGAAAGTGGTACTGAGCCGTAGAGGTCAAGGTTCAAAAGTCGTGAAAGCGCCGTATCGTTTATACAGAACCGGACAAGACCAGCAATTTTATGCTAAAAAAAGGGGGAAAGCTATAATCGCATTGTGTGTGACTGGGCGTTGTATCTGAGAATGAGCTTGACGTGAAAAGCACACTGGATATATGAGAAAAACAGTGTGTTGATCTTGGAGTTCGATTGTGAGGTTGAGTTTATAGGTGCAAGCTAGGTGCTTCTCCCCCGGCCACGATAACAACTTTTCTGCGTTGGCGGCAGCAAACCTGGTTCAAGTTCAACCCCTGCCCTCGTATCCCAGAAACGGAAATGCAACGCAGCTAGGGATTGTAGACCCCAGGAAGATATCGAGGGGGTGGGGGACAAGGCAACGACGTGTTCAACCGTTTGTATCTGAGGAACGACGGGGCGTCGCGGGTCTGGGATCCACGCCGCTGTGAACGTAAGCCCGTAGCCAAGATTTTCAAGGGGAGACTTTGGTATGACCTAAACATGAATTGAGGAGCATGGATGCAGTAGAGGAGATGTACCGGAAAGTAACAAAGATGCAGTCATGAAAAGGCCTGGCCAGCAGGATACTCGAGGATACACAAACAGAAAAGAACGTGGTGAACATGGAGAACACGGAGAGTGAAGAACAAGCGCCTTGGGCTGGGCGAGCTGAGCTGGCTTATCCAAATGTGCAAGTCAATTACGCCCAACTGGGCCCACCCGTGCCCACCCGTGCCCATCTCAAAATGAGAGCATGACGCAGGAGGGACTGGCTCTCATGCTCTCTCATGCTCTCTCATTGCTCTCATTGGGAAATTGGGAAGCTGCGACAGGGTCCAGGAACAGGCTTGCATGTGCATGCATGTGTGTGTGCCTTACAACGGATTACAAGTGACCTCACAACTTTACCGCCAATCTGGCCCCGCTCATGCCTCTTCCCTTCCACCAACCATATCAATGAATGGCATGCTCACGAGTCACCAGCTTGGTATGTACCACCAGGAATGAAATCAAGCCACACTTGCGAGCCACTTGCCAACGAGACTGATCATAGGAAGCCAAGGCAATCAATGTCAACATAGAGGAAGTCCTTGGTCTATCAAAAATTGCTTCCCATTCATGGCCCATGTTCATAAGGCATATTTCTCCCATCCTCCCACGTACCAAGTGAGATCGAATGTCAGGCTCCGAATATGCTGGTCCCCCTGCTCCATCGATCGAGCATCTCACATCATCTCGTTTTTGTGCTCTTTCCGACAGCTCCTTCCTCCTCGCTGCTACCATCTAGTTTGCCGACTTATGGGACAACGATTTCGACAGCTGCTTTGGTAAATGTAATTCGCCAATTCCCAGGTGGCATCTCATCCTCCATAACACGCTGAGTACTTTGCAAGGTATTAATTATTCTCAACTCAACATGAATAAAAAAGAAAAAAAGTCCACCGCTCTAGTGGAAAACGAGCCACAGCCCCGGCTACCCACCAGTGACCACAATCCCCTGCTCCAGTTGCCCGTATGCGACATTTACCTGAAGCGAGCTCTGCATCTACCCATGACTTCTCCTTGGCAGACAAGCTCTGCACTGAATTCGGAGCCATCCAGAGTCAGATAAATGTCAAAGTAGACGCGGTAGAAGGTGCCTTGAGGTGTGTCCATGCGCTCGAAATCCTTCTCGAGGTTCTTGCGTGACAGATCGGACGTCAGAGTAACAACTTCCTTGATGCCTGTGAAATTGTCAGCAATTATATCCGGCCCGAAATCTCTGTAACTGTGGCGATTGACACTTACGAGGATCCTTTGTGTATTCGGGACAAACGTCGTCGTCACAAGCATACAATACGTCTTCGTACATGAGCGTGGCGCCGGGGGCAACCTGTCGGAAGAAAGAGACCTTGACGGGCTCTCCATTGACCTTTTGACCCTTCTGCACGAAAATCTGTCGAGTGAATTTGCAGCGATCCTTTCCGTCCAATGAGGGAACACGGTATGCTTCGGGGTGGTAGCCTTCCTTGAAGGGCTGGAGAGTAGCCATGAGGTAGTGACGGCGAGCCACTCGGTGGGTGATGATGCGTTCCGTAATACCGGCAGTCACGGCACCCTTGACAATGGCAGCCACCGAGTCCATGGGTCGAACGACCTTGGACTGGAACTGGGGGGGGACGTGCAACTTGATCTGCTGGAACAGGTACTCGGAGGCACCGAAACCACCGACAACCAGGATATTCTGCAGCGTTCTGTTCTGGGCCTGAATGGCAATGATTTGGTTGCGCACAAGCTCGAGGATGCGGTTGACGACTGGCTCGAAACACTGCAGAATCTCCTCGTTTGTGAAAGTCATGTATCCTTCCTCGATGCTCGCCTCGGGGAATTCAGCCTCAATACCCACATCTACAGCCCACTTTTGGCCGTTGTTTCGGAAGTCAGCCTTGATCCTGTTCTCAAAGTCCATGATGCACTTGGCGTAGACTCGACCAGCCGTCTTGGAACCATCGGGCAATTTCATTTTCCTGATCTTGTTGCGAAGGATGTTGCTGAAGTTTCGATTTAGTGCTGTAGAACCACACGAGTCTCCGGATCCTGCTGTACATTCGGCGACGGTGAATGGATTCTCCTCCTCGACTTCATAAGCAATCAAATCGACGGTACCGCCACCACAATCCACGATCAGGACGGCATCGTGCACTTTGAGGTTCAACAACCCAGTCTTGGAGCAGAAGAGGGCAGCAGCTTCGGGCTCAGAAACCAGCGTCAGGCGGTTGTCGTTTTCATCGCGGAGGAAGCCAGCTTGGATGGCGGCAGCTCGAGTGGCGGCTTTGCCGGCATCGTTCCAGATAGCAGGCACGGTCAGATAGTATCGAATGTTGCGCTCTTCACGGTTGAACACCTCGCCAAGAGTCTTTTGCAAAGCGGATCGCATGGCTTGACGAAGTTTGAAGAGGTAGTCTGCGGCGACGTCGATCTCGGACTTGCCCGGGGGCAAAGGAGGCAGGTTAATGGGATCGATGTACGTGTTCCCGCTCAACATCAGCTGCAGCTTGAACCACTCCACCTTTTGGACACCCGGCTTCGGATATCCTGTGGGCGCCAGCGCATCGGCAATGTCGGGACCCCAACCTACGACCTTTTGATACTGATCATAGTAGAGGACTGTGGGGATCTGTTCCATGCGCACACATCAATTAGCCGCGGCATGTCTAGAGATGGATTTCTGGGGACAAGCTGATCCCCACCTTCTGCTTGGTGTATGACCCAGCTCCTGGCCATTCTGTGATGATATCTTCCTTGGCTTCATTGTTTGTGGCAAAGGCAAAGGCGACGCCTGAGAAGGTGGTACCCTAGTAGATTCAGCATGTGTCAGCAGCAGTTCTTTGATCATTCGCCGCACTGCCCTGTGCGGTATAGCCACCAAGTTGGAGAACCGAGTAAGTCGTACGGGACCTGTTGACCGTTGACCCTTCTGCTCCTGGAACTATACTCACAAAATCAATACCAACAATGAGCTGTGCCTTGCTCTTGCTGGCGCCCTCAACCTCGGCGGCGGGATTCGGTCGTTGAAATTGTTGCGCGATGGGACCTCCCTGTGAAAGAGGAGGGCCAGGACGATATCCTGGCTGTCCACCGAATCCTGGAGGGGGAGGGCCTTGGCCCATGGGAGCCATGTTTGGTGGAGGATATCCGGCCGGTGCACCAGTGTTGATGGGAGGCGGGCCTCCAGCGATTTGACTCGGGGGGGTGCGGTTGTTACCCTGGTGAGGAGACGTGCGATCCCCAGGGCCGCCAGGCAGACCTGGAGGATAGTTTGAGGTGTAACTGGGAGGGCGATTCATGGCGAGGCTGGATTGCGAAGACGATGCGCCGATGGGCGTCGTTTGTCCTGGGTGCGGAATCTGGTGCTGAGGTATTTGGCCTGGGGGAGGGGCACTGGCGGGAGGGACCGCGTCGGTGGTCTGGATGCTGACGGTTGACTTGCGTTTTCCGAACCCGAAGCCTTTGAGGCGGGAGTTCATAGAACTCATATGGAAGGGAAGGAGGCGAGACGTGCGAGACGTGAGATTTGAAGGGAGCACGGCGGATGAGGGAAGAGAATGGTTAGAAAAAGAAGACAAGGTCTTGCAAGGACCGGACTAATCTGGCAGGGCGTGCGTGCGAGCTTCGGCAAGGCAACGATGTCGAAGCAGCCGCAAAGCCAGGATGGAAGGAGGGGGAGGGAGGAGGGGCGCAGCAAGAGGCAACTCCTGGCGTGCGTAGCGTAGCGCGCAGCACAACGTCAGAGACACCGAGACGCACAACAGTTGACAGGTTGACAGGTTGACAGGTTGACATGACAGGCTGTCCAGTCAGGCGTCAAGTCGGTGAATTTGAGCGTGTCTCTGCTGCTGGTGTGCTCTGCAGCCCTCTGCAGCCCTCCGCAGCCGTGTTGGCACGTCAGAAACTAGCTGCCCAGTATAGATGGCGCCCAGGGGAGAGAAATGGGAGTCATGGGACCCAGCATCAAGCTGCACTTTCGGGACAACTGCGGAGAGTGGAGCAACGTGAAGATTGACAAAAGGTCGACGAAGAAAGGAAATGCCTTGTGGTGGCCGAGTACGCGGGAACGAGCGAGACGAGTGCGACAAGTTACAACTCCAGGACTGGGGGATGGGGGGGGGGCCGCACAGCAGCAGGCAATATTTGTTTCAATCAAGAAGGCTGGGCGCGCAGGCAACCCTCGAACTGTTTTTGCTCCGACACTCGGTGGAAAGAGCACTCAGTGATCCGAGAGGAAGCACGTTGGCGGTCTATGTAAGATGCGTGCCCCATTGATGCCGTTGGGACGATTCGTTTGCGTAGTCATTACCCGCACATTGAACACTCACGGACTGTTACGTGGTCGATGCTTGCGTGGGTTGGGGGGGGGGTTGGCGGGGAACCGGACATGAAGTGTTCGCGTTTTCGGCAGGCAGGACTGGGGCCAGGACAGCATGTCGCTGCCTTTCCCAGACGCAACCTGTACATGAAATAATGTATGTATGTACATGTATACAATATTCTCCGATACTAGTCCGGTCTGGTCTGGTCGAGTCAAAAGTCAGAACAGGCGGGGAAGGCGGACTTGACTTGCAACACGAGCCGCACCAGAATGAAAGCCGATGACGGGAACACAACGACGGGAACACAACGGCCTGCCTCAAGTTTCAACAGAGTGGCGAAACGCAAGCAGACGCAAATTTTTCCTGACCCGAAAATAGTTGACACCTGAATCACTCAGCACAGCAGTACATAGTCACCAAACCATGGTCAGAATCTCCGTTTTAGAATTCGTGTTTCATTTCAATGCTCTGCAGTGTCTTCCGTAATCCGTATAGCTTCTTCCTCTTCCCAACCTGCCATGCTGTAGCGTTGCAGCAGCAGTGGATTTCCAGGAACAAAAAAAATGTGTGGGGCTGGGGCTCATCGGGCAGGGCGTTTTCCGGTCAGCACAAAAGCCTTGTCTATACGGATTACGAAGTAATACTCTCGTGATTCCTCTCCCTTTCCTCTACATTATGTTCAAAGGCGCCCTCGTTGAGGCTGAGCCGGAGCATGGCCACACAAACCCCCGCCATCTGCTGACGCTCACGCCACCTTGATGCATCGTCATGCCGAAAACGAGACGATAGAACATGAGAAAGATAGTGACAACTGAAATTGAAGCTATTGGGCTTCGTGAGACGTCCCAAACGCAGGCGAGATGCAGTTTGGTTTGCGCAGTGCAACTTTCCAAAATCATCAAGTTCCAAAACTATGACATTAAAGATGCTGGATTCCTTCTGTACACCTTGAGCAAGTTCTCTACTTTGTGCAAAAGAAGTTGTTGGGTAGGGAGCTGTTCAAATCGAAATGCGGTTGGGCAGATCGTGAAGAGCAAGGTTCGTTTGGCCACGGCTTGTCTACAAAACGCTTCAAACCAAGTCAATTCGGAGTAGAAGCTTCGGAAAATGATCTTGCTGATAGCCGGCAACGCAAGCTTTTTTTGTCGTCCTAATGTCTACCGTCAAGGTATTGGCACTAGCGAGGGCCGCGAGAGTATGCAGACGAAAATGAGTTCAATGAGCAGGTATTTAAGGAAACCAGCTTTGGCATAATCCTCTGGCCGCGCGATATTCTGGGTTTCAATAAACACGGCTGCATCAAACCAGGGTGACGCGACATGGCTATCCCCGGAGAGACATTAAATCACTCACTCGATCTCGGTTGGATAGATGAAAGGATTGAGATGGGGGATGCAGGATGCCAGATGGGCAAAATTGAGCGATGAGCACATGTGCATTTGATGCATTGGACCTCTCGAATTCATCAGTTCTCTTCTCGCGTGCGAGAGGCCTCTGTGTCGAACCTCGGTCGTTGTTGCGGCAATTTCCGTAATGTCTCGTGAGAGGCCTCTGTCCAAAAAGAAAAAAAAAAAGAAGAAGAAGAAAAAAAGCGGATCGATTTGCCCAATGACGGCGACTGCGACTCTGCTGCGAAGGCGAGGGCCATGATGATATTTTGAATTTGTGCCTCGAATTCTTGCATAATCATCCAAGTTTGCTCTTGCTGTCCCCGCTCGACGTGCATCTCTTTGCGTCGGCAGCGTCGGCAGTCTCTCGGCCATATTTCTCTCAACGCCCGTTAATACGGCACGGAGCGCACGATATGAAGAAACTCGCTCATCTTGAAGCCCATTAATAATTATTATTGGGTTTACGGCCCGTTCATCGAAGAAAGTTGTGGGGGACTGTTAAAATCTCACGAGACAAACGAGACAAGTCGCTGGGCAAGGCTGGATTTGTCGGCCCGCCACAGGTGCAGTCGAGCTGGCAAGTGGACCGACGGCAGCTTGATTGAGCTTCCTTTATTGGTGGCTGTTTCTAGCTGTTTCCGTGTACAACTGTACTGGTGGCCGTGATTTCGCCGTGATTCGAGGTTCCAGCATGTCCGAGGCATCATCCTTTACTACGGATTACGACAAGCATGCTCCCCGCATCGCCCGCATCGCCCGCATCGCCCGCATCGCTCGCATCCTTGCAGATAGATGGTGGCTCCAATTTAAAATACTTTCCCATCAGCTTGCCCACCTCGTGCTTCACGACGCCAAGGTGTCTCGTTCTCGGCTGCATTCGCCATATCTCTTCTCCTTCCTTCACTCTCCCCCTTCTTCCTTCTCCACCACTTGATTCTCGCACCCCTTCCACCCGACATCGGAGCCTATTCCCGCGCCAGTTTCTCGACCTCCAACAATGGCGCTTGCTGGCGAGACCAAGCGAGTCGTCTCGCAATTCGAATTTTCCGATATCCATGTTAATGAACACGTGGAGGAGTTCCTGGCTCAAATGAGTATGCAAACAATTGCCCAGCCTACGCGCCGTGTCAGAATCTAGGTTGGCGCTCGATTGGCGCTCAATTGGCGCTTCAACATCTCGGCCTTGTACTGACCTCGCGCGACAGAGGAGGGCTTAGAAAACGATGGCACCAGCATTAGCCAAATTCCTACGTATGTCACGGGAGTGCCCAACGGCACAGAAAAGGTAACTTCGAACTTTCTCTTTCTGTTCAGATGCTCCACATGCTCGTTGATACCAGAGAGGCGACGTGGATGTGAAACCAGTTGACAAAGTCCGTAGGGCTTGTATCTAGCGGTTGATCTTGGCGGCACCAACTTCCGTGTATGCTCCATCATGCTCAATGGCGACACGACCTTCAACCTCACTTACAACAAGGTGGCCATTCCCAAAGCGCTCATGGTCGCCAAGACTGCCAAGGAGCTTTTCGCCTTTCTTGCCAAGCAGATTGAGTTGTTCCTTCGGGAGCACCATGCCGATCACTTCGAAAGCCACGTCCGCCGCAGAGCTACCGCCAGCACGCCCATGGGTTACCGCGATGAGCACATTTTCCGCCTCGGCTTCACATTCAGTTTCCCCGTAAAGCAATTAGGCATCAACAAGGGCAACCTCATTCGATGGACCAAGGGCTTCGATATTCCCGACGCCGTAGGCAAGGACGTCTGTCGCCTGCTCCAGGACGAGATTGACGACCTCAGCCTCCCGGTCAAAGTAGCGGCCCTTGTCAACGATACTGTCGGCACGCTCATGGCAAGATCGTATACTTCGACCGGAAAGCACCGCTCTCTCTTGGGCGGTATTTTCGGAACCGGCACGAACGGCGCCTACATTGAGAAGACTGTCAATATCAAGAAACCAATCCAAGGAGAGTACGACACGTCAACGGGCGAAATGGTTATAAACACCGAATGGGGTTCATTCGACAACCAGCTCAAAGTTCTTTCGTCCACACCCTGGGACAAGACGCTCGACGCCGAAAGTGTGAACCCCGGATTCCAAATGTTCGAGAAGCGAGTTTCGGGCATGTTTCTGGGCGAAATCGTGCGATTGGCCGTCGTTGACATGATCAAAAAGGATGACATCGCCCTCTTCCGGGACGTCAACTCGAGCTTCAATGACAGACATACAACGACGAGCATCGGGCCCAGCTCGAGCATCTTCAAGACGTGGGGCCTAGACAGCGCCATCATGTCGGTCGCGGCCGCGGATAACACACCAGAGCTCTCGTCCATTCGCCAGGAGCTCGAGAATTCTCTCGACATTTACGCGCCGTCATTGGAGGATGCGCAGGCCTTCAAGGCTATCTCCGACGCCGTCGCCCGCCGAGCAGCTAGACTGTCGGCTGTTGCGATTGGAGCCATTGCGCTGCAATCTGGCAAAATCGGGGATCCCAACGAGGACGTGATTGACGTTGGCGTCGACGGCAGCCTGGTCGAGCACTATCCTTTCTTCAGAGACATGATTTATGAAGCTCTTGCCGTCATCAAAGGCATCGGGCCCGACGGCGCCGCAAAGATACGCATTGGCATCGCCAAGGATGGCAGCGGCGTCGGCGCAGCTCTCATTGCGCTCATTGCCGCGCGCCAGGAAAAGCCGGGCGACTTCTTGGCCGACCTGCGCAAGGACATCAAGCGACGCCTCGAAAAGGTCCCGTCCAACGTGCCTGCTGTCGAGGATGCGTCTTCACCCACGACGGCGCTCTTTTTCGGGGGTTTCATGGCGGCGGCGGTGGCGGCGGCGTTTGCGGCTGTTTGGTGGAGCAGACGACAACGATGAGGAAGAGAGGCCACTCTATTTGCGTCTTTTCACATGGGAACGGAGTTTTGGGTCATGATATGTTGAATATTGAAAAAAAAAAAAAAAAAATTCATGGTATTAATCATGTCATGAAGGTAGATATTCATCCGTCATGAGCTTGTCTCTAAGCAATGGAGGTGTATCACTCAAGCAGTGCATTGACCTGGCCCACTGAATATGCCATCTATACGCTCCGTGGTTGTCTTCCTTGACGTCATCATGGTCCCCGTGCTTTATAATCCCCCCTTGTGTAGCGCCGTTGAGAAGATGCCGTGGTAAGATGCTCTGTTTTCTGAGCCTTGAACAGTAAGCAGTAAATGATGCCTCCGCGTCTCCAACCATCAGTATTAATGAATTAAGCAGTCCCTCGTTGTCCGTTCTTCGTCTTCGTCACTAATTCGCCCCAAACGCGGCAGCCGGATACGAACGGTCCCGCTTCTTTCTCGGTCCCGCAGAACTGCTACTCCTCGAGCTCGTTGCCGACACCGGCTCGCTCCCCGTCTTGCGCAACGGCGCCATAGGAGGCGCCATATCGGCAGGAACATCGTTCCATTCCATATCCGGCCGCTGGTTCTGATATGACTGTCCCAGCGCCGACTTTGGTCTCGACGTCCTCGACGTCCCCGACGAAGGGGGAGGCGGCGTAGATTTCGTCGATGCAGGAATCCCCGAGAGCGGTGCAGCAAGGGTAGGTAAGTTGACGACGGCGGCAGTCACACTCGTTGGAACCGATCGATTGTCCACCGCCCCCGCTGCTCTCTCCGATGAACCGTTCCCGCTCCGCGACACATCCCTCCGAACCAACCACGCGGTATCGGGCCTCAGTTTCAGATAATATCCCCGCAGAGGCTGGCCGGCCCTCGCGAAACCCCTGCCCTCGTACCACCGCAGCCCATCTTCATTCTCTGTCCAGACGTGGGCCGTCACACTCGCGACATTCAGGTCATTCGCTGCCACTGTGGAGAGAACATGCTCGAGCGCGGTCTGGGCGAGACCCATGGATCGGTAGGGCGATAGCAGACATAGCGATCGAATGTATAGGTTCTGGGGCGTCTTGTCGCCATTGCTCTTATTCTTCTCCTTGGGGTTGTTGTCCTCCACGCGACAGACTATCCCGCCTATGATCTTGGGCTCTTGCCCGTCCTGCGACCACGTGATTACGCGGGAGAAGGGATTGTTCACGGCGTATGCGTAGAAGGATTCCGCGTAGGAGACTGGCAAGAGGAGGGAGTTTATGCGTCGCAGGGGGGCAATGTCCGTGTCGGTTGGGATTCGTATGCACGCTGAGTCGGGAATGGTCGGCAAAGGCGGAATGGCGAGGTCCTTGGGTTGTTGCGCCGCGGGAGGATGGCGGATGGCGATGTGGGAGGGCGGCGATTGACCGGGCGGGGGAGCATATTTCGGGGTGTTGGTTGTAAAGAAGGAGCGTATGGATGGCTGGATGGGCTTTGTGGTAGGGAGGGACATGGTGGGCTTGGCCTGGTGATGCGCGTAGGCGGGGAGAGAAAAGGAAGGGAAAGAAAGGGAAAGGAAGGGAAAGGACGGAGAGATGAAGTTGTGTTGTGAACTTGTGATTGATGGCACGCATGCGTTTATGTGGTGGGGGCTGGGCTGGGCTGCTTTGGGTGATTGGTTCGATGACCGTCGCGCTTGCCCAATTTGGCTGGCGAAGCTACATTTCCAGTCCATTGCAAGCCAGCCAAGATTCCGACATGCGCCCACACTTATGACCAAATTATAGAGAGAATACAATCTGGGCAAACCCAAGATCGAAGCGAGCTAGCTACGAGCATCTTGAATTGAAATTTCATGTGCAGGCCGCTGATGAGCATGATTGACTCTATTCCTATTCCTCTGCAGCCTCTACCGACAACACAAACACTTTACGGCGTCTGCTCTTGGCATCCTCCGCATTCTTGACATGCACAGCCTCGTCGTCAGATTTCTGATCCTTCCCCCCCTCACCTTTATCCTTCTTCTCATCCTTGGTGGTATCAACGACTCCATCCTCCAGGGCCCCGATCCTCCTTATGGCGTTCCCATCGCCGTCCAGGTCAACCACGACGTCCATTGCATCCAGGCTCCCGTCCTCGGTGTACCTCCACATGTCTCCGAACTCGCCCCTCGCCAACGCCGTGGCCACAAGCGCACCCAGCACGCCTGGAACCAGGTACAGCAGAGCTGGCTGGCCGCGCTTGAACACCAAGAGCATGGCGAGCGTGACCCCCATGCCGAGGGTGTAGCCTACCATGGCCGCATGGAAGTACACCTTGGCGAAACGGGCGCCAGCCAAATGGGGGGGTAGTTGCTGAGGTCGAGAGGGGAGCAATGAGCCGCGAGACCAGAATCCATCGCCCCAGTTACCCTTTACCTCGACGTAGGGAGCTTTTACTTCCTTGTGCTTCGTCTCGCTTCGCTTCTTGATTTCGCCCGACGTTGCGTCCTTTTCAACGAGGACAAGATCCGTGGATTCATACTTGATTTTGCGGACGTAATGCAGCCAGAGATCCAGTCGAAGCGTCCAGCTGATGATCATGCCGGGAATGACGATGTCTCCGAGACCTAGGATGCTCTTTCGCGACGCGGCTTCAAATGTGAGTTTGATGGGGACGTCGAGTGTAGTTGCGACAGTTACCATGTAGGGTCTGATGGCAGTCAGTCGAAGCTATTTTCAATGGAGAAGGGGGGAAAAAAGAAGGGGGGGAATTGGTTCTGAGGTGACTGAAGCAGAAACAAGAATGGAAACTCACGTATAAAACACCATGAAAATGTCGTAGAAAAACAGCCCCCACAGCACCAAACTGCCCGTCATAAAATCGGTAGGCGAGAAGATAAAAAACGAGCCATAACACATGCCATAACCCAGCATGTTGGACAAAAACGGCCATGTTGTCGAAAAGTACACCAGCGCCGTACCAACACTGAGCAGCAAGGCCATGATATGTGAGAAGCGAAGATGCGTCTTCACCTCGCCCATGCCTCTTGCGAAAAGGTCGACTTCCCAGCGTCTGGTGAAGATGCCGCGGAGCTCCCACGCTGCTCTTCGCATTCTGTTCGTCGGAGCCAAGAAGCCAAACGGTCCAGGCAGAGGGTTCGCAGAGGGCGCCTCACCCACCACGTTGCCGGCGTCGTCACAAAGCGCAACCGCCTTGTTCTTCTGGTCCGCTTTCCGAAGGGAGCCGTCCCTGCCGCGCCAGTAGGTCGGGAAGAGGAACGAGGTTCCTAGGTCCATGCCGTGCGCGTACAGGGTGAGAACACTCGCCATTGATACCGTCGTCATGTAGTATCTGAGGATCTTGTTCAGGACAGCCGGGTCTTTGAGCCACTGGATGAGGTAGTACAGGCCGATGAGCGTCACGGCCGCCATGATGGGGAAGACGATGGCATCCGAGGGCTCCAGGCCCTGCGAGAAGCGGTCCGAGTCGTCCCTTTCGCGGTCCTTCTTGTCGCGCGGTGGCGCCGCGGACGGCGGGCGGCGGATGGCGGCATGCGAGCCAAGGTATATGATGCCGAGGGCGGAAACGACGAGCTTGAACTCTAGGAACATGAAGTCGAGGTCCTTGAGGTATGAGAGCGCGGAAGCATGCGGGTGCGTGCCGTTGAATGTGGTGTTGAGGGCGTCGAGGGCGTCGAGGACGCCGGGCTGCAGCGTCGTCGTGTTTGAGGCCATGACGACGATGGGCGATGGTGGCACGAAACAAATAAGCGCGTGACTTGTGTAAAAGTGAGTACTTCAGGACTTGCTGCTGGGCCGCAAAGTGCAGTTATGATTTCATTTCTGAAATAAATTCCAATATTTATCAAGAACGAATGAATAGGCAATGAATAAAATACGACGCTGAACACTGTTGAAGCGCGACGAGACTTGAAACTTCCCGACGGCAAGCAAGTGTGAAGTTTGTCGAGAGGTCGTCCCGTCGTCACGTCACGTTGGGCAAAAAAAAAAAAAAAAAAGATCCCACTCCGAGCTAGCGCCACAGCCATGGATGGCAATAAGCACAAGCCACGGCAACAGCATAGCTACCGCCACAGCAGCCCCCCCCCCCCCACCCCGCGGTGGCACCTCGTCATCGCAAGCCACCCACCCCCATCAAACCACCACCACCACCACAACCTCGCCAAACCCCCAAAAGAAAAACCACAAGAAAAAACCACACCAATTGGGCCTCCAACCCACCATGGCAACCAACGTGATTCTAGAAACAACAATGGTACGACCAGCCCCACAGTTCCGTCAGAAATCCCAGCACCAAGAAACAAGGAACAAACAGAAACAAGAATAAAATAACAAACAGGGCCCCATCACCATCGAGCTCTACACCACGCACGCCCCCAGGACAACCAAGAACTTCACCACCCTCGTCCAGCGCGGCTACTACACCTCGACCATCTTCCACCGCGTCATCCCCAACTTCATGGTCCAAGGCGGCGACCCGACGGGCACCGGGCGCGGCGGCTCCTCCATCTACGGCGACACGTTCGACGACGAGATTGACCCCTCGCTGAAGCATACCGGCGCGGGCATCCTGAGCATGGCCAACGCGGGGCCCGACACCAACGGCTCCCAGTTCTTCATCACCCTTGCGCCGACGCCGTGGCTCGACGGGAAGCATACCATCTTCGGGAGGGTCAAGAGCGGTCTGGCCGTCGTCAAAAGGATGGGGCTCGTCAAGACGGGGCCCGAGGACAGGCCGGTTGAGGACGTGAGCATCGTGGGGGCGAGGGTGGTGCATGACACGGAGGAGTGAAAGAACGGTAGGGGAAGGTGAATACGAGGCCCGATGACTTTATGAATAGAGCAACATGTAGATTTAAATAAAGATGAATTGATCAAATATTCATTTACCTCCGCTGTGTATGTACGTAGTTGACAAGGAGAAAAGGAAGCGCATGAAAACTATCAAGTATGATAAATTCGACTTTGCCCCAAACGCCGCGGACCCCAAGTACTGTCCGTGAATGCTGGAAATCACTCCCCTCCCAAAAGCCATTGTAGCCAAAGTCCCGGCCGCTCGTCTGATGCATTTGCATTTGAGTGATCCCGGGGGGGGGGGGGGGAGGAAATAGTACACAAAAAATAGCCATCTCCGTCTTCTTCTTCTTCTTCTTCTTCTTCCATGTCTTCCGCATGTGTTATCGTGGACATTGTAGAAAAAGACCACGTGTTCTTGTTCCATGTCCATGTCCTGTGAGGTGCGCTTGTTTCGTATCCAAGGCCATCGCCATACTCGCTCTGCCATCTGGAGGCAAGAAGAGAGGGCACGCAGTTGCCACTGATTCATGTCTTTTCCCCAAATCGCTAGCGGCAACAAATGACCCGATTTGATTATTGGTAGTGTACAGTACAGTTGTGTGTTTATGTGTGAGAGGCTTTTTGCCTCGCAAGCAAAGCCGTGTGAGCAAAGCGCAGCAACGATGAAACCTCCCTCGACCGCGCACGACGTCAGGGAAAAAAAAAGGCTGACTGACTCTGTTGCCTTCTGTTCTTCGACCCTCACTTGCCTGGGGGCGATGACATGGTGTCTGATATTTCCGACATGCCATCCACATCCCTTCCGTTCTTGGGCATGGGCGAGCTATGAACCGGCTTGGGCGCCTTGATCTTCTTGACAGGGCTCCCGTTCTTGTTGGACATTTTGGGCGTGCCCCTGCCATTCGAAGCGGGAGAAGCCGAGTCCAATCTGTGCTCTTGGCTCAGGTGCGAGGTACCTTTTAACTTGTCCTTTTTCAGTGTCGGCTTTGTCTTGATGATTACCTTCTTGGTCAGGTTGTTGTTGTTTGATTTCTGCTTCTTCTTCTGATGACTTGTGTCGGAATCGCCCTCGTCTTCGCTGGCGTCTCTTTTTCTCGGGCTGGCCGCGCGCGAGCCCGGTGCAGGGGTAGCCTTTTGCGACGACGGGGGTGTAGAGTCATGTTGCGAATTGCCATTGAGCTTCTGCGCAGCTGCTCGGCTCGCATTACGACCGCTGTTTCCAATGCATGACCCCATGTGATTGTTCAGTCGAGTGACGAGAATGCATCGTTTGCACTTGCTGCAGGTCGCCGACGGAAACGAGAGGACGTTGGGAGGCCTTTGCTCCGGAGTGCCGTCTTCCTTCTTCTCCACGTCCTTCTTCTTCTTGCCTCGTCCCGGACCGGGAGCTACCCAGCTCTGGCCGTAGATGTCACATCCTGCTTTATCGATGTAAGGGTGTTTCTTGCAGTAAATGACGGCCGGGTCGGGTTTTCGGGCGCCTTTGCCATCGGTCGGGTGTAATAGCCGGGGCAATTGACACTTGGGGCACACGATTTCCTCTATCGTTTTGAGAGGATTTCCCTTGAGCAGGACTTTTCCATCCTCGTACACTGCCGATTCCGTCTCGACTCGAATATCCGGCCTCGAGTCGGGTGATGAACTGTCTGAGGCGTCCGAGGCCATCTTCTCCACTCGAATAGCCGCGGTAGTGGCTTTGGCCGTCTTTTCTTCGTGGTGCGTCTTCATGACGAGGTCTGAGATGACGTTGTAGAGCACATCGTCGAGGACGGAATGGACCTAGATGGAGGGGGAGAAGCAGGCAAGAGTCAATATGTTGGCTAGCTTTTGTCGTCGGGAGAAGGGAAGAAGGGGGGGGGCAAGTTTCATCCAGGTCTGCTTGATGGCACACCCAGTGGCACACCCGATATCTAGCAGGGCACACAACATGGCTCGCCGAGGTGTTCCTGAACAATCAATGAACAATCAATGACGGGAGAGCATCTCTGGCGACCACAGGAGCGGTGCCGGTGACGGAGACCGAGACTGAGACCGAGACGGAATCGGAATCGGAGTCGGAATCGGGTATCGGAATCGGGCAGACAAGGTAGGGCACAAATGGGTGTGTGCGTGTGCAACTTGTCATGATGCTCCTGATGTCATGCCAGAGGCGACGGACGGCCCAGACCCGAGTGCAAGGAGGGATAGGCAAACAACGAACAACCAGACTACTTACCAGCTTGTCCATGCTGGAGGCGTCATCGCGAGCGCGAACGACACCGGCCCGGCCTGTAGAAGAGTTCATGATGATGACTGCCTGCCTCGTTGGCCTCGAGGCGCCCGAAAGGGGAAGGCAACAAAATGGATTCGGAGAGCTTTGAGCGCCCTTTTGGATTTGGGAAGAGGCTGAGATTTTTCGGGCGGCCCTGGCGTGCCCCGTGTAACGGAGTCGTGTGATGATGGCCGGACTGGACCCGAGTGACGGGGTGGAATTAAGGTCTGGCTGGCTGTGGTCCAGTCAAGCTGGTTCGCTGGTTCGCTGGCTAGTCGAATTGATCGAATTGGTCTGTCTGTCTGTCTGTCTGGCTGGCTGGGTCGGTCGACGACTGCCGCTTCCGTTGCCGCTGCCGCTGCCGCTGCCGCTGTAACAAATCGATCGGAGAGATCTGGCAAGTGCTGAATCGACAATTCCAAAGGTGCACTGCGCTAGTGTGGCCAAATGCTGAGTCGTAGTGATGGTCACTGATGGATGGGATGGATGGACGATGGATGGATGGATGGATGCTGCTGGGGGCCGCCCGCAGGAGCCCAGGAACCCAGGAGCTCAGGGGCCCGCGCTGGGGGCCGAGAAGGATCAATAGCCGCTGGCAAACAAGTGTGTAGTGTGTACAGTGTACGGCCCATGTATGAATAGGGGAGGGAGCCCATCCATCATGACCCAGCCGCACCGCACCACGGTCCACCACCGGTCGCAAGACCTCTGACCTGGTCACCACATCATGAGTGAAGCGCGCGTTGTGAAATGGCTTCTTGATACACGGCCCCTCTGGCCCGGGGCCAGTGCAACCAGACATCTACCCACAGAGGTAAGGCAGCAAGCATCCTCTTCCCTCTCATCCGACCGCAGCAACAACACGCTCACGCCGCCTCCCCAGGCATCCCGGGCCTTCGCCCTCCTCACGGCCGAGGAACAAGCCTCGGTCCTAAGATACCACTTCGTCAAAGACGCCAAGATGGCCCTCGCATCCGCCCTCCTCAAACGCCACGCCATCGCCTCCTCGTGCTCCACGCCCTGGTCCTCGGCCCAGTTCACCCGCGATGCGCACACCAAGCCCGTCTTCCGACTCCCCGACGGCGAGGAGCCGCTCATCTTCAACGTCTCCCACCAGGCCGGCCTGGTGTCCCTTTTCGCCGTCCGCAAGCCGCCTCGCCACGTCTCCATTGGCGTGGACATCGTGTGCCCTTCAGAGCGACGGGATCGCGACCATGCCTTGATCGCAAACGACGGGTGGCTCAAGTACGTGGATATGCACGACTCGGTCTTCTCGCCGGCTGAGTCTACGAGACTCAAGCGCTTGCCCTTTGGGGAGCTCGATAGGAAACTGTCGTACTTTTATGCCTTGTGGTGCATGAGGGAGGCATATGTCAAGATGACGGGGGAGGCGTTGCTGGCAGAGTGGTTGACGGAGCTGGACTTGAGGTATTTTGCTCCGCCTGGGGAGCAAGCGCCTGAGGGGAGGGGATTCGAGATTTGGTTCAAGCGATGCAAGGTTGACGATGTGCATGTGCAGATGGATTGGTACTTGGACGACTACATGATTTGCACGGCCGTCAAGGGTAATCAAGATGGTGCCTTGGACTTTGGAAAGGACTGGATATTGTTGAACATTGATGAGGTTTTGGATGCTGCCGAAAAGGCAAATACACGATAGAACATGACTTTCATGAGCTCATGTCCACGAATAGATTTATTGTCAACATTGGCGGCTTGGCCCCAATTCCTGACTGATATTCTCAGCATGTGACGCATGCACTTGTAACAGTGTCGCGTTGGAGGAATTCACTTCATCCCGTCTTCGCATTATCATCCCAGATGGCGGGAAAGCTAGAGGCGTCCAATGTAATGAGCTACATATTCTTCTCGAACTCCTGCCCTTTTTTTTTTTTTTTCAAAGGTGCTTGCCAAAGAAGCTCAAGAGCGTCTTGTAGCCTCGCTCATACTCCTGCTTGACACGGTCGTCGCTTAGGTTGGAGCGAGCGGCCATCCAGCCGTGAATCTGGTCCTTGAAGATCTCGACGTGCTTGGGAACTGAGAGGGCGTCCTCGAACTTCTTCACATCTTCGGCGGGCTCATCACCAGAGGCCAGCAGTGCCATGGGGACCTTGATGCCATGGGCATCCTGGGGGTCAACCATGGCAGGGTGAACGGACGCGACAGCTCCGAATGGGTTGTTATCAGCCTTGGTGGAAAGAGTAGCTACCTTGCCACCCCAGCAGTACTGTTCAAGCCAACGTCGGTTAATATTGAATCAATTGATAACTGGGTAACGCCAGTATGAGAATGGGCAACTCGACTTACCCCGACAATACCAAACTTGGCCAAAGAGGAGTTCTTGTCCTTGACGGCCTGGATGTAGGATGGCACTTTGCCCGCAACATCAGGAGGCGGGAATTTGCCAAAGAAAGCACCGAGCTTGTCCTCCTTCTCAGGAGTGTCGGGGGGGTACCTAGAGTTCGTCAAGAGGGGTCATTCAGGTCAGTTCTCCTATCCTACACACTCAGCTTCTCGGGGTGTTGTTCGTCCACGAGGCCAGACTCAAAACGTACCACTCAATGGCAGCAGGGCTTCCCTTGAACCAATCTGGAATGAAAACCTTGTATTTGTTCTCCGAGTCGCCGTGAGCTAAGATGTCCGCACCCTGAAGGGTCTGCTCAAAGTAGCCGAAGATGTCGTAGATGACCAAAATGGCCTTGGTGGCATCAGAAGGACCGGTGACGTCTACGCAGCGAAGATTCGTGTTAGTGTACGAGGGGCAGAAACAACGCATACGTTTTTAGCACGCGACGCAAATCGCATCGGCTCTTGGAGAAAGCAAACATACATGTCTTGTAGCCACCAATCTCTTCGTAGGTGCCTTTGGCCTTGTAGCCCTTGGTTACAACAGGGGGGACATTGCAGCAGGGTTTGCTGTGGCCTGCGGTGGCGGGCATAGACATGGCGGGTGCGTTACAAATAGCAGAGTTTTGTGCAATAGAAGGTGTTGATCTTGCCAAGATTCCAGTGATCTGATACGACAGCGATGTTGTCTGGAGGAGTTGTAGCAGCCACCGCTAAAGATTTCAGGAGTGCTTCCTTCATGTACGGTTTCCGACATGGCGGGGGTGATGCAAAGAGGGGCCAATAGGATCATCGATGATACAGTAATGTTGTCATTGGCCCGTCAAGTTTGGCGACGGCTAGTGGGGGCGGGGCATCGCGGCAATGAGGTAATGGAGCTCTGGCCATTCATAGACGGCGTCTTATTGTAGCTCCGAGGTGATGATGTCACTGCCTCTCTGGATGTCACCTTATGTAGAGCACCACCTTTTCCAACAATCGCCGTAACGCCCATCGCGCTTGCCGGGCAATCGTGCGAATTTAAGGGGGGCTTCGCAATAGAAACGTCTTCTCGCAGAACTAAATTTCGTCCATTTAGAATGGTCAGATGAGTTCCAGAGGGTAGGTGCTGGAGATAAAATTAACCGGGAAGTATAGCCCAATGACGACGAATTCATGAGCGAAACACTCTCTTGGTCTGCAGCCGTCATGATAAACGACACCAAATATCAAGTCAGCATGGCCGTTTACCTCAGTATGGGTTGTGTGATGGTGAGACAAATTATAGTCACACAGCGCGACGTTGAGCATGCAGTGAACAAAATCATCAGGTGACTGGACGCAAAATCAACGACTGCGATCTTTTTTTTTTTTTTTTTTTTTAAAAAAAAAAAAAAAGAAAGGCATAGAAAATAAGGTTTCCAGCCCTGCGCTAATAGTAGCATTCACAGCGCTCGACAGGTGTAGCACCCATTGATCGTGAATCAGCAGGCCCGTGTCTATGAATAATCAAACATAGCAACACTTACGACTAAGTGGTGACCGTGAGAATTATTTGGAAACAAACCCTAATCAAGTTCATGCGTTCGCTGATCACTGACACACTCCATGGTGAAGAGGGTCGGGATGTTGTCAAATTCAACTCTCTCGTGACAAATACAGACAAGCAAGCCAGTCCGACCCTCGCGTCCGTAAGCGTTTGTAAAATCAAACGCAAAACAACTGTTGGTATCATAGCCGCATAGGACAGGTATCATTCTTCTATTCTAGTCCATTGTAGAAAGGCGAGAGACGCAACGAAGAGGATGGGCAGCCACGTGACCAGGGGCCACGCTGGCCGTTGCGCGGTCGCGATCGACCTGCATGTGAAGCCGCGCAACGCAATTCCTCCTTTTCATTCCAAGGGGGGCACCGCAAGCCATCTTTTCCAACTCCAACGGACGGACAGCGAGCACCCATTTTCCTCCGACCTGGAAAACGCAACCCGGCCAGGCGTATGCAGGCAAAACCCAAAATGCCCATCCGAAAAATACCCCGTCGCGACTCACTCACTTCCCTACATACACACTGCGGCTCCTCCTCCCTTCGACACGTACTCCGTATCCCTCCCAAAAAGGGCACCCACCCCCCTCACAAATGATTCTTTCTAAACATGACCATTCACCCTGCTTGATCACAAAAAAAAAATCAAAAAAAAATCACAAGACTCCATCGCTGCAAACCGACCGCTTAGCACAGGAGATTGAGTAGACGACGCCCAAAGCCTCTTTGACAGAAAAGAGACATGCGCGCCCTGGACCCCTCTTTTGTCGGAGCACGCCCCATGTGACAATGCTTCACGGTCCATTTGCCAGGAAAGAGAGAACTTGTTGACCCGGATCACGATGATTCGTAATCAGCAAGGTTACATCCCGCCTGTCATCTTAGGAGTTTCTCCATCCCCCCCCCCTTCTTCTTCCCGTCCTCTCAACCCAAGACATGAAAAGCAGGATAAATTTAGAAAACCTCTGGGCCACCTCTGGGCCACCTCTGGGCAAGCCGCATTCTTCCACTCCCGTAATTCGTAAGCATGATTGAATCGGCCCTCATGGTTTGTCCCTCAGGGTTTTCCCCAGGGTTTCCCACTGGCCGCACTATAGTGCCAGCAGTTCGATCTAATAAAATCTTGAAAAGAAAGAAAAAAAAAATTCAAGAGAAAATCTCAGAGAAAATGATACCAAGATGGGGCGTGGCACAAGTCAACAACAGATACCTCGGGTCCGGAACCCGCTCCGCGCAACGTCTAGTCAGAAGATAATGTACGCCCTGGAAAAACAAAGGGAGGGGGGGGGTTCAAGCCATCACCATCACAAATCTACCCATTAGCCCTAGTTCAGGACAGGCACAAGAGCAGAAAAAAATGCAAGACAAAAAAATTACACAATAAGAAAAGGGTACGCCCCCGTGCTCCATGTGACCAGTCAGTTTACGTATACGCATCGCCTCGAACCCCAGATCCATGCAAATCAAAGGAAGGAAAAAAGGGAACCCCAATCCCCCACAATGGACCAATATGTATACATTTCGATGCGCTAGATAGCAAGCACCCCTGTAGCTATTCTCAGTACGTCCGCAGAATTCGTCGACAGCGGAGCAATCCTCTTTCTGCGGGAGAAACCCCCGTTGCTTCGATTCCGTGCCGGCCGACTCGTCGAGTTGCGTTGATCCATACGCAAGGACCCATTCGGACATCCTGCTCGGCTTCGCGTGCGGGGCAACTGGATTTTCACGCGCTACATACTCCGTCTACTCCGTACCCATTGATCACGATTCCATCAGTGGTGGATATTTCCCCGACATGGTCCATCGAGCGACCCGTATAGAGTAAGTGGCACCCGTTCATGTGGCCGGTACCGAGCCTTGTGTATCAAGGACACGTAATTTGGCCCTTGGCTATAATCACTACTCTGTACTAGGCGCGTTTGTGACCGGCCTTCTTTCCTCGCTAAATGAGAAAGCCATATACACATGATCCGGCTAATAAGGCTACAAGTCATAATTATAAAAGCTCTTCGGGGTATATTACAAGCCCTTTCACAGCCTCAATAAGCTTGAAACTCCCGTTGTTTTGCCCGTATGCGCTTTTGCCATCCCTTTGCCTTTCGAAAAGCCCAACGCCATCCGTCCCTGGCTCCATCTCACAATCCTCATATAGAAAAAAGAAAATGTGCAAAAACCGATTTGCCTGTTCCCTGAACGCTCCGGCAATCCTGCCAACCAAAACAATCATTACCAGCCTTGGTGAAGGCGTGCGGCCGTCTCAACGTGTGCGTGATTGTGGTGTACCTCTCTATCTTGCTGGCAAAGTTCGGCTGTTTGGCATTTGACGCATTGTTCCTCGCACAATGCTCTCGACCTATCAGTGTGCCTATGGTGTGTGCTTTCGTCAAGGCCGTTTTTGTGAACGAGCAACCGAGAGGGAGCCTAACGGTCGGGATTGAATGTCGGTCTGCTCATTGGCAAGTGAGGCAGGAGTCGTGGCTAGAACCGTCTTCCGAAAAATCTGAATAAACAAAAATGGGGGATAAGAATTGAAATATCCTGACCAAGCCGACTAGAGAAAGCCCTATAAAATGATTGTTCTAGAGAGAGCGGTGCAGAGGTCTAACATCTATCAGTAACAGGAGGCACTCGTTCGTGCTGGGACTGCTTCTCAACTTACTCAATGGCCATCACACGGGGTGCCGCAGTAGCCACAGCATCGGCCGGGAATAACCCAGACTTCCTTTCCGGCCAGGGCGCATGTTGGGCATCTCGTTCCTGGCATCTGAGAATTTGTCAGCACTTTTGAAACACTGATTCATAAACGGGCACCTGTTGAGCAGGGTGATGAGAGGAGGCGAACCTTGGGGCCGTGAGTAATGATACCGCCAATGTCAGCGGACTCAGGTGAGGTTGTGGGCCAATGTGGAAGTCCACGGCTAGATGAGCCAAGCATGGCAAGAGGTTGCGTGGTCTGTGAGGCTGAGAAGACCATGGTGACAGCAGGACGAGATGTCGAGTAGTCAAGAACGTGGAAGCAGATGTTTCCGATGAGTTGCGTACGGCGAGCTTGAAGGACTAGGCAAAGTTCGGAGAAGACTGGAAGGTTTGGAGAGACGATCGGGACAAGCACTTGGCGACAGGTATGGAGGCTATCGGCATTTATGTTTTTGGGACAGAGGTGAACAAAGATTGAAAAGAAAGGCAGTGGCCATCACAGACGACGTCAGCTGGCGGAAGGGCGTGTGAAAAAATAAGGTGCAAAGGCGGATAGATATATTCATCGGCCGACAGGGACCGGGCGGCTAGGGCAGGAATGGGCAGAACCAAGAGTTTGGTAACTGGACCACAATGTGTCAGTTCCAGATGGACTATGTAATCTGAACTCTGGCATCAGTAAGGTTATTCGCAGGGCCGTAGGATCTGAGCATCGGGCAGACGACAGCGTCTCGAGGTCAGGTCGAGCGGAGACGGAACGTAGTAGACCTGTCATATCAGCCCTGAGACGGTCAGAGACGCTGATTGCGAGGGATGTGCACTCGATCAGGGTGGAGGAAGGGGGCGTGCACGTAGGGGCGTGCACGTAGGGGCGTGCACGTAGGGGCGTGCAGGGGCGTGTGTGGACTGCGATGGGTGGCGCCTGCCGCCCTTGAGAAACATTGTGGCGCAGACAAGGGCAGCAGGCCTTTGATCCTTCGGAAGGCTTGACCCGGGAGGGATGCAGATAAAACTGATGCAGATGCTGGTGGCCCAATGCCCATGGACGGGGCAAGCGCCGTCAGCCGCGAGTTGTCACGGCAATTGCATCGACATGGTTGTCGTTGTGTGAATCTACATACATGTGTATTTGATTTGTGTGCACACAAGCGCCCAGCCATGGTGCAGCACGCGTGCATCGTGCATCGTGAATCGTGCCATCGTGCGTCTTGCATCGTGCATCTTGCATCTTGCATCTTGGACCGCGTACCAGATATCCGGCCATCCTGCATCATGTCTGATGGTAAATTACATACAATGTATCGCAATATGCTCGACGTGCCAGGTGCTAGCTATTATGCGACGAACCAACGACGGCAATCGATGCATGTCTGCCGGGAGCTGCGACCAGTGGATGCAGGTCGATAATCTTGCAGTGCGCGCAAGCACCGATGCGGACTGGGATGTCAGGTCCCGGTGATGCGTTTACGTTGGGTCCAATTGTCTGTCATTGGTGCTCCACCTCCAGGATCTTCGACATTGACTTGACGTGTGAAAGTTGGCTGCTTGGCTGTATCGGTCAAAGGGTTGGTGAGTTGTGTTGTATTACGCATGTACATATGTACATAATGTACAATCTGTCTGTCCTGTCGAGGCTGTCGGTCGGTCGGGTCGACCTTGCCACTGCCACCCACCTGGACCAACTAGCTGGGTGCGCAGGGGTGCGGGGGTGGGTGCAGGAGTGCAGGAGTGCAGGGATGCTGGGGGGCAAGGCGGCGGGCGCAAGGCTACATACATACAACGTAGACAGGGGTGTCCATTGTGAGCACGGTCGGGTTTCCTGATGGAATTCTTGGTTCCCTTTCCTCGTTTTTCTTTGCCCGCGTCTTGCGTCTTGCGTCTTGCGTCTTGCACTGCAGCCAAGTACCAACCGCTTCCTCAACTGCTGCTGGCCCGCGAAAACTCACGCGACAAAATTTCCAACATGTGTACGTGCTGTGCGTACATTCACGATTGCCCGCGCCCATGACTAGCAGATCTAAGATCTAGCAGATACATGTGTATGTACAATGTACGCGCTCCCCCGTCAAATTTCGGATCGGTCTGCGGTATGCGACCCTCTCTCTTGCAACCTTGCAACGCCCGATTCGGCATCGGTCGACCCCAAATCACAGACCACATTCGTGATTCCCCGGAAAACGCCAATCAATGGCCACCAGCCATCGACCCAAGTTACTGGAATGGGTCTGCATCACCGCGGGTAAGGAAGCTAAGGCTCCCCCGCCCCATCAACACAACCAGCGGTCACGATGCGTTGAGTCAGGCACGCCAACCTACTAGCATCGTGTCATGTCTTATTCAAACATTATTCAAGACAGGTTCCCCGTCATGAGGTGATCTGATCTCATGAGGATAGATACCGTTTGGAATAGATGTCAGTGAGATGATGTCCTCCACGGCTGTCCGGGTCGTTGGAGAGATTCTTTAGAGAGCGAGAGCCAGTGCCACTTGCCACACACACGTGTACATCCCGATGACAGGACCTTGGCCATCCTTCCTTCCCATCATGGCAACCGTCGCGACTCACGACTGAATTCATTCAAGTGTTTGCTGAAAGCGAGTCTCCACGTGGTCCGTCACCTCGTTGACCATCACATGCCCACGTTCCGATGAATGGCAGTCTTTGCGCAAACTTGATCCCCCTCGTCCCCCTCCTCCCCACTTGTCACCGGTTCCCCACCTGCCACCTCTGCCCACCTCTGCCCACCTCGGCCTGGAACTAGTCCATGGCCCCCCCCGGTCAAGCCGTCAAGCCGTCAAGCCATGGTCAAGCATCCGCATCGAGTTGTTTATATAGGACCTGTCCTATATGAGATCTGGGCCGAGAGTCTATTCAGCAGACATCGACGCCAATCGAGTCGTTAGACCACGTTTTATAGCCTGCAAAGAACATGCGCCGACGATATCTGATTTCATGCAGAGTTTGTGTACACAAAAATATGGCATTCGTGCCCTGTGCAACATGAATCAATCAAATCATGACCAAAAGTCTGGTTTGGACACACCCCACTACTACTTGCAACTTGCAGTAGCAACCACGGCAGCAATGAACAAGCGTTGAAAGAGTATGAAAAAGAAGGTCCAGCGCAACGCACAAAGGGACGAGCAGCATCACCAGAATTGACAAGCGACCCGGCGCCGTTCACCAGGAACGAAGCCCGTTTAGTTGCAATGGGCGAGCTAACAGCTTGCTTTTCAAAGTTTGGGACGGTGTTCACTTTCTCATTCATACAGGTAGGTGTTGAATATAACCACTTCTCAGACGGACACCATGCACACACAAAGTCTGTGACCCATGCCTCGAATAAAGAACAGAAGGACCACGCCGGCTGAATCGTGTGGGATGCGGCTGCGTCTGTGTATACATATGTGGACAACCGAAAGTCTTCGGTCCTGTCCTAGGGCAGCCGGATACGCGACAGCGCCCACGACCAATCTACTACTAAATCGAACAACGGTCGGCACATGACAACGACACCGGTCAGTGCCATCACTACATGTAGTAGTTCGCAGCAAGGCACTGGTTGCCCAATGGGGGCACAGTCTTGCCACATGTCGGCCGTGCTGCAGGCCAACAAGCTTACTCCGTAGCTTGATCACTAAACAAAAGTGACAAAAGTGGGTTCATACGGGTGCGGTGAGGTGAGGTGAGGTGAGCAAGGCCTCTTCACACAATTGCCTAGAATTTGCCATGCCGAATACCTCATTACGCGCAAGCATGCAGGTTTTCTGGCCCAGGCATCAGCAAGAGACACGCGGTGAAACTCTGGATGCCGCATCTGGGAACAAGGCGGAAACTCGCATGTGCGGCCAGTTCATGCTGGGTCGGTCATTGCATGTACACGCGAATATTCGAATATTCATTACGCAAGGCTGACTTGGCTTGTTTCTCAAGGTCATACATAGTGTTGGACTTCGCATATTAGGGGCCCACTCGCCGATTATAATCCCCTGATTTGTCTCGGGGATTACTTTGACCGGGGCGCGCAGAGTTGGAAAGCCGATGCGATGGGGAGCGAGGGTCAAAGTTTCGACAACCACTTTTGCACGGATTCGGCGTGCCGAGGTTCCTCCATGCCGTCAGGACGTCGTGCGAAACATGCATGAGCAATGTTCCGTGATGAAAAGGGAGAAAGGGACCAACAAGACGAGACAAGACAAGACGCAGCAACCCTCTGGTGTTGTTTCCCATCTGCGCGAGCCTGCCCGTGCGGGCCGTCATGTGAGACGCCTGCTTCTTAGGTTTTGCGGGCCGTGGAGACGGAAAAAAAAAAACGGGAGAAGTGGAAAAGGGGGGGTCGAGCAAAAAATGACTTGAGTCAAGTCGTAGTCGGCGAAATCTATCGGGAAATCGCTAGGCTAGGCTCGGACCCAGGAGGTCGGTTCAAGAGACTAGCTCCGGTGACACTGGGACGAACCAACGCTGTGCTCCGTCGCACGAGAGGGGACGAGGCAACGCCTCTTTTTTTTTTTTTTTTGCTTTTGTCATGGGTTTGACACAATGAATTCCCCGATGAGAAAAAGAAACAATTCCCTCCCCATCACAAACAACGTCACTCGTGCAAGACAACTTACTAGACCCGAGGCCTCCGTGAGATTTTGCCTACACGAAAACTCTGCGTCGGGGCATCAAGGGGCATCAAAAAGAATTCGATTCAAAAACAAAACTCTCAACTAACACTTAACAAATTGTGCAGTCCGTAAGTTTCAGTTAGTGTTACGACGAATAGAAGAAGAAGAAAAACCCCAAGTTTTAGACAAAGATGGACGAGGAGTGCCCTAGTGTTGCACCCTGCGCCGGTCCCTGATGTGTAATGATGTAAAATCCCAATTTCCTAAACTCCAACACCACCCATGGCTGTAAGACTCTGGGACTCCGAGTTGATGCCTCGGTTGGTCTACCTGCCCAGTACCTGTTTCCCTTTACATGTACAATACAGTAGATGCCGATTCCTTTTCTTCCCAACAAATGCAAGACTGGAACAACGTCTACGAGACCGGTGTCAATGTTGGGCTCTGAAACTCAAAACACAAAGTGTGACGAAGGAAGCATGATGAAAAAAAAAAAACTACATGCGAATAACGGCATGCATACATTCGACGTCGATGACGGATATTGCTGTTGTTTCCGGTAACTTCTTCTCATTTCGTGTGGGTCGCAGGGTTCCTCCAGTGCATCTTTTTTTCGATCTTGACGAACAGCCCACCGTGGTGGATTGGGCTGCCATTCATGTCCATGAGCCGAACGAAGCGATAGCCTGGGCGTAGGCGGTCAAGCCGGATGCATGCCCACGCCAGGATAGAAGTGCTCATTCGAGAATCATCGCCGATGCGAAACCTGGAGTAACATCATCATCGTGTTAGCCCAAGAAACTGCTGCCATGCCTCTTCCACAGGTGTGGTGGCACGGCCCCGTCATGACAATACGAGAGAAGTATGCGAGGCTTTACGACGGTTACAGGTGAGGCGGAAGATTGAAAATAAAGGGAGGTGGGGAGGACGAACCGAACAAAACTGAGCTCGGGCACAACTTTGGTTATTCCCGTGAAGTGGAGCTGCCTCTTGGATTCCTCCTCCTCCTCGTCTTCCTCTCTTCTGTTTCTGCTCAATACCTTCAACAAAACACCAGCTCCACGCGAAAAAAAGACGACTTGGGAAGAGATTCGCGAGTCAATCCTTCTTTTCCTCTTTCTTTTCTCTTCTCCTCCTCCCCTCTGCTTTCTCCACCCCATCCCTTAGGTTTTTGTTTTCTTCCCCTCCCTGCGCGGCACCCGAACTCAGCTTTTCGTCTTCGATATCCCCGGCATCCCTTTCGTTTCTTTCTTCGACGACCTGCTTCCGAGTTCAATCCTGTTTATTCAACTAGCATCTCCAGCCGGCCTTTGCCCCCCTGCTTTGTGATACCCTCGCATCCGGCTCGCTGTCAGCCAAATTTCAACGTTGCCCCGTGTCTTCGTCAGAGCCGCATGTTGCCCTTTCCGCGCTCGTCACAAGTCTTTCCACCCTTTTGTGGCCGAGATCAGTCCCTCTAGCGCTCGATTTTCTTTCCTGCCTCAACATGAATAAATTGGCAAACATGCGTCACTGGTCCGAGCGGATGAGCCCAAACTTTGGAATGGGCCGTCCCAACATGCCCTTGAACGGCCTCAACCCACACCCCAAGAACGCAGCTCAATCTGCCGGTCCCATCAGCTCACCACAGGCTGCCGACGCCACCATTCACTACTCTTTCAATGTCCCCTTTGCATCCGATCTAGCCGGTCCCGATACCGAGGATATCGTTCACGCCACGACCGATGCTGTCTTGCGGTGGACGCACCCTGCGGATGCTCCCGATGATGTGCAGGTTCATGAGCTGCCCGTTCATGCTCAGAACCTGGCCAATCTCGGAAGGCTTTGTCGAGACTTGTCCCTTGGGCCGTTGCCCATTGATGCACACGTCGTTTCTTCCTTTCCCAAGAGCGGCAGAGGTCAAGCTACCACTGTGTGCCTTTCGGGCTCTCCCGAACTAGTTCACAAAAGTAGAGAAACCATCCTCAACGAGATCCCCATCGCCATGGTATGAGTTCCGTCCTGCGTCTGCCCTGAAGAGTCTCTAGTCTTTTGAACCCAGACTTTTACCAGTCACTATTTTTTTTTTCTTATATATACCAAATTGCTTGTCTAACCAATTCAAACTTGACAGCGTTGCGCAACAATCGACATTGATGGAAATTTAGTCTGTGATCTTAATGCCGGTGTGCTCAAAAAGCCCGTCGTAGAGACCCTAGACTACATCTCGACCTTTTGTGGCGTGGATATTTTCCTTCTTGGTCCAAAGTTGACCCCCATGGTTGATGGCATGATGGGTGATTCGGAGATGCGGATGGATCAGCGATGGAGAGTGGCCATCTATGGAGACATTCTCTCGTCCGAGCACGCTAAGGCTCGAGTCTTGATCCACATTGATACTCTGGTACGACTGATGGCTGCTATGAACTTCTCGAGGAATCTCCCCTTGCCCGGTGATCACGGTTGCTAACCTTTCTCTGCTGCAGCTTGGCCGTGTAGTTGATGCCACGAGGATCGAACTATCCCTCCAACAGCTCGTATGTGGCCGTCATCGCAAGAACATAAAGTTGATTGAGTCATCCACCGGAACCGCCATTTACTTCCCACCCTTGTTCTCGCAGATGTATCGGTATTGCCCACAGAATGCTACCCGTCGTGACCCAACGGATATTTTCATCACTGGTGACACCCCGCAAGCAATTGAGCTTGCCAAGCAGAAGTTGCATGAGACTGTGTCTAGAATTCGACTCTATGTCAAGGATGTGACTATCCCGGCTGCCAAGATCGATAGTATTCTTCTTGGCCGTCTCGACAAGGTTCGCAAAATTCTTGAAGCCAACGGCACCTACATCATGTTCCCCCCACTGGCTTGCCAGCGAACAACGGTTCGAGTACAGGGAAGCGAAGGATTGCCGGTGGAGCGTACTGTCCGAGAGCTCATGTCTCTGGTAAGCTGTTCTAGCGTAAAAAAAAAATGCACCTCCATAACTCTCACTGACAATCCTGCAATTAGGCCGGGCAATTCTATGGAGCTGGGTGGTACATCCAACAATCAGAAGTCAGGCAACAACCTGCTGTCGCCGATATACGAGCAATGCTGTCCGATATTTGTGCCAACGCAGAGGCAGATTTGTCTTACGACAAGATGAGCTTTACCATCACCGGCTCAGATGACGCCGTCAAATGTGCACTAACCGTGATCTCGGACCTCAACTTTGTCACGCAGACTCAATATCAGATTCGTGTCAAGATTGAGCTTGCCAATGAGCACAAAGAATTTGTCAGTGGAAAAAAGAACGGGAAAATCAACAAGATCATGGGACAGAGTAAGTCATTCTTTCGATGAATATCTGGCCAATTGGTTTTGCCAAACTGATTGAAATGAAACAGGCAATGTGCAGATTATCTTTGATGGCTTTAACGAGTACAACTTCAACATTGATGTCATGGCTGCTAGCTATGACTCCATGAAACAAGGGTTGGCTTTGGTTGAACAAGAGATGCCCGCGTCCATCTCTTTCCATGTTCCAGATCAGTACCACAAGCGCATAATTGGGATTGGTGGTCAGCACATTCAGCGAATCATGAAGAAGCATTCCGTCTTTGTTAAATTTTCCAATGCAATGGACAGAGGTGGGATGGGACGCGAGGATGATGACATCAAGGTTGACAATGTCATTTGCCGCACCCCTGCTCGTAACGCCCAAAACTTGGACGCTGTCAAGAATGAGATTCTCGAAATGGTTGATCGTGCTGTGAGTACATTTGATGCCAGTTGTGACACGCAAAGTAGGGGCCAGGCTGACAAGATGCGACAGGATTCCGAGTACACGACGCAAATAGCAAGCATTGATCGCTTGTATCATCGTGAGCTTATTGCCCGCCTTCCTGACGTCGACGAGTTGGAACAGAAATTCAACTGCAAGATCAATTTTCCCAGCACTGAAGAAGCTAGTGACGAAGTTACCGTCACCGGCCCCCAATGGCAGGTCCCTCACTGCGTGGACGAGCTCCTGGGAATGGTTCCCGACAAGCACGAACTAATCCTCGCCCGCACTGGCGATTTGGTCAAATTTCTGGAATCGCCCGACTTTGCTACCGACCTGGTATCGAAACTCAAGGCCCAATACGAAGTGGAGGTCACGGTACATCAAAATCCTGACGAGCTCACTGAGGATGGGTCTCCCACCATGACACTGATTTGGGGATTCACCCGCAACAATGCGGGCGGGCTGCGCGATGCCATTGACTTCCTGCAGGCTCAAATGGCTGCTGCTACAGTTGAAGCAACTATTGTCAAGGGATCTATTCCCCGTCCGATATCCGATTCGTTTGAAGACTCCCTTCAATACTTCGACTCTAAACTTCTCCAGCATGCTCCTGCTTCATCTTCAACCGACTCACCCGTAAAGACGGGCTTTGGAGCTGAGGTGGCTCGGGAGCGAAGCAGCATACTGGACCGTCTTCGCAAGCCCGGTAGCATGACGTCCATCTCGGCGTTCCTTGATCGGAGAAAGAACAGCTCCCATTCCATGAACAGCAGCTTTTTCAAGGGATCGAGTAACGTTTCCAAGTCTTCGCTCATTTCCATTGAGTCCACACGGAGTTTCAATGCTGATCGTAACCCTTGGAACGACAGTGGGGTCAACTTGGCCGAGGACGAAAACCCTTGGGCACCCCGACCGTTCAGCAAGCACACGGACAGCAAGTTGACAATTCCTCTTCCTGGTGATGTGACACCTCGCCACATCACCCGCGCCTCTGGAGACAGTGGCCGGCCATCTACTTCTCACTCTTTGAATTCAGGATACCCCGGTCCCATTGGGCCTTTCCGTTAAGCTTGTTCAACTTAGAAACGACTACACGCGTATACCCCGACTGGACATACCCTCTCGCACTACAAAAGAATACCCTTGAAAGTCTCGTTTTATATTGGTCGATTTTGTCGTGTCTTGTGTAACATGTGAATCGAGTTATGTTTCTGTTGTCGTCGTTGTTTTACGTCCCGTATATGGTTCACGAGATCTGAGGGTTTTTTATTTTTTACCTTTTTACTCTTTTTTGGTTACCTTTAGGACGGTTCTGGTCTTGATGACTTGGACTGGCCATTTTATACCCACAAGTTCAACAAAGAAATGACTGCGGCACAAAACCTGAAGAAAATACCCCGGTGCGGATGCAGATGGTACATGATAGTTCGGGGTTTGGTGGATTTTAACTTCAAGTTTGTCGAATCTTGCTGCAGTAAAAGTGTACTCCGGTGTGCAATGGGATCGAAAGAGCAAACATCGATATACACGGAGTTGTTGTTTGGCATGTTTTTTTTCTTTTATCATGGTGGGCACAATGGCTTTCTTGGAGCAGTGGCACTATTCCGAGTAGGTGATCTGCCTGATTTCGTCATGCAGGTTGATGCGATGATGCCGGGACGGCAAGATGCACGATGCACACAAACAAGTCATGATGAGAATACACCTGATGACATGTGGTTTGCTGTTAAAGACAAGAAATCATTTCGTCGGTGAATTAGTGTTATTATTGTATTAAAAATGGGGAAACACATCCGACCACTCGGGCGTAGCGTAGCGTACGCCGTCATGGGCAGCTCCCGTATACTCATGAAAGCCTCGACGACGATGAAGGCTCTGGCAAGGCAGAGGCTGGATCCGCACACGAAAACGACAGCACCCAATCCGAAGCTCTGCAGGAGCGACTTCTTGCCGTCCATCCACTTTTCCCAGAAGGAGTTGAGGGCGGACCATCTCGCGACGGCCGAATTCAGAATGACCCATAAGGCTCCGCAAAATGCAATGTATGAAGCTGACGCTCTCCAAGCCCATCTTTCCGTGGGGGAAGCAAAGTGCTCGTTCCAGGCCGCGGCGTGGAAGCCGCCATAGCAGAGATTTGCGAGCCAAAGGATCATGCCGACTATTAGGCCGTCTACGTCGGGACCTTGAGCACGCATCGTGCTTGGGAGCCCTGGGTCCTCCTGATGGGTGAGTAGGATGCGATCCTTTGACATGAGAGCGGGGTATTGTTGGAGGGCTTGCTCCATCATTTCATGGCGTGTGCGCTCCGACGACGACGAGTACGTGGAGGGTGGTTGTTGTTGTTGGAGAATGCGCGGCCGGCGTTCGAAAAAGGCTGACGCGGCATCCCATCGCACGGTCCTGGAAGCTTGACTTCAGCTAGTGGTTTCTCTGGATTTTATTCTCCATTCTCTGTTCTTCGAGCCCTTTTCTGATCGGTGTACCATTTGAGAGCTTGTCATGAGCGGAATTCCTGGGCCTCGGAAACCTGCCGATGTGCAGAAACAGACGGGCTTGTTGACGTGGAAGGATATCCGTGGGTTCAAGACTGCAACCTCGATGTGTTTGCCGTCCACTAACCGTACGATCGGGTCACAGTGCCGTGGCAGAGGTCCGTCTATCCGCCTCTCGGGCAAAAAACCGCATTCTTCTCCAACTCACAGACATAGATAGGGACAATGAATTCATTTTGACCGGATATAGGTTGGTGAGATCATTTGAAAGTTCTCGACTCAGACACCACACCAGCTCACGCAAAGAACAGGCATGCCTCTTTCTCACATGTCCGGTCGGCAAAGAGCGTAGTGGAACTTCATAATGAAACAGGCAAGTTCCGAAATCTCGCGAGCCCTCGGCGTGAACCAGCGTGAAACAACACGTCAGATTACATCTAATTTCTTGTCCCGTCAAAGCCAACATCTGGTCTCATCTGCTCGGGGCCCTTCATTTCCTCTACGGCCTCGTTCAGTTTGTTCAGGCACGAGCTTTCTCTAGAGATGGCGCTCGCGCCGGTGACATGGTGGCCGTATCGGTCTACTATCTCTGCGTGGTGGTTTGCTTCGCCCTCTCTACCATTTTCCATACATTCTCGGACCACTCTTCTGAGATGCACCGCTTTGGCAACGAGCTCGACCACCTCGGCATCGTCCTTGTCATGTGGGGGACAGGGGTATCTGGCGTTCACTTTGCTTTTCGCTGTGACGCGCAGCTGCGATGGTTCTATTTCCTGGCCATCAGCGCGACTGCCTTGGGTTGCGCCGTTTTCACGCTGAAGCCCAGGTTTCGACAGCCCAGCTACAGGACTGCTCGGTTCCTGATGTATTGTTTCCTGGGGACGAGCCTGTTTGCGCCTGTTGCTCACGGCAGCGTCGAGTATGGCTTCGCTGCGAAATGATGGGGCTGCGCTCTTTTCTGGGACTGGCCGTCATCAACTTCCTGGGTGCCGCCGTGTATGCGGCTCGAGTTCCGGAAAGATGGTTCCCTGGAACGTTTGACCTTTTGGGGCAAAGCCATAATTGGATGCATGTCCTGGTGTTGACGGGGGCGTTTGTCAGGCTGGGTGGATTGCTGGCAGTGTGTGAACACTGGCAGATGGAAGGCGAGGCTATTGCGTCTTGTCGGGGGCTTCTGTGAACAACACGGCGTGGGAGAGTACGTGTGCATCCTCTGATAGACGTCGGCGATATAGCGCAATATGACTGATACGGGTGATGGGTCTAGCCAGAATTAGTACTCCCATGATATCAGTTTTATATCTACATATTGTACATGAGAGTAGATCATGCGCCAGAACCTCAAAGCATACATAACCTTGCATCTATGGGCCTTTTTGGTGATCATGACATCAATGGCCCAACAGCTACGTGCTCTCTATTCTGTCTCGACTCCACAATGTTCGACTGCTTCTCTCTTCGTCGTTGTTCAGCCTCCATCTTGGCAAACTGACCTCGCGCACCGTGCTTCAGCTTGGTAATCATATCTGCCGCCCTGCCCTTGGTCAGATCCGAGACAGTCAACGCTTTGGCTTTGCCTCGAAGTCTGTTCACAAAGTCCAACTGGCCCTGAGTGGGCGGCAGCCGCCTCCATGGCTGGTTCCTGTGTATGAAACTATGGGGGAAGGCATTGGCGGCGTAGCTGTCTGCACCATGCACAGCGTCGTCAAACGTGGCTGCAGTCAGGATCTCTCTTGGCGCCGCGAATGGGGATTTGGCAATCCCCGGAGGCAGTGCGCGAACCTCGAGCGCTCTGTACGTTGGAGATGACGTGGATGCTGGGTTTTGAACTCGCTCAATGCGGATATAAGAGCCGCTTGGTGCGGAGAGGACGAATCTCTCGGGGCCGACTTGCACCCAGGCATATTGACTGGTGGAACGGATATGTCGTTCTCCAGACGTGTCGGCTATCAGGTCCAGAACTGACGAGTAGTCGGTGAATGTGACGGCGTCGGCAGAGCTGTTGAGTGGACCTGCCCCGCCGAGGTAAGCTTCTGCATGGCGAGGCTCTTCCTCGCCTCTGCGCTCCTTCATGTCTCTCATATCAGTGACGGAAGCTTTCTCGACGAGCTCACTCGGATCAAGGCCGAATAGAGTGGGCGTGGTCACGATGCCCGTCTCCAAGCTTGATACCAGGTCGATGATGTGACAGTTTTCCTTGCCTGGGTGAAGCCGCATGCCACGGCCAATCATTTGAACGAGCAGATTGCGTGACCTCGTTGGCCTGGCGAGCACGATGCAGTCAATGTTGGGAATGTCTGTTCCCTCGGTGAACACGCCACAGTTGACTAGCACGGGGAACTCTCCCTTTTTGAATGCTTCCAGTAACTCACCTCTCTCCAGCCGAGGAGTATCCCCCGTCACGAAACGCGCGTCGTGTCCGTACTCGCGAAATTTGTGCGTAAGGCCCGACACATGCGCCAGATCAACGCAGAAGACAAGGGTGCTTTTTCTGTCCGCAGCCTTCGCCATCCAGCTCTTCACGGCGACATCGTTGACCTCATCCGTGTTGACCACTTTGGAGAGCTCTCCTGTCTGAAAGTCGCCGAAGACGCCATTCTTGACCTTGGACAGGTTGGCGGACGACTCGACAGTGGTGAAGATGACGTCCGAGAGCCACTTGTCGGTGATCATGTCGACATAGTCTCTGTGATAGACGATTTCGTCAATCGCAGCTCCAAGCTTCACTCCGTCAAATCTCGAAAAAGTAGCCGACACACCAATGAGTGTGGGCGAGTCTCGCTGCTTCTGGTCCAGCCCGAAGTGCTTCAGGGTCTTGAGATATCCTGGGGCAACAATATGATGGGCTTCGTCTACCAAGACCAACTTGAAGTCTGAAGGTGGAAATTTCTCCAGTCGGTCTCTGGATGTTATGCTTTGCACGCTGGCGATGGTGATGTCTGCGGCTCCCGATGCATGGATCGAGCCCATTTCAATTTCTATCGTCTTGTCTGGATAAGCCAGTTGGCAGTGCCGTGCAGCTTGCTCAACTAGCTCGCGGCGATGAGCCAGAATGAGAGTGCGGTCACCGCCATTTGGCCGCGCATGCACCTTGTCGATGAGTTGTGTGAAAATGACCTATGTTGAGATGAGCACGCCGTGGGTGGCTGATTTATACGGATTCTGCCGTCTGAAACAACTCTGCCAATGTTTCGTACTCACAGTTTTACCGCTCCCCGTTTCCAGTGAAATACCCACGCGCTTGTGGCCCCGTTTCAACGATGATATAACGGATTTGATACAGTCTTGCTGGTAGTCTCGAAGTTTTGGTTTGGCATTGAGGGTCAAGGGGGATTTAAGTGCCTTGTGAGGCGTGCAGACCGGCTTACTAACGCCAATGATGGATCGTGAGACGCATTTTGCAGCGATGCGTAGCATTGTACATTATGATACAGCCATGAGTTAATGATGGTGGCGAACTTTTAATCCAGACGGGAGGGGATGGTCCTTCGTTGTTGGGGATGGATACCAAACTTTTTGGCGACAAGGGGGCGGCTCTGGCGAAGAAGGGACATGTATGAGGGTTCCACTTTTTATTATGTCAGCCAACTTCAGTTGCAAGTCGCAGCAGCTTTTTGGTATCTTGCCGTTCATGATTTGAGAGACGATGAAGAAGAAAATGAATGAGTGGAAAATCCGAGAACTGAGTATTGGCGTGGGACTAGCTGCAAACGTTGGTCTGTCTCTTTACTGAATAAGGTTGGCAAATACATGCGGAACGTGCTTGACCTGCTACCAGTCCTTTCGTATTGTCATGCTCGACCCGGCCTAGACATTTCGATGGACGTATATGAATGATTGTATTGGCTCATACATGTAAATTATTTGTAAATTTGCAAGCTGTTTGCCCCTTTTTTAAACGCTTTGTTCATTTTGAAACAAAGCTCTCACTTAGGTAATCACACATCTCCACTCTTTTCAAACTACAAGCTCTGGTTCTCACTTGATTGGTGAAACGTTAAAAGAACTCACTCAAACTCAAGTTTGCAACCAAAAAAAAAAGGATAGATAGCAACCATGAAAATTGTCCCTTTCATAATCATATCTATCGAACACTTATAAATGATCTTGCGCATCACTCCGCCCCGGGTATCCTGAGTCACAGCCCATTTTGGTACAATGTCAACATCATCTCGACCAGCGACAGCCACTCTGCAAGCAGTGGGACCATGGACCCCGACGAGGAGCAATTTCTTCATGACAATAACGACAACGGCGATGAATCAGACTTCGAAAAAACAGAGTTGAGGCCAGAGACATGCAGGGACTATGAGGCCAGCCCAGGAGACCGAGATGGCACATTTGAACCTAGTGAGACCGAGATCAGTGCGAGAGGAGACTATAGATTGTCGCAAAATGATCAACATTCGGGAAGTACGTCCCCGCTGAAACGACCCGCCGAAGGAGCTTCGATATTTCCACCATTCAAGAGACAGAAGGGGGTGTTCAACGCTGAGTATCTAGAGCTCCTCAATCGGGACATTGACGATGCTGCACATCGTGTGTGTCTGGATGAGGAGGTGGAATTTTTGGATTCGCAAGTCGGGCTTACAAAGTGGTCTTCGGTAGAGAAAAGACAATTGTTCGAAGCCGCATCCCGACTGGGGAAACATGACTTGCTCGGAATTGCAGCCAGGATTGGCACGAAAAGCGAAGTGGAAGTTCGGCAGTACCTCCATCTCTTGCAGGACAGCGTCGAGAAGAGATCCAAGGCGCGTCGGTCGTATTTGGAACCCGCAGAATACCCTGCGGCCGTTGAATTAAGCCAACAGTGCTGTCATGCTCAGGAAGAAGCCGCAGATGCGATATCTGTCCGGCAAGAACGCAGGGAGGAGCAACGGGAGATGCATAGATGGGGGCCCAATTGGAACATTACGCCTTCTATAGCCAGGAAATTGAGCCGTGACCTGGAGAATAGAGAGCCCGGTCCTGACGCTGCTCTTAAATCCGCCCAGCTTTTTCATCTGTCTACTTGGTTGAGCCTGTCGGAGCGAGCATTCATGAACTCGTCTATTCCAGGCAACAACTGGAATTACATTGACGATAGGCAGCCATCGATGTGGGCCACGGCATTCGATGACTTTTACTCGCTGGCGGTCTCAGTTACACGGCGACTAGTCCAATCGACATTATTCATCAGTTTGTCCAGGATTCGGGCCAAGAAGGAGCTTGTTCCCACGACTCGCGACGTTGTCCGGAAGAAGGACGTAGAAGCCGCAATCGCATCTCTCAACATGCTGCACAACTCTCACGAGATATGGCGGACGAGTGCTAGGAGACTACGGTTAGACGTTTTTGACGAACCCCCAGACGGAGACGACGAGGAGGCGGAAGAGGAGCCCATGACATACGACGAGGTTGAAGAAAAGCTATCTTTTGAACCAGAGACGAGCGAAGAGCAAGGCTCTAGCCAGGAGGGTCTGGAGTTTGCCAGGCCGTTGGACGACGATGGTACCGATTATGCAGAAGACTCGGAAGGAATGTGGTACTCGCCGGCCGACATACGAGATGTGCGAAGTGCAAGGCAAGCTCTCAAACTCCGCATCACAACAGAAAACTGGCAGGAGGCACAGGCAGAGAGGCATGATGACTACGCTAGCTATCAAGCCGAGGCGGAAATGTGGTCTATTTTACAGAGGAAGCCGCCGATAGAACTGCCCAAGGTGCAGGATCCAGGACGCGTACAGAGAACAAATTTGGAGCTTGACAATATATACTCGCTAGAAAGGAATTGGGCGTCTCGGCTAGAATATTATGAGGAGTGGGAAACTTTGGATACGCATGAGGAAGAGGAATTCTGATTAGAACGAGCGAGCATAGGCATAGGAAATCGGGTTTTTGACCCCCCCCCCCCCCTCCTTCTCTCTCCGTCTCTCTCTCTCTCTCTCTCTTTTTTTTTTTTTTTTTTTGGTTCTGATGCCTCACGATTCAATTGGGTATCTGAATAAATTGTCCTACAACATTAACAACCTGGAAACGATCCTCCTCATCGCCGTGATCTAGTCCGTCTTACCGTCGGCTTAGGCGCAGCACTCTTTCTAGCTGCTGCCCTCGTCGACCTCGAGGCGGGTGTGCCGCCCTCTTCTTCGGGGCTCTCCTCATCATCCTCGTCCGAACCACTCTCGCCCTCCTGCTCCTCCTCCTCTTCCTCCTCGTCTTCTTCCTCTTCCTCCTCGTCTTCTTCCTCTTCCTCCTCCTCCTCCTCCTCCTCCTCCTCTTCTACATCCTCCTCCTCTGTCGTCTCTGCCTTGTCATTCTTTTCACTCCTGTGATTTTTCTCTGCCTTGGTCTGCTGATATGCGGCCCTCGTCCGTCCCCTCGATTTCCTCAATCCCCTCGTCGGTCTGGCAGCTGGTAAAGATATGTCATCCCCATCTTCTGTATCATCGGCATCCGTATCTCTGGCTTTGGAAGCGGTGCCGGATTTTTTGCGTTTCCTTGCCTGTGAAGGCTCAGGTGAGATGTCCAGTTCAGGAGGTGACGTGGGTGCTTCGCTGAAGTCAGCTACAGCTCTTTGCATCATGGAATCGAGGAATTTGGAACGAGGTAGTGAGAATTCGACGTATTTTTCGTCAAATTCGTCGTCGTCAAGGTACTCGCGCTCATCGATGGCGTCCAGGTCATAGTAAGTTCGCAACTTATCCCAGATGTTGGGGATTCTAGTATGCTGGTAAATATCGGGATCGAAGCCGTGGTTCCTCAAGTGCTCTGAAATGGCAATCATTCTGAAATGTTTATGCATGCCTACGTCAAGGCCGTTATGTTTAGCTTTGCGCGGCGGTGGACTAGGGCGTCGTACGAACCGGCGGGCTTCCAGCGAATGACAGCCTTGAACAGAGATGCAATTTGATCATCTGTCCACATATCATTATGCTCTGGCCCATCGCGTTTGGCCGATGGTATGGCGCCGACTTCGCTGGCGACAGGAGTGTCTAGGTCCATGGAATTTTCGTCACGGGCCTGGGTTGTTGGTGTGAAGGCAGGTCTGCCGCGCCCTCGTTTTCTGGGAGGCATTCTGGGCTGTGTTGGCCCTCGCCTACCCGAGGGTTTGTAATTGAGTGATGACGGTGGGGTTAATCATCAATTTTCAGGGTAGCAACAGGGTGAGATTGAAAAGTCTGATGGATTGATGGATTTGATGGCGCCCACGGCGATGGAGGAGAAGTTTCAAGTTGGAAACGGAGCCTTGAAGGGTTTCGTCTGGAGAATGAGATCATTGAGCCGAAGAAAGACCAGACGCGACCACGCGCACGCGACTACCACTTCCACGCGTCGCGGGGATGTTCCACAGGAAACCAACTACATTGAATATGTGAATCTCTGGTCTCGTCGCTCCAGATAAACTTGCACATAGCGGCAAACAAAACTGCCAGGCCGAATCACAATGAGGCTATGGCCGGCAATCACAGCGAGGCAGACGTCTTCGCCATCCCCGACTTCTGGAAGAAGTCAAAGTGGCTGACTCAATTAGCTGGCGAGACTTCCACCTCCCTCTTTGGCCACGATTTGAACGGTAGAGCATACTTTCGTTCTTTTTTGTCAGCGTTGCATGCTGCCGCTGACATGTCTCAGCAGAACTACGTGACAAGGAAAACAATCTGTTACCGCTTGCGCCGATAAGTCTCGAGACCAAAGGCTTCTTCAAGCTCCCGGAATTCAAACATAGTGCCGAACCCGACCAGTCCGCACCCGACGAAGCCAATCATGAGGCATCTACACCATCACAGATATCGACATGTGTTGAAACAACGGCCGATGTCTGGATGGAATCAACTGAAGTCGTACCGGAGCCGGCTTCTTTGAGGACTTGGAAAGCTTTCAACACTGGGCAATCTGTGCCTTGCACGCCGTCGTTCCTCAGTGAAGCCGGTGCTAGGGCTTACGATGCAATGCTCAACTGGCCAACTGATTCTCTGGGACTCGATAATACCAAAACCCCGGTTGTACAGACAGAGGCCTACTTTGCGTCACTGCTATCGTTGAGCCTGGGACGAGACTCCGTCTTTTTTACGAAGGATTTCGAGAACGAAACCTTTGCGGGCGTTCTTTCGGAGTTTCGTATTTCTGGATATACACGGCAGGTTCTCCAAGGCATAGAAAAGCAGGCCATGCAGTGTGGCTTGACGTACCTGTCACTAGCTGCTTTTTCTAGGTCATTATACGCCTCATCGGCGAGTCGCTGTGCTGTAGCGCTAGCAAGCGCCATCAATCAAATCCTACAAGCTGTTGAACATCGAGTCACTGTCGACGGACGGTTTCCAAAGTCACTTCTCAAGCTTCAATCCACCATCAAAGAGGCCTCCGTGATTCTTCGTCCTTTGAGAGATCTTGCTGCCCGGATGCCATCTGAAATTTCCGACGAGGATGTGTTGACATTGGTTTTCCAGGAGGCTTCAAGTCTTGAATCTAGCGAAGCGTACGTCCGAGACACGCTTTGTGAAATACTGCAACGCGTTTCAACCCCATGGATTGAAACGATTGAAGAGTGGCTTGGTACACGCCACGAAGTTGGCCTGCCCTTCACAAAGTCGAGCATTGGGGAGAAAAGGGGGTTTGTCAAGGTCGATGTGGAAGTTTTCACGAATGATTTTGGGCGAGAAGTTGAAGATGTGGATTTCCGATTGGTCATCGACAAGATTCCGTCTTTTCTGCCCCTGGATGTTGCCGAGTCCATATTCGAGACAGGGAGGAATTTGCGGTTCATCAGAGCATTTCATCCAGATCATCCATTGTCGCAGCCTGGAGCCATCTCGTCCAACCAACCTCCCGAGGCTGAATGGCAGTTCGATTGGGATGCAATTCTGCGTCTTGAGAAACGTGTAGAGCAGTACATGAAGAACATGTTGCTCACGCTAGAGCGCAGCCGCTCAGGCTCAGTTCAGCCCAGTATACCACTCAGCTTTGGTTTGAAAGGGTCACCACGCAAGATTGAGATGAATCTTTTGGGGCTAGATCAGGACATGATGGAGCAGCGCTTGCTAGAGTCCATCAAGTATCTCGATCAACCCCTGTCAACACAATCACAGTCACATGATGATTCTCTAGGTCGTCTGGTAAGCGCGAGGCTTTCCAGAGGTGATGAAGAAGACGCAGCTTCTTCCGATAACACTCCACACTGGTCACTGGTGGCTCTTCTATCCTTCGGCGGCATTGCATCCGCGCAGGCACAAATTGTCAATCGCGAAAGCTTGCGTCTACTGTTTGAGAAGCATAACCTTCAGGCGCATCTGGACTTGCACCGAGATTTCCATTTATTGCGGAATGGCTTATTCTGCAGTCGTCTATCGCACGCCTTATTCGACCCGGATCTCGCAACGGCTGAGAGGCACGCCGGCGTGGCAATGCAAGGGGGCATCATGGGTCTCCGTTTGGGAGGGCGAGACACATGGCCTCCAGCAAGCTCTGAACTTCGCCTTGCCCTCATGGGGGTGCTTCATGAAGCATATGAGGCAGGTGGAGGAAAGTCGTCGAAGGTGAAAAAGATGGGCTCAGACGGCCCTGTTCTACCGGGAGACCTGAGTTTCGCAGTGCGTGACCTGTCGGAGGAAGAAATTGACAAGTGCATGGATCCAGACACCCTCGAGGCGCTCGATTTCCTGAGATTGTCCTACACCACTCCGCCGGAACTAACGTGCATAGTCACATCCCTTCATCTCATGCACTACGATCGCATATTCAAGCTTCTCTTGCGCACTCTGAGAATGCTTTATGTCGTAAATCAGCTACACCGGGACACCAACAACTCGCGCTCAAATGCGTGGTGGCTCGAAGACAACGCATCTTATCGTTTTGTCCGAGAAGCACAGCATTTCGTCAGCAGCATCGCATCATACTTTCTGGACAGTGGCATTGCCCTTCCATGGCAGGCCTTCGATCGTAAATTAGACGGTATTCGGACAGAACTCAGCGGGCGTGGCCCATGTACTGGAGACAAGGCAACGTTCAGCCCTAGCCCGACTCTGGTGCGAGACATGCACTCATTGGTGCTGGAGCGAGTCCTGTTTGCGCTCTTCCTGCGAAAGCGTCAACAATCCGTGCTGAGGCTTTTGGACGAAATCTTCACTATCATACTGGCATTCGCCAAACGATGGAGATTACAGGCGCTTGAGAAGGTGGACGAGGGTGCAGACCGACTCGACCCCGCGAAGCCTTATGCGGAGCTCAGGAAGAAGCTGCAGGTGTTTATCACAGTCTGTAGGGGTTTATCCGAGAAAGCGAGAGCCAGTGGTAAGAAATCTGCGGCGGCTGGCATGGTCGAGGATTTTGGGATTGGCGACGACAGCTTGATTGCCCAGTTGTTGACCAAGTTGGATCTGGGTGATTATTATTGCAGGCACTGAGCGAGTAGCCTTATTCACATGACCACGGTGAATGGAATGATATATACACGATGATATTTGAGATGAATGTTGGACCAGTGGACTGTGAAATCCACCATTTTGTGCAAAAGCGTACGTAAAAATCTACGCCCCTCAACGCCCCCTCAACGCGTCTTCCGTTTTGGTGGAGACACTAATTTGCGCGACGTGAACGTCAACCTCTCGCAGTCGCCTCACCTGTTGAATGCGTTGTTCTTGCGACCAGAAAAGTTCCCGCTTCAACCTTGATTCGCACCGCCCTGTTTGTAAAGCAGAGGAAACAGAAACAACATGGCGCGCCCGAGTGTAGCGGCGCGCAACCTGTCCTTGATGGAAGAGCTGGAAAAGCTTGAGCAGTCCATCACGTTGACCTTGCAAGGTACGTACCATGGCGGCACCAGACAGCTTCGACTGACCCCGTTGCGATAGAAATCGATCACAACTTTAGTAAAGCGCATAGAGTCGTCACGACGAGCATATTACCAGTTGTAGAACAGTATGGGGAACGTTCTCGAGCTGTGTGGGAGGCATCCAAGGTACGTCTTCTATCACGGGCGCAGGCTCAAAACGCAAGCTGGCACGGAGAGAGCTAGCTAGCTAACCTGCAGAGGTGAAAAATTCACACAGTTTTGGAAACAATTCTTCGAGGCGTCGGCCAATGTTTCGCTGTCCGGCTATGAGGAACTTGCCGACGACGACGAAACCACCGTCATGGAGGAAAGCACGACGATGCGGGACGAAACGACTGCCGACTACAACACCGCGGCGGCCCACGGGGAATTTACAGCAACACCGCCTATGGCTGGGGATGCAACGATGGATGCTGATGAGTCGCTGCTAGATGATGCAGAGCTTTCGGGTAGTACCCCTCGTCCGCCAGCGACCAAGACCATCAAGGCAGACATGTCGGATCGCGGAACGCCCTTTGACACCATGAAGCGCGAGATGAGGAACGAGGAGGAAGACACCACGGTGTTGCAAGACGACCAAGACTCGACGGTGCTTTTCGCGCAACGAACGGCCCAATTACCGGACATGTCCATGACCCCGAGGGGTCAACAGGATGGCCATACAGCTGAGCAGCAACCCTCGGCGAGACGTAACAAGGATCCTCTACTTCACCGCGTTCTGGACAAGAATTACCGAGTGCAATCTACACCACACAGACCAGGACTTCGCATTTCTCCACTCAAGAAGGAAGACGGCAAGAGGAAGGACAAGGGAAAGGAAAAAGGAAAAGCCTCGTGGCAGGAAGATGATGATTCCTTCATGTCATCGCCCGAAATGGCGCCTCCAACATTGCGCAGTGAAGTGTTCATGTCGCCATACAAGCTCATGGCGCGTCAGCGGGTGGCCGCAGCGTCTCAGGGTCCGAGAACTCCCGGGGTGAGTGTGCAGACGCCGGCCAAGGGGAAAAATTCGCGGGGTGTATTCTCATCTACCGCACGTCGTAGAGCTGTGGTCGAGGGTGAGGGCGAAGCCGGCTCAAGCACCGGGAATGAGGCAACATCACGAGGAAGACAAAAACATGAGATTGACTGGGAGAGTGACAAGGATGACGACGACGAGGATCTGTATGCGGGCATGAGTCCGCCCAAGACGATCCAGTTCGCGTTGCCGCCGTCCAAATTGCTACAGACGCCAGGTAAGGTTTACGTGTGTGATGAGAGATTCGAAAACTGCCGGGCTTCTTCCGAGAGAGGGAGGCGTGAGAGATTGTTGGCTAACTTGATCGGATGTGGCAGCTCGAGAGGCGAGTCGGAGGATTGTGGATGATATCTTGATGGATGCAGGTGCGGATCCGGAGTCGTCCGAGTATAGTCCGACGATGGTGAAGATGAACGAGGATATATTGAATGATAGCTTCTAGGTTCATCGGGAGAGGCATGGCGGTCACGTGTCATTCACATTGTTTAAGTAGAAAGACGGTGACGGAGCGGCACTTGCTGCACCTGACAATGTGGGAGGGAACTCGACATTTTGCGTCTCGGCCAGGAACTCCCAATTTCAAAGATCCACCACTGGCTGACTGTTTACCGGTTTACCATGGACGGTGAAGCACGAGATCCACTAGCCGTGAGTCGATGGTGCCAAGCAAGCAGCCATGGTGATCGAACGTCTCGATTGTCCGTTGTCCGGGCGTCAAGTCAAGTCTGATTGATAGCCCTGGTGGGAGAAAGAAAAAAAAATCAACGTCAACCAGTAAACGAGGCGCAGCAGCCGTTTTTGTAATACATACGGAGAGTATGACGGAGCACCTAACTGGAATGTTGCGTAACGAGGTACGTACTCTTGGCGCGCGTTGAATTGACACGACCCATAAAACTGACCCCACCTACCCACCCGCCTTATCGATAGACCGAACCCGTCTGCCATGGTCAAAAAATTTCTTAGAGCTGGACAACGTCGTCGGCCATCTGGCAGCGCACATGGTGCAGAGGAAGCGCAACCATGGAGCAACTTCACAAACCGCATCGCAAGTCCAAGGAGAAGAAGAAGCATACTGGAGGTAAGGGTCACATGCTTTTATGAAGAAGAAAACAACACGTTCAAGACGGGCACTGACAGTGGCGCAGAAAATAATCCCAAAGCTTTTGCCTTTTCCAAGCCGGGAAAGTTGCAAAAAGCCGCAGCAAGGTCCCAAGATGTATATTTATCCACATTTACCAGTACCAAAATTAGCGCAGATGGTTGACTAGGGCTCTTCTTCTAGATCAAAGAAAGACGTCTTCACGTACCGCTCGTCGACCGACTTCCCGATGAAGCTCCTCCTCGCCTCGTGGCCATCGTCGGACCTCCCGGCGTTGGTAAGACCACTCTGCTCAAGTCAATGGTCCGAAGATATACCAAAGAGACAATCTCAGACCCCCAAGGACCGATTACCGTCGTTACTTCGAAAAAGCAGCGCTTGACATTCGTTGAATGCCCCAATCAGTTGGAAGCCATGGTAGACATCGCCAAGGTGGCAGACATCGTGCTGCTCATGATTGACGGCAACTTCGGTTTCGAAATGGAAACCATGGAATTCCTCAACATTCTGGCCGCGACGGGTATGCCGGGAAATGTGTTTGGTATTCTGACGCATCTGGACCTCTTCCGCAAGCCCCAGGCCCTGAAGGATGCCAAGAAGAGATTGAAACGAAGACTTTGGACTGAACTGTACCAGGGCGCTCACTTGTTCTACCTCTCAGGAGTCATGAATGGGCGATATCCCGACCGTGAGATTCACAATCTTTCTCGATTCGTGTCCGTCATGAAGAACCCTCGACCGCTGATCTGGCGCAACAATCACCCATACACAATCATCGACAGCTTCCGTGACATCACGCACCCAACAAAGATCGAAGATGATCCCAAATGCGATCGATCAATCGTCTTGTCAGGCTACCTCCGAGGCACAAATTTTGCCTCGCAAGGACAGCGAGTTCATGTCGCAGGTTTGGGAGATTTTACTGTGGCTAATATGGAGATCCTGCCTGATCCCTGTCCGACCCCATCGATGGAGCAAGCTCTGGCGAAAATTGCTGGCAAGACTGGGCGACGACGACTGGACGAGAAGGAAAAGAAGTTGCACGCGCCCATGTCAGATCGAAGCGGCCTTAAGATTGATGGTGATGCTATCTGGATTACGAGAGAAAAGGGCTTCAGCTTCAACAAGGATGCAGAGGATGTGGAAAGAGGCGAAGGCGAAGAAATGATTGTAAATTTGCAGGGTGAGCGACGACTGCTCGGTCAAATGGAGGACGGTGTACAACTCTTCTCTGGTGGCCAGAAGATCAACGAAGTGGCGGATGAGGAAGATACCGGGCGAAAAACGCAACGGCGTGCTCGGCTCGCCGAGCGTGATGAGGACGAGAATGAGGACATGACCGATGAGGATGATGAGGTTGAGGATGAAGGCTTTGTCAGCGGAAGTGGAGATGAGGATTCAGACGGAGAGGTCGAGTTCGATGAGGACAAGATGGGCAAGATTTTCCGCAAGAGTGCCGACAAGTTCAATGAAGAGGACGACGTCGCATTTGCCGACAGCGACTCAGATCTCGGTTCATTATCAGGCGATGAGGAGAATGAGGAAGCAGAAGAGCAAGAAGAAGAAGACGACGACGACGACGACGACGACGAGGCGACAGTTGACTCTGATGAAGAGGAAGCTGCCATGCGGTGGAAGAATGATCTGGCTGGAAAAGCTCGCAAGCTACATGGCAAGCGACGGAAATTTCACACGGGAGATCTAGCCAGGTACATCTATGATTACTCTATGACACCAGAGGAAGCTCTGAAGCGATGGAGAGGCGAAGAAGAAGGGTCTGAAGAGGAAGACATTGAGAAGTCAGATGATGACGACGACTTCTTCAAGAAGTCGTCGCAGGAGAAAGAAGATTCAACAGAAGACCGCTCAATACCGTTATACGACTACGAAGACTTAGCAGCTAAATGGGCAGAGCAAGATAACTTGGATAGTCTGCGTCGAAAATTCACAAGCACAGACCTGGGAGGAGATGTTGATGAAGATGGTGGAGATGACGATGATTTTGATGGGTTTCTAGATGGAGATGATGATGACGAAGGTGACGGCGTCTTCCAAGATCTGGAAGCCGAGGACGCAGGGCAGACACAAGCAGAGGCAGCAGACGATATTGCCGCCGAGCGAGAAAAAAACGCCAAGCGTAAAGAAGAATTAAAGCAGCGTTTTGAGGAGCAAGATCGAGATGGTTTCCTCAACGACAAGGCCAACGCCCGCAGAGAAGGCGGCGACATCCACGAGTACGGCGAAGACGACTGGTATGACGCGCAAAAGGCCGCGATCCAGAAGCAGCTTGATGTTAATAAGGAAGAGTTTGAGAAGCTTGATGAGCGCCAAAGAGCCGCCGTCGAGGGCTACCGCGCCGGCAAATACGCCAAGCTGGTTCTTGAAGGTGTCCCTGCCGAGTTTGTATCCAAGTTTAACGCCCGTCTTCCTATTATCGTCGGCGGCCTGACTCCCACCGAAGACCGCTGGGGTTTCGTGCAAGTGCGTATCAAGCGTCACCGTTGGCACAAGAAGATCCTCAAGACCAACGACCCTCTTATCCTGTCCCTGGGCTGGCGACGCTTCCAGACTATGCCTATCTACAGCACGACTGATTCTCGCACGCGTAACCGCATGCTCAAGTACTCCCCTGAGCACATGCACTGCTTCGCCACATTCTACGCTCCCCTTATTGCCCCTAACACAGGCTTTGTCTGCTTTAACTCATTCTCGCCCTCTAACGCGGGCTTCCGCATTGCCGCCACAGGCACTGTCCTCAGCGTTGACGAGTCTACCGAGATTGTTAAGAAGCTTAAACTCACGGGCACTCCTTACAAAATCTTTAAAAACACAGCCTTTATCAAGGATATGTTTAACTCGTCCCTTGAAATCGCAAAGTTCGAAGGCGCCTCGGTTAAGACCGTCTCGGGCATCCGCGGCCAGATTAAGCGCGCCCTATCCAAGCCAGAAGGCCACTTCCGCGCTACCTTTGAAGACAAGATCCTCCTCAGCGACATCGTCTTCCTCCGCGCCTGGTACCCCATCAAACCCCACCGCTTCTATAACCCGGCCACCAACCTCGTGGGCTGGCAGCCCATGCGTCTCACCGGCGAGGTTCGCCGCGACGAGAACGTCGCCACGCCCCAGCTCAAGAACAGCCAGTACCGCAAGATTGAGCGCGAAAACAGACACTTCAACCCTCTGCGCGTGCCCCGCGCCCTCGCCGCCCAGCTACCCTACAAGTCGCAAATCATCACCACCAAGAAGCAGAAGCGCGAAACCTACATGCAGAAACGAGCCGTCGTCTTGCCCAACAACTCGGAGGAGAAGAAGGCCCGCGCCATCATGCAGCAGCTGCTCACTGTTCGCAACGACGCTGCTGCCAAGAGACGCGCCAAAAAGGCCGAGAACCACGCTGCCTTCCAGAAGAAGCTTGCTGATAATGAAGAAAAGAAGGAGGCTAGAGAAAAGAGAGAGTCCAAGGACTTTTGGCGCAAAAATGGGAGAAAGCGTGGCGCGGCTGAGGATAATGCTGCTGGTGCTGGTGCTGGCGGCGGCGGCGGCGGCAAGAGGAGGAGGTGACCTGGGTAGAACGGAGTCAAATGGAAAGAAAATTGTGTATATTCATTTTTGTCGAAAGGGATGGTGGAACGAACAATAACTACAACATTTGTTTTGAAACTACACGCGATACTTGAAACCCATAAACGTCAGTCTGCAAGTTTCAATCAACCAACCACTTGTTAAACAAAATAGGACCCGATAATAATCAATTTTTTTTTCTTGTTGCCAGACAACCTAGTGAGGGTCGGCGGAATTGTATGTGGAATGATGAGCTTGTGGAAGCTTAGGCAGACCACCATGTTTTAAATGTCATCACACCTACAAGGGAGGCTAGCGAGCCAAGGCATACAAATGTATTTGCAACATACTCTCTCAACACTCTCTCGTCCTATGGACTTCGACGCAGGCCCAATAGTAAAATAACCCTTCATCCTTGTCTAAGCTAGCCAGCGAGAAGACGACGACATTCATACATGCATCCTTTAAAAGGCGGCCTCACGTTTTGGTTGAGTACCAACCGCCGCCAAAAATATTCTTTCCCGCAATCTCCCATCACAGGCAACACGTTCCATTCCGTCGCTGCCTCATCGAATCATCTTCGTCCACTTCGTTTTGCAAACTCGTTCTTGAGCGTCTCCCACAAGAGCGTAATGAATGTTCCAGAGGGAAACCCGAATTCCAACTTTGTCCAGCCCGGTCGACGAAGAAAAGATGTACGCCCCATTGAAAAAAAGCACGTTCAAAGCACCATCTCCGTAGTCTCATGCCTTGTTCGCTTTATCTCGTGTACATGTGGAATTTGTTGTAATGAGCCACCTAGGAAGCAATCAAAGGTTCCGCTTCAATGACAGGTTCTGTGGGAACTGGGCCCTCGGGTTCAGCAACCTTCTTCAAATTGGGCTCCTCGGTAGGGGCAACGGGAAACTCGGGCTGCTTGACAGGGGCAGCAGAGGTAGGCTGTTTGGGAGAAGGAACAGGAGAGGGTGGGGTGGCGCCGCGACCACGCAGCATCTCCTGAACCTTTCCAGTGTAATCACCAGCGTATTGCTTGCCCACGGAGGTGATGTGATCGGCCTGCTTCTGGGCGACGCTTCGAAACTGGGCAGTCTGAGCATTGATTGCATCAGAAGCGTTCTTGAGGTGGTGATCAATCAGCTCCTGGTTGGAGGCGTAAACCAGGGGCACGAAGAAGGCTACCGTGGTGGCAATAATGGCAAGGCCCCAGTACGGCACGAGCTTTACGAGATGATAAGAAAGGAAGGCAGTCACACAGGCCTGTTCATTTCGCATCAGTTAGCAGCAACAAAATAGGGTTTGGTTACGAGTGCAAGGCTTACCGCGGCAGAGGCACCGACGTTCTCAACGAAAAGAATTCTCTGGGCTTCGATGACAAAGAAGTTGATGAGCTCGTGAACGTCGCCAATAAAGCTGTCGATGGTAGGTCGCGAGATGGTAAGGTATCGGCGAGGGCGCATCTGAGTGGCCAAGCCGTGGCTGAGGACGGCCTTACCAGCGATTTCAGCACCGACAGTCACGGAGAGAGCCATGGAAGACAGCTTCAAAGCCCAGCGGATTACGTCGAGGTATCTAGCCACAAAGATAAAGGAGACAATCGAAGCGTATGCAATGGTGGAGGCACCTAGATGGTGAGAGACATGTCAGTGGCCCGCTGACCAATTTGCCCATATTTGCTGGCTATGACGAGATCGACTCGAAGCATCACTTACGAGGGTTCTTCCATGACAGAAGCTCTGAAAAGAAAGAGTGGTAGTGCGTGAGGGGCTGGCCGGTGGCAGCGGGGTTGACGGGAGTCCTTCGAGATGCAGCGAGATTGGAGAGCTCAGCCTGAGTCTTGGCCTGCTGGTCCTTCACGTTTTGAGCAACGGGACCTATTCAGAGAAGCAGAGCGGGTCAGCCTTGAGCAAAGGGGGAAAATCGAGTATTTGCGGTTTAAGCACGGGAGTGACGTCCAAAAAAAAACTCACCGTTAGTGACAGAGTCATAGGCAGCAGTCGCATCTGTAGAAATCGGGTCAGGATATTGTGTCGTCATCATGGCAATAGCTGCATGAGGTGGTCACGTATCAGGGTACTATAGCTCGGGTTAGCGACTCGGGCATCGGGTATGACGAGGCGTGCCAGAGGAAAAGTGCAAAACAACCTTACTGGTCTTGGTGGTCTCTAAGAGAGAACCACCGTTAGGAGTGGTATCAGCCATGGCGATGATTGGTAAATATGCGATTTGTGTAGTTTTTGCAATGGTTTTTTTTTTCTTCTTGAAAATGTGTGGTTTTTTCCCTTCGTGTAGAAGTTGAACAGGGGTCGGGTCGCGAGATTTTGGTATCTAAGGGGTAGTGGGCCAAAGTGTAAGCGACAGAAGCTTCAAAGCTCAAAAATCGGCAAGCTATGTAGCCCTCCAGGATCAGTTAGGTGGAGAGATAGTCCTCCAGTCTGTACAGTGACGCAGATGACGAGGGAGAGATGGAGAGATGCAGAATGCAGAGATGCAGCAGAGAGGAGCAACAGGGTCAAGATGACTAGGACTAGATTCAGAACCGAAAATAGGGAAGAGGTAGAGAAAAATGCACTCTTGTCGTACCTGTGAGATGCAACCGAAGTTGTTGAGTTGTTAGGGAGGATTAGATCCTGTTTTGAGGGGTAGGAGTAAGAGCGAAGGAGAAGCAAGAGGAAGGAAGCACGGAATGACAGTTGGCAAAGGGAAAGAGGAAAATGTATGACGGAGGACGAATGACGGAGGAGTCAGGACGGAAGACCGGGATAAGAGATATCGATATCAAATCAAATCAGAGCAGAGTCTGAGTCTGAGTGACTGGGCGACTGACTACATGTACTCCGTACGGCTACGACTATTACGAGTGTACGCACACAGTGTGTACCGTACCTACACCACACTCACTGCTCCTCTACGACGAGTGGACCCAGGGGGAGACGGCAGTATTGTGCTTTGTGGCTGCCATGACCTTATCAGCGTCCGTAAGTCTGGCATGGGCGATGCATCAAGATACACTGATGAAGCAACGTTGAAAATTCATGTCCTGAAAGACGAAGGCGCAAAAAATCATGTGCCAACAAGAAAAGAAAGCAAGACGAGAACAGGAGTTGTGGGGCCCCTGACAACCAGTGACGATGCGAATCGGTGTTCCAAGCTCGCAAGCTCAGACCAGGCGGCTGGCAAGCTACCTGGCAGCTGGCATGACTGGGCACGGGACTCGGACGACCACGTCTTCTTGTCAAAGTCAAGCTTGTCCATTTCGCTTCGTTCATGGCATGTCATCCATGCCCACCATTACCTAGAGTTGTTGTGATTATACTTGAACGCGTTTTCTCATAATCCGCGGGAAGCTAGCTCTACCTCCTACTTTATTGCACAAAGCACATGTATAGTTAGTTACCTTTGCTTTCCACTGGTTTCGATGAATAACATGTGAGCCTCCTCTACATCATGCCTACCTCACTCATTCCCCATTGTGTGTGTGTGTGTGTGTGTGTGTGTGAGTGAGTGAGTGTGCAAATTAATCAACACAACCTGCATTCTAACTTCTATGCCGTTATACCATCCGCCTCACTTCGCCAACATTTCGCAGCATTTATTAGCCATCACAGGCCGCCGCAATGAGAGTCCCATCTAACGATTTGACTCCTTCGACGCATGATACTATGGCTCGCTCGCATGCAAATGCAGCCACAATGAATTATATACAGAAATATGCGGCATCAAGACGGAAAAAAAATAAACGAACACGGTGTTCACCCCAGCGTGATGCATCAATTTCGAAAAGGTGAGAAGAAAAAGAAGAAGAAAATAGAACCACCCTGGGTACGCTGCCAATCCATCGGCTTGTGAAAATCAATCAGCTTCATTCATCGCGATCATCTCCTCCATCCCCAAAAGCCTGGAGATGTGGCTCCCGTTGTCGCCGCGGGCTTAGCAACATGGTCAGCAGGTGGTGTTGTTGCTTGTCCCGTGAGTCGACCGAATACTGCCATGGCTCCGAGGGAGTTTGATGCTGTCAAAGAACCGTGTGACTCTGATGGCGGCAAGCCATGGGCTTTCCGGAGTGCCTCAAGCTTCTGCTTTGCTTCCTCGGCTTCTTGCTTTGCCGTTGCTTCGGCCGTCTTGGCCTGAACCAGTTCCAACAGCAGTGTTTCGTGTTCGCTGGGTGAGGTGTCTAATTCCGAAGAACAACCAAGCGCAGTCGCATGGCTCTGCGGCAGGGACGATATCCTCTTACTATAGCCCGGAGCCTGTGATGGCGTGGATTTGCTTCGCCCGAGTTTGAGCTCCCGTAACCCACCATTCTTTCCCTTTCCTGCCCAATCCGCATCAACGTCACGATGATTGGGCTCCGAGGCTGAGCTGCTAGATACTCTGGCTTTCATGCCATGAATCTGCTTTTCCAGCCGTTGCTTGTCTTGATGAAGCGACTTCACGTGTCCATGTCGCTCCCGCAATTGTTCTTTCAAAGCACAAACTTCTTGGTCCATGTCATGGATACGCCGGCTCAGGTCTTGCGAGTGAGAGACTGCAATGGCGAGCTGGTTCTTTGTATTCAGCAACTCATCTCGTAGCTGAGACTTTGATTGCACCATGGACGATCGATGCTTCTTATCCTGAACCGCGAAGCGGTTCTCAACCCGGTCCAAAAGCTCAGAAAGGTCCTCCGTTGAGGGTGGTTCATCGTCATTTTCAGCCGTAGTCTCTATGGTTGGCCCTGGCTCTTCAATTGTCGGTGTGACATCACTGTCATCTCCCTCGGCAGGAATCGTCGTTCTGTGTCCATCGTCAACATCCGCGGAAGTGGCTGACTCGTCGTCCTCTGCCTCGTCATTATTAGTCGCCCGCTTTCGCAGACCGTCCAACAACGATCGAACGGCTTTTCGATCTTCTTCCCGCTCCTCTTGTTCAGATTGTAACTGGTTGACCAGAAGAGCGTGATCACGTTGCATTTCGCTCAGGGCCATCAGAAGATCCTCAATTTGGCTATGTAAGTATCTCTCATCTGTATTTTTAGTGTTCGCTCTCGATTTCGGCCCCACCGGCGTCGACTCACGACTAGCCAAATCGTCCTCTGTGTTCGCCGAATCTCGAGATAGAGTGCTGGCATCGGTTGAGGATGAACTCGTGATACTTGCAGAGCTTGCTTCCATCGAGTTCAGTGTGGACGCTATACTCTGTTTCGATGTGCTGCGACGAAGCATACTGCGTGGCCGAGCAGGTGTCACAGACAAGCCAGGGGTCAAGTTGTTGCTCTTGCTGGACGAGGCCCAAATACGTCCTAGAAAGCGGCTGGCAGCGGTGGTTATGTCGGAAGCTCGTGCCACGTTCGCGGTGGCAACCAGAGACTCTTTGTGCGCTTGCTCCAACTGTGAAAGCTTCTCTCGTGTCACAACGCCCGTCAGGCTCGCAAAGTCCTGGACGAATTCATCGGCGTTGTAGTGGTAGCAGTCCCATAGCCCACGAGACAACAGAAGTTGCATTACGTCTTCCAGCTCTGTGCAGGCAAGCAAACGGGCCTCGTTCTTCCTCATGAGTGACAGAGCAACGCGCATCAAGGTTTCCGAGGCTCCCTCGGCAAAAATAACATCATATATCCGGAAGAGCATGGGTAACGGACATGTGACGGCGAAGAAGCTGAGGAACCATTGCGAAACATATGCAGTCTCGACCTGAAGCTCCTCAAGGTGGCTGGAAAGCGCAGGCAGATTGGCCCGCAAGAGTTCGCGGAATTGATAAATGCGGACATGTAACCCGGACAAGTCAGGAAGAAAACACTCTCGTAAATCATACTTCTCCATGAGCCTATCATTGATTACAACGTCAGTAATTTCCACGCGCCAACCACGAAGCCTGTGTGTCTACAAACTTACCGAACAAGGACGCAAAATGCCTGCTTGTCGGGCATGTGCATCAACAATGGCCCTACAAGAAAAGCGAGGCCTTGACAGTAACCTATTTTGGTATCATAAAGGCTGAATGACTTGAGCACTCTCCCAAGCATGCGCTGCCCATCACCGTCAGGATCACGGAACATATCAACGCCAGGAAAGCTTCGCCCCAAATCTTTGCCAATAAGAAGTTCGTAAGGGCTTGATTCCCCGCAGAAACGCTCATATTGTTCCTCGAGGACAGCATCACGAGCACCAGACATGCTCTGCCATACAACTCCTCGCAAGGGCGGTGGTATTCCTTTGCGGATCTTGTTAGATAGAAGAGTGGGTAGACGAGCAGCAGTTTGCTGGTAATCCTTGACAAGAGCGGCATAGAATTCTAAATCAGTCATCGGAGGTGGCGGTAGCATGGAGTATCGGAGGGCTGAGGATGTTGGCCCGTTGACCATTTTGCGCAACTGGGCCATGGAAGGCGGTCGTGGTTTGTTTGACGAGAGCTTTTCTACAGCTTGCACCTTGACACTCTTGGGATTCGTAGCCAGTTTTGCGTTTTCCTGCTCCAAGCGCGCCAGAAGAAGAGCCGTTGACTGTTTGGATGTTAGCATGAATCATGACGGTCACGAATAGGACGTTCAGGTCCAGCCAAAAAAAAAAAAATAATTGAAAACCCACATTATCGGTTTCCTCGTCCTTTGTTTGCTCATCCTCGGTTTTTTCCAGCTGTTCCCAATTGACTTCTTCGTTATCATCGGAAGAGTCGGTTTCATTGCCGTCAGCACCGCATTGCCCCAACTCATCTCTGAGGCTGCGATTAGCTTCGACAATTGATACAGTGGCTTTGGTGTTCAGTGGTTTAGATAACCTGTTATTGTGCTTTTCATCGGGTGTCCCGGTGTCATTTGACTCATCTTCCACATCTACTTGTTCTTCTTCCGGTACAGTCGAGGCAATGCTTCCCAGCCTGCAGTTCGTTACGGCAGTAGTCGTGTCCAAAGTGAGGGATGATGGTTCTGAAAGTCGTACGGTGACCATGGAGTCATGGGCCATGTTGGGAGCTTCCGCCTCTGTTGCTTGGATTTCGTGGATTTGGTCGGAGTCTCCCGTCTCCTCGGGTTTTATTTTTACTGCCTTGGCCAGGCCTTTTGTCGTCTCGTCGGTCCCCGTGATTTGATCCGCCTTTTCGGGTTCGACTTGTTGATGATTCTTTTCATCCGTATTATCTTGGCTATCGACCGATACCGAGTCTCGTTTGGTGGCATTTATGTCGGATGGACGATCAGGCTGGATTTTCAGGTCGTCCGAGTCCATTGCCTGTGTCTTGAACGACGAACATGTAGACGACCTGGAGCTGGAATGTGTCATGCTGGTCGACGACGCCAGTTGCAATCCAGCGTGGAGGCGGTTGGGGCGAGGTCACACCTGACAACGACAAGAGCCCACTTTCCTTCGCTTGTTCTGCGTCAGAAGTAGGTGATAGATAGTCCAGTGCGACTGACTACTGAGGCCTGGCTACGCCGAAGCAAGCAGTGGGTGAGGAGACGTTGATGGAGTCTTGTCGTTTCATCGAGGGGGTTCCGTAATGGCTGAGACAACCCATGCCAAAATTGCACCACGATCCCTTGCCAGCGAATTACTCGCGGAAGCGGATACCCATTGACAGTGTTTTTTTTTTTTGATACAACCTCACAGCAGCACTCCGTATTGAGTAGCGAGCGAAGTAAGATGTACGGAAGGGGGAAAAAAAAGTATAACGGGTTAGGAAACGGCAGGGTCAGACTCGGGACGGATTATGGACTGCCACGACTGCTTGGCATGGAATGGCTTGTGGAGAAACAATGGTGCAAGCCGGGGGAGGAGATGAGAGAAGGAGAGCGAGTACTGTATGTTGCGAGCGAGCACTTGTTGCAATGCAAGTGCTCGCATGGAACCCTGGCTCTAGCAGTGGACGCGAGATTTCCGGGGTGCCAATGCTTCCCACTGACTTTCACTTTCACTTTACATTCTCAATGGAACAACTGCGAAAAGCACCTGGGGAAGTACGGATTAGGTCCCTTGGTATCCAGCAGGCGATGGTCTCGGACGTTCATAACCGATAATCGCCTCATGTGATGTCAAGTATGGAAAGGGGTCGTTGTTGCCAAACAGGATCGCGGCCATCCGTTCATCAACCATGTTCGCCCTTTTTTTTTTGTGCTTCGTGGTCGTTCACAACTGATTGGTCAATGAATGCAGGTGCCAGACTGCTGGTCGGCCGGCTGGGCGCGAGAAGCGGACCATGCCTATTTGGCTTGGGACGGCGTTCAAGGGGCAGGGAAAGGGAAGAAGGGGTCAGTCAACTGGTATTTTCAGGACGGCATCCTCGCGTGTGATTTGCCAGCCAGCCAGCCAGCCCCTGATGCACATGAACGCACATGAACGCCACACACAGAGCAGCATTTCCAGGTCCCGGTCGTGGCCGTCCATCGCGTCCATCGCCCGTCAGCCGTTGTGAGCCGCCCGCATCAACTGGCCTGGCCAATGCATCCATCCTCTGTTCTTCGAGATTGACGGTTGTTCTTCGGGGGCACCTGAGCAATGGAGCCCCTCGCTCTCTCCATTCCACAACACTGAAGCCGATGTCGATGAGTCGATGACAATTGGTAAAGTGACCTCTTGTGGCGCGAGCTTGGATCCAGGTAGCTTCAGCCACTTTTTGATCTGGCTCAACTACCCTACGATTCCATCAACCCCAATGATCTGATGTCCTTTTCGCCTCTTCTTCCCACCGAGCTGGCTCTATTCTTGTCGGCTGGCGCATAGACTGTAATGTAGAGAGTTTTAAGAGCATCCATTTCGTAACATACGAATGATGGATCACGCCGTGACCTTGTCACTTTGATATATTATATAATATGCATCAGGACACGACCTTGAAACGAAAACTTACATGATAACGACTTGTTGATAGAAGCGGAAGCGAAGAGAACAAGATAGGCATCCGCGTGAGGCGCCACAGGGTCTCGCAGTCTGCTCGATTGAGCACCGAACATATTTGTAGAAGGTATTCGCACTCGCACACCGCCAGACCGGGGTGAAATCAAGTCACTTCAACAAGGGTTGCCCAAATAGGGGTGCCAGCGGCACACCCAATGGTGGACGTGGATGTGGCATGTGTGAGCACCTTATCCTTTCATCACGCCCATCTAGTCCATCTCGGAATTGGCGTTGGATGATGAAGGGTGTCATGCGTTGAATCGGACGGACGTGCATCGTTAGCTCGGTCTGCATGTCTTGTTATGCAACCACTTTTCGGGTCATGACGGCGGACATGGCAGCACTATGAATGCCGCCCTCTCTATTCTTACCTATACATGTATCTAGATGTATGTACATACTAACATATTTACAATGCCCTTGCCGTAACCCTCGCGGGCAACGAGACGCGTCGCACTTGGCGCCTGACATTGCATTGTGGGGTCCCAGGCTCACCAAAATATCACCAAATGTAATTAAAGGGCTCCACTCCACGGCTCCGATCAGGGCCCATCCCATGCCCAATCCATCCAGCGCATTTTGCATGGGGCGTGATGCATTGCATGCATGCAAGCAAGCACTTTGACTGTCGCGAGTTCATGAGAGGCAATCCAGCGCAGCAGAAAGGACGCATGTACGTATGTACATGTATGTCCTGTATGTCCCGGGACAGTCGGTAGGGAGCATTGTTCATTGTTGGTGGCTGCACTGGCTTTCTGCTTGGCACATGATTGAGGCATCGCGTTGATCTGGACCAGTGACCCCCCCCTACCCTAGTGCTAGCCCCGATGCCCCGGCCACTTGTCGCAGCATTTCCGCACGTCAACGTCAACATGGAGCTGATCAGTGAGTCCTGAGTCCTGACAGCGAGGCCTGTGCTCGAGTAAGTAGCCGCAAAAGTCGATCGTCCATTTTTCGACTTTGATCATCACAACACTACTTCGTAGCCGACTTTGTTTTCCCTCCTCCCTCCTCCCTTCTCCCTTCTCCCTTCTCCCTTCTCCCATGCCCTTGCCCTCGACTTCTTTTCTCGCTTGCTCGTCTACGATCCTTGGGGATTTTCGAGAGCGACACGATCTGCGCCGTCGCTCCTCATGGCTCATCTACCCTGACGGGCGTAAACGCGGTACGCCATGACAGCCAAAGGCGAGGTATCATATGGGACCATGTTCTCCTCGCTACTGCGCCGCCCGAAGCGCGCTTCTCGTCGCGTCGACATTCACGATTTCCCCGTCTCCACCTCGTCTGTCCCACAGCGACAACGTCAATACGCGGATAGGACGCATGCCACGGCGGATTTCACCGAAGCTGATGACGATGACGAAGATACAAATGAAGAAGACCTCGTTCGATTTGACGAGGATGCTGGTCAAGCGAATGACCACGACCAAATAGACCAAGATGAGGATGACGGAGCCGATGAAGATAACCGCCACCGAGATCTACCTGTTCTTCCTCTCTTCTCGGCAACGCACCTTGGTAAATTCACACCCCCGCACCCTCTATTTGATATGATATGATTTGATTTGCATCGAGTGAACTTTGTTTCACGGACGAAAACCACCCCTTCCTTCTTGGAACCCATGTCATATCATTGCTAGCAACCTCCTTGTTGCATCTACACAACACGCTTTCCGCGCGCGAACCAAACGCTAACCACGGTACAAACTGTTGTTCATCTTCCAGATACACTTCCCATCTACAACATCACACACTCTATTCGTATAATTGTAACTGCTCGCACTGAGACTTCGCTATCATGGGATCAGCTGCGATCGCCACAAGTTTCCCAATTTCTGGTGAAACCTATGCAGCAGCAAATTCGGACCCAACACTTTTCAAGAGCCACCATATATGCCCTGATGGCAAATTGTTTGCAATTTAGCAAAGAAGGGCAGAGATATGCTGCCAATGCCGGAATCAGCAACACGAGATCCAAAGTCTGCGAGCTTCTAGCTCTTAAACTTCTCAAGGAATACTCCACGAGAGAACTGATTGATGCCCTGGCCTATGATTTCTATCCACTCCAAGGACTTCCAGGTGCACAGCCACCAGTTGCACAAAGCAGGCCGTCTGTTAAAGCGAAGCAGGCTGTGACTGCGTCGAGGACCTCTACACTCGAAGTTGCCATCCGAGCTTCTGCCAAACACTTCCTCGCCCACCCAGTGGTGGTCCAACAGCTCGAAGCCATCTGGAATGGTGCCATCACCTTCTATTCCTCCGCAGACAGTTTGCATCGCGAGTTGCCACCCACGCCCGTGATAAGCGTCAACGGATATGCCACAAAGCCGGACAACAGGACTCCGCTACTCGGGGCTCTGCCATCTAAGCCGGGCCAGTATCAGGTCCCCACCGGGAGAAGGACGGTCATGCTTTACGATCCGCGGCAGGCCTCCATGCTCAAACTTTCTCGTCTTCGAGTGCCGCGGTATCGATCCTTTCTTTCCACGCTGTCCCTGGCTGTATTAATTGGTCTTTTCCTGGCCGTACTCTCCCAAAGATCTGTGCAAATCACCGGACTGGAATTGGTCTTCTGGTTCTGGAGCGCCGGATTCATGTTGGACGAGCTGGTTGGTTTCAACGAACAAGGATTCGCCCTCTACATCATGAGCTTCTGGAATATTTTTGATTTGGGAATCTTGGTGCTGCTCATCGCATACTACTGTATGCGAGCTTACGGCGTCTTCTTGGTTGATCCCCATCAATGGAACACCATGGCCTACGACGTCCTGGCAGCTAATGCGATATTGCTTTTGCCCCGGATTTTCAGCGTTTTGGACCATTACCAGTACTTTTCTCAGCTCTTGATTGCTTTCCGTCTCATGGCCGTGGACTTGGCGGCTGTTTTTGTCCTAGTTTTGATCGTGTGCAGCGGGTTCTTTGTCTTCTTCACGTCATCCCAAGATGCCAGCGATGGTGGTGAGGTTGCATACAAGATTTTCCAGATCCTCATGGGTTTTACGCCGGCTGCGTGGGATGTGTAAGCTGGGAACGGTGTTCTTTTACGCAAGAGGAAGATGCTGACGGCTTTTAGGTGGCCTTCCTACAACTGGCTGGCGAGGATACTGATGATGATATTCCTCATCATTTGTCACTTCTTGATTGTGTAAGTGCAGCCTGGTCCATTTTATCTCGTTTCGTTGACTTTGGGGGTCCACAGTCTGACAGGGGAAAATATCCAGAACCATTCTTATCACGGTCTTGACAAACTCGTTCATGGCGATCGCTTCTAATGCCACGGAAGAGCACCAGTAAGTACAATCTCCGGCGACCTGTTCTTCCCATGAATCGAAATTAATTGGCGCAGGTTTGTTTTTGCAATCAACACCATTTCCATGGTCAAGAACGACGCCCTCTTTTCTTATATAGCACCCAGCAACATATTTGCCTGGCTGCTGATGCCGCTGCGTTATTGCATGCCCCTGAAGCACTTTGTTTGGCTCAACCGAACGATTATCAAAGTCACCCACTTTCCCGTTCTGTTCATAATTTATTTGTACGAGAGGTTCTGGCTGGCGTCGTCCATGTTCGAGCCTACAGATCTTGTCGAGAACCACGGGCGGTCGCGAAGTCGAGCAATCTCGTTTAAGGACGCGGCTCAACGCACCGCCATGTTCAGCCCCAACGTCCGAGTGCGAGAAGAGTCTGTTGCTGGCTTCCACAAAGATCGAGCTTTGGAGGAAGTGTTCCGTCGTGTGCCAGACGCGGCCACTATGCGTACTCAGCGGAGAAACGAGAGACGAAAAACCCAGACGGCGATTCGAAACTGGATGGACCAGCATGATGAAGACGGAGGACTGCCATCCACAAACTGGCCAACCGTGGATAGTAGGGCAGTGCCTGATTGGCAGAGACGGATGAGCGTGGGCTGGGAAAGGCCATCCAACCTTAGGCAGGTGTCTGATGTTCGGTCCACGGCGAGCGACCCAGCAGAGTTCATGTCCAATCCCGGCGTCTCCTTCAGTGCCAGCCACCCCAGAAGACGTGCGTCTAGAGTCGAGTTGATTGTCCCCGAGTACAAAGATCAGACCGACGCGGATGGAGACGACGAGCTGGTGACCAACGATGAGGATGAAGACGAGGTGACCAATGCCGGCAGGAGTCAACAATTTGAAAAGCACGGGGTGGAGAATGGAGGAGACTACTTCACGACGCCTAGGGCTGCTCGATCCACGATGCTAGCTTCTTCCTATGGATCATCTGCGAAGATGGCTCCTGGTCCTACTCCAACGCCACGACAGGGCCAGACAAGACGCGCCGTTCACAGTCGGACCCTCTCCACAAACACCATTCTCTACAACCCGGAGGATCCCCAGCAGCTCCAGCCTCAACCTCAACCTCAACCTCAACCTCATCCGTTGTCTGCAGCATCTCCTCCGAAAGCGAGGGCAATACCGCCGCCACCTCGTCGGTCCAACACCAGTGGTAGGAATACGGGCACGGCGTCGCCATCCCATGGAGCGCGACGCAGCTCTCCTCGAAGGTCTCCGTATCTTTCGTCATCCAAGCCCCGACCAATCCTGGCACCGCGCGGCATGGCGGAGAGCGGTGGAGTTACACAGTCTGCGATGTTGAGCCTCGCGCCTCGCGACAGGCTTCGGGAGTCCAGAAGATTGTCTTCAGTCGATCTAAGCGTGATGTCTGATCACATTGAAATCGAAGACAACACCATCGCGATGGCGGGTAGCTTTCAGACGCAGATGGCCATGGCGTTGATGAAGGACAACCGAATGCGTGGGTCAGGAGGTGATTCTGCTGATCGGGATAGGATGGGAAGGTTGGTGCTGGCACGCATGAAGACACTGGAAGAGAGTTTTGCCGACGTGATCAAGGAGATGCGAGACCTGAAGAACAGCTCAACTGCTCCACATTCGCTACGGAATTCTTCAGGAGGAGAGGAATTGAGGTCCGGAATCGGAGGAGGCAGCAGCGAGTATGACGGACCGAGGAGGCCAGGCAAAGGTGATGTGACGGCAAGGAAAGGACACGGCAAGAGACCGGCGAGCCGACGAAGCATCAAGGAACCAAAGGCTGCTGGGCTTATGACGAAGCGAGGAGACGCAAAGGGCAAGGCGAAAGATGTGGCCTTTTCGTCTGACGACGATGATGAAGGCAGCAGTGATGCAAAAGACAGCTTGGTAAAGAAGGGAGGCTCCCTATAATTGAATGGGATGAAATGGGTGGACATAGGTCGCGCGCGGAATGGAAGGTGGTTGATTCAGGCACACTGGGAGCATTTATCTGTCTGAGTATATGTACGAGCGCATTACGAGTAGGAGAGCACGAAGACGGTTTGGCGTTTTGAGCATTGGGTGGCGGGACAGGAGGAGATGACGGGCATGATTCATTTACTCAAACAGGCCACGATGGCTGTGACATTACTCCCCAACCTCCCGACCCCCCGACAGTCCAGTCGTCATGTTGTTGGAACGAGAGCGTCATAGCCGACGACGTATCCATGGCCTCGGAGTCGTTCAACACGGGCGGCAGCGAGCAGAGCATGTTTGTGACGACGTTTGGAATAGAGGAGCGCAAACATGGAATGAATCGCGTTTTTCAATGACATAAACGAATGACGAGGCAGATACTATTTATTGTGTATTGTTTGTACATTCCTTTTCCAGCTTTGATCCCGGCAACAAGGGAATATTGATCATCGTATCTGAAATTCAGGGCGTTAATTAATAAACGTTCATGAAGTTAATGAAGAAAAAAAAGGTCAAGAGATTTACCAAAAATTATCGAAATCCCGATGATCAACATGATCCATTGCGCACCCATGACTATTGTCTCTTCAAGGGGCAAGACATGGCATCATTAACGCCCCCCCCCACACCAACACCAACATTGCACCTGATTCTTCCCTGAGATAGCCACCTCCACTCATCGAGACGTCACCCCATGTTCAGCGTATTCCCCGCCCCCCTCCGGTTGTCGTCCTTGTAATCGTCCCACTCCCTGGCCTTGTACGTCTCCCTGTCCACAGCCTCCATGTCGTCCTCGTCAACCACGTTGCGCGGCGGATCCGTGCCCCCTTCCAGGATGCCCCCCCTCCGCTTCTCCTCCTCCAGATACTCGTCTATCGACATGGTCGGCAGGTTGTGGCCCGGTCGAAACACCCCCCTCGCGAGGTCGGTCCGCGAGCCAACGAGCGTGAATGGCTGCAGCGGTCTGCCCTGCTTCGAGAGCAACGGCCCGCCCCTGTTGAGGAGGCTCTTCTGGAACGGCTCGTCCAGGCGCAACGTGGGATCCACGCCTCCTCTGCTCTCCTCCTCCGCGCCTCTCCTCGGATCGTCAATCTCCTCCTCTGGCGCCATGTCCAGCATCTCCTTTTCCCGGTTCAGCGAGTCTAGTCCCTCAAAGGTCTTGTGGATCCGCCACTGGACCTCCATGAGGTATACCTGCCTGACGGCATCTTCATCCCTTTCCACGTACCCTGGGTTCCGTCTCAGTGTGTCCAGTTTCTCCCGCAGCGCCTTGTCCGCCTTGAAATTGGAGATCTTGGCCTCTCTCTTGGCCGCCGGGTCGGAGTGGCTCGGCACAACAGCAAACTTTTCCTCGTCGTCCCGATAGCGCTCTAGCATTTTTGCGTGGGGCCCAGACACGAGCGCGTACGCGTCTACGAGGGCGAGAAATCGTTCGTAGGCGTCTCTCGCCGATTGGAGGACGAGCCTGCGGTGCTTGGGGCCCGAGAAGGGCGTTCGCTGCAAGAGCTCTGCTATGGTGTGGTGGAGGACCAGGTACCGCAGCGAGGAGGTGGATGCGTCCTCGATGCCTTCGTTGGGGGAGAAGAGCGCGAGGGAGTGCACTTGCTCGACGAGAGATGCATACTGCGAGATGAGCGCCGCGAGGTCAGAACCGTACGTTGGCCATGTGGCGGGAACGGATTCGAGCTTTTGCCGCTTCGTCTCGGCTTCGGCGAGGGCTGCGTCGAGAGATTGCGGCTCGTCTGAGGCCATGGGTACGGGAGACGGGAGACTGGTAATTGCTTGTTCGTGTTCGTAATGGTACGAAATCGTTGTAAAGAAAGAGTCCAGTGGAGAAGACGGTAATCGCGAGGCCTGTGGCTCGTAGCAAAAAAAAAAAAACGAAACAAGAAATTAACAAAAGGAAGAAAGGAAGAAAATTCTTGGAAATGGGTATGATGGGATGAGGCTCCCAAAAGCATGCAGGGATGGATGGGCGTACCCCTCCACATCACCACCTCTTATCGATAAACACATCATTCCCCACCACGTCCTTTTTGCTCCCCATCTCTCTCGCCTGCCCACCTCCAACTACAAAAACTGACTGCCATCAACTGCCATCGACTGCAATCGCCGAACACGTACGTATTATCAGGGTCCATCTTTCAAGAGCAGTGAATTTAGCAAAGCTCTAGCATAACAAGACGTAGATTGTAAGCAATATACATTGAATCTGTCCAACGCCCCAAGGCCTTCTTCCCCAAACCAAACCGGCCTGTTGCACAAAACCTAGCAATAAATCACATAGCAGTACTGTGAGCAAATCTAAACGTCGCTCATCTCAAACGGATCGTCGCTCTCTTCTTGCGTTTCAGACGAGTCTTCATCCACGATCACTGGTCGCTTGGCGGCGGCGGCTCGGCCAGGGCGGCCACGGGCGGCGGGCTTGGGTTTGGGGACGGGAGACGAAGGCTCATCCAATTCATCATGTTCGTCATCATCATCATCATCATCAGAGTCGATCTGCTGAGCGCTTGCTTTGACGCCCTGGATCTTCTTTTTGGCAGCATATGCTTTGGCAGCAGGCGACAGCGTCGTGGCCTTGGGCGCCGCCCTTGGTTTCCTCGCTTCTGCCTTAGCCTTGGACGCCGCAGGCTTGGCTCGAGCCTTCTTAACCGGCGCCAGGCCGCTGTCTGCTTTCGCCACCACCGCCTTGGCCACTTGCGTCACCAGTTCATCGTCTGAATCAATCTGTTCTTGACCATCTACATGTTTCGTGGCTGTCTTGCGGGGAGACGACTTGGCAAGTAGCTCGTAGTTGGTCTCGTCGTGGCTGTCCATGTCCATCGCTGACTTGGATGGCTTTGTCTTGGGCCTTTGAAGGGTGCTCGAACCAGCATTACCATGGCTTGATTCTGGTCGATTCATAGTGTGTAAGCCAACTCGTCCGGCGTCATCCGTGGCCGACTTGGGCATTCCCTTCACCATGGAGCCGATGTCTCCCAGCAACAAGTCATCATCGTCGTCTTCACTGTCTGACGACACATCGAACAAAGTCTTTGCCTTGGACGCTGCAGCTCGTTTTGTCGGCCTCATTATCTCGGCCTCTTCTGATTGCGATTGCGATTGCGATTGCGAAGCAGATTGCGATTGGACTGGTTCAGTAGTTGGTGCGGCCGCGGGCTTACTTCGACTGAGAGCCATAAAGTCATCGTCGGAGAAGTTGTCAGACAAGTCCACAACGTCACCCTTGGGCTCCTTCTTTGTCTTTGAGCTAAACATTTCGGCAAATCTTTGAGCACTCTTCGTCTCAACCTTGACCTTCGGCGCGGCTTTGGCGGTTGCGGTTGTGGTTGCGGCCACCGTCTTGGCTTTGCCGCGTGGCTTCTTCTCTGGAGCATAATCGTCATCACCCTTCGCCTTGCGCGAACGACCCGCACCAATCTTCTTGGACACTCGTCGCCCCATACGGCGAATTTGCGTCTGAAGTTCCGCTTCAAGAGCAATTTGAGCATTCCACTCAGCCATGAATTCGTCGAGATCTGCACACCAGAGATCCTTTTCACTCTTGGCCAGAAGATCTTCATGTTCACCCTTCTTCAAAGCGATTGCGTGGTTAAGCTTGTCCAACCTTTCCGCGGTAAGCGCCCATATTGGCATCTGCACACTCCTGGTCAGAGCCTGACTCGCGACTATCATCAACACATCTGATTGAAAGTTGGGGGGCAAACTTACCGAAAGCAGATAATCGTAATCACGAGCACCACTGGCAGCTGCAGCGTCGCCATCGCCATCGCCATCATCATCATTCTCAGCGTCAGACTTGCCGATTTCATCCGTGGATGTCTTGTTTTGACCGTTTGGCGGGAATGCTTCATATTTTCGTCCCCGAAGCTCTTGTACTAGCAGGGCCTTTCTCTTCCTAGCTACAACAAGATCACCGTCGTTTATCTCCTTTATAAACCGCGCTTGGTTCTTGAGTTTGCGATAATCCGCGTGGTAGACGCCAAGCCAGTATTGCTGTACCGAAAGAATTAGCCAAGGCTCGTTCACACTGAGCGCATTGGGGTACCCTTACCTTTCTGTCGGCATACATCTGGATTCTGTGGTTATAGTATTCCTCCAAGATGTCCTCGACCTTTTCGTACTTTCGGATCTGTCCTCTAGTGTCGAACGCAACCAAGTTGGAGGTGGCAATCTGCTTCGTGAGCTTGAAGCGCTCTAGCAGCCCTTCCTCTAGGATCTTGGGTATGTGCTTCTCATCTACCATTATTTCAAAGTGGACTGTCTTGTGGTCGTTGAACTCTTTGTAATCCTTGATCCAACTCGGCCCATCCACACCGCTGATGACCTTTTCGAGCTTCGTCTTGAAATCATCCGTCCACATGCGGATTGGCAATTCAGTGATTACGATCTCATTTGGATTTTGGTCATTCTGGTAGGCAATACCATTGAACTTGTACCTATCGGGGCCCGCAAGTTCTGGATTGCCTTTCCAGCCTCGGAACCATGGCGTCATGGTTTCGAACGGCTTCTCCTCAGCGTCTTCATCCAGACGACCCATACGACGTCTCAAGTTCTTGACGATTTCCTCTGGGTGATAATTGGGAATGCTCGTGCTCCATCCGGTTCCGATACCGTCGGCACCATTGACAAGAACCATGGGAATAATAGGAGAATAGACCTCTGGTTCAATCCGCTTGTCATCATCATACTGATGCTTGAGACTGGGCTCATCCATGGGGGAAAAGATCTTCTTGGCGAAAGGTGCCAGGCGGGTGAAGGTATAACGAGGACTAGCAGCATCGGAACCACCTGCGAGACGGGAACCGAAGTTACCGCTTGGCTCCAGGATATTGATATTGTTGGATCCAATAAAATTCTGTGCCAAGCCGATAATCGTCTGTTGCAGCGAGGCCTCACCGTGGTGATATGCAGTCTGCTCAGAGACATAACCAGCGAGTTCCACAACCTTTTTATCCTTGACCAGATTTCGCTTGAAGCAAGCATAAAGAACCTTTCGCTGACCAGGTTTCAAGCCGTCAATGACGGACGGGATGGAACGCATGTTATCGGCCATACTGAATAGGATGAGTTCTTTACTAACAAAGTCTCTGTAGGTGATGGCCTTTGTAGAATGATCCAGGAAGGTGCCAGGAATAAAATTCCCGAGCCATTCCTTTCGAGCATCTGCCTTCTTTTTTGAAAATACAAGGTCAAAGAGGTCAGCCTCTTCTGGCTTCATGACGTCAAATTCCTTGAGATGATCGTCTAGATTCGTGAAATACACCTGAGCATCTTCGTTGGAACTAGTTCCCAGACCCTTGAAGTATTTGGACTGCCATCTGGAAAGCTCGCCTTTGTGTGATTGTTTCCATTCTTCGTATTGCGGCTGAGTGAAAAAAGTCTTGAGCTTCTTGGGTTTTTTGGGGTCGGGGCCCTGCCAGATTTTGACAATTGGCGTGATGAATTCTCGGAAGAATTCAGGAATCTGAAGTAGTGAAGGAAACTGAACCTGCAGGAAATTGATCAACAGGCCCTTGATATGACTACCGTCATGATCCTGATCCGCCATGATCATGAGGTGACCATAGCGAAGACCCTTTGTGTCCGTGTATACTTGTTTATGTTTTAAGCCTAGAAATTGTTTAATGTTCTGGATCTCCTGATTCTTGGAGATCTGATCGATGGATGCGTCTCTGACGTTGAGCAATTTACCACGGAGTGGGAAGACGCCGATTCGATCCGGATCAAGGATTGCTCGCCCAGACACGGCGAGACCCTTGGCAGAGTCACCTTCAGTCAGGATAAGAGTGCATTCATGGCCTCGTCGAGTGCCAGCCAAGTTAGCCTCGACCAGTTTGGCGTTGCTAACTCTGGCTCGCTTGCTACCGTCGCTCTTTGACATCATCTTGTCGGCCTTCTTCTGGGCAAATTCCATGATGTTCCGAATGGCATCGGATTTGGCAATCGTTTTCAAGAAACTGTCTCCCAGGACGCACTTGCTTCCAAACTGACTGACCTTGGTTGTGAGCTGCTCTTTAGTTTGCGAGTTGAAAGCTGGGTTGGTGATCAAACAATTGACAAAGATGAAGATGTGATTACGGAGATGGCTTTGCTTAAGACTGTGGCCTTTCTTGGCTTTGTCAAGAGCCTTTAGCAAAGAGCCCGTAATCTGATCAGCAATGTAGTTGAAATGTGTGCCACCAGAAGTCGTGGCGATCGAATTGACGAATGAGACTTGCTGGAAATTCCCGTCAGATACCGTGAAACCAACTTCCCAGCGAGGATGGCCCTTGTCCTTGTCCATCTCAACGGTGCATGTCGGGCTGCCACCCTCCTCCGCAGTTCGCCCAGCAGCAATGGATTTGGCATACAGGTCGCAGTACGATTTGAAGTCCTTGATCTTGATCTGCTCGCCATTGAGGAACACCTTCACCGAGCGGACTGTCCCTGCCATATCATATACTCGGCGGTAGAGAAGAGACTCTAGATCGTCATCAATACCGTCAGGCATGGAAAAGCGATTATAGTCTGGCTTGAAAGTGATGCGAACAAAATCAGAAGTTTTGCTTGACGTGATTTTTGCCTTTTGCATCTTTTGCATGTTGTCGGTCCACGTCTGCTTGTACCTCTTTCCATTTTTACTGTCTTGGCATTCCAAGGTGAATTCTGTGCTGAAAACATTGCAAAGTTTCGCACCATAACCGTTACGACCACCAACCGTTCTTTGCTCATTGTCGTCAAAATTGGATCCAGCCAACAAGTGACCGAAAATGAGTTCTGGAATATAAATCTTCTCCTTTTCGTGAATCTCGACCGGAATTCCTTTGCCATTGTTCTCTACACTGATTTCTCCAGATTCGCGATTGATAGTGATCTTCATGTGGGACATGGAGCTGTCATTTTGCTTGTTGTCGGCTGCGTTGACGACAATCTCATCAAAGATCTTGTAAAGACCCGGAACGAAAGTGACATTCTTGTACTCCATCAGCGACGCTTCTTTGTTGTACACCCACATCAGTTGTTCTGTCTTCTCAACCGATCCGATATAGGTGTCGGGTCGTTTGATGATATGCTCAAGCTGAGTGAGCTTCTGATATTGCTCAGTCGCCGTCTTTGATTTGGACGATTTTGGCGTCGCCTTCGCGGGAGTGTCGACAATCATGCTGTCATTCTCGACTTCTGCCAGAGGAACGCCGCTCGACTTCTTCTTCGGCGGGGCCTTCTTCTGCTTCTTAGAACTTGGAGGGGTGTGTGAAAAGCCAGAATTGTTGCCTCCTAGGGAATCCTCGTCATCGCTTTCCGGCTTCGGGCGCTTCGCGGGCGCTTTAGATTTCAACTTCGTTTGCACCATCTTTTTGACGGAAGACTTGGCTGCCGCCTTTGGCTTTGATTTCTGGATGTGAGACGTTAGCGATGGGCCTGGTCTGCTGTCTGTGTTCGAAGCCAGCACCCTGCCAGGCACCGTATCCTCGCTGGGGGATGCTTATTCTGTGCCAACGCAGGGATCCTCATTGAAAGCGACAGGTTTCCTCGGCGCGCGCAAAACGAAGGACTAGAATTTGCAGTATGCAGAATGTGCAGGATGTGCAGAATGTGCCGATTGAGGCAGCCAGCCCAAACAGCTGGCAGCCTGTCACCTCTTTTCAGAATGCTCTCACCTTTTCAGGAACATACACATCGGATTCCTCGCCCAAACTGAAAGCGGGATCGGACATATCGTCTAGGTCCATCTTGACAGTAGTTCTGAAACTCTGAAACTGCACCTGGAATAGAACCCGGGGCAGTTTGATAGTGAGGGAACAGCAATGGCAGAACAAAAGTTGTACGTCAACTTTCCGACAGCAGAGTGTCGAATGGCATTCAGGGGAAGGAATTGTTGCGCCAGTAGGTTGAAGCAATATATGATCCGTCGAAGCTCATTGACATGACCAGTCGACATGCGGCTTGGTGATGGCCTTTGGTTGTTGTTGTTATTATTGTCCGCAACCGATGCCAATTCGCGTAAACAATTGACTTTGACGCGACTTGCACTTGCCTTGGCCTCCTCGGATCCGCCAATGAACAGGGGTCGTGATTTTCTGCCTCAGGCTTGCAGCTTGGAACCGGCCATACCCGGCCATACCCTGGTCGAGACCCACCTGCCATGCGCTCTTCGATCCAAAAATTAAAATCCAAAACAAAACAGATGACAGATCTGAGAAGATGATGTCTTTGTAGATCTCGTGTCATCTTCTGCATCAACTTGCAAGCGATCAGTTAATTTCGTGTGTCGCGTACTCTGTACGTCTACATTGACGGTAATTGGACATTCGACGCGCAAACTCCTACCCTTGCTTACCTTCACTTGCTCTGAAGCTGCATGGCTACTGGCTACGAGTACGAGTATCTCGCATCGTATCATCTCTGCACATACATGTAGATAGATGCGTACTTGGTCAAGGTTCTTGGCGCAAATCACGCTTACAAAGGAAGCAAGCCAGCATCCTACTCAGAAGCAACGCACGATCTCAGGACTTTGTGTCAATTTTGTCGCAGTGATTGGATGAGTTTAGCTACAAACAACAGGGACAACCCCGGCTCTTCTCTTCTACTCTACTAGCATGCATCACCAACCTGACTCCTCTACAATGTATCTCAAATACTTGGGTCTCAAACATGAGCCATGTGTGTGTACGCCCCTGGGCTTTTAAACGGTTTCTAGCGCCCTTCTATCGGAGAATTAGACCCCGACACGCTCCAAAAGAGGATTGTTCTACACGTTTCTTCCTTTCCGTGTCGGAGGAACTGAAGGCTGACGGAGATATTTCATCAAGCTACCATGTACCAGAGCAAATTAAGTGAAACTATCGGCTACGAGCAGCGGTGATGTGGGTAAGTCATGGCTCCAAGTGTAACCAACGGGGATTCAAGGGTGAGTGAGCAGGTGAGTGAGCAGGTGAGTGAGCAGGTGAGTGAGCAGGTGAGTGAGCAAGTCAGTAGGAGCGACTTGCAGATGCCAGCCAAGATGGCACATTTCACTTTTGACAGGAATTCACTTTTGACAGGAAAGGAGTGACTTGACTACTCCCCAAAAAGCTTCACGTCTCCCAAGAAGCAAACAACCACCATGGCCACGTGTTTTCTGACTCTTTCACCCACAGGCTTGCTGACTCGTCGGTTACACAACACATCAATGTACATGGCAACATTTGTCGCACATTTTGAATCAGACGGAATCCTTGACGTTTGTCATGATGCGACTACCCGAGCACTGCATTCGAATCCATGACACAGCAATCCATCAAACAGACGCCCCCCTCCCCTTCGAATTCTTCACGTTATGGGTCCCGACAGAGCTATGGCATCTCAATTTTGGTCATTTCATCTACCAGCAATTCTTATGAAAATACGAAGTGAATAGGACGATTTGCATACACCTTGTTCCTGATTACTCATGATTCCACTCACTTTGTTCTAAACATCACATACACTCCTCCGTGTACATCATCTGTGCTCGCCGAAAGTATGAAACATTCCTGGAATGGTTGCCGAATCCATCTCGGTATCACATTCTGACGAAAGTTGCGGGATGAGGCGGGGCCGTCAATGAAATATGACCCGTGTCCGATGCCACTGCAACTGCTTGGGCATTGTTGGGTTCAACAGGAGGCAAACCGACGGCAGTTGACTTGTGGGCTTGGCCAACGAATCCTGTAAAGAAAAGACGCAGTACTGACTGTCCCACGTCTTTCAAGGCAGGAAGTATTTCCTCCGAGGGTGTACATACAACGCAATTGTCCAGCCATGGCCAACTGCTAAAGCTGGTGGCAGGACACTTTTCTCAGGCCGAATTCCGTCCTCCGGCACACGTGCTTACCTGATATGACCTCTACTTACCAACTGCATCTAGTTTCACTCTGGGAAACAAAAAACTACAGTATAAGTCTCGATGAAAAAAAAGGGCAATCGTCTTTTATACCGGTCACAAGGCACACCACTTCCATCTTTGAGACCTTTGGTTAGTGTGACTTCTCTCCACGAGTACTCTTTTACCCAGGTATAGCTAAGACAAAGCATCCTGTACTATTGTACCGATCATTGAGAATTCTTGGATTGGCCAAGACGAGACAGTTCACAAAGGAACCTCTTAATATGCTTCCGATCCGAGTCGCACGTAGCCGTTTTGAAACCGATAAAGAAGTTTCTGGTCACGATGCTTTCTATCGAGGAATTACTGAACCCATTGGATCCTATTTCTGACGACAAAGATGTTCAAATATCCATACAGCAGCAGAGACATGCTTTTCCTCATGACGGACTCTCTGTTACCGACAGTATACCAAGAAATTCTAGGGAAGAGCCTAGTCGGGACGTCAAACGCAAATACCCTTCCACGCCGGCTGCAAAGGGGCCTATCAACTTTCCTCCATTCGAAGAAGTCAATGAAGAAGCAATCAGAGAAATCATCAAATACCGAATACCTCAATTTGGCTACATCCACAGAAGATGTGAGCACATTCCATACAACAGTTCCAAGAGAGACTTCTCTTCCAAGACTGGTCGAGAATTCATTGAAGGTGCGTGGACTCTTGTTGCTGCTACGCTGGGTCTCGACTAAGAGAACACAACAGCATTCAAGTATACATTTCAGGTTCCTGATCAGGCGCCTGTATACACAGTCATGTGGGACTACAGCATTGGTCTCGTTCGAATGACGCCTTTCTTCAAATCAATGGGATACGCCAAGGTATGTTCGGTCGAACCACATAGCTTCGTTTCGGGCCACGCTAATCAGTCACATCGCAGACTAAACCATCTCAAGCTTTGGACAAGAATCCGGGCTTGCGAGATGTATGCCCGAGCATCACGGGGGGGGCAGTTCTAGCTCAAGGTACGTGTGTCAATATGAAGACAACGAGGACATACTGGATGGAATTTAATGTGAATGCATGCAGGATACTGGATGCCATTCTATTGTGCCAGAGCACTGTGTGCGACATTTTGTCATGGAATTTCTGGAGCTCTAATTCCGCTTTTCGGACCCGACTTTCCGTCAGATTGTACATTGCCAGCATCACCACACTTCGGAGATATGATGATCAGCAAGCAGCTGATTAATGAAGCTTCGGAAAAAGGCTCCAAGCTTAAAAAATGCACTGGAACTGAAGTAAGAGGCAGCAGCATGTTCCCCTTCAATCCATCGGAACAACAGCCAACTACGTCACGACCCGCAAGCGTGCCCACGACGGTTCCATTGAAAATGCCTTCACTTGGCACAGCGCAACCACACTATGACGTGAATGTGACCAGGAAAAGGCACAGGGATACAAGAGAGCCCGGCCACAAGACCAGTCACAGTTCGATGCCCATGTTGTCAGGCTTAGACACGAGTGTGACCGACGTGGTCGGCCTATCACGACCAGATGGTGAGGATTGCGAGGAGGGACATTGCTCAAAAAAAGACCAACCCAATTCCTCTAGCTTCCACGCCGGGAAAATATCAACAGACCAGTATTGTACGTCGGATAACAAGCGTAAAAGACGGAAACTGGTGGATGAATCGTCCTTGGGTGACGAGATATACATACACAAAGATCGAAGCACTTGTGCACGAAGAGCCCTGCCTCAGAGCAGAGGGCCAGTCAAGCTGAAGCGGCGTGAAACGGAGAAGACCTGCCCAGAACATGAACCAGATTACTCAGCTGCCAGTACTCTGATGCGAATGGGGAACGAAACAGAGGGAGGGAAACAGGATATTCACACATCAAGCCCGATGGATGACTCAGCGTCGAGAAGGAGAAGGTCTGTTTGAACGACAACAAGTTCTCGAGTTTGAAAGAATATAGACCCGCAATCTAGTAGAATAGGAGAGTTCCCCAAGGAAACGAATATTGATGGAAATGTTTGTTCATTATAGAATTTTCATCTCTCATGTCTCGATACCCCCCCTTCCTGCTTTCCGCTCTGGCCAAGCCCCTGATTTCATTTTGAACGCTCTGCTTTACTCTTTGCCAGTTCCGCTGACTGACTGCCTCCAACACCTGCCACAACAGGCGGGTCTTGCCGTTGCTCGCCCCTCGATAGCCACCAGATTGGTCTCCCTGGTAGCTATCGCAAGCCGATTTGCCATGCATCGAATTTTGCTGCGCCGGCCAGTGTATCATACGTCGTGCTAATTACAAGCCTCTTGTTCCCTGACGAACAGAATAGGCACCAGGGAGTCTGTCTTCGGGAAGATATCCTCTGCATGTTGCAAAGACGTGGAAATCATCTTTTTTTGCCAAATCCGAGAACAAGAAAAACCTCTGTGATAGGAGGTCCAGCAACTTGGACCCAAAGAGCTACCAAAATTATCTAGGCAAATATGGTGTTGAATCTAAACCGTAAGCAAGTGCTATCGGCTGGCACCTTCGCCGGGAAAGACGATACCTTCGTCTTCTCTCGTAACCTGGCTAGTTTCAGTATTCTAGGATTGCGGCAAGATGGATTCATTTATGAATATCTTGGGAAACGCTGCTCTGTTCCACGACAGTATCTCGAGCGATTTGATGGCCCGCGTGGCCGGGTGGGAAGGCATTATCGATACACAGCATTCGCAAGAACGATCCCGTATCATTTGGCTCTAGTAGCTCTAGCTTTTTTTTTCTTTTTTCTTTGTGACGGCGTCGTGGATGAGACTTAATCATCCATCAGCCCAAAGATGGACCGAAAACGTCATCTGCAGTATCAACCTTTCGGCGTTTAGCGTCTCTGGGATCGGCGTCTCCAAAAACGGCTCCGTCGCTCGTGGAATTCGGTTTCTTCGGCTTGGTCGCGGCCTGTTCTCGACGTGCTCGCTGTAGTTCCACCAAATTGGCTCTGTCGGGATCTCGGCATTTCTGTAATTTTTTCCGGAGGGGTTTCATGGACTTGACAATTTCAGGCTGGTTGTATACTTGGTCAATTAAAGGCGCTTAAAAGGTAGTATCAGAGGGGAGGGGGGGGAGAGACAGAAGTGGAATCTGGAATTGAAGCATCATACCGTGCCCCAGTATTCAGCCATCCTCTCGGGTGGCTCGTCTTCCAACATAGCTCGGCAGCTCTCAACTGTTGTCATTATCTTATCGTAGACATCTGTATGAGTCCCTGTCGCTCTGTCGCCGGTTTGGTTTACATTCTCCGCTGGCCTGGGAAGCAGAATATCCACCAGGCCCGAATCAACCATTAGCAGCGAAGCCATCATGATCTGACTTGGCGTGAAGTGGAAGTACACGTCTGTGACCAAAGCGCTGAATTTAAGAATGTCTCGCGCCCGAGTATGGGCCCTATTTACTCTGCTTTCATCGTCCGGGACCCGTTTTCTGAGCTCAAGGATTGCCCCCTCTAACGCTCTGAAGGGATGCCGTACATCAAAAGCAAACCGGATGCCTTGGCAGAGCAAATATTCGCCAGCAAGGATTTCTTCGCTTGTGGTGTTGGGGAACTTTTCAGCCAACTTAGATAGTCGTATGTAGAAGCCCTCCGCTTTGCAACCGAAAAATAAAGACGTTTTCAGAAGCTCTGTAGGGGGGTAAGTCATTATCGAGTTGGTGACGTAGAATCGACGGAGAAATATGGCGGCCGTGGATCGTATCTCGGTAGGCAGCTCACAGAACTGGGCTGCACGAATCAGTTCAACCGTGAAAAACTTAATAAGCCGAGCTTCTTCTTCCGGTGTCAAAAATTCTGGCACGGGGTCTAATCGAGGCATGATTTGTTGCTTTGCTAGTGAATTCGTCTTTTCCTGAAGCTCCTGCAGATTAGTTGGCGAAAAAGACCAGAGACGAAACTGGCTCGATTGCTTGTATCTCTCATCTTCGGTAGCCATAGTTGAAGCACAAGATGTCGAGCAAATGACGCCAACTCGCAATTTTTGGGAGAGCTGTGTTACTAAGTTAGATTTGATGCATGTAAAAGGCGACGGAGCTTGGCCAGTGCTTGCGCTTCGTGGACCCTGTTGCACAGCGTAGCGCACGTGACTAGGCGTCAACTTCGCGAGCTCTTACGGTAGCAGGCAAATCCAACACTGCAATTATTCGACCCTGCATTCAAGAGATTGAGTTGACTTGGAGGTGCAGAGGGACCTATGGTGATACAAATGGATGGCACTCTGTGGCCCGGATTCAAGTTTCAATCTAATAATCTACAAAGATTTTGTTCTTCACGAGCTTGTGGGCCTCTTTCCATTTAGCAGAAAATCATGCAAAACGCCGTGCTCTGTGAGGCGAAACATCCATTGCGACCCGCGCAACGTCCGCTTTACTGGTTCAAGTGTGCCCGGCGGGCTGGTACAGGCGGTGGGGGTGGTTTTTTGGCTCTGTTCACCGGCGGTGGTGGAGGGGGAGCCTTTTTCAGCTCGTGACCGCTGGGCACGCGGGACAAGCTGTCATAGCTGGTGGCAGAACTCGCGCTACGATTACCCCATCCAAAAGTCCCGTCGCCGCTTCCAGTTGATTCATCGTCCCTGAATACGTCGTCTGTGCCATTGCCGCAAACTCGGCCATCGGTCGTGGTTCTGGCCAATGAAGGAACCCTATGACCAGTTGACGCAAGTGGGGTTCTGGTTCCATATGTTGATGCTCGAAGTAGTGATTGGCGAGGAGACTGAGAGGGCGCAGGAAGAGGAGGAGGCGGTGCCGCAGAAGAGCTTGCTAAACGACGAAGAGGAAGCTCTTCCACCGCTGGGCTTGCTCGTTCAGATGTTACTTGCCTCGACTCCTGCCATGATCTTGAGGTGTTGGAGCGCGCTCTAGAAACTCGAAGCTCATCGACAGAAGGCGGTTCTGACCGACCGCCTTCGCCCAATGATTGACAAACTCGGCGAAGCTCTTCTGCTGCTCTCTCATGGTAGTTGAGCTGAGCTTCTAAAAACGCATTGATTGCGGCAACGGAGTCCCCTTCTGAGTCCAGAATGTCTTGCATGCGCCGCATAACGTCTTCACTAGAATCATCAAATTTGGTTTTGCTGACACGCATCTCTTCTTCAACTCGGAAATCATCTCGCTTAGCCTTCTGCATCTTGGCAACACTGGCGTCGTAGGCAAGACGACGGCTCTCGAGCTTCTTACGAGCAGCCTATCCATATGAGTTATCAGTACGTTGGAGCCCTTGACACAGCAAGCTTATATGGGCCTCATACCTGGTAGTCCTTCATCATGGCGACATTGCGGTCAACATGGTGTAGCCAGTTTGCGTTGACGTCCTCTGCGAAGTTGCTGTGCAGATTTGCGATTCGTTCGTTGGCACGCCCAATAGCTGCAAGAGAGTGGCCAAACTCTGACTCCGGCTCGAAATCGTTCCCATGGGCGGCCATGGTGCGTCCCAAGAGGGCACATGGAGGGCTCCGGCTCTTATCTTCAAAGGTGTCGCATCGGCGGGATATCCATTTCGAGTAAACATTGGTAGCTTTTTGGAGATTTTCCATGCCTAGCCCTCGTGCATTAGAGGTGTTGTTTTGAATCTCACGACGAAGAGGGGACAGCCAGTGAAGAAAACGAGAAAAAGACCTACCCTCTTGACGACGGTTCATTTCGGCCTCTAGATTTTGGAATTCCTCTGAATGTGAAGTTTTGGCCTCTGAACCCATCTTCTCCCCCGCCCATTGGACGGCTCGATCTATTTTTTTAATGAACGCCATGATTGCTTTGGGCGAAGCCAACGTGGCGTTGCGGATGCGAAAGCAAGGAAATCTTACGGGTCTCCGAATCGAAGACAAGCGAGCGCTTTTTGATGAATCAACCACACCAGGTGGTCGGAGTGAAGGGGCTTGTCAACAGCGAAATGATCCGACAAGCAGATGCGGCCACAGCACCAAGAATGTGAACGTAGACGGGTGGCAGGCCGGACAAAGAAGGGAAGTTGAAGGAGAAAGAGGAGGAAAAGAATTGGGCAAGTGGACAAGGTGTCCGATGCAATCGGGAAGGCTCGACTGATACGGACGTACATATGTACATAAGAAGTGTTATTACGGGGCTTACGCGAAATGAACAGACAGGGGGAGCATGAACCGGCTTTGTCGATTTGAATTCGTGGTATTGGCTTGGGTGAGGAAGAAGGGAAAGGTGGAGTGCGAGCCAGAAACGTGTCTGATGATACCCCGTACCTGTTGAGTAATGATATTCGGCCAAATGGCTGGCCACGAAATGCTGAATTTTGAATTGTTGCATCAATGAACCAGGGGACGCAGGGGACGCAGGGGACTGGTGACTTGCCGGGACAAGTCCAGGTTACCAGGCAGGTAATTTCTAATACGATGCGGGCATTTACACGGAAACTGGCCTACATGTAACATGGCGCTAGCTAGAAGCTTCAAATCATTACATGTACTCCGTACACAGTACATGTGTACAATTGATGAAGACTTTCATTGATGCCGAGGGGTGGCCGGCCAGATTGATGACGGGATCCACCCCCCTGTAACCGCCACATGCCAGCGGATGTGACGGGATGTCAATGGATTTCAGTGGTGGCTGCCATTTTTGAGTACGTAAACGCGCAGCAACGGATTTTTGAACGCGCAGCAGCAACTAAGCCCAAAACGGATAAGGTACCTCCGCACGCGTTTTTACATAGGAAGGTACCTCCCTAATTTCACGCACACTTAGAACTCTATAGACTATACGTTTATTAATAATACTAAAATTATCTATTATAGCCTATATAGCGCTAGTTAATACTATATAGTAGGCTAGCTTAACCTAGTATATTAACTACTTTAAGATACTAAGGGACTTAGTCTCTTACTAGAATTATATATAAAATAAGGTACCTATTATATTAACTATAGTATTAGATAAGGTAGTATACTATTTTAAGCTACTTAAGAGAATAGTACTTACTAAGGCGCTAGAATATAAGGTATCTAGTAATATAAAGAGTTACTTTACTATACTAAGGTAGCTTGTATAGTGTTTTATAAGGCCTAAAGAGCTTTAATAGTACCTATAATCCTTAAGAGAGCTACTTAAAGCTCTTAAAAGCGTTTATCTCTAATATTATTACTTAATTCCTAAGGTTTTACTCACTTAGCCTTACTATAGCTTATAGTTAATATAACTAATAATACACTTACTTTATAAGCTTTAACCTAATAAATAAGCAATATAATTATATTACCCTCCCTCTTATTAATACTAAGGATTCTCTTGCTTAGAGCTATATCTAGTAGTATAAGCTTTACTTTATTAAATCTTTAAATTTAAGGTTATATAATATTAGGATTAGGCTTATAATAGGCTAATAGTATTTCTTCTTCTTTAGGCTATAATATTATTAGTAATAGCTTACTAAAAACATATTAAATATACTATTATAGCCTTAAGCTACTAGTAAGGGTAAATATTATTTATTATAAGAAGCTTCTTACTATTAATTCTATTAATAATTATATAAGAGCAAGGGAGGCTGAATTATATAAAGAAATGCCCTATATATAGCTTTATTACATGCTATATTTAAGCCCTTTCTTTAATAGCACTAAGCGTAATTTTAACCTACTTAATAATAAGCTATATTAATTAACACCTAATTTGTAGTATAAGGTTACGAATTACTTTATGTTTATCCTAAGCTACTAGATAATAGGAGAACTTAATATTAAATTATATAGAGAAACGCTACTTATATTCTATAGTTATCTCCTAAATCACTATATAAAGAACTAATAGGTTAATAAATAAATACCTTATTTACTACTTAAGCTTATAATATAAGCTCTTAACCTATAAGGTAACTTTAAGGCTAAAGTTAAGGTATATTTTAATAGCAAAGTCCGCAAATTAGTCTTACTATAGAAGGTAGGTCTCTTAAAGGTATGTAATAATAGCTAGATATTCTTATTAGTATAGGAGCACTATATATAAAAAAATATAGAAAGTACTAGCCTTACTAGTTAGAAAACTCCTTATAGAGTTTCTCCTAATTTATAAAGAAATTAGCTTTTGTTAGAGCTTGTATTACTGTAAGCTAGGTATTGCGAATTCTATTAGCTATATAAGGAATGCTAGAGGAAGGCGTTAACTTTAATGCCTATATAGCTAATACCCTAGCTTATTTATCTTCTATAGTATTTACTTACAAAGAAAAACCGTGTTTAATCTTATTATTACTATTAATATAGTGCTTTTCTTTACGTGCCTTTTTACATGTATTTTTTGCTTACTTACCTTTAATAATCTCATATCCCTTAAGACTTCTAATTTACTTCTTCTTTATATTAAGAATAATATTCTTTAGGATATACTTATTAGTATCTATAGGATACTATTAACCTATACGTAGGGTTTTTGGGGTAGACTAAAGTGCACGTAATTATTATATATTCTAGTCTCTCTAAGCAAGTAAAAGAGGGATTAAATAAAAGCAAAGAGGGTGCGCTATTTATTATAGGAAAAGGGGCCTTAATTAGGGTTACTAGTAAAGAGGCCATATATGCTAACCCTAATCGCGGCGTGGTTAGGCTAGATATATAGGTCCGTAATATAACACGCTTACCTAATTAGAGGCATGTACCCTTATTAATATTATACTTGTTTTAACACTAGAAACTCTCTCTTTTTAATATAATTATTAACATATAATATTAATAAGAGAAGTAAATAGGAATTAAGGAATGAATAAGATTAAATAATTACGAATAATATTATAAGAAAAGGGTAAGGGGAAGGGGTATAATAAACGATAAAATCTAATCTATAAGCCTATATAAGGATAAGTAAGCCTAATTCTTAATACCTTTAATCTTATTAGATTAATATAAACATTATAATTGCGTAACTTACCTTTCTATCCTAATAGTTGCCTTATTACTTATAATAAACCTCTTAAATGCCTTATTTAGCAATGCCTTTGTAAATGTATTAGCAAGGTTATTATTCCTATTAATCTATCTAATCTTATAGATCTCTTGTCGCTTATATAATTAACAAAGGGCTATAATATTAATTATAAGACGCTTCTCCTTTATAGTACTAAGCTTAATAGGGTATTTATACAAAGAGTACAAATTAGTATAAATAATAATAGGAATTATAGGGAGGTTTAATTAATAAGTGATTAACCTAAGCGTTATTAAGACCGCGTAAGCTATATTAGCACTAGTAACTATACTATAGATCTTAGAGGTAAGTATACTTCTTATAACTCTCTTGCTCTTAGTAAAGCTATAGTATATAATATTACCTTAGATTATAAAGGTGCTTTTCTCTTAGACTTTACTAGCTAGGATAAGTATATAGCCTAGCTAGGAAGTAAGGTCCTAGTTATTAGTAAATAATATATTTATAAATACAAAAAGCTTTACCTTCTTAAGATTAAATAGTATAAACCTTAATCCTTAGCTTAGATTATTAATTTACTATTAAATCTATTAGTTTAGGCTCTTTATATCTTAAGGTAATAGCTCTTAGTATTATGTAGTAATAGAGAGGTTAAAGTAAGCTTTAAGTTAGCAGATTAAGGTAATGTACATGCCTTAAGCTTGTTATTCTATATATACTTATTTTAAATTAGTTAGTAGAATTAACTAAAGCTTTTTACTCTAGCCCTTCTGCCTTAGTATAATTATATTATTTTTAAGAGTAATTGTTGGATGCACCAAGGTCCTGCGCAGGTAATAAATCCCGTATAATTCGAAGTCAATGATAGTTAGTTAGCTAGATAGCTAGGAAAGAGGGAGAAGAGAGGGAAAGTCTAGATGCTAGAAAAGTGGGCGAAATCCGTATGTAAGGCATAAAAGGGGGTGGCGAATTAATGCAGCCAATCGCATCGCGTGCATCACACTAGACCCACAATTAGTCTAGTCTTTAGCTACGATTAAACCAATAAAGATCCAAAGGAATTAACACTAGCAATCTCTCTTTTTCCTTCGTGGCTAAAGAGCTTAAAAACATAATAAAAATTAGATTAAAGAAAAGTGTATACTAGTGGATCCCTTAATAGGAATCCGCTGCTCTAATTAGCTGTTATAGCATTGGTTAATTAAATTACTCTATTATTCCTTACCTAAGCTCCTGTTTCCTAATATTGCGGGTCTCTTTACCTATCCTTTAACATAAATCGTTAATTTATTTAAATTAATCAAAGAGGAAAGTGATAAATTTAGCGATGATTTAGTTATCGCATTTACTAGATTATTATTACCGTTAATTCACCTAACTTCGTAAATCTCGTGCCTTTTATATAATTGATAAAGAGCTATAATATTAATTATTAGTCTCTTCTCCTTTGTGGTTCCTAGCTTCACAAGACATTTATATAACAAAAAAGAGTTAGTATAGAGAATCATAGGAATCTAAGGCATCTTCAATCAATCTATAATCTAATATAGAGTCATGGAAATCGCGTAGGCAATGTCTGCGCCTTAAACTATGCTATATAACTTAGAGGCAAGCATACTACAAGTAACTCTCTTACTCTTTATTAAGCTATATATAATAATATTACCTTTTATAATAAAGGTATTATTATCTTATATTATCTCGTTACTAATCATAATCACATATCCAATCTATAAGCTTAAATCCTTGTTATTAGCAAGCAATCCATCTACAAACACAAAGAGCTTTACCTCCTCAAGGACTAAAGGAATATATTATAGTCTGCGCTATTAATTCTTAATCTACTATTTAAGGTGTTTATTAAGACATGTAATATCTTCCGTAGAGGGCTCTTAGTATTAGGCTGTAATTAAAAGGTTATACAAAGCCTCTAGTTAACACATAGTTGCGATATAGCTTCCTCGGGCTTATTATTCTATATAGTCTTGCTTTACTATTAAGAATTAAGGATTAACTTCCTTAATCTTCTAACTCTAACCTTTCTAGGTTAAGATTAGCAAGTTATTAGTGTTCTAGGTTAAGATATAGCTATTAAAAATAAGGGGATTCTTAGTGGTTAATTATTGCTTTTCTTTAGCTATGAAATTAGCCTTCTAGAGCTCTTTCTCTTCTTTTTAGAAGAAGTTATTATCGCTTAGGCCTAATATATTATTAGTTTGTATTCTAATAATACTAAAGAGGTTCTTATTATTTAGGGCTATAATTAACAAGTAGGGATTGTAGGTTAAGGTCGTTATATCAAGGTTATCCCTATAGTGACGGAAGTATATTACCTACTAGTGGGTTCTAGCCTCTATAATCCCGTAAAGAGGTCTAATTAATTTAATTACAGTCCCTTCTAGAAAGAGATATATAATTTGCTTTAGCAATCTTATAATAATTAGCCTTGTTAGCACTGTGTGCGATTAAGTGTAGGCTTGTGTGATATTACAAATCTAAAGGTAAATGCCTTTTCTTCTTAATAACAGAGCGATAGCTATAATTAGTCGTTAGCTTACACGTTATATTATTAGCGATTGCGTTAGGATAAATTCCTTTCCTTTATTATTATAGCCTTATATAATAAGACAAGATTTCTTATATAGTAAGTCCATTCCTTTGCCTTTAATCTCTCTAACTATATAAGAATTAAAGATTCTGTGACCTCCGTGCTTCGCTGGGTTAAACTTAATGAATTTAAACATATCCTAAGCTTATAAAGCATTAATCTTAGCTTAATTAGACTACTTAAAGGGTTTTCCTAGGGTTATAATCCTTCCTTCTTAGCAAAGCTAAAGAGTAAGGTTTTAATTAGCCTCTTCCTTTACTATAAGGAATACTATGCTTAGTATCCCTCTAGTTATAATCTCTTAAATAAAGGCCTCCTCTTAATCTTTATTTATAAGTATATAAAGCTAAACTAGGCTAATATTCTTCTTAGGGCTATAAGGTTTTCTTTTCCTTACTTTTATTCCTTTAGGGCATAGTAATAAGTCTTTAACTTAATAGCTTCCCCTTAGGGCCTTTTAGGCTTTATAAGCCTCTTTATTAGACTCTCCTACACTTATAAATTACACTATAAGGGCCTTTCTTAGTCTCCCTTACTTTCTCTTAGCTAGTACCTATAGCTCTTTACTTACTTCTATTAGAGAATCTCTTTTATTAGTAGTAGTTAGTTATATAGTTACTTTTTCCTTTACATTACTAGGCTTTATCTCCTACTGCTTTAGCGTGTTATAGGGCTTTATCTCCTACTACTCTAGTCCCTCTATAATACATAGGTCTTTATAGTAGGGCTTTACTACTATAAAGCAGAACTTCACTAGGCCATAGGGCATATTAACTATATAGGTCTCTCTATTAGTAGCAAGTAGCTTATAAGGGCTATGCTAGCTACCCTTCTCTCTTTACACACGTATATTAGCCTACAAGGGTAGCTAATATATAGGCACTATATTAGGGCTATTCTAGGCTTTAAGGGCATTGTAAACCTACCGTAAAGCTAGAAAATATTAGACTTTATTAGTAGCTTTATAAATTACCTTAGCATATTAAATAATAAAGACGCTTAGCAGCAACTTATTTATTATTCGCAGGTAGCCTCTAAAGACTAGCACAGTTAGGATAATACTATTTAGGCCTATAGAGTCATTAATAGCCTTAATAGCTATTTAGAGGCATTACTCTAGCATAAGCTCTATTCTAATTAAGTCTGTAATAATATTATAGGCTTAGTGTAAAGGTCCGTGGTATCTCTTAACTTTTCTAATACTATTATAAGCTTTAATTAGTATCTCACTAGTTTTAATTAACATTAATTAAGTATAATACCTAAATTTAGTAGAAGCAAAGTTATTACTAGCATCATGGATAATCTAATCTAGAGGTCCGAGATAAGTATTAATCTAATATTCGCGGATTACATCCTAGATATCTTAAGCCTTCTACTTCTTTAGATTAAGGAACTAGGCTACCTAGAACAAGGTTACTAAATTAACAATATGAAGCACTAGTCAGCCATTAATTTACATAATATTAACGATGATCTTGTAGTTAAATTCGTAGTTATCTTTGATTGTGAATTTAAATTAGCTAGGGGCCTTTCTATGTATCTAGCAATAGTAGCAGACTTTAGTTAATTTCTTAATTACCTAGCATTTAACTTTATAACTAGCTTAGTAAAGAATCTTTATAAAAGTTATTAAACAGAAGGGTAACTAAGTTAATAATATAATTAATAGATATCTCCTTCTAAAAGGTAGAAGGCAACTATTTCTCTTGCTTCTAGTAACTACTAAGGGTGTCCCTATTATTACACGATAGGTATAGTTTTATTGCCTTAGATAAGTACGTTAGTAAGGTTATTAATCTTAACTTATATCTTATCTATATTAGTAATTAAGAAAAGGAAGGGGGTAGCTATATTAAGGATATAGAATTCAAGCTCTCTAAGTTCTATAGGCATATAAAGGATTCCTTTTATAACTACTAATCTAGTGCTAAATATAATAATTTAGGGTTCACAGGGGGTTACCTTTAATAAAGGTATTAATCTTAATAAAGCCTTTACTTATACCTCTCCTATAGTTAACTTTCCTATAGCGCTAGTGTTAGGCATAATCTCTCTAAAGACCTCTTTAGAATAGCGTTCTTTAGAGATATAGTAAATTAAGCCTTTATTACACTCTTGTGGCTTATAGAGCTCTTATTTAAGGAATACGTGTTAAAAAGCTTAATTATGTAAGGTTACTAGGACGTTAACATTAGCAGTGTTATGGTTAGTCTATGGTCCTAAACAGAAGAATTATATAATGCTTAGATATACTATTAATAGTAGCTCCTTAATATTATTATTATTATCTTTAGCTTCTATATAAGCTATAAGATATACTTCCTAATTCTTACCTAAGCCTTTATTAGGCTTATTATTATTCTGCCCTTTATAGGAGGCAAGGAATACCTAGAATCTCTTCTCTAAAGGGGGTGTATAATATGTTTTACTAGCCTACTAGTAGTCCTTTTCCTTTTAATATTCTTTAGTAAAGTAATTAGAGAACTAGTAGCTACTCTTACTACATATAAAGCAGCGCTTAGTGCTTAGCCTAAGGCTTTATCTATAATAACTTCCTTCGCTATAGGGGGATAATTACTATCCGTACTAATAATTAGTAAACATAGTCTCTAGAGGGTCTCTTTATTAGTACTAAAAGTATTAGGAGAACTTCTTATTTAATTCCATAATAGTAATTACCTTACGGAGGTCTCTAGTAAGACTTTTAAAGCCTATAGAGTATATGTATTTCACTATCTAATATTTAGGCACACTAGCTATAGTATTTAAGGCTTACTTATAGAGTTTAGTATTTACTATCTTAGTAGGGTATAAGTCTCTATAGATTTTCTTAAGGGTTAATAACATAATCTTAAGGTACTTAAGCTTGCTTTTATTAGGGTTTTTCTTAATTATACTCTTTAGTATTATACTACTCTATTTATAGTAATAGAATTACTAGTTACTTTCTATCTTAAAGTATTAATAAATACAAGTAATTATCTCTTTATAGGAATAGTTATTCCTAAAGAGGTAATTAAGGTAGTATTACTTAGTATTACCTATTAATATAATAGGGAAAGCCTTCTAATAATATATTTAAGGAAGGTTAATTCTATCACACTTATTTTTAAAGAGCGTAATCTTTAGCGTTAAGAAGTTATATAGCTTTTCACTATATTAGTTACTATCCTTATATATCTTTATAAGCTCTAAGATTTTCTTTGTAATCTAATCTTTAGAGAGGAATTGCTATAAAGGCATAATTTATTATAAATAATGGTTTACTAGTTATTCTTAATAGTAATTATCTAGATAGAGCTATTAATATAATAGGGATTATTGTAGGGGTTCTTATAAGGGTTTAAGCAATCTCTAGGGTTAGGGAAGGTTAATTTCTAGGGTAGGTTATTAGGGCTATTAATATTAAGGTTCTAGGGGCTCGGAAGATTATAGTCTTTTTTATAATCTTTCCTATAACTAAAGGGGCATTAAGGTTTAATAAAGCACTTCCTTAAGCAATACTAGGATTAAATATCCTAGGCCTTACCTAATAAGGATGCTATAATCTTGTAAAGAATTGCATAATTCTCTAATAATATCCTTAGATACCCTTTTAAAGGTGTCTTTAGACTAGCCTTTAAAGTCTTCTTAGAATAATTCCTATAGGTTATTATCTCTCTATCCTTAATGCTTACTAAGGTTAATAAATCTTATAATCTAGTTATTAAGCTTAAGCTACGTAGTAGTCTCTAGATCTAGCTTAACAGATTCTTTCTAGTTATATAAGAATTCATAAGTAATCTATTAAAGGCATAGGGGTAATTTATACCTTTAAGGTCTCTTAAGGGTAATAATTAGAGCCTTGCTATTACTAGCAGCCCTTCCTCTTATAGAAGGTCTAGATTCCTCTGCTATCTTTAACTATAAAAGGAATATTACTAATTTATTATTTTTACTACTAATCAAGCTCCTATGTTTACCTATTGCTATTACAAGGTTCTTCTTTCGCATTTTAGGAGCGTTATCACTCTAATAAAATCAGAAGATTGCAAAAACAGGAAAAACAGAGGAAAAAGCAGCAGAAGTAGTAAAAGTAGCAATAATAAATTAATAGAGATAAAGAAAGCAATAGAAGTTCTAAAAGTAACTAGAAAATAATAGAGAAAGTAATAAGGGAATAACAGGAATTGCCACTTCCTGTTTTTTGTGAAAAGAAGGGAAGGAGGTAATCTCTCTTTCTTACTAATAAGCATGGGGCGAATAGCACTAATAATAAAGGGGGCAAAAAACGAGTAGTAAATGCTTGTGGGGAGAGATTAAAGGTCTATTAGATAAAGGGAATATTTATAGAGAAGTTATAAATGTATTAGCTAGCTTAGCTAAGGTTATTTAACGTTAGGTTCAAAATAAATACCTCACGGTAATAGATTCGGTTAGTTAGTTAGTTTTCTTATAATAGACAATAAAATCGATAATTAATAATAATATCCCAGATAGATATAACAAAGTTATATCCCTAAGCCTAAGGGTTAATAGATTAATTCCTTAGAAGCCTAATAAGCCTATAACTAGGATTCTAGTCTCTTCCTTTAGCATACTTATATAGTTATGCCTCTTTACCGTAATAACTATTATAGCATAATAAGGGGTAGTGGTAGTAGCGTCTATAAAAATGTCTCTTCTTGTGATACCTAGCTTATCTATAGTTGTGAAGTTAACCACTAATTAGTGTTAGATGCACTAAGGTCCTACGCAGGTAATAAATCCTGTATAATTCAAAGTTAATAATAGTTAGTTAGCTAGATAGCTAGGAAAGAGGGAGAAGAGAGGGAAAGTCTAGATGCTAGAAAAGTGAGCGAAATCCGTATGTGGGGCACAAAAGGGGGTGGCGAATTGATGCAGCCAATCGCATCGCGTGCATCGCGCCGGACCCACAATTAGTCCGGTCTTTGGCCACGATTGAACCGATGAAGATCCGAAGGAATCAACAGTAATAATACTACTATTAAAGGTTAGTAAGTTCCTTATAAAAAGGATTTGCTTTAGTTTAGTAGTAAAAGAAGTAGCTTTTAATTAATCTTCCTCTTATTAAGAGAACTTATAGTTAGATAGTCTAATTATATTATTAGTCTATATCCCTATACACACAAAGGTTAGGTTCTCCTTTATTATTACAAGCAGGCATAGGTTAAATATAAAGGTTATTATCTAGAGTATTTCTCTATAGTAATAATAATATATTACCTACTAGTAGGTACTAGCTTCTATAATACTATATAGAGGCTTAATTACTTATATTATTATACCTATAGGGTATAGGTAATAGATTTAGATAGGGATTTAGGCTAGGATTATATAACTAAGAAGCGTTTATGCTTATATATAAGCCTATGTAATATTACAAAGCTAGAGAATAAGGCCTAGTAATAACAACATAGGTACTATCGTAAGGATTAATCGCTAGCTAGCTTACTAGATTATCGGGGCCTATGTGAGGATTACTAGCTTCTCCTTATTACTATAACCTTAGATTATAAGCCTTAACTTCTTATATAGATCCATTATCTTACCCTTTACCTTGTTAATAATATAGGAATTAAAAATTTAAACTTTACTATGCTCTTTTTTATTATACTTAATAAATTTAAACACACTTTATTTAATTAGAGAATTAATCTTAGCTTTAGTAAATAGCTTAAAGGGTTCGCTAGGGGTCTTAATAATTCCTTCCTTATGTAATCAGATTATAAGCTTAAGGTTAGAGCTTTCCTTAGCTAATAGAAAGATATTAGTCTTATCTTTTATTTAATTTACGTAATTAATATTAAATATAATAATAGGGGGGTTCTTCTAAGGTCTCCTAGGTTCTTACCTTAGGGGATTAGTAAGAGAGGTAGCTATAGGCTATAGGGAGGTATCTTAGTTATTTACGCTCTTAGGAGGTCTCTCTTTATTAGAATCTTTGTAAAAAGGCCTAATAGATATTAATCTAAAGGCCTTAGGGCCTTAAAGGAGCTTAAGAGTATAGGTCTTACTCTCTATAGCTAATAGCTTATAGGGGCCTGCCTATTCTTTGCCTTTATGCTATATGCATATAAGTAATCCTAGTAAGAGGTTAATAGTTATAGAGGTATTAGGACTATTCCTTATAGCAAGGGCATTACTAACTTTCTACTAGGCATAAATACGCTTAACTTCCTTTATTACTAGTTAGATTATAAGGGCTTACTATATAATATCTAGTAATAGAGGCAATTCCTTAACTATACAAGAATACGTGCTAAAAATAAGGACTATTAGTATAAGACTATTTAATCCTACGGTGTTATTTATAGCTTTAACTACTATTTATAATGCTATAGGCTCTAGCGTTGTTAGGTATTCCTATTAGATGATATTATAGGCTCTTTAGAGCGGCCTATAATTTAGTATCCGTAATAAGTAAATCTAAGGGGCCTAGATAGATGTTAATCTAGTAAAGATAGAGTGCTTCCTACGTGGTCTTTATAAAGATATCTTTAATGAATCTAGCTATATTAAAGGATATAGCTATATTAATAACTTATAGAACAAGGCGGTTACTATTAAGATATATAATGTCTATAATAATTTCGTAATTATAGGTATATTTATCCTAAAGAGTAAATTTAAACTAATATGGGCTATCCATATATAATTAGCACTGCTAGCAAACCTTAGTTAGTTTCTTAATAGCTTTAAACTTAACCTTATGCCCTAATTTACATAGTAAATCATAAAGATATTAAACTAAAGGGTGTCTAAAGCGTTAATGTAATTAGCAGAGCTTAATCTTTATAAGATAACTTTAAGTAATACTTTCTTCTTTATTAAGAAGTATCTACATATGCCCCTATTTATACATAATAGGAACCTTAATATTCCCTTACTATAAAATGTTCTCTAATGTGTAGAAATTAATCTTTAGGCAGGTTATATTATTAAGGTATAAGAGAAAGGGAGTGTTTATAAGGATTACCTAAAAGAGAATAATTCTAAATAGAGTTAGCACTTTAATTAATCTAAGTGCCTTAATTGGTTCTCTAGGGCCAAATTTAATCTTTATCTTTCTAGTATCTAACTTATTAAGCGTGATAGTTAGTATTACACTTTATAAAGCTAAGAATTAAGGGTGGCTTACTAATAAATATCCTATAGCACCTATATTAGCTATAATACCTTTAAAGGTTCTAGATAAATATTATCCTTTAAGTGTAAATACGCTTAGCGCCTTATTTAGTTCCTAAAGATTAAATAGATCCTTCTTAACTAGAGTATAAGTTATTACTTTACTAGCAAGAATCTTAGTGGTTATATAGCTATTATAGGTGGTCCTATGTATAAAGAAGCTTATAGGCACTTAGCTATTACTATTTTCTTTGCTAAAACCAAGTTCTATTAGGTATTAGTTAATATTATTATCCTTAGCTAATTTAGGATTATTATTACCTTTATACTATATTAGGAATGTATTATATAAAGAAGCTGTTAAGTCTATGTGAGAGTGATTCTTAAATTATTAGAATACCTTCTTCTAGTCCTTATCTAAGTGTTTAGTTAACTAATAACCTTCTTTACTATATATATAATACTTTTTTAAGTATTAAGGCTTACTCTTTAATAAAGATTAACTATACTAGGCTTCCTTGCCTTTTCTATTATACTTATAGTTAGTCTAAAAGTATTTCTTAGTGCTAGCTTCTATAGGGAACTACTACTAATTAATTAAAGCTTTAGATTTGCTAATTAATATCCTTATATAAGGCCTTACTTATAATACGGGTGCACTCCGCTAGCGCACCACGCTATAAGGCTAGGTTTATATAACACTAGCAAGCTACTAGCTATAAGTTAGCGACTTACATATATAACACACTTAGACCTAGTAAGCTTTAGTTAATATATAAATGCCCCTATATCTCTTACCTAGCTATCCCTTTATTCTTATAATTCTAAAGCTTCTCCTACTAGCTACCTAAGAGTAATATAGGGGGGAGAATAACTTAATTTACTAGAACTATGCTATATATTACTTAGGATTAGCTAGATAATAGTAATACTATAGCTAGGGATATGCTATATTCTATAACCCTATCTAAAGCTATACCCTTTACTATAGTAGTAGAAAAGGTAGTAGTTAGGGAGTAAATTGCTTAGCTTAAGTAACTTAAGGAATTATAGGATTAAGAAAAGGAGCTTACTAACTTAATATAATCTTATAGAGAACTAGTAAAAAGGGGCTAAAAGGATAGTTTATTCTTAAGCCTTAGTAGCTAAGAAGTTAAGGTCTAAAATATTATAGAACTCTAATACCCTATAAACCTATAGAAGTATAAGATATAGCTTAATAACCTTAACTATACCTTTAAGGGGGCAAAGAAGAAGTATTACTAGGATAACTAAAAGATTCTCTTTATACTTAACTATATATATATAAACTATTAGGCTAGATAGGACTAATACGTTAAAGAATAACTAGCTAATAGTTAGGATTATCCTAAGGATAACTAGGATAAGTTCTAAGACTAGACCCTTATGCTACTTAAAGACTCTATAAGCTATAATATATAAATAGCTATATAGCTAGAAAATATAAAGCAAAAGGAGGGCTAGAGTCTTATTAAGTTTAGTATTTACTTAGATTTACTAGAGAAACACCTAGAACGCGCTCTAGAAAAGACTTATACTCTTATATTCTTTATAAAATTACTTCCTAACTTATAAGATTATATTAACCTACATATAAATATTACTAGTCTAATATAAGAAGATATTATATAACTTGCTTAGTAATTCTAGGAGGTGATATTAAAGAATAAGCAAAAGCTAAATAATTTAGAAGAGAAGGGGCTATATAAGGTAGCTTAATACTAAAGATGTAACTCCCTATAAGGATATTAGCTAAATAAGGACTAAAGAGATAAGGATAAGGATAAGGAAAAGACCCTAGCTACCTATTTAAATAATAATAGACTATAAGGAAGAAGATAGTGCTTTAATTATAGTAATATAGAGTATGTTATTTATAATTATAATAAGCTAAGGAAAGACTAGTAAGAGAGCTAGGAAAACTCCTAGAGGTAGAAGTAAAAGCCCTTACCTTTGCCTTAGATATTAGGGTACTAATAGGACGCTAATTCTATATACTAGTTACTATTTATAGGCATAAAGATATTAAAATAGTAGCGAATCTTAATAGTTACGCTAAGATTAATATTATAAGCGCCTAATTTGCATAGACTTATAAGCTTAATTAGGCTAAGGCTATAGCACCTATCTTAAAGGTAGTAGGGGCTCTAATAGTTCCCTAATATAGTATCTATAAGGTACTTATTATAATTAAAGATTTATAGGGTAAAGAGAAAGATCTTAAGTTACTATATATAGTGGTTAATAGGGACCTAAGAGCAAAGGGAAGCCTTATATTAATTAGAATACATATACTTATAGAAGAATATATATATCTTTGCTTATACTTATAAGAATAGTAGTTTAAAAAGAGAAAGGTAGCTTTTTTACTACTAACTCCCTATAAGTTTATAAAGGTAATACGTAATAAGATAATTATATATGCTATTATAGGTGTATTAGAGAATAAGTTTATCTCTCTTAAAGATAAAGAGAAGGTAAGAGTATATAGAACTATTAAAGATATCCTAGAGGAACTACACAAATTTAAAGATATGTTTATATTAGATAAGGTAAGGAGCCTCTTATTAAAGAAGTTAACTAACTATATAATTAATCTTATACTAGGAGCTACACCCCTATATAGACTAATCTATTCTCTCTCCTAAAGTAAGCTTAGAGAGCTTTAGGAATATATTAATAATAACCTAAAGAAAGGCTAGATAAGACCCTTAAAGAGCCTAGTAAGCGTGCCTATTCTATTTATACTAAAGAAGGATAGAACGCTTTAGCTATATATTAACTATTAAGGGCTTAATAAGGTAATATAGAAGAATCACTACACTTTTCCCCTAATTTCAGAGATCCTTAATTAATACTAAGGGGCCTATTTCTTTTCTAAGATTAATATTAAGGATATGTACTACTAAATTTGTATTAAAGAGGGTAATAAGTAAAAGATAGCTTTTTACATGTATTATAGGCACTATAAGTACCTTATAATGCCTTTTAGGTTAATAAATACCCTAGCTACTTTCTAGAGTTATATTTATAAGGCGCTATATAGGCTAGTTAATACTATTTATATAGTGTATTTAGATAATATCTTAATCTTCTCTAAGATAAAGGAGGAGCACACTAAACATATTAAGTAAGTTCTTAAATGCATAAGGTTAGTAAAGTTATATATAAAACCCTCTAAGTGCTCTTTCTATAAAGAATTAGTAAAATTCCTAGGATTTATTCTCTTTATTAACAGGATATTAATAAATACTTACTAGGTTAATATAATTAGAGAATAGAAGAAGCTAATAAGTTTTAAGAATATATAGTTATTCCTTAGGTTTTATAACTTCTATTAATAGTTTATTTATAAATACTCTAGGATTATGGCACCTCTTTATGCGCTAATAAAGGGTAGTTAAAATGGCATCTAGACTAGGAGGTTTATATTTAGAGAAAAGAAGTGGTTAGTGTTTAACTAGCTAAAAGATACCTTTTAGCAAGCGCCTTTACTCTAACACTATAACCTAAGTTAAGCGGTGTGTATTAAGATAGATACCTTGATTTTTGTAATAGTAGGAATCCTGTCTTAGTAGGATAATAAGGGCTATTAGTATTTAGTGGCCTTTTAGTTAAGGAAGTTTATAGATGCTAAATATAACTATAGTATAGCTAATTAAGAGTTACTTGCTATAGTAAAGTTATTTAAATACTAGTAATATTATATTAAAGGCATGGAGATACCTATAGAGGTCCTATTAGACTATTATAACTTATAAACCTTTATAAGGTAGTAGAAGCTAAATAGAAGATAAGTATAATAGTCTATGTTTCTTTACCCTTTCTATTTTATAATTAAGTATAGACTAGGGAAGAGTAACCCTATGGATATACTATTAAGAAGGTCTAATTATAAGGGTAAACCTATATTAAATAAGGCGCTCTTACTAGAGCTTTAAAGGAAGATAGTAGATATCTTTATAGTAAAAGAAGAAGTACTAATATATTAAAGAAGTTATAGTGTAATGCTAGTCTTAGAACTTACTAAGGTAAGAGTGGCCTAGGTAAAAGGCTAGTTAGCCACTGTGGATCTAGTAATAGGTTAGCTAAATAAAGGTGATTTTAAGGAGAAGGTAGCATGTGTTTAAGATATTAGTATAGTATAAGTGATTTAGGGGGCTATTATGTTACTAAATCCTTACTAATCTATAGTAAATAAACTATTAGTGTAACTACTATAGAAGGTATAGGACTAAGATCTAAATCTATAAAAGCGTAAAGGTAAGGTTAACTCCTAAGTAAAAGGGAGGGGAAAAGCTAGTCTATAGTTACGTAGTATAAGGGGCCTCCTAATATATAAAGACTAGGTAGTTATTCCGTGGGAGCCTATCTTATAATAGGAGCTTTTATAGCTATACTATAATAATCTATTAGTAGGTTACTTTAGGACTAAACACACTCTTAAACTACTAAAATATTACTATTAGTAGCTAGTAATAAGTAAAGCTATTTTAGACTATATATCTAGCTACAGGGTATGCTAATATATAGTAGCTAGGAGGCACTGCCTATATAGAAGCCTTAAATTGCTACTAATACTAAGGTAACTATAGGTAAAGATCTTAATAGATTTTGTTATAGGATTACTACTAGTATAGCTAGGTAACTAAGAAACTAACGTAATCCTAGTAATTATAGACTAATTTACTAAGTACTCTATCTTCCTCCCTATATAGACTATAATTAATATGGCTAAATTAGCAAAGCTATTTCATAAGGAGATTAAGCTTTAATTTAGGGCGCTAGAGGGCATTATATCTAATAGAGGATTAGTATTTATAAGCAAATTCTAGTTAGATATATATTACTTATTATACGTAAAGTATAGGCTTTTAATAGTGTTTTACCCCTAAACTAATAGGTAAATAGAGAGAATAAACTAAGTGCTTAAATATTACTTATAATGCTTTATTAAAGAAAACTAATAGCTATAGCTAAAGCTACTCCTAATAGCTTAATTTACATATAATAATACTATTAATAGGATAATAGGTTACTTCTCTAACTACGCTCTTATAGGCTATTTACCTAAGTTTTATCTAGCTCTTAAGGGTAAAAGTAAGGAGGGGAAAGTCCTGGAAGCTTACGCGCGTGTATAAAAGCTATATAAGGTTAGGGAGAAACTAGTATATAACTAGGTAAGAGCTACTAAAGTATAAGTAAAGTATTATAACTAATAATACTAGCTATTAACCTTAAAAAGAGGAGACTTAGTATTACTATTAGTAAAGAATATTAGACTTAAGGATATGAAATAAAAGCTAACCCCTAGATTTATTAGGCTATTTTAGATACTTAACACTATAGGTAAATAAGCGTACTAACTAGCGCTACCTAATAAGTATAGTTAACTATATAATATATTCTATGTTAGTTTATTAAAGCTATGGAATTACTAGAAAGACACTATGGATAAAGAAATGCTAATACTAGACCTTAAAGATAAAAATAATAAATTTAAAGTTAAAGAAGTTAAGGATTATAGGAAGACTTATAAAGGTAATAAATACCTAGTGAAATAAAAGGGTTAGCTAAGTAAATATAATTAATAGGTAGTAGTAAAAGATATAGAAGGTGCTTAATATGTAATTTAGGCTTTTTATTAAAGTAAAATAAGGAGGAAGTATAGTAAGTTATAAGCGAATTATAAGCACTAAGGAATAATATTACTATGGTTAAGGCTTAATATTGTTAGTTGCCTGAAAATTCTACCTAGAGGCCTATGTTATATTATAAAAAAATAAAGGAAATAGTGCCTAAAGCGTAGGTAAAGTAACTAGAAAACCCTCTATTATAGCCCCTAGATAGGAGATAATCTTGCTATTAATAAACCTATACTTTACCTTATTCTTATTAGCCTAAATTACCTCCTTTATTGTATAAAAGAAGTAATATACTACTATAGCCTAGGTAATATAGCCTAGATTTAATAAACGAAGCTAAAGAACTATATATGCTTCCTATATAGCTATAGTATTCTCTAGGTTCTCTTATTAAAATATTAGTAAAGCCCTAGTAAATAAATAATAAAAAGCTAAGGGTAAACTAGAAGAGAGGGGAATAGGGCTGCGGCTACTAAGGTAACTTATAACTACTACTAAGAAACTAGATAGCTCTAGTAAGAAATAGAGGCGGCCTATATAGAAAGGTTAGTAAATAACAAATAATTAGGTTAGGATTTAATAGACTTAATATGCCTTTATAGCACTAGTTAACCTAAAGGTAATGTGGTATAAGGTATTTATATAGTTAAATCCTATAACTAAGTTAAGGATATACTTAGTAAAGCTATAGTAAGTCTTCTCTAAAAAAACACTAATACCCTCTTTATTTAGGGTGGAAATAGTAGTGCCTATAAGGGCTTACACTTACTTATAAATAACTATTAGGTTAGAGAAGTTACTAGCTATTATTACTATAGCCTAGTATAGAAAAGTTAGTAAGTTAGAAGCGTATAGTAATAGAATACTAAGTAACTTACTATCTTATAGGTATTGCTATGCTTATTATATTAGAGATAACGCTTTAACTACTTATCCCTAGCAGCGCCACTCCTAAGTAAAGAATAAGGAAAACTATATATAATCCTTAGTAAAGTAGCCTTAATTAGTAAGTGTCTCTTAAAGTTAGCGTAGCTAGTATATAAGTAGTATATATAAGAGCACTTATAGAAGCAAATAGTATTAGTTTCTATAATAAAATAGTAAGAATAAGTGTGTAATAAGTTAAGGTAAATAAAGTCTAATTAAAATTAATTAGAATAGTCTAGAGTTATAAGGAGGAAAAGGGAGCGATATAATAGTAAGTTATAATGAAATTTATATTACAAAGCTAACTGATTTATTTATTATTATTTTTATTATTAGCTAGTTAGCGAATAGCTATATTAAGGCTAGGGAAAGCTGTTTGGGAGCCTAGCTATAAGTAAGGGAATAATTATAAGGCCTTACTTATAATATAGGTGCACTCCGCTAGCGCACCACGCTATAAGGCTAGGTCTACGTAATACTAGCGAGCCACTAGCTATAAGTTAGCGACTCGCACGTATAACACACTTAGACCTAGCAAGCTTCAGTTAATATATAAACGCCCCTATACCTCTTGCCTAGCTATCCCTTTGTTCTTATACCTTATCTATTTATAAAAGTATTAGAGGTTAACAGGAGGATTAATAATATAGGCCTTATATTCTAGGATTCCTTTGCAGGTATTTAGAATCTAACTATAAAGGTCTAATTCTAACTAGGATCTATAAGGATTTACCCTTTAGAGATTTAAAAGCTTTATTATAAGGTCTTTAAAGCACTTAATCTTTAATTTACTAGGGTTCTCTTAGATAATTATAAGTAGTTATAATCTTCCTTATAATAAATGGTTTTTTTAATATATATTATCTATCTTAAACTTCTACCTAATCCTATGGATAAGAGTTAGGAGATCTTAGAGGTCTCCTTAGCCTAAAAGGTTCTCTAAGAAGTACTATAAAGGTTTTCCTTTTAGTATAAACTTAAAACTATAGCCTAACTATTCTTATATAATTCCTAGTATCTTATACTTCCTTTAATAGGTTAAGAGCTTAATATTAAGAATATTATACTCCCTAGTGCTATACTTAATACTTTTATTACTATAGAATTTATTAAGATTAAGTAGTTACTTTAATAAGGGTTAGCCTATTTCCTAAGGGGGAATAAGGATAATTAAATCTTATAGAAGAGGTACTATAGTCCTAGATTATAAAGGGGGATTATAGTGCCTTATTATAGGAGAGAAAATAAGAGGGGTCTAGGGTTATAGTTAAGGGCTTATAATAGGGGGATTACCTTTATTATTACGCCTTTACCTTATACTTAGTATACTTAGGAATTAGTGTAATAGAATCTAGGAATAGAATAGGAGTAATTATAGTGGTTAAGGGGATTAGGGATAATATAGAGTAATTAGTTACTTTAGTTAATCTCTAAAAGAAAGAATACTAATAGGAAGGAAATCTTTATAGAAGTCCTTCTTTACTATTTACCTCTTAAAGGGGGAATACTTCCTAGTAACTTCCTATATTTTTTCTTCTTTCTAGTTATAGAATCTATTATAGTTAATAATATCTTTAAGTAAGACTACTATCTTATAGTAACTCTATAGGTCTATATAGATATTACTAAAGAAAAGAAAGTCTTAAAGACTCTTTATAGCTTTAGGATTTGCTACTTAGAATATTTCTTATTTTTATTCTTTAAAGTTATTACTAAAGATAGTAGATAGGGTTTATAGGTATAGGTTCTTATATTTATAGGTTACTTTCTTAATAAGAATTTAGGCTATAAGTTCTTTAGGGGTAGTATTTACTTTAAGATTAAATAATTCCTTATTCTCTAGTGCTTATTATATAATATATTAGTGTAAATTAGGGAATATATAGCTAAGGAGGTAAGATATAACTTATAGATTAGCTTCTCTTCTAGTATCCTTAGGGGGGAAGGTATGTTTATAATTAGAGAGAATATCTTAGGCTTTAGATCCCTCTAGTTAATCTTAATATTTTACTATAATATTAGTAGTAAATAGGGGGGTAAGGGAAATAGAGAATTAATAGAAGTCTAAAGGATTATAAGTAAAGCTATTATCTTTATCCCTTAGTAGGTTTAATTAAATAATTAAGAATAAGTTAGGTTAGTTACTAACTAGGCCTTAATTATTTAATAAACACACTTCTAAGAGTTTATTTGCGTAATAGACGCGCTAATTAAATAAATAAAGATAGGTTAGGTTAGTTACTAACTAGGCCTTAATTAAGTTAATAAGCTTAGATTTAGTATAGAGCTAGTTATAGTTACTTAAGGTAAAAGGAAAGCTAGAATATACTTCTTCCTTAGTATATTTAGTATCTTAGAGTGGCACTTTCTCTTTTATAAGGTAAGTCCTTAATACTAATGCCTTTTCTATAAACCTTACTAATCTATAGTATCTATAGAGATAACTACTAATTAGTGTTAGTATTTATAAGATACTATTAACCTATATATAGGGTTTTTAGGGTGGACTAAAGTGCACGTAATTATTATATATTCTAGTCTCTCTAAGCAAGCAAAAGAGGGATTAAATAAAAGCAAAGAGGGTGCGCTATTTATTATAGGAAAAGGGGCCTTAATTAGGGTTACTAGTAAAGAGGCTACATATGCTAACCCTAATCGCGGCGCGGTTAGGCTAGATATATGGGTCCGCAATACAACGCGCCCACCTAATTAGAGGCGCGTACCCTTGTTAATATTATGCTTATTCTAATAATACTATATATAGATCTACTACTATGTTTCTAGGAAGATATTTTGTAGAGATAGCTTAAGAGCTACTTTAAAGTCTATAATAATAACTTTAGGTTAGCAAATTATAGCTTTTTCCTATGCCTTTTTTAATTCTATAAGAAACCATATATAGGATTCAGTGTCTTTACAAGCTATAAGCCTAAATATAATACTAAAATTCGTGTGTAGTAATAAGATACCTATAACTTATATAAGAGGCATATTAAAGCAATTAACCTTATATATATTATCTATTAGTAATACCTTAGGGTTTTTCTTCTAATCCTTAATATATAAATAATAGGTCTAAAACACCTAGTAAATCTTTCCTATGTTATTTTAATTAATTATATAGTGAAAAATGCGGTTATCTATACCTAACAACTCTATAAAGGCTTGCGTTAATATTCTAGCGTAATATATGCCTAGGTAAAGCTTTTATTAGAAGAAAAACATATCTAGAGCATTAATTAGGACTTTAGGATGCTCTATATATATCTATCTAGTAATTTACCTTGCTGTTAGTTATATTCTATTGCTCTTTGTTTTAATAATAGAAAGAAGCCTCTCTAGGCTAAAGTCCTTCTAGCTTTGTAGCTATAATATGCTTAAACTAAGCATAGAATCTAATTAATTATGATTATAAGAGGAATATATAACTTTAAGATTGTAGACATTCTTACGCTTATTATATCGAATTTAGGCTTTAAATTAGTAGTTGGATTTATATAATAAGGTATTATATTTATGCTACTTATTAGAATGCTTATAAAAAAAGCTGCTCTAGTGGCATTAAAGCGTTATATAATTTATAATACTTGTACAAGGGTTATAATTTATGCCTCCCTTAACGCAAACAAAACCCTTAAGACTTTAATAATACTAGATTATAGTAAGAGTATTATTAAATTACAAATACTCCCTTTTAATTCTAGATATTAGCTTAATGTAGTGTGTTATAGTAGTTTACAAAGCTATACTAATAGCAGAAAGAAGCTACCTAATAATAATATTAATCATACGCAGGAGGAATTCGTAAGAAAAGCGTAGTGCGCGTTACTAAGTATGCGCGAAGTTAGGGAGGTACCTTCCTACGTAAAAACGCGTGCGGAGGTACCTCATCCGTTTTGGGCTTAGTTGCTGCTGCGCGTTCAAAAATCCGTTGCTGCGCGTTTACGTACTCGCCATTTTTAGCGACCGTTGGCCGGTAACCTTCCCCCGTAGCTCCCCGTAGCGCCAAACAAGCTCTCAGGAACCAACCGACTATGTCGAGACGCACAATCTTGTTTGATCCGCCGTTGAACGACTCGCGACCAGTGGCCGGTAGTGGTCTACAGAGATTCTAGAATGTCTGCTTGGGGCGCTTGTGCGTGCCAAGCTTCGTCCCGTCTCTGCCGTACTGTGTACATGTACATACAGCGAGCGACACTTGTGCACCTGGCACTGATCTGCAGTACGGAAACCATGCTGAGGGGGGTAATCCGTACGTACACCCCACTGTAAGCCCACCATGGACCCACTGTACATACTCTGCCGCCGGTACATGTGCTCCGTGATTCCACAATCCTCATGCACCGGAAGATACGGGGTCGCTGTCACCCGAGACTACAATTTGAACGCGCGTCCACTGCCATCGCTCAAAGAGAATCAATAAAGATACGCAACGGGCATACAGTAAATCTCGGCTGCAACAAAGTTAATCTCGTATCCAGGGTGGAGCCTCTGAGTCTAGATTAGGCAGGCGGTAAAGAATCTTAGTATATGCTAAGCATATGCTAAGCATATACTAAAGACCACAGTGTATTAGTGCGAAGTTCGTTAAATCGTCAAATCGTCAAATTATTAAATCATTAATCAATTTGTTAATTAATTTATCAATCAAATCATCAATCAATTCGTCAATTAATTCGTCAATCAATTCGTCAATCAATTCGTCAATCAATTCGTCAATTAATTCGTTAATCGTTAATTAATTTACTAGTTATAGGGGCTATAGGTAGTATATGCCCTATAATATAGTGCTATAACTTTATATATACTAGGCATATGCTAGGCATATGCTACCCTATTATATAATTTATACTGTATGTTAGCATATGCCTAGCATATGCCTCGCATACAGTCCACCCCCTGTTTGATTTTACACAACTACAAGCCCCACGCGGGGTGGCTACTATCAGCTCTTAGTGGCTGCTGTTCGTGGAGCTGTTAGGGGTGCTATAGGTGATTTACGCTAGTAAGAGGTACTTAGTAGCCCTCGTAAAACTCACCTATAATAAGGTACTTCTCACCTCGCTTAGTGCTACGCTAGGCCACGGCTTGATATGTTATTGGCCCGCTACCCCTAGTCATGTACTCGTGTAAAATCAAACAGGGGGTGGACTGTATGCTATTCTGCCCGTCACAAGGCCCCACCCTGGATACGAGATTAACTTTGTTGCAGCCGAGATTTACTGTAACCCCATACGCAACACATCCTGGTCCTTTCTGTCCTCTAGTGTTCCTCGCCACCCCCGTTGGACTCATCAGTCTCAGTCTCAGTCTCCCTGGCAGCTTGGATGGCCTTATGAATGCTGTCTGGTCCCTTTGAAGCAGGGGGGCGCATGTCTTGCAATCGCGGGTGCAGACTTTGCTGCTGGGTTGTTGTTGATCGCACATCATCCATTGATTGAGCCACATGGCGATCTTCGCCGTCGGGCTCACGTTCAGAGGTACTAGCAAGGGTCCTGTTACGTAGCTGGTGCCTTATATATGACTGTCAAAGGTGTGGAGTGATTTGGTGGCAAAGAGCGATGAAAAGAGAAGATGATGTGGAATTGCTATCTAGGAATTCAACGAGGCAAAAGGAAGCTATTATAGCTTTAAATCTATAAGCAATGAATCAAGGTCTTTAAGTAAAGCCTATAATGAATTGCGATAGCAAACGCGATCATAAACGCGATGCGGGAAGATGCATTATTAAACGAAGAATCTGACGATGTAATGCCTAAGGCTGCGATGTGAGGCTATGATTCTTAACACCGCCCCTAGGAACATATCTAGCTAATGATAAAAGGAAGAAAGTAAAAAAAAGAAAATAAGGCTATCTATAAGTCCTCTAAAGAATCTCCTTTTATAAAGTCCTTTGCCTTTATTATCTAAAGAAAGCAAATGAAATTGTTGTGTTTGATGTGTTCTAGACCCTTTGTAAATCCGTTAGCAATCATTTCTTCCATACTAATCTGTTAAAGACGAAATTCCCCTTCGCGAGCTTTCTGTATAATCCATTTATACTGTAGATTAATATAACGAGTACGTCCTTTATGCTTCTTATTAAGCATATTAGCTTTAGTATTCTAGCTATCTATAAAAAGAAGTAACGGTTGTAATTGCTTAATCCTAAAGTTGTTAAGCAGCTTAGCGATCTATACTATTAAGAGACTAGTTAGCGTAAGGTTAATGAATTCTGCCTCTATTAAGCTAAGAGCTATTAGAGTTTATTTCTTTAATTGCCATAGAATTAATCCTCTAGCTAGTATTATAATGTAACTAGCAGTTAATCTTCTAGTATCTAGATTATTAGCAAGCGAAGCGTTGCTATAGCCCTTTACCTAAAGCATAGATTTAATATCTATAGTAGTTAATCCTCTAAGAATAATTCCTAAATCATCTGCTCCTATAAGGTATTGCTAAAGATAATTCTAAAGGTTTACATGCACTTACTTTAGCGTAGAATTCGCACTATAAAGTTAATTAACTATAAACGTAATATTAGGTTGCGTGGATATAGAAAGCTAGTTAAAGCTTCCTATTTGCTTTGCCTAATCTAAAAGGTTATAGACTATATTAAGTTCCTTCTAGTTAGCTAGTATTACGGTCTTTAGAAGCTAAGGAACCTTTGTTACGTTAAGGTTCTTAATATTAAATTTCTTTATAATACTTTATACGTAGATCTTTTAATACAAAAGCATCGTTTAGTTAGATCAATTGCGAATGAATTTAATGCTAAGGAATAGTTTAACGTCTCCTAGGTGCTTCAATTTGTACTACTTCTATAGTTCTTTAATAATAGTCATAATAATCACAAGGGTCTTTCCTGCAATAATTATATTATCTATATATAAAAGAAGGATAATATTATTACGTTAAAAGATATAGAGTTTGCTTAATAATCAATAGAAGCCCTGCTTTTTAAGTTCCTTAGTAATATTATCTAACCACTAAAGAGGAGAGGGAGGTAAACTGTAAAGAGCTCTATTAAGCTTATAGACTCTAGTTATGCTATTAGAGTAGCTATGAGGTTATCTAATGTAAATGTCTCCTCGCGCTTTAGCGTTAAGAAAGGCGTTGACAATATCACATTATTACTAATTATAATTAAGGATTACAATAAGTGTATAGAAAACTCATAAGGAAACCAAGTATGTAACTGCTATATAAAGGTCTTTATAATTAAATACCTCTGGATTCTAGTCTCCTCTTATAACCTATCTTGCTTTTGCGTATGGTTCCTTATTAATTAGATGCTTAACTATATAAACCGATTAACCATTAAAGATCTTAGTATCTTTCGGAGTAAATACTAGGTTCTAGCTGTTCTTTTTATAAATCTTAATAAGTTCTTTCTTCTCTATAAGTCTCTAGAAGCTATGATAGTTATTTATAGCTTTAGCCTTAAACTAGTTAGATAGAATCTTAATCTTTGTATTAGCCACACTAGCTACTTTAATTATAAGAAAGGCATATAAGGTGGTTATCTCCTCTACTTTATTGTTATATAGGTTGTTATTATAGTAATGAATTACTAGGTTTAATCAGCAGGAGTCTTAGGGAAGAGCCTTCTTCTTGCTAGAAGTTATAATATTAAGATAATCTTAATGTGTATTAGATTAAAGTAATTATCTTAGGGTTTCGGATTTGGATTCTAGCTATTAGCGTAGGATATTATTATTATCTTCGGCTTCTTTATCTAGAAAGGCTCTAGGTTAACGCCTTAGTAGCGTTACATCTTTGCCCTTAATTTGCTATTATTAGCCTCTTATGAGGTCCTCTTATTATAAAGGGCTTTTAGAGGGTATTAGGAGATAGCTCTATGGTTTCTCTAGTAAAGGAGAATCATTATCCTCCTTAAGAGAGTGGTAATTATTATCTGTTTCTAAGGTGTTTAATTAGCTTTCCGCAAAATAAACCTTCTTCTTCTTTGTGTGTAAATAAGAATTCTCTTGTGCCACAGGTGGGATATTAATAATGCGTTGTCCCTTATTAGCAAAAGAGGGATTAATTAGATTCGTGATATAAATAACTTTATTATCCTCAAATTTAGTATAGGCAGGCATGTCTCTTTTATTAAAATAAATATCCCTTACATAAATAATCCTCTAATCTTCAGGGATCCAAACCTTATAAAGATAATATTTAGGGCCTTCCATGCCTATAAGTTAACCCTTCTTAGCTCTTAGTGCTATCTTCTAGGATTAAACACGCCGTTCATTAGGAATTCGTACGTACGTAATGCATCCCTATATTCATAAATTACAAATTAAGGCTATGTTATTAAGTCTAAGGGTTTTAAATAAGGCTTGTTAAGGAGATTAATTATTCTTATTACTATAAGTAAGTAATAGATTAGTGATTTTAGCTGCGTGCTTCATAGCATATAGCCATAGAAGTTCTAGTAATTCAGCTTTAATTATTAAGGCTCTTACTGTCTTTATAAGAGTTTAACTAGCGTATTCAATAATGCCTTAATAGGCAGGAACATATAGCGCGCTAGTCTAAAGGATAATTCCTTCCTTCTAATAATAAGTTCTAAACTTCTCTCTAAGGAATTCCGTTATGTTATTAGTATAGAAGCATTTAATAGTAAATCCGCTACTTATATTCTTAATAGTAGTTTTCTAAGCCTAAATTGCTTTAACTACACTAGATCTGTTAACTATTAGAATTACCTAGTAAAAGCGTGTGTGAATGTTAATTACATGTAAAGTATGCTTTTTCCCTCTAAACCCTTCGGGTTTATATTTAATAAAGTCCTAGAAAACGCGCAAAAGAAAATTCGTAGTATTATTTGACTCCTCTTAATGAATTATTTAAGGGGCCTTTAACAACAAGTAAGCTAAGTAATAGAAGTTAATCACAGAGGCAGGATCTACAGAGATTCCTGCTTCTTTACATACAAGTAGGATTCGTTCCTTCCTTGCGTGACTAAGTCTCTTATATAAAAGACTAAATTCAACTCGCTTAGTAACTAATTTGCTTATTAATACCGCAAAGTTGTAATGAGGTTCCTTCTCTTGTACAACTAGTGTAGAAACATTTAACTTCTAGTTATACTTTCTAATAACTAAGCTATTAGACGTTAAGATTAATTAGTCTTTAAACCTATCTATAATAACTCCTCCTCGCTTAAGAAGTCCTAGTGAAATTATATTAACTTTAGCCTTTAGTGTGTATTAAGTGTTTAGAAGGTCTAGATATCCTTCTCTAATAGGGATTGTCACATTGCTAATTCCTTTAACTATAAGTTCCTTACTGTTGCTAGCTATTATTGGCTTAGCATTAACATTAGTATTTAAATAAGTGAACCATTTAGTTAAATTAAATATGTGTGTGTTACATCTAGTGTTAAGGATATAGTCCTCCTTAGTAAGGTAATTTAATAGCGTTTAAAAGGAATAGTCCTAATTAATTGCCATAAGAGTAAGATTACCTCTAGTGCTCACAATATCTAGGGAAGCTGTAGTCTTAGCTATTATAGCTATGTTAGCTTTCTTCTTCATTAATTTAGGCATCTTTTCTGGATAAAGCTTCTAATAATTATCCTTTAAATGGATTAGTCTTCCTAGGGAAATTAAATAACCGCAATCTAGCTTCATAGCCTTAGAGGTTTCGTTCCTCTTCTTCTAACCTTTATCTTTAGATTTCGAATTATTATCCTTATTATTCTTCTATTACTACTGCTAGGTGCTAAAGTTAACCTTTAACTCCTTCTAAACCTTATTAGCTTCGTATATTAAATAATAAAGCATATTTTCCTTTATGAGTTCTAATTTAAAGAATCCTTTAATCTTCTAGGCGTTATGGATTTTAGGCATTAAGTCTTTAATTGCTTTAATCATCTATGATACCCAAATAATATTAGGAATCTTCTTAATCTTACAAATGCGATTCTAAAGGTTCTAGTAGCAGTCTAGCTAAGCTCTTATTATAGCAAAATCAGCCCTCTTTAATTAGGAGAATTGCTATAAAAGCTTAATAATTACTAAATTAGCCTTAAAGCTATAATCACTTTTAATCAATTCTATTATTTAAGTAACTAGCTTAGTATTAGTCTATCTAGCGTGGGTTAAGTTCTTTTAAACTTATAAAGAAAGGCTTTGCTAAATAATAGAAGAGAGGATAGTATAATACTTATTAGTCTATTTAGACTAAGGAATCTTGCTAGTTAGATATGCTATAAGTTATATAATGCGAACTTATATTTAAATTAAGATTTCCTATTCTTTAAAGTTCTTTACCCCTTTTAGTAGTGTAATAACTATAGTCCTTATATACTAGGCTTTTATAATATTATTAAGTTCCGTTAAATCTAGTGAAGTGGCTAGAATTACTATATTACTTATATTAAAGGGTAGGGTTATATATTAGAATTCATGTACTCCTATTACTATATGTACTTAATACTAATTATTATTAATTTAGTCTAATAGGAGTTGTGGTAGTAGCTCTCTAATAATTAAATTACTATATAACTGCTAATATATAGAGATATAAAGTTAAGAGTAAGGGGTGTTTTTAAATACTCTTTTAAAGTTTTACCTTAGCCTAATTAGAAGGCGTTTATTATACTTACTTTACCTACTTTACCTTATACTACTATACCTATAATACTAATTACACCTAAATATCTAGTTTTTCGATCAACTAGAAATAAGCAAATTAACTGTTTATTATACGGTATAGGGCTGATTTTTAGCGTATCCCCCTCTATTTAATCTAGAGCTCTAGGGGGGTTAGGGATAGCTAATTTCCTAGGTCTTCTAACTGCCTTAGATTAATCACAAGCTATACATTTAAAGTCTTTATCCTTAATTTTAGAAAAATCAGGGATTTCTTTAGTTATAAGGCTTGTTTTCTTTAGCAAAGGAAGCCCTAGGTGCCCTAATTGTACATGCCATAGGCTAGCTAGTTCCAGTAACTTTTGATATTAAAGGTCTTTAGGGCCTGAATTAGGGTCTAGATTCGGGTCTAGATTAGGGCCCTCTCTGTTAGTCCCCTGCTAGGCCCCTTAAGAACCACAGGCCTCTTAGGGAGGTATTAGGGACCTTTTTCCTCCACTAAGGCCCTCTAACACCCCTAAATCTATTTCTTTAGATTTATAAGGGACCTAACCTAGGGCTATAGGCGTTGGAGAAGGGACTAAATCCCCTAAATCATCCCGTACGACTTCTTCAATATCATCATCATCTTCGTCAATTTCAGCGATTTCGTCCAAATCAGAAGCCTAATCCGGCTTTTTAGAGGGAATTTGAACCTCTATAGGGTAGCTAATCGGATAGCTATAACCCCTAAAGCTAGCATAGGTAAAAGGTCGGATATAATGAGATTTTTTACAGGGCCCTTTATGTAACGTTAGTGTAGATTGGTTTTTAACGTAAAAGAAAAAACTATGTTTTTCTACATCTAGGTAAGCAATACAAGACCTATCTTTAAGATAAAGATAGTTTTTTATAAAGCAACTGCTAGATATATAGTGAATAAGGCCACTAACTATATTAACATTAAGCTAAGGAAAATATAAAGCATCCTTTAGCACTAAGGTCCTATATTTATTAGGTTTCTTTTAATATAAGACCTCAAAAACAGCACTACCGTGACCCTTAGGATAAATAGGGCCACCACCGGTTATAATAGGGTTGGATTCCCCCTTCTTAAAAGGGGTATAATCCCTAAAGACCTCCCTAGAATTAACTATATATACGGTCAAACCTATATTATATAATAGGGCCTTTTTCATGTCTTTACTGTAATAATTAAAACCATTTAAGGTATTAATTTCTTGTTTTTCATTATCCAAATCACTAGAGCTAGAATTAGAGCTACTATCGCTAGAGCTCTTATAACTAGTCTTATAATTACTAGGTTTCTTATACGGATTAAGTGCTCCGTTAGAAAGGTTGTAATTTCCTAGCATAAAAGAACATTCTATAAGTTCTTTAGTATCCTTTTTATCTGATTTTTAACCCTTTTGCTTCTTTTTCTTCTTATTAGAATTAGAAGAGCCCTTATTTTCTTCAGAGCCTTCTTTCTTCTTCTTCTAACCTTTAGGGGCCTTTTCTTTATCTTTAGCGCCCTTTTCTAGGTCTTTAGCCCTATAATTTAGGGCTTTAGCTACCGTAGATGACTTATCCCTCTGTTCAGCTAGAAGGTCTGCCATTAGGAATTCAAGATTTAGGGCTTCTAGGGGGACCCCTATAGCCCTATTCGTACGCATGCTAAATCGTTACCTCTTAGCCCACTAAGGGAAGGTTGATTTTAGGGATTAAAGATATTAATTAACCTGATCTATAGGATTAATTAGGACCCCTAAAATCAATAATCTAGCTAGTAGATTATTAAAAACTGCATTAAAGGCTTCTAAAGTCCCCTTAAATCCATGAAAATTCAGGTTATGAAATTCAGAATATAGGGACCCCCTCTGGATTTCAATGCTATGTGAATACTGCCGTACAAGTAAATTATAGGCTTCTTCAGGTGATTTTTGCCAAGTTATAGCGGCTTAGGGGCCTTCCGTACAACTATCCCTTAGTAACATAAGGATAATAGCTTAGTCAGCGTCCCCTAGCACCCTAGAAATATCCGGATTATCTAGAAAATTAGGCATGCCTAAAGCTCTAAATTAGATAGTTAGGGCTTGTTTCCATTGATCAAAATTTTCAGCTCCTTTAAGCTTAGCAGTCTCAGGGAAGCTATAAACCCTCTTATTAAATTCCTTAATAATCGAATTATTAAAGGCAGCTTGTACAGAGCTAGATTCAGGTGCCTTATCTTGAATAGGCTGCTGAATTTGCTACTAACTAGCGGGCTTAGCAGCTTCCACACCCTCCATAGGTCTATCATTAATAGCTAAAGTCAAAGACTCTAGCTTCTCTATTACTAGATTGATAGCATTTTGTTGTTTAATAACCTGCTCTTTTAGCTAGTTATTTAGAACCTCTTGCGCACTAAGATCAGGGACTAGAGGTCCCTGACCTTGTTAATTGGTAGCTATCTTCCAATTTTATAGAAGGGAAGTCTTCTATTCGTACTGAAATTCCTTTTTATAGAAGGGAAAAGCTTCTATCCGCGCTGAATTTCCTTTTTATAGAAGGGAAAAGCTTCTATTCTTGCTGAACTTCCTTTTTATAGAAGGGAAAGCTTCTGTATTGTTCGTGCGCTTCCTGTTTTATAGAAGGGAAGTCTTCTATAACCACAATGATTTCTTTTTAAAGAAGGGAATAGCTTCTATCTCGCGGGTCCTTCCTGTTTTATAGAAGGGAAGTCTTCTATAACCGTACGCAAAGTGCACTAGAAAGAATTTTATAGTGATAGGCTAGGCTCATAACCTATTGAAATGTAGGGAGCTAGTTGCCAGCTGGCAACAGCTGTACAGGTGTAGCTCTACGGTTAGGGACTAGTAGAACCACCACGTTGAATATTTATTTAACGCAACGCAATGGAAGGTTTCGGCAGTTATCAACTAATTAAATTCAATCTAGATGACTTTTACGATATCTTATATACTAATAGAATTGATTTTAGTGACGTTATACGGGCAATGTGGCTGTTGGATTAAGAGGCCTAGCTATCTAGCTAGATTGAAAAGATCTTCTTCCTCTCATATACCCACTAACCGTATTGGTGGATTTAGACCGCTAAAGAGGTCTTACGGGCCACTTTTTATTTTCCGCAAAATTCATTTATATATAAAATCCAAAAAATCAACTCACCACCATATAAACTAGCAACCTATATGCACCAAATTTTAGTCTAAAAAATATTCCTGCATAAAATAAAAGCCCTGTCTTCTAGCTTTAATTTGCTATATGTAAGACTTTTATATGACCTTTAGTTAAAGAGAAAATCGCTATCAAAGATAGCTATAGGGTAACCTGCTTACGTCACCCTAGCTTACCTAATTACTAGTGGCTATGTGGTTGTGGCTGCGCTTGTAGCCACAACGCAATTGAATAATCCACAATTGATTTGGATTAGTTATCCACACGGTCGGTCACAGCTGTTGGCAGCTGCGACGTAGCCATTGACGGCCACCTTTGCGACCGTTGACAGCTGCAGTGCAGCTGTCAGGCTTGCAATGCAAGCTAGTAATAGAAAGGTCCTTTAACTAGAAAGGGCTAAAAATAGGTCTTATTTTTAACAGTACTTAGTAGCTATATAATAGATTATTTAAGTTATCTAAGTAAATTAACTTTGTTTTCTAATATCTTTAGTGTATTAAGTTATAAAATATAATTACCTTATATTAACTTTATTACTTAGCTATTACTTATAGTTATTAATAATTTCTCTAGTAATAAAATCCCTTTTTAATACCTAAGAATTCTCTAAAGTATTATAGCCCTTTTATTTAACTAGATATTTATAATGCCTTTTGTTATAGTAGTGTAAAATAATTCTCTTAACTTTAAACTCTTATTTATTTTCTTTAATAGTATCTTATAGTAAGGATATATCTTCTATATTTATTAAGTCCCCTTTAAAAGGTTTAAGACTAGTAATATTAAATATATTATATAATTAAGTCCTAGGTGGTAATTTTAATTAATATACTAATCTATAACTTCTAATTACCTTTTTAATCTTATAGGGGCCTAGATACTTTATAGCTAGCTTCTTACTAGGGTATCTTAGGTTAATGTTTTTTATTAATAATAAAACATAGTTACTAACTTTAAACCTTATTAGAGTTCTCTTCTAGTTATAATATTTTTTATACTAAGTATATAAGTTACTTAGAAGCTACTTAATTATAGTGTGCTTCTCTTAGTGCTAAAATCTTACTTTTAGCTTAATTATTTACTAAAGGGATATTTACTACTACTTACTACAAACCTCTAGGATTATAACCTTATAATGCCTCTGCTAGTGTGTAGCTATGCATTAAGTAATTGCTTATGTTATACGCAAATTGCGCTATTAATAGGTTATCTACCTAATTAGTTTGTTTAGCATAAGTAAAAGCCCTTAAATAATGTTCTAAGACCTAGTTTAAATGTTCTATCTAACTGTCTATCTAGGGGTAAAAAGCAGTGCTAAGTAGCCGCTTTATTATAAGAAAATAGCAAAAAGTTATCTAGAAACCACTAGTAAATGTAAAACCTTAGTTTATTATAATACCTTCTAGGGCTTTATAGTCTTTAAAAACATATTCTAAGAACATAGTTACTAGCCTATCGCTAGTTAGTTACGTTAATATAGGGATGTAAATACTATATTTTATGAAATAGTTAATAATAACTAAAATTACGTTATAGGTTTAATTTAAATCTTTCACTAGTGAAAGTCTAGTAATAAAATCTATTAATAATTCTTAAAAAAGGCGATTAGGCACTAGTAATATAGCTAGCTTACTATATAGTTTATAATGCCTTGGTTTTAAAGTCTAATAATTTATATAAGTGCTAATATATACCTTTATATCTTTCTTTATTATTAGCTAATAATATTAGTTTGTAATCTAATAAAGAGTTTTGCTTACTCCTTAGTGCCTAGTAGTAAGGTTATTATAAGTTAGTAATAAAATTTCTTTTCTTATACCTAGAGGAATAGAAACATAATTCTTAAATATTAATAGCTTAGAGGGTTTAATTAACTATATCTAGGACATAGCTAAATTGCTACTTTTAAGTAACTTTAATTAAGCTATAGTAAAGTTATTACCTTGCTATACTTTATATAATAAGACTTAAATTAGGGGTTTTAATTCTAAGCTCTTTTCTAAAAAGTTAGAGTTAAACTTAGAAAAGGTTCTTTAAATAGATTAGATCCTAGCTATAATATCTTTATAAGTAATTAGTTTAATAAATACTTTTAGTCTTATAGGGACATAGATAAGTGATGTTTTTAAGGGGCACTCTTGCTACTTACTAGTAATAACCTATGCTAGTCTATCCCTATTAGTAATAGCTAGTCTAATAGGAAAATTAAAATAATTAAGTAATGAATAATATATGTGCTAGGTACTAACAGTATTACTATAGCTAGCTTATTACTTATTAACTAAAGTATAAAAAGTATTAAATAACCTTACTAATATAACTCTTCTAAGATTATCTAGATTATTAGGTTCTTTAGGAATATAGTTAAGTTATGATTTTTTAAAACCCTAGATATTAGTAGTATTATTACAGTGTTATTATAACTAACTATTAGTTACATTAAGTGATGTTTTTGTAGAGCCTATGGCATTAATAATATTACTATAGTGTTCCTATCTCTTAGTATTTATAAATTTAGATAAAAAGGTAAGAAGTTATATAATTATTACTTTCTCTTTCCTTGCCTTACTTATAAAATCTAGTTTTCTTAAAAGTAAGTTAGTAGGATTTAATTTCCTTATATAATATATAATCTTAAAGTTAAAAGGACAAAGCTTATTAAGCGTAGTTACTTACCTACTAGTAAGCTTAGGCTTTATAGTAAGGTACTTATAGTTTAAATAATCTATAATAACTTTAATTATATAAGCTAAATAAGCAAGATAGTGTCTCTATATGCGAAAAGCCTCTTAGATAGCTAATAATTTGCTATTAGGTGTTAAATATTATAATTTAGTATTAGTTATCTTTCTTAATATAAATATAACTAGGTGCTAGTGACCTAGCACTAATATTGTGAGTATAGCCTTAATTGTATGTCTAGATGTATCTGTCTCTACTCTAAGATACGTAAATGGGTTAAAATACACTAAAATTAGCGCTTTCTAAAATCTTTATTAAAGCTCTCTAAACGCTACTATCTTATAGGGTTCTAGTTTAAATATTACTAGTTAATTCCCTCTAAGGCAATTTGTTAATAGAATAATAACTTTACTATACTATTTAATAAAACGGTAGTAAAATCTAGTAAAACTAAGAAATAACTAAATATTAAAAACGCTGCGTGGTATTAGCTAGGTTGTAATTACTTTAACTCTTGCTAGGTCTATTATAATACCTTTCTCTAATATCTTAAAGCCTAAAAATTTAACTTCCTTAACTAAAAATTAACAATTCTTAAGGTTAATAAAAAGACCTACCTCTTTAAACCTATGTAAAACTTATTTAATATGCTTTATATAATCTTTAACCTTACTGCTATATATTAGCATATTATCTAGATAAATAATGTAAGTCTTATTAATAAGTCCTTTAAGAGTATTGTTAATATACTCCTAAAAAGTCACTAGTATATTAACTAGTCTAAATAGCATTACTAGATATTTAAAGTAGTTATATTAATAATAGAATGCTATTTTTTACTTATTACCTAAGTAAATACGTAGCTAGTGGTATGTATCTTTTAAATCTAGGACTATAAAAATAACTACGCTTACTAATTAATTAAGAATTTTAGCAATAAGGGGCAAAGGGGCCTTATTCTTAATTATGATCTTATTTAGGCCCTTATAATTCATATAAAGCCTTAATTTCCCTCCTTTCTTTAAAATAAATAAAATTAGGGCTCTAGCTAGGCTAACTAATCTTTTAATTTACCCTTTAAGCTATACACTTATAAGGTACTCTCTAAGAACCTCTAGCTCCTTTTTAGCTAAATTATATATAGGCCCCTAAGGTAGTGTTTTCCCTTCTTCTAATTTAATTATATAAGTGTAACCTCCTAGTTTAAGAAGCTTACTTACTAACTCTTTAGAAAAAACATCTATAAACTCCCTATATTCTTCTAGGATTATTAGTATAAGGCGCTTAGTGCTCTTATCCTAATTTAATATAGCTTCTTTGCTGCTTACGTTTTCTAAAATTAGCATGATTATAATACCTTTGCTTTTTTGCTATAAATAAGTGTACTTAAGGATTTATATAGCTACTTTACTATTTATTTATATATCTATTACTACTAGGTTCTCTAATTAGCCTTCTCCTTTTCCTTTTTAATTTTTATTTTCTAGAATACTTAGCTTAATCTTTATTACTCCTAATAATAAAGTAACTACTACTATTTTTTTCTCTTTATATACTTGCTACTTACTATAAGTAAAAGAGAGATATTCTATTATTACTAAATATCTCTAGTATTTATGCTCCTAACATATAATTATAGGTAAATACTCCTTAATCTAGTCTATACCTAGAATTATCCCTTTACCTATATTAGCAATAAAGTAGCTAACTTAGTAGACCTTTATAAATCCTATACTATCTTTTATCTTAACTAATTTTTTTAGAATTCCTTAATATAAAATTACTTTTTTGCTTACACTCTCTAATATCCTATTTAATTAGATTATATTTTCCTAATCCTTTTTTAATAATAATTTTAGATAAATTATTAAAGACTATGCGCTTATATTAAATAGCGCTTACATAGCTAACCACTAGTTATCTTATTATAAAGATACCTATATTCTTATTCTATTATCTATAGGGTATTCCACGGCAAGATCGCATTCCTAGGTCTATGCTAATTAAACTAGTATTATATTAGGAGACATAGCTTTATTACTACTTTCCCTATGCTTCTTAGTTATGTGTTTAGTACTTTTATAGGTAAAATAATCTAGTGCCTAATAAGTTAGTATAGCATGCCTAGGCTTTCTATATTTATAGCACACTAGGGATAATCTTTTCCCTTAGTTTTCGCTCTATTACTACGCCCTATCTATGGGCAAAGTATTGTTTGTAGTGTAGTTAGTGTAGTTTTTAGGAAAAATTTGTATTTGTAGTGTAGTTTTTTTTTTCTTGTAGTTAGTGTAGTGTAGTTTTTTTTTTTATAGTGTAGTGTATTGTAGTTTTTTTTTTTTTGTAGTTAGTGTAGTGTAGTTTTTTTTTTTTATAGTTAGTGTAGTTACTAACTACACTCACTACAAAAACTACAATGTAGTGTTAGTAAAAAAAAAGTGGGCCTTTTTATTATATAATGTTATTATAAGGATTAAAAGAAAGCTAGTTATATAGAAGCTTTTATTATTACCTATTTTACTTAATTAGTTATAGAATTTATAATATTTACTTTTTTGAAAGAATTTTACTATAACTAGGGTTATTTATAATATTATACCTTTTTAATAATACTATTATACTTATTACTTTATTTTACTAATATAACTTTAAGAAAAACCTTCTAATTATTTTATTTACTATTATTATTAATTATTTTATATTATTATTATTAATTTAATTAAAAAATACCCTAAACTAATATAATTAAATTAAATTAGAAATCTAAATAAATATATAAAAGTTAATAGAATATATACTTAGTACTTTAATATTATTATTAATATAATAAGAACTTAAAAAAAGCTTAAACTATTTATTTACTATTTAAACTAATTAAATATTACTTTAAGCTTTATAATTCTAAAGCTTTAAGAAGTTATATATAGTAACTTTATATATCTTATTATAATAATACATAAAGAAAGAATATAATAGACTAATATTTATAATTTATTAATAGATAACTAATAGTATTATTTTAATTACCTTATATAGCTTAAATAAGCTATAAAAAATAAGTTTAACTTGTTTTTAAAAATAATACTAGCACTTAGTTTTATATAATATATTATACTTATTATAAAAGCTTTAATAACTTTTATAACCTTAATTACTATTATTACTATAATTACTATTATTTTATATTTATTATTATTTTAAAAAAACATAAAAGAGAAAACATTTTTATAATATTAATATTTTTAAAAACCTTAAAATACTAAGTTATTAAAAACTATAGCTTTTACTATAGTAATTTACTTATAATTACTAGTATTTATATTTAAGTTATTTATTTATTATTTATTTTTATTAAACTTTAACACTAATAATATTATAAGTAATCTTAGTAATCTTAGTAATCTTAGTAATCTTAGTAATCTTAGTAATCTTAGTAATCTTAGTAATCTAGTAATCTTAGTAATCTTAGTAATACTAGTAATCTTAGTAATCTTAGTAATCTTAGTAATACTAGTAATCTTAGTAATACTAGTAATCTTAGTAATACTAGTAATCTTAGTAATACTAGTAATATTAGTAATATTAGTATTATAAGCTATTATAAGCTATTATAAGCTATAATAAGATATAATAAGCTACTTATATTAAGTTTACTAGTAGTTTTTTATAGTTTTTTTAAAATAAGTAATAATAATAATTTATAGAAATATAAAATAATTTATAGAAATATAAAATAATTTCTAGAAATAGTAAATAATATAATAAAAAGGTTTTTCTTTAAGTTATATTAGGGAAATAAAGTATTAAGTTAAATAGTATTATTAAAAAAGTATAATATTATATATAACCTTACTTAGTTATAATAAAATTATAAAAATAATATAATATTATAAATTCTATAACTAATTTAATAAAATAGGTAATAATAAAAGCTTTTATATAACTAGCTTTCTTTTAACCTTATAAATACTAATAACTAATAAAAAGTCTAATACTACATTTGTAGTGTTTGTAGTTAGTGTAGTTTAGGAAAAAAAATTTGTAGTGTAATGTATTATAGTTTTTTTTTTTGTAGTTAGTGTAGTGTAGTTTTTTTTTCCTTATAGTTAGTGTAGTTTATAGTGTAGTGTAGTTTGTAGTGTAGTTACTACACTACACTACAAATACTACACTACACTACACGTTTTAGTGCAATACTCTGTCTATGGGTAATGTGAAATAAGAGCGTTGCCTCTTTTTTTTAAAGTCCTAACCTTTTTTATTATTTTAGCCTAAACCTATTATAACCTCCGCTTTCTTACCCTAGCCTTATAGTTAGCTCTAGGTTATTAGGATCTCTTAACTAATTATTTGCTTCCTTATAGCGTTATTTAAGCTATTTAAAAAGATTATAATTCTTAGATATACAGGGATTTCTTTAGGTAACTTAGCTTTTACCTTATCCTAGGCTTATATAAAGGATTAAAATAATTAGCTATTCTTCTACCTAAGATTTAGTAGTAACCTTATTACTTCTAAGTGTCTTATACTTATATCTATTATTTTAGTTTTTAACTATTCTAGGAAATCTACCTAGGTAATTAATAAATAATTTATATGCCTATCTATAGCTATATAACGTATTTACTATTGCTTTATATTACTAGCTAGGTAGCTGCTTGCATACGCTACCTTAGTTATATTATCCTTAAAGGTATAGTGGTTTAATTTAAATAGTATGTTTAAGTTTACTAAGAAATTCTATAGGCTTTTATACGTTTCCCCTTTATATATAGGTATTTTTATCTATATTTTAATAAGATTACCTTACTATATAATTACTACTATATTACTATAAACTATAGGTAAAATTATAGCTAATGTTTAAGGGGTAATTATAGGTCTAGATTAAGGGGTAATTATAGGTCTAGTTTAAGGTCTAGCTAATCCTAGATTTACCTTAAGCTCTTTAATTTACGCCTCTATCTATAAGACCTTTTATCTTCTCTAAAGGTAACGTAGCTTAGATTATATAACCTTATAGCGTTACTATAATGCCCTTTTTTCTTTAGTTATATTATCTATACCTTCACCTAAATTAGGATTAAGTAGCGTTTATTACACCCTATTATTTATAGTTCTAGATTATAAGGGTTTTTTATCTTTCTAATTATCTATAGCTTTATTATTATAAGGTACTAGCGTGTTTCTTATAGATCTTTAGAGTATTAGCTATATAATAATCTAGCTAATAGTTTATATCCTTAAAAAGGTTAAGAGAGATTAATTTATTATAGCTTACACTAAAAGGTTAAGAATAAAGTAATAGCTAAGACTATTATAGTTATTACTAGATAAATACTAGCTAGGGGTAGGTACGTGAAGGTTTTAATCTCTAACCTAGTACTAACAATATGCGCTATCTTTAATAAATACCTCGCTTTATAAGCACATAGCTATCTCGTAGCTAGCTAGCCTCTTTGTTATCCGCATGGCCTAAAGGTTCTCTAAAGACCCGCTTCGATGAACATCCTATCTTTGACCTCTGCGCTCCTGACATAAGGATTAGGAAGTTAGGAAAAACTCTAAGGATAATATTAAGAGATATCTAAAGGAAAACCTATAAGAGAGATTAAAAGCTATAAGTTAAAAGCTAGAGAAAAGGGAGAAAAGTAGTAATATTATTATTCCCTTATAGAACCTAATAAATAACTTACTTATAGTAACTCTAGGAGAGAAAACTATAAATATATTATTATTTATATACTTATAAAGCTCTTAACCTTTAAGGGAAGTTATATATTTAACTTTAAATACTATAAATAGCTCTAAAGGGAATTAGAATATAGTTATCTATAATTCTAGAGCTAATATTTATATTTTTAATAATATTTATTAGTTTAAATAGTTTAAGTTTAATAGAACTATTATAATAAAGGTTAGAGCTAGAGGCATAATCTATATATTCTTAGGATAAGGACTAGTCTATATATCTATTATAAATCTAGTATTATAAAGACTAAGAAGGATTATAGTGTAAAGTGCTTTACTAATTCTAGAATTTTATGTAAACCTAGTATTAGTAATAATTCTAATAAAGGCAAGGATCTATTAGAACTAGAAGAAAAGCTTCTTATTCTAAGGAAAGTATTCTATTACTAAGCTTTATAATATTAATAAGCTTTATATATTATCTATACTCTTAGATAACCTAAAAAAGGCTTACGCTATAACTAGTAAAGCACTAAGGCTACCTATAAAAGGATATATAAAGCTTTAGTATTAATAATATAGTTATCTAGGTAAGAAAGCATTTATAGAGATTATAAACACTACCCTTAGTATTAAATTAATAAGACCTAAGCTTATAGAGTATAAGATCTATGCTATAGGTAAAGCTAAGCGCTAGAGATTATAGGTTACACTAGAAGGGCTTCCTTAAGGACTTAGATATAGCCTTTTAGTTAATCTAGAGTATTATAACTCTCCTTACTAGAATAGTGATTAGTATTAGTGTGTTTTTATATACCTTATAACCTTAATGCGTTTCTTCTATTTATTTAAAACTAAAGATAGAATTTATAATAGCTTTTATATAATAATAGCATTTCTATATATATAATTTAGGGTTTAACTATGCTTTTTATATAGTAATATTAAAAAGGCTTTATTTATAGAGAGTATAAGAGATAAAATAGCCTTTACTAGTATTATAGTTTATAATTTAGCTCTCTTAATACCTAGTTAAAATAAAAAGGTAAAGAGATTTAAGGGGGTAGTTAAGTAAAAGGCTTATATATTAAGCCTTAAAGCTTACCTTTCTTTAGAACTTAATAATAAAGTCTTTAATATAGTAGTTTATTTACTAAATAGAATACCCTTTAAATATTATAGGAATTAGGTTATACCCTATAAACTCTAGTGAAATTAGGTATAGAAAATAGTCCTAGTCTATTTATAAATATTAGAGGTTTAAAAGCCTTTAATTATATATCTATAAGCTTATAGATATAAGGCTTTTCTAATAATAATAAAGGCTCTAGAGCATGTTAAATCACACTATATAATACTATAGTTAGAGTAAAAAGCTTATATTAAATACCTTATTAGTTATAGAGGTAAGTTATAATATATTATATAGGTACCTTTACTTTATAATTATAAGGTTATTATATTAGCGTGTGTTTAGTTTAATAAGAACTCCTTCTTTAAGCTAGAAGAAAAGCTAGAATTAGCTTAATAAAAGAAAATATTAATAATTAAGTTACTTAAAGAGCTTAAAGCTAAAGACCTTAATAAGGAGATTAGTTAAGATCTTATTAGAATAAAGCTTAAAGAGAATAATCCTATCTCTTTACTATTAGCTATAGGCTAGGAAAATAAGTAATTTAAAGTAAAAACACCTCCTTATATAATAGGGGATAAAGAGAACCTTTCTAGTGCACTTTTAACCTCTCTTAACTTCTCTTAGAAGGCACTAGTTACTATAGAGAACTTAAAGCTTTAGGTATAAGTTAATAATACGCTATTTTATAAGATTAATAAATTTATAAGTAAGGTAATAGCTAATTATATAGTAACTACTATAAAGACTAGTAAATTTACTATAAAAGGTAGTAAGGCTATAGAGAATTATAGTCCTTATAATAATAGTATTAATATAAATAATATTATTACTAGGAAATATTAAAGAAAGGAAATAAGGAAAGCTAAGTAAGTATAGTTTTCCTTTACTTTCTTAATAGTGTTCTAAGGAACTTAATATAGTTTACGTATTAAAGATATGCCTCTAGAACCTATATATTATTATTAGGCAATAGCCTTAGTGTATTATAACTACTAAAAGGAAGTAATTATAAAGGAGCTTTAAAAGCTTTAATCCTTAAACTACTAGGAGAATATACTAGATAAATTATTTAATCTTAAGGAAATTATTAACCTTAGATAGGTTTTTAAGTATAAAACTAATAAAAAAGGTATTATTATAGAGTTTAAGGCTTAAATAGTAATCTAAGGTAACTAATAACTAAAGGATAACCTTAATAACTATGCTACTACGCTTACTTTATAATCTCTATATATACTACAAGCTATTTACTACGCTAATAATCTTAATATATGTTAATATAATATTTAAAATGCCTTCCTATATATAGAACTTAAAGAACCTATTTTCTATAAGCCACTAGAGGGTATAAGTATATAAGGTTATCTCTAGAAGATAACTAGAGTATTATATAGGCTATAGCCCATAGGAAGCTCCCTAATAATAGTTTCTATACCTAATGTAATTCCTATTAAATCTTAGCTTTATCTAAGGGAAGGAAGACCTATATATCTTTATAAAAGGCAGATTTATCCTGTTTTTCTATGTAGATAATATTATAGTGCTATTTCTAAACGGATTTAAAGTAGAATTTAAAGAGCTATATAAGTAATTAATAAACAGTCTAGATATTAAAGACTAAGGCAATTTAAAGTGATTCCTAGGCATTAAAATCATTAGGAATTATAATACTAAAGAGATATAGTTATTATAGGAATCATATATTTAAAAGATAGCTTAGAAGTTTATCCCTAATATTATTAATAATAATTTAAAGAGCTTAATTATAATACCTTTAATGATAGCTATGATTATCCTAAATAATAGTAAGGCTACTAATAAAGAGATTAATTACTATAGAGTAATTATTAGCTCTTTAGTCTATTTTTATATTATTAGAAGACCTAATATAGCCTTTATAGCTTTAAAGCTAGCCTCCTTTATAATAAACCCTTTAATAAAGCATATTAAGCTTATAAAGGCTACTCTAATATACGCTTAGAATATAAGGAAGCTATATATTTAATACTTAGGAGTAAATAGCTTTAACACGCTCTTCTCTAGTACTAATGCCTCTCTTAGTAATAACCCTAATACTTAGAAATTAATATAAGGCTATATCTTTATTATATATAAAGCTATAATTAATTAGAAGTCTAGGAGGTAATATTATATAATAACCTTAAGCATAGAAGCAAAGCTCTTTATATTAAATTATAGAGTAAAAGAGTGTATATCTCTAGGTAAACTACTTTATAATATTAGTATATAAGTCCTTTCTCTATTAATTATCTAGTGTAATAATAAGTAAATAATTTATATTATAGAATATAAGAAAAAAAGGCTTTAAACTAGTCTAAAGTATTTTAATATAAATTAAATATAAATTTAAGAGCAATATACCTTAGGTAATATTAAGGTAAATTAGTTAAAGACCTTTAAGATACTTACTAATAGCTTTATAAAGCCTTTATTAAGGTAAATATATAAGGAATTCTATTACTAGATTAGCTTATAGGAAATTCCCGCTTAATTATAATACTAGAAAATTATTATAATCTTTTCTTATACCTATAATCTTTAGCTTTAATAAATATCTTAGCTAAGGGGAGTGTATTAAGGAGAGCTCCCTTAAAGCATAGGTTATATATATAAGGGTAGCGCGTATTAATAAGGATAAAATATAAGGTTAGATATTAGTAGATATAATATATTAGAAGTACCTCTATAGACTAGTTATTACTATAGCGCACTATGTACCTTTTAGGTACAAAAGTCAGGTGCTATCTGCACCTCTAATTAACCAAATTGAACGCTTTCTATCATCCATTTACACCCCTACCTTAACACAGGTGTACAACAAGCTGTGATCCAGCTGTCGACACCTGGGCGCCAGCCGGCAGACAACATTTACTTTGCCTTGCTCGGGCACTGCACTTGCGCTGTCTGGTCCTGGTGCTCAATTCTCATCATTTAAAACGCCCCAAAATAGCTGTATTTTCGAAAATGCCTCTCTTCTCATCCCGGCATTATTCATATCGATGGGCTCAGCAGTTTGGCCCAGCTCAACCGCGATTCGGACAAGCCGTCCCTTTCCCCCAACACCGTCCACCGACTAACCCACGCCGCCATCCCAACTGCATATCACACCAATCTTCGTCACGTTCTTCGTCTGGCCCTGTCTGGCCCTGTCTGGCCCTGTCCGGCTCCCATGTTCACCAGCTCCCCGCTGACGCAATCACATAGGGCTATCTTCCATCGATAGACACAACTCTGTCTCAGCACTCTCCGAGTTCCAAGTTGTACTGGCCCCCTTGTTGAAGCTTAGGAGAGAACTCGAAGAAGAGGAAATAGACGGCCACTGGGGAGCAGAATCCGACCCCACTTCAAGGATTGACACGGGTTCTACGGAGTACGGTCGTTCCAACAAGTGTCAATCAAAGTGTCAAAGTCGAGGTGAAAAGACAGGGTGCGTGCCACTTATAAAACTGCCCGAAGCCGCGCCCGAGCTCTCCACTTGGCGGACAAGCTCTCACTTCACTTGCGGCAGCTTTTTTTTCTTCCTCATCTTCCTTTTCTCCTCGCAGACTTGGAGCTCGAAATCGGTCTGCGTACTCTAATCACATTTGCAGATAAAGCATCGCTGTGCAAGCCCATTGCGACGAAGCTCGTACGACCCCTTGCTCTATCACCATGTTCGGTGGTCGCAAGTTCTCATTCAACCGCCACACTGGCGCCCCGAAGCCAAGAGCTCGGCGGTTCAGCAACGCTGAGCCTGGTGCCAACGGTAAGCATGCTTGACTTTGACACTTGCTTTCTCCAGGCCCGGAAGCAGGCTCAAAATACTTCTTCCTTTCTTCTCTCTTCTCCTCCTCCGTGGGCATTATGTTGGAAAATATTTCTTTTAGTCGTATGCATTTCAAGGACCACGGTCTTGGCAGGGTGTTTGAGACCTTTGTTGAGACCAAGACCGTCGTCAACCCCTCCCCCGCACCACATCCCACATCGTGGCCAAAATTTGGGCATTGACACAAAGACAATGGAACACACCGCCAATACCAATGAGAAAGCTGGCTACACAAGGCCATACACGAGCTGCCGGTCTTTTGCTCCGTTGCTGACGATGCTTACCTAGAGGTACAATCCAAGGTCCATCGCCAGTTTCGCAATGCCCACGAGGGCCATCTTCCCCACGCTGGCCTCGATGCCAGCAGAGCTTCCACGGGTGTTATCTGGTGCACCGAGCGAGCCGCTGAGCTTGGGTTCTTTGAGGACCAAGATTCCTGGGCCAACCTTGGCCAGGGCGCCCCCGAGGTGGAAGACGATATCGCCGGCTGCTTCAAGCGTCCTGAAACCATTGACATCTCCGTCGCCGCCAGAGAATACGGCCCCACCGCTGGTATCAAACCATTGCGGGAGGCCGTCGCCAAGCTATACAACGAGATGCACCGCAAGGGCAAGGACAGCCAGTACACCTGGGAAAATGTCGCTATTGTTCCTGGTGGACGTGCCGGGTTGATCCGAATCGCTGCTGTACTTGGCAACTCCTATCTCAGTTTCTTCTTGCCCGACTACACGGCTTACAATGAAATGCTGAGCCTGTTCAAAAACGTGCGTCTTGTTGAGAAGTGTTTAAAAACACTGCAGTAATACTTGATAATTCTAGGCTAACATAGGGATGAATACAGTTCGCCGCCATCCCTGTTCCTCTGTCGGAAGAGGACGGCTACCATATTCACCCCGACAAGATTGCCGAGGAAATTTCTCGCGGTACCTCGGTGATTCTCACCTCGAATCCCCGAAACCCGACCGGCCGAGTCGTAGCCAACCCAGAGCTGGCGGAGATTCAAGACATCTGCCGTGGTCGCGCTACATTTATCAGCGATGAATTCTACTCTGGGTACAATTACACTAGCAACTGCGACGGAAGTACGATCTCAGCAGCCGAGAATGTGGAAGATGTTGACGAAGATGATGTGTTGATCATTGACGGTTTGACCAAGCGATTCCGACTTCCCGGATGGCGAATTGCCTGGATTCTGGGACCCAAGGGTACGTGCATGTCCACCACACAGTGAGGGCGACTTTCAAGCTAATCGTTTGGGTGTTAAGAATACATTGCCGCGTACGTCATCAACGTCTTCGCTCAAATCACTGTTGCGCGAAACTAACGTAGATGTAGTATCGGTTCATGCGGTAGCTACTTGGATGGTGGTGCATGCCATGCGTTTCAAGATGCCGCCATCCCCATGCTGGACCCAACCCTGGTCCAAAACGAAATGGTCCATCTACAGCGGCACTTCCGGGTATGTCTACGCAGAATAATGACAGTGATGCGTGGATCCGATCTGACTGGTTCCCTTTAGGACAAGCGAGATTTCGTCGTTCGTCGTCTACGTGAGATGGGCTTCGCGATCAAATATGTTCCCGACTCAACGTTTTACCTGTACGTCTGCCCCGTGGCACGGGTGGTTTGGATACAAAACTGACAGGACCAGGTGGTTGAACCTCGAGGGTCTACCTGAAAGCATCGCAGACGGTCTCAACTTCTTCCAGGCATGTCTTGAGGAAAAGGTCATTGTCGTGCCCGGCATCTTCTTTGACCTGAACCCCTCAAGACGTCGAGACCTGTTCGACAGCCCATGTCACCACTTTGTGCGTTTCTCGTACGGCCCCAGAATGGACGTGCTGCGCATGGGATTGGACGGCATTGAGAGGATTGTTACCAAGTACGTCTCCCCGTCAAAAGTTTATATCGTCAATGGCTAACCTCGGTTCAGGCACAAGAAGGCTGCGGAGTAATCCGCAAACTGGTGAATGATGGTTTATAGGAGGGGGGCCCGAACGTTGCGAACGACGATGAGTGCCGACAAGAAACCTGAGTGTGAGCCGAGCCTGCCGGGTGGCGGGTGCAGCGAGGGATACGTAGGCGTATGACAATCGTTATAGAGACATGGTTCCCTGGCCTCAGCAAATACTTTTTCTTTCTGCCACAGTCCGTAAAAAGCTACACAGACATACTGTGACGGTGCCAGATGCTCGTAATCCACCAACTGGTACGGCAATTGATGCACGACAGGATAAAATATCACCAGAAGACGTAAAAACCATGCAAAGGAACATTTCGATCAGTGCATACACAGGTCGATCAGGCACAACACAGTTAACAATTTCCGCACCACCATGTTTTGCGTCCGATTTAAATCTTGATGTTGCAGTTATTTCTTGTGTGGGAAGACAACAGCCTATGCCAAGCAAAGCAGTCAACGCTCGACCCCGAAGCCAGCTGAAATACCCAAGATGAGAAGAACCTTCTCATTGACGGACCTTTCCACTCTCCGGTACTAACCGTTCGCAGATATGGGTTTCAGCATGAACTTGCGACCAAGCAAAATGGTCCCTTGGCGTTAATTAGTTTGTCGCTTTTATAGCTTCCTAATGTACACTGGGTAGAGCCCAGTTGATTCTTCAGATGCCTAATTAGCTAGCTTGAGGACGCTTCCGCCTTTCGTCTCGTAATGCGGACTATAGATGGCTTCGTTCAGCGATGGTGCATGAGGGGGTGAAAGAAGTAATACATGTAGATGTGTTGAGGTTGATAAGTCTCCGGGTATTAACTACGATTGGAACTGACAGGGACAAAGCGTACGGGTGGGGGGGCTAAGCGGAGTGGAATAGATTCTATGTCGGAACAGGGGAGAGAAAAAAGAATTCATCCGCTCCTGATTACGGAATATTCTTACTCCGTACGGAATGTGTTCTTCAATTCAGAGGTCCACGATTCAACAAGGCGCGCTCTCTTAAACTCAACCGAAACGATTCGCTACAAGCGAGCAAGAGAAAAAAAAACAAGGGAAAAAAAACATACAACAGCCGGTGTTCGCTGGTCGTCACCGACCCAACTACTAATCTGCCCCTTACCAGCTTGTCTATGGGAGAGCGGACGGGATCCCGAATTTTCTGGTAGGTATGGTCGTATGTGAAGGCTAGGGGATTAATATCAAATCATAGAGAATATTTGCTGCAAGCGAACAAGAGAAAAAAAAAAAGGAAAAAAAACATATAATAGCCGGTGTTCGCTGGTCGTCACCGAACCCAACTACTAATCTGCCCCTCATGAAGTCTTAGCTGTGAGAGCCTTGACCTCCTAATTTTGAAGCATGATGACACTTCTATCATCGGAACTTCGGAAGGCAAAGCTCCCATTTCAGCCCCACTTTACGGCACAAAGTAATTCCATACCAAAACGGTACCCCTCCATCTTTCCCGTCTCAAACTCTACTGACTATACGGATCCGTAGTAAATAGCGCTTAGATACGTGCACTGTTCCACACCGTGGACCAGTATGTAATACCCGTGGTCCCAACTTTGGGCCGTAATTTTCAGCTTGCCAGAATTTGGGCCACCCATAAGCATATAAACACTTAAAATTCTGCACTTCATACCTGGTGCTCATTATGCAGCATTTTAAGCACTCCAATTTCATAGCCGCTAGAGAAGATGCATGTCAGAAAGGAGGTGTGGCCAGCGAGCTGAAAAGAAGCCCATGGAAGCTGAGCTGACGCAGCTGGCTATGGCTACCATTTTGCTACCGACTTTGCCACCATTCACAACTATAATCGAGGCTCTCTGGCGAAGCCAATACAATCAAGCAGTTGCCCCTCTATCATTTCCACCAATTCCAGTATGCAGTGTTTCCGACATACCAAACAGTCTAGCAACAATCTAGGTTCCGGTAACCCTTCGACTGTGTCGCGCATTACCACTACTAGTCGAACTCCCTGCGCCGTCGTGCCGGAACCGCACACGCAGCACTGAGTGCGTCTCGGCGAGGACGTGCAGACCACGAGCGAAGGATGCCATTCCATAGCCGGAGGAGGGCAACTGAACGGGCAACGGCTGGGTGGTGCGGAAGGTCGCCGGCGCCTGCGTTATACTTTCATGCGCCGGCGACCTTCCGCACCACCTCTCCGTAGCGCAAGTGGTCACCCCCTGAGGGGCGTGAGAATGACGGGTCATCCCGGTGTGTTGCGACTCGCATTAGGGGATGATGGCCTGTGGGAGTTGGGCCTGGCGTCGTTGCTGTCGAGGGAATGGAGTGAGAACCGTGTTCTTTTTGTGCTGCCATCGTGGCGCCCGCAGAGAGGCTCTTCGGGGCTAAAACATGTTCGAGCCGCCTCGTTTCTCGAGCAGCACGGATTTGATCCTGCTTCTCCTTACTCCATAGCTTTGACTGGTGCTTCCGACTCCTTGCCAGCCTCTTTTCCCGCTTTTCTGCCGCTTTAATCTCAGGGTCGACATAAGGAGGAATGGGGCAGGTTGAAATTTCCTGCAAGATATCCAATACCTCGTCATCTTGGTGTTGACTGATGCACCACTTCGCTGCTAAAAGGAGAAGAGCCCTTAAAGTGAAGTTGGCATCGTTTCCAGCAACGTGCAGTCTGTTGAAAGGGCACCCTAATACACCTAGCAGGTCGCCAAGAGAGCCGCCCCAGAACTGAAACACTTCATTAGCAATGCGCGACGTATCCAGAATCCCAGAAGGTGGCCGTTCAAACTCGAATCCTAAAGCCTGTAAAGCCTGGAAGTCGTTCATGATACCGTGGCCCACAAGTACCACGTTGCGATCTTGAGGAATGTGTGATTGAATGGTCTGTACCATGGACGATGATTGAATCGTGATTGTCTCTCCAAAGATAAACTTATTAGATGCTTTTGTGACGTATAATGACGATCCTGTAGCAAAGTTTAGGGTTGAAATGAGCTTTTCTGGTGGGACCTGGCGAAGATCCTTGGTATCGAGAATCGCAAATCCAACTTGACTATTGTCCTTCTGGGTAAACCCGCTTTTAATGGTATTAATACCCTCAAAATCGATAGCAATGATGACGGTATCTTTGAGTGCTGGTGATTTCGAGACAGAAGGACTGAGCCCTAAAATTTCAAGTAGCACAGAGAGGCCATGCCTCGTGATTCTCGGGCGTGGCGACGGGACGGCTTCCGGCTCCTCCATACAGGGCTATTGGTAGCTGTGCCAGTGTGAAAAAAGATTTTAAATTTGGCAGGCAGCCGATACCTGGCAGTGTCGGTCGATGGCAATGTCAGTCGATGACAGTGTCCATCGATAACAGTGTCCGTCGATGGTAGTGTCAGTCGTGGCAATGTCGGCAGCTGTGTGGTTAATAACAAACGGGAGCACAAGACGCGCACGTTCCGCGACTTTGTCGTTGTTGTTAACCACCTTGTGGCCTACATATAGGTAGGGTATTGCCAGTCACCACCGCATTGTGGCCTGCAACGCGATAGGGGCTGTAGCCAACGAGGCGCCGCCCGGGCCTTTAGCGCCATTGTCGCCCAGGTGCCTTTCGTTAGAGTGTGGTTATTGCGACTGTAGACTTTTATTAATGCGACCGTAACCTGTTGAAGTGACGGCAATGAAGACTCTAGGTGGAGGGAAGACAATGAAGCGCTACTGGCTGGCCGAGATACTGGAGGTTCCCCGGAGCCACCGACCCGCAGGTACTTGTTGACTGTAACTAACACCACGTGTGTCATACATCACCAAAGATGGGGAATCAGAATGCACTCGAGAGAAGAATGTCAGTCATTGTGATTTCCACTGAAGAAGTCCAGCATCCTGATATAAAACTTTCCACCAAAGCAAAACTTGTCGAGCGACAACCGGGTGATGGATGGCTAAAATAATCATAATCTTCGTAACTTTTCGAAACAAAGCAACCAACCAGGGAAAAAAAAAAATCTACTCTTCTTGCGCCATATCGATGTCTCCGTTGGCCCGCACCCTCAGTTTTCTCTGTTCCCCACCAAACACTTTATTCTTGCGCTTGGTAATAATGCGCTCATCTTGGTCCACCTCCATCGCAACATCTCCCACCTCCATGGCAGCAGCTTCTTTGAGACGGCGCAACTCGCTGCCGCGCATGCGTGGCAGCAGATGCTCGTTTTCTGCCACCAATTTCCGTGCTAGGGCGACTTCTCTGGCCTTCTTGCCAACCATGCGCCTCTTGTAGAAGGCACGCTCTCTGCGCGCTCTGATCTCGCTGACACGCGCCATGGCCTGGATCGTCTTCTCCATGAGATCGCGGTTGTATCGTACGGGGACGTTGCGGCGGGCGCTGAACAGCAGCGTGCTGTCTACCGTCATCTCCTTGCCGGCCTTTATTCGGGAAGCCTTGGTCCACTTCAATTTATTGGGATTTCGACGATGCTTGAAATTCTTGTGGCATTTGCTCCGGCTTTAGTGAGAGATGTCGTGTTAGTATGTGTGCCTTTTGCAGGTGAAACGTAACCCGGGGGGCAAGAGAGCTCTACCAGAATCTGAATGATCGTCCTATTAAGACACCGACGTTAGCTTCTTTGCTGCTTCGTCCAGTCAGAAATTCTCGAGGCAAGGCACAGGCGTACCGTCATTGCGATTGAATACGATTCCCTTGCTGGGGAAGGTCGGACGACCGCAGAAATAGCACGGATCGACTCTCATGTTGTGTGGTGATGATGTTTTCACCTGTTGTGAGGTCGAAAGTGGTTTCAAGAAAAAAAAAAAAAAAAAAAAAAAAAGGCTTGACGGCCAGGGAGCAATGGCGAGGTGGGTCGAGTCGCTGTGGCGCAACGCTGGCGGTCCTACCACGGATAAACCTGGACAAGTCTGGTGAGTGACTCAGCTAATTATCATGTTTCCCCTTTATAAATTAGATGCATTGGCCACAACCAATGAGCCCAAAAAAATTATGAAAATCAATACTACGGATCCGTTATCCGTATTGAGCCATGGATTTTCGAGTACAATGAGGGACGCCTAAACACGCATAAGCCGCTAGTCCTAATCGGAAGAGATAGACAGCCTACCCACTTGTTTTTAATAATGTGGCTTATACTACTACTAGACTTAACTTTAGGACTAAATCATAATAAATCCCTCGCTAGCTTACACATTCTAAATAGCGTCAAGTACAGTTTTCATAGGCAATGATATAATAGTAAAGGGATCAAAGGAAGCGACGGGGGCGAGTCAGTCCAGTCCACGGATATAAACCAACTCTCGCCGCCAGCACAACATTTCTTGTCGGTTACCATGCTGGAAATCTTCCAGAATCCCACGAGGCACAATCATGTATTACCCCGAAATATCCTAGCAGTGTGGCTTGCTGAAGAATCTTCACTCTACCAGCCATTGCCGTCCCTAGCTCGTGGCAGTGCATATTCGTGTAATATGATTGGTCCAAGCTCGACCGAGCAGACAGACACAAGAACTGGTATCATGATGATGTGAATACAGTTCGACAGAAAAGTTGAGGAGAAGGCTAAACTGGATTATGGTTTGAAAAATGTCGACGCATAAATACAAGACCCAACCAACAACTGTTCTCCTCGCTTCATCGCTCCTTCCTCTCTTACACTCGACCATAGCCACCAAGAAGGAACGTGGAATAAAAACTCGTTCCGAATTCCACGAATTCTTCCAAAACCCCTTGGCTGTGACTCAGGCTCATCCGCAACAAGCAAGACTATCTTATCAGCATGCCACTCTTCTCCAGTGTCAAAGCCAAACTGCGCCTGTCTTTTACTCGGTCAGAAATGAGCCCCAGCGCCTCCCGGGAAACCCCATACGAGAGCTCTGCCTCCTCTTCGAGTGCAGCTCCTGCTCCTTCATCAAAGTGTCAGTATGGCCTAGAAAAAATATCACGAAAGAGTCTCGAGTAAACGACTAACATCTACGTTGGCAGCGGGCCCCGGTTTCAAAGTGCCTCCGCCAGCCTACACGTCGTCAGCTCCCCAGCCGTTGACAACAAGCAGCGCGAGCTTAGACGACGATCGCTATGCCTTTCTCATCAAGTTTGACACAATATTCCTGGTAGACGACTCGAGTTCCATGGCAGGCCAGAGGTGGGAAGAAGCACAAGCGGCTCTTGCGTCCATCACTTCCATATGCACCGAGCGCGACAAGGACGGCATCGACTTGTATTTTTTGAACCACAAGTCTGGGGCCAGAGCCACTGCCGACAGAGCTGCCGACGGATACTACAATGTTTCGGATCCGCAGGTCGTAGACAACCTGTTCAGGACTATCAGTCCCTATGGCTGGACCAATACTGGCGAAAGAATCAGCAGCATTCTCACGCCTTATATCGAGAAGCTGTCGCGCACCAGGGACTTTTCCAGCGTCAAGCCCATCAACTTGATTGTAATTACCGACGGACGGCCCTCGGATGATCCGGAGGCTGACATTGTGCTGCACGCCAAGCGTCTCGACAGACTCAACGCACCGCTGTACCAAGTGGGCATTCAGTTCTTCCAGATTGGCAACGATAAGGAAGCAACAGAGGCTCTGCGGAACTTGGATGATGGCTTGTCCAGTGGGGGGATGCGAGACATGGTTGATACAACTTCATTTGATGCAAGGGACCAGTTTGGGAACAAGGCCCTCACCGCAGATGGTATCTTGAAAGTCGTGTTGGGTGCCGTGGTGAGGCGTCTTGATCGCCAGGCCACGGGTGGGAGTTGAGGATGATTTGACCGACAACAGGAGGGGATGCCATCACGCATTCCTAGCTAAATACGTAGTCCAGGAATACTTTCTTTCATAACAGAGGCACTCGTCATGGTTTTATCCACCAGTCTCTACAAACGTGACGTTGTGACGTGATGTCATTCGTGGAATCTAGCTATTCTACCCGACGAAGCCATTTCTGCTAGTAAAAAAAAAAAAAAAAAAAAAGAAGAAGAAGAAAACACCCATCCGAGAGCCCCTTTTGGTAACAGCCAAGAAGGGAATATTTCATATCTCGTAATTTCCCCAATACACATGCGGACGAACCCACCTCCCTGAATGAAGAACACAGCCATCCAATCCAAATCCTTGATGATGTCCTCCGAGATGTGATGAAAATAACCTGTAACCTGCCTAAAGCACAAACTGATTGTGTCGCCAAGAAAAATGTCCCAAAAATCATCTCCCTTCTTTCGTCACTTCCGGGAGAAAAAACCCAAAATTAAAAAAACAACAAGCCTCTTATCCACCCTGCAAGCAAGTTGCCTTCATGTCCGTCTCGGTTTCCATTCCCATTTTCACTTGTATTTCATCCCTGTTTGCATCTCCAATTCCAAGTCCGTTTCATGTCCATCCCTACGAGATTTAAAGTTCAAAAAAAGTCCAAGTCGTTTGTCCCTCGAAATCACTGCATGCAATACACATCCGCCAGCGCCACCGAATGCGCCGAGATATTACTCCCCGTATCGTTCCGACACGTGATGACCGGGGTCGTCACCAGCGCCACCCGCCAATGCTTCGCCTGCAGCTCGGAGGGGTCCAAGGCCGGCCAGATGGGCAGCATGCTCTGCGAGGAAAACCGCGTGCCTACCTCTGGGAAACGAAAGTCAAAGGTCAATCTGCTGGTGAGGATCCTGGACGACAGCTCCCAGGCGTGTTCGGCGACCTGCTCGAGATCCCGATGCGCGTCGGCTGGGTTGTGAAGACGGTTGAGGAGGGGCTGGACCATGGACAGCAGCGAGGTGGTTATGTCGTGGACCTTTGCGGAGTGGAAATGGGAGGGCTCGGATCTGATGATGGCATCGACGAGGTGGGCTTGTTTGTCGAGGAGGGGCTGACGGTGGGCCGAGGGTTGGCCTTGGGTCTTTTCCAGATCGCGCTCCAGGTCGACGAGGGCGAGGGAGACTTGGTGGTCGGTTGAGTTGGCCCAGGCGGCGGGGACCCAGACCCTGTTGACGATGTAGTCGATTATGACGCGGGTGACCAGGCAGCATTTGGGGTTGTCTTCGCGGAGGTGCAGGTCCAGGTACGAGGTTGCTTCGCGGGCCGACAGCGGGTGGTAGGTGGCGAGGAGGACGGGCCAGAGGTGCGTGGCCGAGACCTTCATGGCCATGGCGGGATCGGGGATGTTGGCGTGGCGCTCGACGAAGGCGCGGATGAGGGCGTAGAAGTCCATTATGCATTCGTTCCAGGCGGCGACGGAGCGGTCCGTCATGTGGATGAGGGGGCTGGGGAAGCTGTTGCGGTGAGGGACGAGGGAGGTGTTGGCGTTGGCGTTGGCGTTGGTGTTGGTGTTGGTCCGTCCGGAAGGGGTGTTTGCGTATTCCGGGACGTGGCCGGGGGCGTTTGCGCTGTTGACGTCGTGGAATCGGCCGAAGCGGCTGCGGTTGACGGATGTAGGTGTCTGAGGACCCATGTAGTCTCCTCTCGGGGGTTGGTGATGGCGAGGAGGATGATGGCCGAGCGCCGTGCCAGGACGAGCGGGCATGTTCTCGGGGAAAGTGTGTCCAGAGGGATGGAACTCGGTTGCTGTAGGCCGGTATCGTGACGAGGGGTGGTACGCTGCTTTGCGGGGAGCGGCGCTGCCCCGGCTGAATGCTGAAGCGGTGGATGTGAAGAAGGGATTCTGGCTCGATGCTGCGCGTGGTTGGGCAGAGCTCCACGAGGACGAGCTGTTGCTGTTGTTATATCGACGGTCATGGGCAAAGGCAGACGGCGCGCGAGGAGGCCCAGCCTGGAGAGGGCCGAACTTGGGAGGAGCTGCGGTCGAGGGCCGGTTGAAGGGCTGGAAGACGCTGGGCGGACGAGCAGGAGGCGCCATATCGCAGAACGGACGTGAAGCTTCGTCCTCGGGGGGGCTGTGGTCGTGGTCGGGATACCGCGACGCCATCGTCTTCATGGACATGATGGTTTGGTGAGCCGTCTCGTTGTCTTGCACGGATCCCGCAAGTGTCTCGATGGCGCGAGCGACAGACTGCGGGTCGGAGTGCTTCATGACCCAGAGAGACCGGCGATTGTTGACCTGTTCCTCCAAATGGCGGATACTGTCTTCAAGTCCCTGTTGCTATCCGTTAGTTTCATCATCTTTTCTGTCCTGCCTTTGCGAATCGGACCCTCAGAAGAGAACCGTACCTTGATGATCTCATCTCTTGGATCAGTGTCGCTCCCCTCGCTTCTTCCCTCCGCCTTCTGCTTGAGCGCCTTGACGTGGCCCGTCAACTCGAGCAGCTCGCTCATCACACTCTTGACATTGCCTTCCGCCTGCTCGCGTTTGTTTCTCTCTGCCTCAATTTCGGCGCGGAGGTCCCGAATGGTTTGCGCCTGGTCCTCGATTGTAGCCTTTGTCAAGCTTGCCTCGAGCCCCATTCGTGCGATAGCCTTGTCCGTGTCCTCTTGATCGAGAGTTAAGTTCATCAAGGCGTCCACGAGCTGGCTCGTCTCTTGGCTGATAACTTGGCCAACTTCTTGGAGTTGATCTACAATCTCGTTGGATTCACCGGCAGATACGCCTGGCATGCGGCGGAGGGACTGTTGGATCTTGACGAGAATCTCTTGTATGAGACGGGATTTTTCGAATGCAGGCTATATATATGGAACCTTCTGTCAGACAAGTTGGCCGTTTGTCCCCTTCCCCCCCCCCCCCAAAAAAAAACAACCAAAAAAGAAGCCAGGAGCAGCGTGGACTTACGTGGTTGTGCGACAGTTGCCTGATCCTCTCGGAACGGGCTGTTCCCGATAGGGGCGTCGAAAAGTCAACAGAAAGCATGGCGTTGGATTCAAAGTTGGCCCCTTTCTGAGATTCCCTGACTGTTCTGACAGATGGTGTTTTCCCCGAGTTGGTCATGCTGCGAGCTCGCGTGCAATGTCAGGAACTAGCGCAAGAGTTGCGCCAGACAAGTGCCCTCGCCGGACGAACAATGATAGGATGAAAAAAAAATATGCTGTGAATAGCACTTGCGGCTATTGTCCAGAGCCTGATCCCACCTCTGTTTGCTGTGGGCTCCTGCAACAATATGTCAAACGCATGTCGGGTACTCGCAAGCAAAGCTAATAGTGAAGGCGCTCGCTAACTTATAAGTGAATGGGCGAAGTGCTTGCTTCAGCCCCTGAAGATGGTTTGAAATTCGATGTAGTAGTGCCCAAATATCGTGACATGAAATGTTCGACTGCGATTGCCCTGTCCCGTGCTGCAACTTATATCATTGATATGAGCTTGGCAGCGTCAGTGCCCGCAAGCAGTAAGTAAGGAAGTAACAATGCGTTTCGGAAGACCTTGCAGAGAAAAAAATGTATCCCAGAAACAATATCAGTAGTGCAATGACGAAAAGTGTAAGAAGAGCGAGGCAAGAAAGAAAGCAAAGAAAGTTAAAACACCCCAGTAGATACAAGTGAAGCTAAGTAGTGGCAAGTAGACCGGAAGTGGTCACGTTGACGGATCCCCGAAAGAAAAGTGAGATGCAAGTGAGTTGTGACGGGAAGATGGAACGCCTAGGAAGCCTGACTTGGGCACGCCTGGTCAGAGATCAAACAAATGGTCAGTAAAAGTGGTGAGATGAGCAGGCTCACTTTCTTCACCAACATCTCACCTCGAGGGTTGCGTGATTCATTCACGGCCAACGTGCCCTGGCCCTTGCTGCCGCGAGAATCTGCCTCCCCACGCTCACCACCTGCTCGAGGTGAGCATGCAGACTCACAGCTGCAGCACGAGCCAGCATCAGTCAAGTATCTTTGCGGGCTGGCACTCAGATCTGACCGTAACACCCCGCGCGTCCTGAGAGCAAAGTAGGAGGCATGTATAGAGGTATATTTTCACTGACAAAGTACGGAAGACCCATGCCACAACACCGAAACCACCACAAAAGATTCTACCAACGTGAAATGAACCCGCATGGAACAGCATAACACCGATTGCATTTGTACAGTCATTAGTGCAACGAAAGAGCGAAAACCGGGTCAACAGAAGCCTAAATAAGGCTGACCGTAACCGGTTGCGTAACGTAAGGGGGAAACCTGCAACATCATGTCTAGCTTAGTGTTCTTTGTCAAGGCACGGGTGTGGCGTGTTGAATAATTCTTGCCACTTAGTTCCTGCGGATTGGGTCAAGAGGTTGTGGCATCTAAGGTTGGGACGAATGAATAGCTGGCTAGCTGTTGTCGGCGGGTCGTCGTCTGGACTTGTTTTTCATTCTAAAAAAAAGAAAAAGAAAAAGAAAAAAATGAAGAAGTTTGGCACGATGCGCCATGTGCTGAGGATTACTCTTAGTGGTCACTCCATCAAGTTCATGTTTGGATACTATCACTAACCTGTCGAGTACCTAGATGCTGAGCGAGGGCAAAGCGCCGGCCACTGTTAGCTTGCTTAGATGGCTCTGGTGCGAGAGAAGAGACTGCTGTAGACAGCGTCAACAACATGAGACGCATTGATCATTCTGCCGCCAAAGTATCTTCCGTTCAAGCCCTTGATGGCGTTTTCGCCGCCTTGAACCTTGTCGAACTTGAGATAAACGTCACCCTTGGAGTTGGGATCAACAGCAATATGGACAACATGTCCATACTGCTTTTCGGCCTCGGCTCGGATATCTTCTTCGAGCTCCTTGACCCAATCCTCGCCTTCCTCTCTGAAGTAGTTTCGTTAGTCAAATTACTCAAAGGAATTCGAAGAGAGATAGAAGGGTGGAGGGGGGGGGGGGGGTTAAAGGAAAAGAAGAAACAGGGCAGGATAGCCACTTACTCTTCGGGATTAAACATGTTGTGAAGCACCACACAACGGCTGGCCATGTTGACGTTCACGGGAAGCGGCTTGGCTTCAGTCTTGGGCTTCATAACGGCATGGTCTTCTCTTCCATTAGGCAGTTCATCGGTCCTGGCAAGTTTTCTCATCAACGCATCGCGACTGTAGTTATTGAAGTTTACTCCTGCGACATCTGTGTCGTCTAGGGCGCTCGCACCGCCCGCTTTGTCGCTGTCTCGTCCTCCAGCTCTATCAAACGTGGACGCCTGTGAGCCGCGGCCGCCGGCTCCCGAGAAGGAAGAGCCCTGGAAATTGTTCTGTCCTGAAAACCTGTGCATCAAGTTGGCTGTGGTCTCAGGGGTAAACTTATCGTTGCCTAGCCCGACTCGGATGGGTCGGCCTGCGAGGTCAAAGCCGTTCATCTTCTCCAATGCTTCGCGGGCCTGGCCAGCGTCACGGAATCTGAGAATTGTTGTTAGAGCTTGGTGCACCAGTACGGAGAAACGGAAAGGGGTGATTTAAATTACTGAACAAATCCATAACCACGGCTGCGAGCATTATCGTCCTTTTGCAGCTGAACGTACTCGAGCTCGCCGAAAGGCTCGAAGACGGCCTGAAGGTCTTGTTCCGTAACGTTGAAATGGATGTTTCCGACATACAGGCGGTGGAAAGGAATAGAGTTCGGATGTCCACCGGTCGACTCGGTGTTACGAGCTTGTCGGTTCTTTTCAGCTTCTGTGAGCTTCACAATGATAGGAATACCTGCCAAGGGCTTTCCAGTAAGCTGAAGGGCCTTTTGAACAGTTTCCTCGCTTCTGAATTCAACATAACCGACTCTAGAAAATGTGTTTTAGCAAATGAAGAGAGGATGAACCCTTTTGTGATTTTGATCTTTGAGCCAAAACTTACCCCTTAGAACGTCCACTAATCCGGTCTTTCACAATCTGAGCCTCGTTAACAGGACCAGCGTTCTCCTCGAAGAATTTTTTGAGCTTGTCACTTCGCAAGCGAGCGGCAAGCTGTTGAACGAATACCGTCCGACTGTCGCGCTCGTCTTCGTTAAGCTGTGGGGAACGAGATCGTCTACCAGGGGATCGATCCCTAGCACCACGACCTTGGTCTCTGCGATCTGAGCGCTCTCGACGGTCCCTACGGTCTCGGTCATCTCGGGGGCGATAGCGCCTGCGAGGGGATCGTGAGCGCGAGCGGGATCGTCCACCGCCGCGTCGCCCACGATAGTAATCGCCGTCCCTAGTTCGGCGTGAGTTGTAGCGATCTCTATCCCGGCTTTCGCTGCGGCGTCTGCTACGGTGACTTCCAGTATCACTGCGAGGGGTGGTCTCGCCAGGAGTGCCCTTACGGTGTCTTGAAGGAGTCAGATCTCGACGATCGCGTCGTCGTCGATCATGGTCCGCATCTCGTTCGCGGTCGCGGCTATCATCGCGACCTCTGGAGCCCTCTCGATCGAGTCCATTGCGGTCACGACCAGTCCTGTCGTTCCTAGACGATTCATCTTTCAGAGTGCTCGCAGTCTTTTTTGCTGAGCTTTGGGCGGTAGCCTCGAGGAGGGCTTCCACATCTAGACCCGACATGATCACCTACTCAGTAGTCCAGAGGGGTTAGGTTAGGCCGGCTCGGTGACGGTGGGCGCCAACTATCTTGCTTCCACGAAGACCTTGTCAGGGAATTGAGCTCGGCGGTTCCAGAAGGCGGATAGAAGTTCAGTACCCTCCTTGAAGCGCTCCGTCTGTCACTGGTCGAAACAAAATGTCTAGCTACAAGACCGAAATAAAATTTAGGCTGCGAAGTGGAGGCCTTCGAGAGTTGATAATATTTGCGTCACGTGATTCCATTAGTTTGGAAATTTCCGGTGTGGCGGCATCAGGACCCATTTGTAATACATAAGTTCTTCCCCCACGGTGGTAATTCGAATACCTATCGTTCGAGTCACAACTTATTTTAGGGGAGGCCACGATTGATGCAAGAAGAATTAAAGACTGTGGTTTCAAACCGTATTATTCTAAGTTTCCACCACGCCAATGCGTCAGAGTATGTCCATGTGAACCGAGTTGTCCAATACGACGCTCAAATATTGCAGTTTACTGCAAGAGCTTCCCTGCGTTCATCGTCATGAGCACCATTGGACAGGTGCGTGTTACTATTAAAAGAGGACTTGATGTAAGACCGACAACTGGCCGTGACTTTAAAAGGTGTTCGTCGTCAACTTCCACATCACCCATCGAATACCGTTCAAACGCCGTGCCGTGTTGGACAAGAAATGGAAAAAAGTGAAGCAGTTAAACACACAAGACCCGGAATTTTGGGAGAGGGACAAGTAAATCACTTCGTCTTGATCGGGGTCTGCAGCTCGGTTCCAAAGATTTGGTCCCAAAACTTGCTAGTGACACCAAAGCCTAGTTCGTAGTCGAGGAAATGGTGAGCGAGATGATACTTCTTCAGCTGCTTGTACCACAAGGGCAAGTTCTCATGATGCAGGAAGTAGTGTGTCAAGTCGTAGCAGACGTAGCCAAAGATGCCTCCGCAGTAAACAGCAGTTCCTGCGTGCCAGCTGTACCAGAAGAGAGCATGTGCCAGCTTCCAGAATGGAGCTGCGAGAACTACAAACAACGTAGGGGGCATTACGAGTCGGTATTTGTCCATGGGCAAATAGTGATGGATGCCGTGCAGCAGGAAGTGCGAGGTGATGAAGACTCGGTTGTCAGGGAGGTAGCTGCGATAACATGTTAGCGAATTGAAAGGAGACGTTCGATTCGAATTAAAATGGGCTCAGCAACTTACTCATCTAGGTGGAATAGAAATCTATGAAGGCAGTATTCGATTAACGTCCAGAGGAGAACACCAAACACCCAGTACCCGGCAACCGCAAAGGAGCTCTGAATGCCCTGACTGGCCAGGTAAGTGCCATAGGCAACGCATGGCAGCCACAGCGTGGGCACTACCCACCAAGGGGTTTTGGTGAGCGGCTCTAGGAAGTTTCCAAAGAGAGGCGCAGAGGCACCGCCCTTGTAATGACGAGGACGATGAACTTGGTCCAAGTAAAACTGCTTGGAGAAGCCACCATTCCAGACTTGGAGGAACAGAGGCTTGCTGAGATCCAGAAACTTGTTCTTCTTGTAATCCTGATTATAATCGGTGTCCTTGCTAAGATCCTCCTCACACGACATGCCAGTTCGGGGGTGAACGTAAGTCGAGTCCTCAGACGCTGATTCCGCAGTGCAGTTGGCCGATTTGGCATGGCCGTTAGGGGAAGCCAACTTTTCATTCACAACGAAGCCGACGAGTGAATCATCGAGAACCTCGTAAGCAGCCTCCGAGTGAGGATGCGACGTGGGTTCTTTGAGGATCTCCTCGACATCTTTGCCAGCGTACTCGATGATCAAGCTTCCGCCACCAGGGTGATCATCGACAAAGTGGGTGACATCGTAGACCTTAGATCCGATGGTGACGTAGCACGACGAGGCCGAGTTGTGCGTTTCGACCTCGGTACGTGTCAAAGTCGGCAGTGTTCTTGCAGGCATTTTGTTGTGTTGGACCAGTTCGGTCTCTTCGGAATCAACGGCGGCGGAGAGGCGGTGGCGCGAGGATGCAAAGGGATGGAGAGCAGCCGTCAGGTCGATGTCTTGAGCAGAGGTGCAGTCCAAGAATAAGTAAGAGGTAGAGAGATAAGACGAAGCAAGTGCCAGGGCACGAGGAGATCAAGAGGAAGAAAGCATAAGGCTTCTCTTCTGGGATGGGATGGGATTGTAGGGGCGGGTGGAGGATTTTAATGGTGGTGGATTTTAATGAGGATGGTGGATGGGCGCCAGCACTAGTTGTCGCGGCCCCTAAAATCCGAATAAACTGACTGACATGTCACATCAGGAGCGAGCGGATGTCGAGGGTCCAAAAAAAGTGGCGTTACTCTGGGTTGATTGGGTAATCACTCTGGGTGTCTGGCCGCGTCTGGCCGCCCCTGCTACCCAATACGGTATGCCCAATTCCTCATTCCTCCGTCCACCTCCGTCCAGATCAGATGATCTGGTCTTCGGGCTCGTGTTGTCCAGGATCCCGTCGGAAATTTGATTCCCCGAGAAGGCAATGTAATGACTGCGGCGCGTAAGGGGCGCGTCTCGTCCTGCCATCGCTGCGCAAGATGCTATCTCGGTGCCCTTGCGATATGTCTCCATCGTCATCAATATCGGCCTGGGCAATTATCGTTACTGGTGATGGACGTTGATGGCACGTCCAAACAGATCTGGTCTGGCGGCCTCCCGACGATCGCGCCATGCTCAGATTGGCCCACATCATCAACCATGTCATGTTGTACGGAGTAATCCGTATTTGGTCATGTACAATGCACTGTCAGCCCTATGCGCTGCGAGAGGCATGTCGTTGTGAAACCAGACTACAACCATTGGTGTCCATACGATGATAGCACGTGTGCTTACGGATTACATGTGCATAGGAACATGCTCAAGCTCGAGACTCAACAAGCCTGATTGACTCGCAACTGCCACAATGCCAGCCGCGCTGGCTGCTGGCGGCTGCCAGGCTGCCATGCCAGGCTGCCATGCCAGGCTGCATTTGGAAGCATGTGCGGGGCTGGGGCTGTGAATAACCAACCCATCCATCATCCAGCATGAAGACGTCTGTCCTCCCGGTTACGGCCCGGTTACGGATTTCTCGTCCCCTCCAAACCTCGAAGCCCAGCACATTCGTCCCATCACGTATGCAGGTTGATTGCTGCCGATCCATATTATCGCATCAACTGTCGGTGTACATTGTATACGCCTCAAAACTCTCCACCACTCACCACCGCCGCCGCGGACTTGGCCACAGGTTGCGTCATGGCGACTTCCTCTCTGCCGCGGGGCACCTGGCTCTTGGTGCTCTGCGTCTGCGTGATCCTGCTACCCGGTCAAGCTGCCGCGTTTGGGGCTGGCAACATCCCATCCATTGCTCAGGTGTGTTCAAGAAGAGTCTCGCCTACGTTGGAATAAAAGTTGTCGGCTAACAATGGCGGCAACCACCAGGTCGAAGGACACAATTGGCGTCATGGTGGTAAGCTGAACCAAATGTTGCCTACACATTCCGTGACACAGAGAAGTGAACTGACATGCCTCCCGCAGACATCGAAGACATGCTTGCCAGTGTCGCCTTCTTGCACGGCAAGAAATGGACTTCTATGCTGATCAAGCGAACCTACTTTGGCAATTGGCTCCGAGACTATTCACAAGCCGTCGACGTTGGCAGTCTAAAGGGCGTGAACGCCGCCACGATTCGCATTCTGGTCTGGGTCTTGTCCTTCATGGCATTTGGCTATGCCACGGAAGAATTCGAGGTTACCGAAGAGCGTCTCGGCTGCTACCGCCCAGAGGAGCACATCGACAACCCCTTGGGCTACGCCGATGGCCTCGATGCGCGCAAGTTCGACCCCCGTCTCCGAGGCCCCGTCGAGCCCGTCGAAACAGAAATCGACATGAAGACGGGCATGAAAAACTACATTTCCAACGAGACGGGCAGATGGGCCACAAGCGCCGGCTTCATCCGCTTCAGCTTTGCCCGCTCCATTCACTTTGGCCGACTATACACCTGCGGTGAGCATGGCAAGGGTAAGGATGAAAATCTCTGCGAAGCCCTTCGCTGTCTCGGCCAGGCCCTTCATTGTCTAGAGGACTTCGGCGCGCACAGCAACTACTGCGAGCTGGCGCTTCGCGAACTCGGCTACCATAACGTCTTCCCTCACTGTGGCACACAGACCGAAATCAACATCAACGGCAAGAGGATTTATCCCATTGTCACGGGCACTTTCGGCGCCGTCGACTTCTTGCACTCTGTCATTGGAGAAGCCAACGATCACTTCACTCAGTCCGAGGTCGACGAGGTCGATGTTGCTCTCAAGAATGCCGAAGGTGCGCGAAGCGGCCCGGTAGCCACCGGAGACCGAGGCTTTTTCGATGGATCCGGCCCAACCGACTTCATCTCCTTACTGTCCAATGTGCCCGATCTGGGAACCGGATTTGCCGCCGAGGCGCGAGGACTCAAAGAGGCATCGGACGCTCAAGAGCGGGCGAACCAGCAAAACCAACAGCGCGCCCGCGCCGACAATGTCAACATTGTGCCTGGCATGAGCCCGGACTTTGACCCCGTCAAGACGGCCAAGCGCATCTACCCCATTTTGGTCTTCCGCGATAACATTGTCAAGGCCATCAGCCGCGGCATCGCCAAGGTCCCCGGGCTCGAGAAGCTGCTCGAACATATTAGCGAGACCATAACGGCCTTTGTCCTCGGCCTCCTCGCCCCCTTTATCCGACCCATCATCAGCTCCGTCACCAAAGTCCTGAAAGATGGCTCAACCGGCGTCATCACCGCCAGTTCCAAGTCTCAACTCGAGCCGTGGGAGAACGACCGGTGTTCTGACCCTACACACTCCATGCTCTCCAAGGACCATTTTACCAATGTGCTCAACTCGTGCGCCGGCCGAGTCGCCGCCACTATTCTTCAATATACCGTTCCGTGAGTTTCTTCCTCTGTCTGGCATCCCATTGCCAAGCATGAATTTTGAGCTAACCAACCAGTCGCGTCCTCTTCGCCTGGGAAAACCCCAACGTCCCCGTCGACGAAGTCGTAAACGACGTCATCCGCGCATTCCACCACCCAGCTCTGCGTCACGAAGACATTGAAATCCAGCGCGACATGTTCAACACCGTGCGCAAATGGGCGGAGGAGCATCCTCGTCGCCACGAACTAGACCGCGTCCTGTCCTCTGAATCGGTCAAGAAGGGGAAAAACCACGTCCTCGGCCAATCTTCCACAAAGACCGGCGGCGGCCACTCCCACGGTGCCTTCGAATCCCTCAGCCAGCTTGGCCACGGAAAAGTCGCTGGCTCGTTGTGGTCTCAAGTCAAGACGCGTGATCTCGACTCCATGTCTGGCAATGACGGCAACCAATCCGCCAACTATGTGTCGGACACGCCTGCTCCACAAGGCAGCAAGATGCCTACGCCCCCCTCGTCGTACGCATCCGGCTCTGGGACGGCGGCGCCCACCGGCGAAGCTGCATCGTACTTGAACGAGAGCAATGCCTTTCAGACCGGCCCGACCGGCGGCTATGATGCACCGCCGCCTCCTGGACAGTACTACCAGAGCTACAATCAGCAGCAGGGCGGTGGTCCCCCGGCATACGGCGGTCCTCCTCCTTCCCAAGGCTACGGCGGTCCCCCTACCGGTCAATGGGGACAGCCTCAACCTCCCCAGGGGTACGGTGCTCCCGGGTACGGCGCTCCTCAGGGTCAGTATCCTGGGTATCAGGGACAGCAACAGCAGCCCCCAGGGTGGAATCAGTACCCGGGACAGGGACGGTACTAGAGCCTTTACAAGCCAGTAAGAAGATGGTACAGCGGAGTTGAACTACCTGATTGATTTGTTCCAAGGATGCAAAACGTGGTTCTGGTTAAATATAGTGGCTGGGTATCGCCAGCGATTCCCATGTCTTTACATATCCGATGTATTGGCCACAACCAATAAGCCAAAACAGAATTATTAAAATTCAATATCTACAATACATGCCATGCAGTTTAATCAAAACAACAAGATGCCGTATTCGCAGTCGCTGTTTATGAAATCCAGTTGAACCAAAAATGGAATGTAAAATGAAACTCCCGTTAATGCTCAGTGCATTCAACTCCAAGCTCATCGAACTCGATATCAGTCACCCAAACAAACCACGACTTACTCGAAAGTAGTTTCTCAAGAGAAAGCCCCCCCGCCCCCCCAAAAAAAAGAAAGAAAGAAAGAAAAAGAATCACCTCTTTCCCCTCCTCGGATCCTGGGCCTCCGCCCTCCTGATATCCCGAATCTCCTTGGTCCCCATGCTGCCGAGCCCGCCCTCGCTCCTGCGCTCCCACCCGCCTAGTCTGACGACCTGACAGGTGGCGTTGTCTCCGTCCTTGGACACCTCGGTCGCGAAGTCGACTATATTTCTGGCTCCGGCCTCGGGTGTCTTGGACTCCTTGATGACGTCGACGATTTCCTGGTCGCTGAGGGTGCCACTTACGCCGTCGCTCATGAGGACGAGGAAAGAGTACTCTGCGGGGCCCATTTCCACGCGTGTGATTTCCGGCTCGGCGGAGACCCCGATCCGCTTGGATCGGATGTCGCCGAAGGCGCGGGAGTTGGCGAGGCCGGCGATGCGTTCCTCGCCGAAGCTGTCGCCCGTGACCATGGATCCGGCGGGTGCGTAGCGGCGGAGGCGTCTGCTCTCGGTGGGAGTCGTGGGATGGTGGTCCGAGGTGAGGGGGTAGGGGAGTCCCGTGGCTGTTTCGCAGAGGAGGATGCGCGAGTCGCCGACGTGGGCTGCGACGAGGGTCGAGTTTGCTGCCGGGTGCCAGAAGGGCGCGGCTGTGGGCGTGGATATGAGAACTACCGAAGCGGTTGAGCCGCCCTTGAAGCGGGTGGTGCCTCCGATGCCGTGGCCAGAGGGAGTGGCATGGGGCATGCCGAGGATCTCGTCGTCGTTGAGGGGCTGGTCTGAGTCGTCTGGGTCGGCCTTGCGTGCTTGCGCAGACACAAAGTCCAGGTCGGCGCGGAGAAAGGCGTACTCGAGACTGGACTCGACCGTCACCGAGGTTGGCTTGCCTGCTTCTTCGGACAGGTCGAAGTATTCGGGGCTGAAGCGGCGAAAGTAGCCGCCAATCGTGCTCCCGTAGGACTCGACGAGTTCGCGCTCGAGTTGGATGGCCTTGCCAATGTCTCGCGACTGCACCGACAGCGATTCCGCACTGGGCAAAGGCTTGCCATGGTCTGGTTTGTCAACAAGTCTTCTGTCATCGGCGTCGGGCACCTTCATGTCCTTTTCTACCTCGTGGGCAGTCTTCATTTCTACCGAGTCCAGCGCTTTTTGTTTGGATGTGGCTTGCGGTCTCGCACCAACGGCATGGCTCTGTTCTTGGCCTGGCTTCTTACTGCGCAAGCTGCTCTGCAACCCGAATTCTCTCGCCGCCTCCTCGACATAGCCGTGGAGCTCGTCTCGCAGGAAATGCGAGCATTGGGTCCCACCATGACCGTCAAAGACGGCAAAGTAGAATATCTGGGGGTCCCCAAGCACGCTGTCCGCCGGGGTAGCTTCACCTGGCTTTTGCCTCACGCTCATGGGACCTCTCTTGGCAAAGGCGGGTATGTCCACTGTGCCTGCCTGATCGGTATCTTCGTTGTAGGCACGGCTCCCTCTGGCCGTGGCCGAGCCAAAGTGGTGCTTGGCCCTTCGTAACGGTATTCGCACCACGGTCAAGTCACGGCTGGACATGTTGGGGATTGAGACGGCGGCGGGGGACGAGCCCGGACTGGGTGTGTGAGGAGTCGACGCATCGCGGGGCAATTTGTGGCCGGGACCGACACCGCGATGAGAGTCTGGGTGAAGCGATGACGACGGCAGATGGGTGACAAAGTATGTATGGAAGTAGTGCCGTAGTTGCTGATCTGGGTACCGGGACATGGACACGCAGTGGTGGTTCGCTGCAAGTGAGGAGGAAGTTTGGCGAGGCAAGTTGGTATGTCGGGAGGGAGTCCCGGACCTCGACGTGGCTGGGAATGATGGCCGTGACGTCGCTCCCGCTCGAGCTCGAGCCCCCGGGGCTTTCGATTGTGAGCTCCCAGAGTCTTCAGCTGGCGAAGAAGTCGGTGGCGTCAAGCGAGCAGCAAGCAGCGAGGACGACGCTGCCAATGGTCGCGGTGCGCTTTCTGCCGACAGGTGAGCGGCGGCCGTGGATGCTGAGCATCGCGCCCTGTGCCCAAGAGAAGCCATTGTCAGGTGGAAGTGATGCGAAGGGGTGAAGAGACGGGTCACAGTAGTATGCATGCTATTATTGCTAGATCTTCCTAGCTGCGAGGGTTAAAAGCTACGAGGGTCGAAGTTGCGAGGGTTTTTGTGTTAGGTGGCGCAGGTGCCTCGCACCTTCCCCCCCCTTTCAGAGTTCAGCTTACTTTTGTGCCAAGAAAGCTAAAATCCGTCCCTTTACAAAAGTTCTCGGTTCAGTGATTCTTTCAGCGGATTTCCACTCTCTTTCTCCATCCACTTCCCATTCCCGTTTGTTACCCATTCCATCATCCATTCCATTACCTCTCGAAAGAAAATGAATGAAACGCCACAACTTACGGGTAGGGAATCCCCCGAGGGTTTCCCACCCTGTGCAGCAATTCTCCCAGAAGGGCTATCTTCTACAATAGAAGAGCACAACAAAGCGCGAAATTTCTCAAACGCTCTGGAGGAAGAATACAACGCCTTATCAGAGAAAATACTGCCAGACGTGGAACCAGATCAGGAGATTCCGAAGCCAGACCCCAAGGCAAGCCTCAAGTTAGCACTCCTTGGCTGTGAGTTCGCCATTCAGCAAAAGAAAGCTCTACAATTAGAGCAAAAAGTTGTAGAAGAGAGGGTCAAAGCCAGTTTGATGCAACCAACGGAAGCCGATCGACATATCCAAGGCATACGAAAACGTTACTTCTCTGCTGGGAGCGACCTATGGAAACATGAAACGAAAAAAGCTCGACTCCAAGATGATGCTGGAACAGTACGACTCTTAGACCCAAGGGGTAATGCGCTCACCGAATGCCTTTTGGCTATTTACAAGAAGTCGGATGGCCTTGACAGGACGAAGAAACGACAATCAAATTGGCGGCGAGATGCGTTAACTTATTACAACGGAGTTATGGACACTAAGCATTCCCGAATCGTTTGGTGTCACATAAGCGGTGAATGGCGCGACACTGATAACATCAAAACTGCTCATATCGTACCTCATTTCATGGACGTTGGTAGTATTGGTGAGATACTGTTTGGCGATAGGGCAGAATCACTTGAAAAAGCTGGGAACTCACTCCTCTTATCAAACACACTTAAGGGCTGGTTTGATTCGTATCATATTGTTGTTGTTCCAGTCGATGCGGATGAAACCCCTATCACACGATGGAAGACAGTTGTGATATCACCCTCAATCCGAAAATCAAGTTACTATTTGGGAGAGACAGCAGAACATATTGACGAAAAGGAATTGACATTCCGTAACGAGAAACGTCCAGTCGCGCGGTTTCTTTATTTTCATTTTATTATGGCGCTGATCCGGATTAAGGACCTTAAACGGACAGGATGGGAGGATGCATGGGCGAAGTTTTATACCCAACGCCCGTTCCCAACACCAGGGCGCTACATGCGCAAATCAATGTTATTCGCCCTCGCAACTCATTTTGGGACCACAGATACGCATTCGTTAGAGTCTTGGATTGCGGAACATGGCTTCGATTCGCCATTGCAGCTCACCGATAGTGAGGCCGCAGAAGCGGCTCGACGAGTCCATGAAACAGTAGAAGAAGCTGCTGTGCGCGCAGAGCAGGCTGCTCAGAGGCTCGAAGATGGTGATGAGAGCTACGAAGACAGTGATGACAGATCAGTACACGGTGGTGAGGGCTCAGAAGACGGTGGTGAGGGCTCAGAAGACGGTGGTGAGGGCTCAGAAGACGGTGGTGAGGGCTCAGAAGACGGTGTGGGGCTCAGAAGACGGGTGGTGAGGGCTGGGCTGATGCCGCTAACGCAGGACGGAGACGGTGCTCGTTTTAATAGGGGAGACTGGGTACTATCGCTTGGACTTTTGCTGCCACCCGGATCGGAGAGATGATTTCCGCGACAAGAGTGAGGGTGTTTAAAATTTATATATATGATATATCAAATATTCAATTAAAAATGGCCGCTTTGAATTTGTGCGTATTAATGTACTATCGTCAGAAGCGGCTAGGCAGCAGCTCCAACCCTCGTACTCACAGCTTCGACTATCACAGCTTCGACCCTCACAGCCTCGACTGTCATAGCCTCAACCCTCACAGCTTCGACCCTCATAGCTACAATCGTCATAGCCTCAAAACTCATAGCTTCAACCCTCACAGCCTCAACCCTCATAGCTTCGACCCTCATAGCCTCGACCGTCATAGCTCCAACCCTCACAGCTTCGACCCTCATAGCTACAATCGTCATAGCCTCAAAACTCATAGCTTCAACCCTCACAGCCTCAACCCTCATAGCTTCGACCCTCATAGCCTCGACCGTCATAGCTCCAACCCTCACAGCTTCGACCCTCATAGCTACAATCGTCATAGCCTCAAAAATCATAGCTTCAACCCTCACAGCCTCGACCCACACAGCTCCAACCCTCATAGCCTCGACCGTCATAGCTCCAACCCTCATAGCTTCGACCCTCATAGCTACAATCGTCATAGCCTCAAAAATCATAGCTTCAACCCTCACAGCTCCAACCCTCATAGCTCCAACCCTCACAGCCTCGACCCTCACAGCTCCAACCCTCATAGCTTCAACCCTCATAGCTTTGACCCTCACAGCTTCGACCCTCACAGCTACGATTGTCATAGCCTCAAAGCTTATAGCTTCGACCCTCACAGCCTCGACTGATATAGCCTTAACCCTCACGTCTTAAGTGCGCTAGCTTTTAAACAACTGCGCTAACTTAGATCACACCCTAATAATACAGTTACACCCTCCCTTCGGGTTAACGGGCGGTGATGGACATGCCAGGAAGCAGAAAACAATTAAAACTAATAATGCGCACCTTGCCCGTGCGACTTCTTCGATAGATTTAGGGTGTGATCCACGAGCCGGTGCAAGCTTTGCACTGACATTGCATGATACGAATTGTATGTGGAGTTGTATGGGGCGGCCACTTTACATGTATCGAGCATCGGCTTCCCCTGGGGGACCGAATCGACGCAAGAGTGGTGCGAACAGCGGCCATGGATGATGGGCTTGCGGGAATCGTCTGGTCGTCGTCGCAGACTAGAAGACGACGACGACGACGACGACGACGACGACAAAGTGCCTGCCACCTGGTGCGGGCCGAACCCCGCAGCCAACAGCGGTGCCTTGTTCTGTTCTGGCCAATCCACTTCAACAACCATCGTGTTGAGGATATTCACAGCCTCACATCGTAGCCTCAGATATTAGGCATCACTCTTATCATCCCCTCTTCGTTTAATAATATAGCTTCCCGTATCGCGTTTAATATCGCGGTTTATCGCAGGCTTTGTTTGAAGACCTAGATTTATTACTTATAGATTTAAAGCTTATAAGCTTCCCTTTTCTCTTCTAGATTCTAAATTCCTAGATAGTAATTTTATATTATTATCTTCTCTTCTAATTACTCTTTACCTCTATTTACATTATCCTATAGGTTATAAGCCTAGCGCTTATAATTATGCCCTTACTTTCTTTTTTATTCTTTTCCTTTATCTAACTATTATAGTCTTATATATAATTACATATCTTTTCCTAATATTTTATTAAAGTAAATTACTTAACTTATAAGGTAGTATAAAGATTTCCTTTTCTTACCTAAAAACTAATAATACTATATAAGTTAAGATCTAATTAATTATAATTTAGCTTCCTTTTATATATATAAAAGCTATAAAAATTTTATATAACTAGGAATTAAATATATAACCTTTATATATTATTTTTTCTAATTTATAAGTATAATAATTTTTCTCTAAGCTATAAACTTATATATTACTTAATATTATATAATCTTTTATAATATATATAAAAAGTTAATCCCTTCTAGGTAAATCTTAGTAAATAGTAAGCTAGGATAAGATATTCCTTATAGAATTACCTTAAGTACTTAAAACTAATAATCTAAATCTATTACTATTTAGGGTAAAGTAATATATAGTAAAGCAAGTAAAGTAAGTATAGTAAATTCTAGGTAAAGCATTGCCCTTTAACTAGGCTAAGGTAAAATATTTTAAGGTATTTAAAAACACCTTTTAGGCTACTTATATTCTTAACTTTATATCTCTATATATTAGTAACCACATAGTAATTTAATTCTTAGAGAGCTATTACTATAACTCCTATTAGACTAAATTAATAATAATTAGTACTAAATACATATAGTAATAGAAGTATTGTCACGGCTTGCACCGAAAGGTTAAGAACGAAGTGATAGCTAAGACTATCGTAGTTACTGCTAGATAGATACTAGCTAGGGGCAGGTGCATAAAGGTTTTAATCTCTAACCTAGCACTAATAATATACATAGTCTATAATAAATACCTTACTTTATAAGTATATAGCTATCTTATAGCTAGCTAGCCTCTTTATTATTTATATAGCTTAAAGGTTCTTTAAAGACTTACTTTAATAAATATCTTATCTTTAATCTTTATACTTCTAATATAATACCTCCCTTATATATAATTAACCTTAATTATAAAATAAGCTACTTACTTAGGGTATAGTTACTATATTAGAGCTTTATAAGGAAAATAAAATAAGGCACCTTATATCTAGATATATAAGTAAATAAAAAGAAATAATAATAATAATACTACAAATTAAAAATAACCCCTTTTATTATAGTTAGTAATGTTTAAATAGTAGCTTATATATAGCTTTACTATAGTAAAATAAATATTATTACCTATTATATAGCTAAAAGAAAAAAAATAACCTATATTAATTTTTATAATTAGTTAAATAAATAAGGTACTTAATACTAGGGTTTTAAATAGTCTAACTAGAGGGCTTATATTATAGTTATTATAAGTTTATAGCTATTAGGTATATATGTGTTTAGTAGTGCTAATAGTTATTATTATAATTTATAAATTACTTATATATAGTGTATTAGATTACTTAAGGGGTCTAAGGTTAATATAAAAGAGACTAATTTTCCCTCTTTTTATACTTTTCCTTTCTTTTATAATATCCCTTAATCTTATAAGTTACTCTTACTAGCTAAGTAATAGCTCTCTTACTACTATTACTTAGTAATTACTAACCTCTTTTAGTCCTTAATTATTATTATTATCTATCCTTATTTATCTTAGTTTTTGCCCTTATCTAGCTTATAAGTTTATACTCTTATTAGTATAACTTCCTTATCTAGTCTATTATAGCTAACTTATAGCTAGTTTACTATATTTAAGTCTTATACTTAAACTGTGGCTTCCTTCGGACCCTCGGACAATAGATAGTCTAACCGTGGCTAAAGAGTGAAGCCACCGAAGGGATGCACGCAATGCAATTAGATATATTATAAGCTACCCCGCTCTATTAGCAGTAACACTACACTATAGCCTTACTTTTCCCTCTCTTTTACTTACCTTCTCTTCTAGCTAGATTCCTTTCCTTCTCCCTTTTCTTTTCTCTTAGTTATTAGCTATTATTATTAACTTTATTAAATTTAACCCCTTTACACTAGTGTAACATTCCTTAGTATAACTAACACTAATTAGTAGTTAACTATAACTATAAATAAGTTAAGTATTATAAGAAAAGACATTTCTATAGACACTATAGCTACTACCCCTTATTATACTAAATTAATGGTTATTATAGTAAAGAGGCATAACTATAGAGTGTGCTAAAGGAAGATAGACTAGAATCCTAGTAATAGGCTTATTAGACTTCTAAGAGATTAATCTATTAACTCTTAGGCCTTTAGGATATTTAGTTAATTATTAATCTTATTATCTATTATAAGAAAACTAACTAAATAACTAAATCTATTACTATAAGGCATTTTATTTAAACCTAATATTAAAAACAATCCTTAGCTAAGCTAGCTAACCTATATAACCTCCTTTTATACTCTCTTTATAACCCCTCTTCTCTTTTTATAGCTTTTTATGCCTTAGTGTTCTAAATATTAAGTTATTTCTGCTTTTACGCTATCTTTATAGCTTACTCTTCCCTTTTTTATACTTTTTCTATTATTTTTTATTATTTCCCTTTATTTATCCTATTAATCCTATTAATCTTACTAATCCTATTTATCCTATTCTATTTATCCTATTTATTCTATCCTATTTATCTTGTTTATCCTATTTATCTTACTTATTTTATAAGTAAAGCTCTAGGCTTTATTATATTAATTATAACACTTTTACCCTATTTTTATTAGCCTTATTAATTTAAGACTAATATTACTAGAGGGATAAAACTAGAGGGCAAAAGAATAATAAGAGGCACTCCCTAAAACACACCCCTTTTCTCTAAACCCCTATAAGTATCTTTAAAGATAACTATCCTTAAAAGACCTTAAGAGAATAAACTCCTACTATATTTATAATTACTTACTAGTAAGCTTATAAGAGATTAGAAAGAATCTAATAATCTAGATCCTAAGACTACTATATAACCTAAGCTTAATAATTATATTATAAGGTTTATTAACCTTAGTAAGCATTAGGGCTAGAGAGATAATAACCTCTAGGAATTATTCTAAGAGGACTTTAAAGGCTAGTCTAAGAATACCTTTAAAAGAGTAAATAAGGATATTATAAAAGAGCTATATAACTCTTTATAAGATTATAGCGTTCTTATTAAATAAGGCCTAGGATATCTAATCCTAGTATTACTTAAAGAAGTGCTTTATTAAACCTTAATGCCTTATTAGCTAGAAGAAAGGTTAAGATCCTTTAGACTACCTTAAATATAACCTCTATAAGCTATTACTATAAAGACCTTGCCTAATATTCCTAGCTCCTAAAGGGAATAATTACTATATTCTCTATAAGAACCCTTATAATAATCTTAGTTATATTAGAAGCTTAACCCTTAATAGTTTAATTTCCCTCCTTAATACCTTTCTTCTAATAAGTAAATTATAAAGAAAATCTCTAAGCTTATAAAGATATATAAGGATAGTAACTATTATAGTAAAAAGCTATATAACTTTCTCTTACTAAAGCTTATACTCTTTAAGAGTAAGTATAACTAAATTAACCTCCTTAAGTTATATTTTAGTAAAGCATTCCTTATTATATTAATAGGAAATACTAAATAACACTTTCTTAATTACCTTACTAGTAAAAACCTCTTATATAAAGAGATAATTATAAATATCTATTAATACTTTAAGATAGAGAGTAATTAATAATTTTACTAATATAAATAAAGTAATATAACTCTTAAGAATATTATTACTTTAAACCCTAATAAGACTAAGCTTAAGTGCCTTAAGATTTTATTAACTACCTTAAAGAGAGTTTATAAAGAGCTATACCTCTCTAATATAGTAAATATAAAGCTTTATAAGTAAACCTTAAATATAGTCTCTAGTATCCCTAAATATTAGGTAGTAAAGTATATATATACACTAGGCTTTAAGAACCTTACTAGTAACCTCTATAAATTAATTATAATTATAAAGAGTAATATAAGGAGTAACTAATACTACTAGCATTAAGATAAAGACTTATTAGAGGTAATGTTTATAAACCACTAATATAGCTAATAGAATTAAAGAGACTAAGGAAAAGGAGGTTATTATAGTAACTCTAGATAACTTAAGTAATACTTTATTTATAGTAAGAGTAGTTACTAGTTATTAAATTACACTAATACTAAATATTAAAAAGAGAAAGAGAGGTAGTAAGCTAGTAAGAACTATTATTTACCTCTTATAAAGAAGAAGTTTTAGGTATTCCTTATTTTATTTAAAGGAAATAATAGTAATAATAAAGAGAAAATAAAAGACTAGGAAATATAGCTTAAGGCCTTTACTTAGGACTAAGATAATAGTAATAATAATATTAAGAAAAAGCTATTATTAAAGGCATAACTTAGTATTATATAATTCTTTTACATAGGATTATAAAAATAGATAACGTTAATATTCTTATAATACTTAAGAATTAAGCTTTTTAATACGCCTTACTTAAGTAAGAGCTATACCTTAAAAAGGCTTCTAATAAAGATAATTTAATCTATTATACCTCTAAAGGACACTATTCTAAAGAGATCTTTAAAGAAATTATACTAGATATAGGAGCCTTAGGCTAATTAACTACTAGTCTAGCATAAGCTAAAGCCTTACTAAGATTAATGCTATTATTAATAATTAAACCCTATAACCTAGAAGTTATTTACTTTAGTGCTAGATTAGTAATAACACATAGCGTTATCTATATGCCTATAAAGCTTAGCTAAATTAACTTCTATATTCTTAATACTACTACACCCTTTCTTTTTTCCCTTACTAATATAGATAAAATAAAGGTTAAGATTAATAACCTTACTAATATATTAATTTAAAATAATAAGACTATACCTATTATACGCAAATAGGGCCACCCTTAGTGGCTTCTAGAGGTAAGAGAAACTACTGCTTTTTACCTATTAGAAGGAGAGATTTATTAACTTTACTAAAGGTTTAGTTATCCCTTAATTTAATAGCTTATAAAGATTCTTTAATAAGCTAGTTATAATATTAAATATTATATAATTAAGAAGCTAACTAAAGTCTATTACTATTATTAGATAAATAGAAAAGCCCTTAGCTAGTTTAAATTCTCCCTTAAAGATAACTATAACTTTAACTATAAGATTATTATTAATATTATATAAATTAATAGCTAGCTAGTCCTTTATATTATTAATTTAGTAACCTTATTTTAAGTAGCTTAATTCCTTAACCCTAAGAAGTAAAAAGCTTATAATATCTAGGATATAATTAGAGAGTGCTAGATTAATATATATCTAGGCCCTCTAGACTAGATTATTTATAATACTAGTAATAACTTTGCCTTAGCTAAATTTAGGTATTATGCTTGCTTAATGTTAATTAATATTAATAAAATACCTATTAAAGCCTATAATAGTATTAGAAAGGTTAAGAGATATTATAGACCTCTTTACTAGGCTTATAATATTATTATAGACTTAATTAGTAAGGAAATTACTCCTAAGTAATAACTTTAGATAGCTATTAAAGCTATTAATAACTTAGTAGGCCTTAATAGCCTTATGCTAACCTTACTAGTCTTTAGAGCTTATTTATAAATAATAGATAAGTTATTACTAAGTGTCTTTATTATTTAATAAGCTAAAGTAATTTAGAAGGTAACTAATAAAGTCCGCTATTACCTAGCTAAGAGGTAGGTTTATAAGGCCCTTAGCGCCTAGAATAGCCTTAATATATTACTAATATATTAGCTACTACTATAGGCTAATATATATATATAGAGAGAAAAAGGCAAATAGCATAGCCCTTATAAGCTATTAGCTACTAATAGGGAGACTTATATAGTTAAGATACCCTATAGCCTAGCTAAGTTTTACTCTATAGTAGTAAAGCTATACTATAAGAACTTATAGCATATAGGGGCTAATAAGTAAAGCCTTTAGGATATTAGGGAGTATAACCTAGGCCTAGAGGTCCTTACCTATAATATAGCCCTTTCTTATACTATAGCCCCCTCTAATACTATAGTCCTATTATAAGAAAGGGCTAAGGGGGCTAGGAGGGATAAGCTACTTATAAAGAGTAGTAAGGTAAAAGAAAAGGAAGAGATACTAGTTAAGAGAAAGTAAGGGAGGCTAAGGAAAAACCTTATAGTTTAATTCTTTATTAATAAGGGTATAGAGAAGCCTATAGAGGCTATTAAGGCTAAAGGTAATCCTATAGGAAGCTATAGAGTTAAAGAACTTATAGTAAGCCTTAAGGTAACTAAAGCTACCCCTATAGGAAGCTATAAAGCTAGTAGCCCTAAGGAAGTAAAAGTAAAGGTAATTAAGGCCTAGGTTTATAATCCTAAGGAGCTTATTAGACTTATAAAGCCCCTTATATTTATTAATAAAAACTAAGAGAAAGCATTAATTAAGGAGATTATAGCTAGAGAAGTGCTAAATATAGTATTCCTTATAGTAAAAGAAAAAGCTAACTAAAACCTTACCCTTAAATTTACTAAGAGAGAAAGATTATAACCCTAGGGAGCCCCTTTAAATAATCTAATTAAGCTAAGATTAACGCATTATAAGCTTATAATATGTTTAGATTTATAATATTTAATCTAGCGAAGCATAAAGGCTACTAGATCTTTAATTCTTATATAGTCTAAGAGATTAAAGGTAAAGGCACTAAAACACTATATAAGAAATTATGCCTTATTATATAAGGGCATAATAACAGAGGAAAAGAGGCTATCTTAACCTAATTGCTAATAATATAGTAATTAAGCTAATAGATTATTATAGCCCTTACTCTATTATTAAAGCAAAAGGGAATTTACCTTTAGCTATAAGACATTACGTAAGCTTACGTTTAATCCTAAATAACCCTAAATAGGCTAATTATTATAAAGTTACTAAAGCAAATTACACACCTCTTTCTAAAAGGCATAATAATAGAGGTTATTAAGCCTCTCTATAGGATTATAAAGGCTAGAACCTACTAGTAGGTAATATATTTTTATTACTATAGGGATAATCTTAATATAATAACCTTAATATATAATCCCTACCTACTAATTATAGCCCTAAATAATAAAAACCTCTTTAGTATTATAGGGATATAAACAAATAACACGCTAGGCCTTAGTAATAATAACTTCTTTAAGAAAGAAAAAAGAGAGCTCTAGAAGGCGAAGTTTATAGCTAAAGAAAAACAATGCCTTATAACTACAAATCCCCTTATCTTTAATAGCTATATCTTAACCTAAAACACTAATAACTCCCTAACCTTAACCTAAAAGGGCTAAAGTTAGAAGATTAAGGAAATTAACCCTTAATTACTAATAGTAAGGTAAGATTACATAAAGTAAAGAGCCTAAGGAAGTTATATCACAATCAGAGCATTGCAATACAATACAATACATCTAAAATTTTACAATACAATACAATACATGTATTATTTGTATTATTTTGTATTTTTTTTCTTTTTTTTAGTTTTAAGTTAAATTCCTTTATTATAAGGTATATATAGTTTATTTAATACCTTTTAATAGCATAATACTCTATAATAGCTTATAATAGCTTATAATAGCTTATAATAGCTTATAATAGCTTATAATAGCTTATAATAGCTTATAATAGCTTATAATAGCTTATAATAGCTTATAATAGCTTATAATAGCTTATAATAGCTTATAATAGCTTATAATAGCTTATAATAGCTTATAATAGCTTATAATAGCTTATAATAGCTTATAATAGCTTATAATAGCTTATAATAGCTTATAATAGCTTATAATAGCTTATAATAGCTTATAATAGCTTATAATAGCTTATAATAGCTTATAATAGCTTATAATAGCTTATAATAGCTTATAATACATTATAAATTATAATACATTATAATAGGTTCTAATAGCTTATATATATATTACTTATATTGCTTATATAACTTAAAATATTATTAGTGTTAAAGTTTAATTAAAATTAAATAGTAAATAAATAACTTATATATAAATATAAGTAAGTATAAGGAAATTACTATAAGAAAAGCTATACTTTTTAATTACTTAGTATTTTAAGGTTTTTAAAAATATTAATAAAATAAAATACTTTTCTTTTTTATGTTTTTTTAAAATAATAATAATAGTAATAATAATAGTAAAAATAATAGTAAAAATACTGTAAAACATAGGAAAACATTCGTAAATATAAAAAAATTTATTAAGGGAAAACTAGACTAAACTAGGAAAAAACCCTTATAATAACCTACTTAAAGGTCTGAATTAGAATAAATATTATCTTCAGAGGAAGATTTAATATTAGGTAAATCATTAGATTTACCTAAGTTAGAATCTTCCTTTGAAGAAGATATAGACTCTTTAGAATCAGAGCTATAATACTCATAAAGCTCTGAGTATTGCTTAGTAATAATATTTCCTTCCTTTTCCCAATTCTTTAATAAGATTAATTCCTTTAAAGTAAAATTCTTTAAAGAAGTTCGTCTCTTTGTAAGAATATTACCTCTAGTATTAAAAGTGCTTTCTATAGCACTAGAGGTAGCAGGAATAGCTAGGTATTTCCTAGCAATAATACTTAAAATAGGGAAAGATTTAGTATTATCTTCCTACCATTTAAAGATATCCTCCTATAATAATATTAATATATTTATAAGATTATTAATATAAGAAAGGGATTTACTTACCTTATCTTCTTAAATATCTAGCTTAGTATAAGTAGAAATCTCATTTTTTCTATTCTTTTAAATAGACTTTTCCCTCTTATTAGGAAATAAACCTTTATAAAGGTTAGTTTTAGGCTTAGGCCTAGGATTTTTAAAAGTCCTAGGTTAACTAGGCCCTGTAAGATTAACTATAAATTGGGTATTTGCGTGTTAATCTTGCTTGCTAATATTGATATTAGCTTAGTTCTCTTTATAAAGAGGTAAAATCCTAATAACATTATATATTAGTATATTAAAACTATAATTAAGAAAGGATTATAATATAATACTTACGAATTATAATCCTTTTTAAGGTTTTTTATTAACCTTTCTAAGGTTTAATCTCCTAGCTTTAGCTTCTCCTTTATAGTAAGAAGGTTAAGCTAAGGGTCTAATAACATAGCATATAGATAAGGCTAATATAAGAAGTAATTATTTCCTATATCTTTAGGAAAATAATTAGCTAGCTTATTTAAGCTAATATCTATAGATGCTATAAAGGCCTTGCCTTAAGGGCTATAAGCTTCCTATTATAAGTTAATATATAAAGGATATAATATAAGAAAGTAATATACATACCTAGCGAAGATAAGCCTTTTGTCCTCTTTTATATTATTAAGATATTTATATATCCTAATAATGAAAAGTGGGACTAAACCTAAAGTATTATACTTCTGGCTTTAAAGTATAATAGTAAGTTTATAAAAAACCTCTAATATGCTGCTTAGGGTAGCTAAATCTGCCTATTCTTAGGTAGTTAGTATAGCATCCTTAAGAGCTATAATATTAGACTCCCTATTAAGAAGAATAATAGCTTCTTTAAGCTCTAAAGAAGTATTAATTATCTTATAGGTTGAATTCCACCTAGTTTCATTGGCTAAAGATATAATTAGTATTATAAATAAGATATATATAATAAAGATAACTTACCTAAAGGAATTCTTATAATATTGCAATTTTTAGCAATATAGCCTTCATTTTTTGCCTTACGTAAAGATTTTAACTAAGTCTTATATAATCCTTAGTTATTCTTGATAATAATAGCAACCCTTTTAACTTTACCAAGGATTCCTATGAAAATATTAGTAATAATACTAATAATAATGATAATAAATTACTTACCATTTGCTAAGGATTTGAATTCCTTATAATCTTGTCTCTCTTTAATAGAAGAGATATCTTCTATAGAATAATGTAAAAACTCACTATTCTTAAAAGCTTCTAAATCCTCTTTAGAAGACGTTAATTTAATAAAATTCGTTATAATATCCTTTACAATAATGTTTAAAACATATGCTATACATCGGATATCATAAGGTTCTTCTATAATAGTACTTTTATAGTTCTTATTAATATAAGAAAACATAAAAGTATTATTATTAGACCCGTTATCTCTAGTAAAACTAGTATTATTTTATTAGTAAAAGGTTATATAATATAAAAGATAATAGCTAACATACCTTGAGATTATCTTTGGCTTAAGCTGATATTCTTGAATCATTTTATTAAAGGATTCATGAATATAAGCTCCAGTGTGAGAATTTGATACATATTCAAATCCTATAATATAAGATAATTAGTATAATAATTATAACTTACCTTATAACTTACCTTATAGTTATAATAGAATAATAGGATTTACTTACCTAAAAGCTTATATTCAAGTTTAAAGTTTGGGTCTAGCTAACTAGCTATAACACCCAAATAGGACTTAGAATTGATAGAAGTCCAGATATCTAACTGAATAGATATAGATCCTTGATTTTGAAGATTATATTGGATCTTCTAGATGATTTGCTACTTAGAAATATTATACATAGTATGAATTCTATGTGCAATACTTCTATAACTTAGCAAAGAAGCTAAATTATTATTCCTAAGTTTAAGTTAGCTTATATATATATATATTATAGACTATAGTTTAAGAAAAAATGCATTACTTACCTAGAATAATAATTTAGTAATTCTTTAAAGGAGTTACTATTAACAACAGCAAAAGCAATGTTATTTTCTAGTATAAATCTTATAACTAGATTAATTGCCTTTTCTAATGAAAATTCCTCTGAGGAAATTGTAGAATTTCAAGCCCTTTTACTAGGAAAAAAGGATGTTAAAGATAATTAGCCTGGCGATTATGGCTGGATTTCTAGCACTATTATAATATTAGTAATAAGATATAGGATAGTTATTAGATAATATAACTTACTTATTATCTTACTAGGTTGTTTTTCTTCTAATTTAGAAGTAGTAATATCCTTATGCTTTAGCTTATAATAGGATATTCTATTAGAAGCTTGGAATCTCTTAGCCTTACTTTTAAAGGTAAAAGTATAATTAAGCTATAAACAAAAACATATAATTACCCTTTCTTTATTTAAATTAATTTTAGATAACTAAAAATTAAATAAATTATAGGTAAATATATATGATTTTAAAGAGAATTTGTAACTAGCCTGATTTTCTAGGTCTTTTTCATGTAAACCTGGAAGATTACTAGGCTAGCTAGACCTAATAGGCTAAGAAGATTTATCAGAAGGATAAAAAGAGGAATCCATGTTAAATAAGAGGTGTTTTTGCTGTTTTTTGCGGATATTTTGCTGAATTTTGCTAAATTTGTTTTTTTCTTTTTTCTTTTTTCCTTTTATTGTGTTTTTTTGTTGTTTGTTTTGTATGATTTTCTGTGTTTTTTTTGGGGTTTTTTTAGGGTTTTTAGGGGTTTTTTGGGTTTTTTATAGCTAAAAGGAGATTTTAAAGAAACTTAAATCAGAAGAACAATAAGGGACAATAGTAAGAATAGCAGGTTAGCTTTTCCTATATGATTTGGATTTTTTACGATTTTTTATGATTTTTATAAGGGAAAAAGAAAAGAAAAGAAAAGAAAAGAAAAGAGAAAAAAAGAGAAGCGGGGTAATAGTATCACGTAAAAAAATTTGCCCCACTTAAATGACTAATTCAATTAATTTGCTATAAATTGCTTACATAGCAGAGCGCCCCACTTTTAGACCCACTTTTCAGACTGATTTTTTTATTTATATTCTTTATTATAAGAGAATTATATCTTATATATAAATATATAGTAAATTATTTTTTTTTATATTTAAAATACTATTTTCTTTTATTTAAAAAAAGCTAATTTTATTATATAAAATTATATAAAACTATATAAAATATATATAGCTAAGACTTTTATAAAGCTTTTTATTATATTTATATAAACTATTAAAAAGTCTAGTTATTAAATTAAAATAAGTATTTTTAATTAAGATAAGTATTAAGAAACTTTTTTATAGACTTTTTACTTATTCTTTTATTTAAAAAACCTATAAAGTTAAAAAAGTATATTATAAATCTAAAAAAAATTCTTAAACCTAGGAAAGTTTTATTTAAGATAAAATATTTTATTATATTTTTTAAAAAGTTTACTTATATTAGTATATTTTTCTTTAGATTTAATATCTTATTAATTAAGAATATTAAATAATTTCTTTAGGGTAATTATTATAATAAAAGCTAAAAAAGGTATAGAAATTAGTAGTAAATCTATAAAAAATAATAGAATAGTAAAAAGACCTTTATAAGATAGAAAAAAAATTAAAGTATAAGCCTATATTCTAATATATAATATTTAGCTACCCTAAATATATAATAAGCTTACTTTACTAAATAAGCTAAAACTTTATAAAATTTTAAATAAATTTCTAAATTATTTATAAAAATAGGAATACTATATTTAAATTACCCTTAAAATCTAATATATTTAGGATATATATACTACCCTTAATATCATATAATACATTATATTGTATTATATTGTATTGTATTATATTGTATTGTATTGTATTATATTGTATTGTATTGTATTATATTGTATTGTATTGTATTGTATTGTATTGTATTGTATTGTATTGTATTGTATTGTATTGTATTGTATTTTTTATATAATAAAATCATTAATAAATCCTATAAAAAAGATATAAAGTTAAAAAAACCTTTTAAATATAGTAAATAAATTAAGGTATAAGATGAGATAAAAATAAAACATATATAGCTACCCTATTTATATAATAAGCTTACTTTACTAAATAAGCTAAAACTTTATAGAATTTTAAATAAATATCTAAATTATTTAAAAAAATACGAATACTATATTTAGATTACGCTTAAAATCTAATATATTTAAGATATATATACTACCCTTAATATTATATAATACATTATATTGTATTGTATTGTATTATATTGTATTTTTTTATATAATAAAAGTAATAGTAAATCCAAGAAAAAAGATATTAAGATAAAAGAACCTTTAAAAAGTATAAAAAAAATCATTCTATAAACTAAACTAAGAATTACTTTATTAAGGTATATAATATCTATAATAAGCTTACTTTTATAAATAAGCTAAAACTTTATAGATTTTTAAATAAATAACTAAATTATATATAAGAATAAGAATACTATAATTAAATTACTTAAAAAATCTACTATATAATGAATTTATATAATACTCCACTTTTTTTTTTCCCTAATAATACATTGTATTGTATGTATTGTATTGTATTGTATTGTATTTTTAATACAATACAATACACAATACAATACATAGGGCAATACAATACAATACAATACATCGAAGGGCCAAAAAATACAATACAATACAATACAACAATGCTCTAATCACAATAGTCTATTAACTAAAGGCATTATATAACCTATTAATTACCGTATAACACTAAGAACCCTTTACTAATAATATCTTATAACTTAATAAACACCTTAAGTAGTAAATTAAGCATTAGTAATAGGGATTATAGTACATCCCCTTAACTCTTAAAGAAGCGAAGCTCTTTATATTTATAGATAGGTCCCTTGCTAATAATAAAGATCTAAGCTTATAAATCGGATATATTATTATAATTAGTAATAAAGTAATAAAGGATAATAATACCTTTATCTTAAAAAGGAATATTATTATATATAGCTCTATAAAAAGCAAGTATATAACCTATATCGCACTTCTATCTAAGCTATATAGCATGGTTTAAGATGCTAATATCGCGTGTGTAATATCTATAACCCTTTAAATAATCACAGACTAATTAAAGATACCTTAGATTCTAATAATTCTTTATATAGACTCTTTCTTATTATATAAATACCTTATAAAGCTAGGTATAATAAAAGAGAAATAACTAATAATTAATATTATAGCCCTCTAGTAGTTATATAAGAGGAGGGAAGTCTATAAAGTTAGATAGATTAATAGCAGCAATAATCTAGCTAATGTAATAATAAAGGCATTGCTAAATTTAGCCCTTTTAACCTTAATTAATTTAAATTAATTAATAATTTATATAGAAGGATAGGTTAAGAGACCTATAAGGTTAGGCAGAGAGGAGGATTAATATAATAGGCATGTAGGTATAGATTATAATAACTAGGTTAATTAGAATAACTAAAGCCATAATAGCTAATAAGAACCATGGATTCCTATTAAGGGATTTACTTATATACACTTTCCTTTAATCTAATTTTTATTACGTTTTTAGGCTCCTTTAGCCACAAAGAAAAGAGAGAGTGCTAGTGTGGCTTCCTTTAGACCCTTAGATAATAGATAGTCTAACTATAGCTAAAGAGTAAAGCCACTAAAGGGATGCACGCAATGCAATTAAATGCATTATAAGCTACCCTACTTTATTAGCAGTGGCACTACACTATAGCCTTACTTTTCCCTCTCTTTTACTTACCTTCTCTTCTAGCTAGATTTCTTTTCTTCTCCCTTTTCTTTTCTCTTAGTTATTAGCTATTATTATTAACTTCATTAAATTTAACCCCTTCGCACTAGTGTAACGTTCCTTGGTGTAACTAACATAAACTTTACCTTTATTAATACCTTAAGAAAATTTATTAACTAAAAAATCTCCTATAAAGTCTCCTATAAAGTTTTCTTTAAAGTAAACTTCTTTTAAAATCTTATTATAAGTTTATTATATTCTTATAGTATCTTTATTACTAACTTACTACTAGTAAAATAACTTTAAAAAAGATTTTATATATACACTATTATTAGTAAGTAATAATATAAAATATTCTCCTAAAAAATAGTACCTATAAGATTTTAGAATACTTTATTAATAAAAAAACCTTCCTAGCTAAATATAATAAATCTTTAAGTATAACTTCTTTACTTACTTATTACTTCTTTATAGCTAATATTTAATAGGCTATTTAGCTGGAAAGCTCTAGGTGACGACGAGCTCCTGGAGGGCCTTATTAAGGCCTGCGATAAGCTAGCAAAAGAAGCTATAGTCTAGCTCCTAAACGCTATCCTTAAAGTAAGGTATTTCCTAGCCTAATTCTAGACCACTAGAGTAGTAGTAATTAGGAAACTAGGCAAGATAATAAAAGAGATAAGGAGGGCTAACGCTTAGAGGCCTATCTCCTTACTAAATATTATAGGAAAAATTATAGAAGTAGTAATTATAAAGTAACTTATAGCCTTTACTAAGGTAAAAGGACTCCTCCTAGAGCTATAAATAGGGAATAGGATAAATAGGTTAATAAAGACTATAATTAGGGTCTTAGTAAAGTGCGTAAGAGAGGCCTAGAGTAGGGGTAGAATTACCTTGCTTGCCTAGATAAATATCTTATTTACTTTTAATAGAGTTAGCTACCTATACCTAATTTACCTACTAATCCTAATAGGAATCCCCCACTAGCTAATAGCTATAATATAAAGCTTCCTAGCGGATAGAATAAGCTAGCTTAGCTTTAATAGAGGACTCTCTAAACCCTTTAAGATTAAGGCTAGCACCCTATAAGGATCTCCTCTTTTACTAATTCTCTTCCTCCTTTACTTTATAAAACTTTACATATGCCTTTAGGCTATCCTAAGTATAGTAGTAATTAGATTTGCTAATAATATAAACATTATAGTATTTAGCAAAAACATAGTATAAACCTAGAGAAAACTTAAGGTTACTTAGAAAATCTATAAGGAATAGGTAAAGGAGGTAGAAGTAAAGTTTAACCTAGTAAAAACTAAACTTATATACTTTAGTAAGGCCTATAGGCCCCTATAGGCTAGGGTCTAGCTTAGCATAGAGAAGATAGCGCTAATAGAGGTATACTAATTCCTTAGGGTATAGGTAAATAGGAAACTTAACTAAAGTGCCTATAAGAATATCCTTAAGGGAAAACTAGCCTAGTAGTAGCTTACACTCTTTACATTAGTAGCATTAGTATAGGGCATTAGCTTTAGAGACGCCTAGCTTATATACACGTAGGTAGTCTAGCCTATTCTTACCTATAGGCAGAGTATTGCACTAAAACGTGTAGTGTAGTGTAGTATTTGTAGTGTAGTGTAGTAACTACACTACAAACTACACTACACTATAAACTACACTAACTATAAGGAAAAAAAAACTATAATACATTACACTACAAATTTTTTTTCCTAAACTACACTAACTATAAACACTATAAATATAGTATTAGACTTTTTATTAGTTATTAGTATTATAAGGCTTAAAAGAATACTAGTTATATAAAAGCTTTTATTATTACCTATTTTATTTAATTAGTTATAGAATTTATAATATTATTTTATTTTAGTAATTTTACTATAACTAAGTAAGGTTATATATAATATTATACTTTTTTAATAATACTATTTAACTTAATACTCTTTTTCCCTAATATAACTTAAAGAAAAACCTTCTTATTATATTATTTACTATTTCTATAAATTATTATTATTACTTATTTTAAAAAAACTATAAAAAGAACTACTAGTAAACTTAATATAAGTAGCTTATTATATCTTATTATAGCTTATAATAGCTTATAATAGCTTATAATACTAATATTACTAAGATTACTTATAATATTATTAGTGTTAAAGTTTAATAAATAATAAATAATAAATAAATAACTTAAATATAAATACTAGTAATTATAAGTAAATTACTATAGTAAAAGCTATAGTTTTTAATAACTTAGTATTTTAAGGTTTTTAAAAATATTAATATTATAAAAATGTTTTCTCTTTTATATTTTTTTAAAATAATAATAAAAGTAAAATAATAGTAATAATAGTAATAATAGTAATTAAGGTTATTAAAGCTTTTATAATAAGTATATATATATTCTTTTTACTAAATAGCTAATTATATAGCTAGTCCTAGTACTTTAATTACCTTTTATAATAAGTATAGTATATTATATAAAACTAAGTCCTAGTATTATTTTTAAAAATAAGTTAAACTTATTTTTTATAGCTTAATTAAGCTATATAAGGTAATTAAAATAATACTATTAGTTATTTATTAATATACTATAAATATTAGTTTCTTATATTCTTTCTTTATATATTATAGTAATAATATATATAAAGTTACTATATATAACTTCTTAAAGCTTTAAAATTATAAAGCTTAAAGTAACATTTAATTAGTTTAAATAGTAAATAAATAGTTTAAGCTTTTTTTAAGTTCTTATTATATTAATAATAATATTAAAGTACTAAGTATATATTCTATTAACTTTTATATATTTATTTAGATTTCTAATTTAATTTAATTATATTAGTTTAGGGTATTTTTTAATTAAATTAATAATAATAATATAAAATAATTAATAATAATAGTAAATAAAATAATTAGAAGGTTTTTCTTAAAGTTATATTAGTAAAATAAAGTAATAAGTATAATAGTATTATTAAAAAGGTATAATATTATAAATAACCTTAGTTATAGTAAAATACTTAAAAAAAGGTAAATATTATAAATTCTATAACTAATTAAGTAAAATAGGTAATAATAAAACCTTCTATATAACTAGCTTTCTTTTAATCCTTATAATAACATTATATAATAAAAAGGCCCACTTTTTTTTTACTAACACTACATTGTAGTTTTTGTAGTTAGTGTAGTTAGTAACTACACTAACTACACTACACTACACTACAAAAAAAAAAACTACAATACATTAACTACAAGAAAAAAAAAACTACATTACAAATACAAATTTTTCCTAAAAACTACACTAACTACACTACAAACAATACTCTGCCTAGCACTAATATTATAAGTATAGCCCTAATTATATATCTAGATATATTTATCCTTACTTTAAGATATATAAGTAAGTTAAAATGCACTAAAATTAGCGCTTTTTAAAATCTTTATTAAAGCTCTTTAAACGCTACTAGCTTATAGGGTTCTAGTTTAAATATTACTAGTTAATTCCCTCTAAGGTAATTTATTAATAGAATAATAACTTTACTATACTATTTAATAAAGTATATACTTAGTATTAATATATTATTAGTTATATAATAAAAACTTTAAAAAAGCTTAAACTATTTATTTACTATTTAAACTAATTAAATATTACTTTAAGCTTTATAATTCTAAAGCTTTAAGAAGTTATATATAGTAACTTTATATATCTTATTATAATAATATATAAAGAAAGAATATAATAGACTAATATTTATAATTTATTAATAGATAACTAATAGTATTATTTTAATTACCCTATATAGCTTAAATAAGCTATAAAAAATAAGTTTAACTTATTTTTAAAAATAATACTAGGACTTAGTTTTATATAATATACTATACTTATTATAAAAGCTTTAATAACTTTTATAACCTTAATTACTATTATTATTATAATTACTATTATTTTACTTTTATTATTATTTTAAAAAAACATAAAAGAGAAAACATTTTTATAATATTAATATTATTAAAAACCTTAAAATACTAAGTTATTAAAAACTATAGCTTTTACTATAGTAATTTACTTATAATTACTAGTATTTATATTTAAGTTATTTATTTATTATTAAACTTTAACACTAATAATATTATAAGTAATCTTAGTAATCTTAGTAATCTTAGTAATACTAGTAATATTAGTAATATTAGTATTATAAGCTATTATAAGCTATAATAAGATATAATAAGCTATTATAAGCTATAATAAGATATAATAAGCTACTTATATTAAGTTTACTAGTAGTTTTTTTATAGTTTTTTTAAAATAAGTAATAATAATAATTTATAGAAATATAAAATAATTTATAGAAATAGTAAATAATATAATAAGAAGGTTTTTCTTTAAGTTATATTAGGGAAATAAAGTATTAAGTTAAATAGTATTATTAAAAAAGTATAATATTATATATAACCTTACTTAGTTATAATAAAATTATAAAAATAATATAATATTATAAATTCTATAACTAATTTAATAAAATAGGTAATAATAAAAGCTTTTATATAACTAGCTTTCTTTTAACCTTATAAATACTAATAACTAATAAAAAGTCTAATACTATATTTATAGTATTTGTAGTTAGTATAGTTTAGGAAAAAAAATTTGTAGTGTAATATATTATAGTTTTTTTTTATAGTTAGTATAGTGTAGTTTTTTTTCCCTTGTAGTTAGTGTAGTTTATAGTGTAGTTACTATACTACACTACAAATACTACACTACACTACACGTTTTAGTGCAATACTCTAGTCTAGGCAAAGCCTAGATCATCACATAATGCTAGCTTTATAAAGTATATTATTTCATGCTTTAGCTAGGAGTTCTTAATAAGACTTATTATTAAGGAAAAGAATTAGGGTTAAGTTAAAATTAAGGGTTTTATAAGGTATTTAAGACTAACTAACTTATTTCTTAAAAAGAGATTAAATAATAATCTTATCATAATAGAAATTTTAACTAATTACTTCTCAAAATTTTCTTGAGAACTTATCATAAATCCTTTATATATAATTTAGTTTACTAATAAGCTACTAACTATAAGTAATAGGAGCGCTAGAAATTAGTAAAATGAATAGAGGAAGTAATTATATTATTTAGCTTATATTTAAGTTCTCAGGATATATCTTTACATTACTATGTTTTAAGTTTTACTAAGATAAAAATAGTATGGTTATTAGTAACTATAATATAATCTAAGTAATAAGATTACTTAGCTAGCTAATAAAAGACTATAAGAATTTAATACCTATATAAATAAGCCTTAGCTATCTTTTATAACTATAGATTAGTAAGGATATATAGCTACTATCATATACTAGAAGGAAAGAATACAAAATACTACTACTATTTAATTTATAAATCTAACTTTACTAAACTAAATAGTAAAGAAAAGTAAATATTATTTCATTTTATATAAGTCTATATAAGTTGTAGGTATTATTCTGTTTCTAGAGGTTATACTTAGCTATTAACTAATTACCTTTAGAATTAAACTTTTATAACTTATTATTACCTTTAGTAAGATTTGCAAAGTTACTGTTTAGCCCAGTTAAATCTAGACTGTCAGGTGCGCGCGCCTAATAATCAATTGTAAGGTGCAATGCAAGCGAGAGCTAGCATTGGTGAATCTTTTGGTGGTTCAATGGCTTACCCGCATACCTTCGGGTTCTGACATTAATGCTAGCTCTCACGGGTCTTCTAGTATGCTAGTCCTAGGTTCAGGTCCTTGTAATTCCCACAATAGGTCTAGGTTTAAATTGCTAGGCTAGGTGCTTACATTAGGCTCACAGGGCAGGTATAGTTGCGCCCGTACAGTTACGTTAGTTATAACTATGGGGTCACGTGCACTAGGTGATATATGGGCCTAGCTGCCGTGCGTACTAGGCCTTGGGGGTTTATAATTGGTTAATTATCTCAGAGGCCACGGATAACCGGGCCTAATCTAAGCTAAGGTTGCGTTGCGTTGCTAGCCGCTAGCCTGTGTGGGGCCCTTAGCTTGGGGCGAGCCTTACAAGGGAAGGGATAATTGTCAGGTGCGCGCGCCTAATAATCAATTGTAAGGTGTAATGCAAGCGAGAGCTAGCATTGGCAGAGCATTGCATTACAATACAATACATTACATAATACAATACATTAAAAATTTTATAATACAATATAATACATGTATTATTTGTATTATTTGTATTGTTTTGTATTTTTTTTCTTTTTTTTAGTATAAAGTTAAATTCCTTAATTATAAGTTATAATAAGGTATATATAGTTAATATAATAGCTTATAATAGCTTATAATAGCTTGTAATAGCTTGTAATAGCTTGTAATAGCTTGTAATAGCTTGTAATAGCTTGTAATAGCTTGTAATAGCTTGTAATAGCTTGTAATAGCTTGTAATAGCTTTAATAGCTATTAGTATTAGCTAGTATTCCTTTTAAGTAAAAATTATATATCTAAGCATAAAAGCTATAGATAAGTAACTAATAGTTATAAGAACTCACTTATAAACTCACTTTTATTAAAAACCCTCTCTTTAAATAAACATTATATATTTAAGTAAGAAAGCTATTGATAAGTTACTAATAGTTATAAAGACCCACTTATAGACTCACTTTTATTAAAAACCCTCTCTTTAAGTAAAGGTTATATATTTAAGTAAGAAAGCTATTGATAAGTTACTAATAGTTATAAAGACCCACTTTGGACCCACTTTTATTAAAAACTCTCTCTTTAAGTAAAGGTTATATATTTAAGTAAGAAAGCTATTGATAAGTTACTAATAGTTATAAAGACCCACTTTGGACCCACTTTTATTAAAAACTCTCTCTTTAAGTAAAGGTTATATATTTAAGTAAGAAAGCTATTGATAAGTTACTAATAGTTATAAAGACCCACTTTGGACCCACTTTTATTAAAAACTCTCTCTTTACGGATGTCCAAGTCAAAAGTCGTGTTCCCTGCACGCGACCCTAGTCAAGGATGTAATTAGCTAGCGGGGTCGTAGTCTCACCAGGTAAATTAAATAAGAGGCTTACCTCTTCTCTGGTTCCCCTCTCTTTGCCCGCTTTTGCCAGTAGTGCTATAACTATCGCAAAGGTTGCGAAGGTTAAGCTGACAGTTAGAGGGTTTAAAGGGTTGTTTTATAATCAGAGTTTGAAGATAAAGATGCTACTACTATTAATAATAATAAAAGAAGGTGGGTTTTTAACCCTTATGAGCTTAACAGTCCTAACAGTCCTAATGACCTTAATGCCTTAGATTCTAGTAATATAAAGGAAGAATCTAATAATAACTAGGATAAGTCACTTTTATATGTAGTTTATATAGTAGAGATACCTTGTTTAATTTTCCTTGTGTTATTCTAGACTATTTGTGTGCCTTAGGCTACTACGTTAATGCCTCAGGCCACTCTAGGTAGCAGCGTGCAGGGGACACGACTTTTGACTTGGACATCCGTAAGTAAAGGTTATATATTTAAGTAAGAAAGCTATTGATAAGTTACTAATAGTTATAAAGACCCACTTATGGACCCACTTTTATTAAAAACCCTCTCTTTAAGTAAAGGTTATATATTTAAGTAAGAAAGCTATTGATACGTTACTAATAGTTATAAAGACCCACTTTTCGGACCCACTTTTTACTCATATTCTTTATAATAAGAGAATTATATCTTATATATAAATATATAGTAAATTATTTTTTTTTATATTTAAAATACTATTTTCTTTTATTTAAAAAAAGCTAATTTTATTATATAAAATTATATAAAACTATATAAAATATATATAGCTAAGACTTTTATAAAGCTTTTTATTATATTTATATAAACTATTAAAAAGTCTAGTTATTAAATTAAAATAAGTATTTTTAATTAAGATAAGTATTAAGAAACTTTTTTATAGACTTTTTACTTATTCTTTTATTTAAAAAACCTATAAAGTTAAAAAAGTATATTATAAATCTAAAAAAAAATTCTTTTAAACCTAGGAAAGTTTTATTTAAGATAAAATATTTTATTATATTTTTTAAAAAGTTTACTTATATTAGTATATTTTTCTTTAGATTTAATATCTTATTAATTAAGAATATTAAATAATTTCTTTAGGGTAATTATTATAATAAAAGCTAAAAAAGGTATAGAAATTAGTAGTAAATCTATAAAAAATAATAGAATAGTGAAAAGACCTTTATAATATAGAAAAAAAATTAAAGTATAAGCCTATATTCTAATATATAATATTTAGCTACCCTAAATATATAATAAGCTTACTTTACTAAATAAGCTAAAACTTTATAAAATTTTAAATAAATTTCTAAATTATTTATAAAAATAGGAATACTATATTTAAATTACCCTTAAAATCTAATATATTTAGGATATATATACTACCCTTAATATCATATAATACATTATATTGTATTGTATTATATTGTATTGTATTGTATTGTATTGTATTTTTTATATAATAAAATCATTAATAAATCCTATAAAAAAGATATAAAGTTAAAAAAACCTTTTAAATATAGTAAATAAATTAAGGTATAAGATAAGATAAAAATAAACCATATATAGCTACCCTATATATATAATAAGCTTACTTTACTAAATAAGCTAAAACTTTATAGAATTTTAAATAAATATCTAAATTATTTAAAAAAATACGAATACTATATTTAGATTACGCTTAAAATCTAATATATTTAAGATATATATACTACCCTTAATATTATATAATACATTATATTGTATTGTATTGTATTGTATTATATTGTATTTTTTTATATAATAAAAGTAATAGTAAATCTAAGAAAAAAGATATTAAGATAAAAAGACTTTTAAAAAGTATAAAAAAATCATTCTATAAACTAAACTAAGAATTACTTTATTAAGGTATATAATATCTATAATAAGCTTACTTTTATAAATAAGCTAAAACTTTATAGATTTTTAAATAAATAACTAAATTATATATAAAAATAAGAATACTATAATTAAATTAATTAAAAAATCTACTATATAATGAGTTTATATAATACTCCACTTTTTTTTCCCTAATAATACATTGTATTGTATGTATTATATTGTATTGTATTGTATTTTTAATATAATATAATACATAATACAATACATAGGGCAATACAATACAATACAATACATCAAAGGGCCAAAAAATACAATACAATACAATATAACAATGCTCTGAGCATTGGTGAATCTTTTGGTGGTTCAATGGCTTACCCGCACACCTTCGGGTTCTGACATAGACTTACTTTTATTTTGTAGTAAATAAAGTAGTTAGTCTAGCTATACTAGGCAAGAAATAACTACACTAAGCATATTATTTATAAATTCAGGCATGGTAAAGAAGCGTAAGGGTAAGAAGTAGGAATTAATCTTTTCTGTTTTTGCGAGTGTATATGGTGTATATAGCTAGTCATTAGGAAGCAGGGAGTCAAGACTAAGTTTAAGGTATTATCCAACAGTTTGGACCTACTCACTAGGAATCATCCGTTCTAAACCCGTCCAATATGTACCTTTTAAACTAAGAATCATCCGTTCTAAATCCGTCCAATATGTACTTTTTAAACCATGGCACGTACACCTCCTTCGCGTATGCCGTGATTCTTCTCACCCCTGCCACGGACTTGCAGATATCTAGGTTATTCTCTGTAGTCCCAAAACGATGATCCTCCCAATGAACAGTCCTCGATTGCTCCCGCGTTGATATGGTGAATGCCCACGAATGACCTTGCACAAGAATGCCAATGAGAAAAGGGAGTTGTGAAAGATTGTCCTTGGCTTGCTGCTCCAGTGTCGATGAATCCTTGTCGGGCTCACGCCGTTGCAGTGCCGCGAGGACCGCCCATCGCAAGAACGCCCACTGCGCAGCGTGCCAGGTGCCCATCTGAAGGTTTGCATCCGACCGCCCTCCCCGTTTCTTCACTTCGATACCCACCAAGATTATTTGTAGCTGCAGGGCCGCAAAATCCGTGTGGTTGACGGTCAAGGTCGGCGAATGTCGGGAAAATTCTTGCAGTGCCCGCAAATAGTCACTCTCGTTGCTTGTATCATAATAGATGCACTTGTCGATCATGTTGGCTCTCCCGGATTGTGGGAGCCATGCTTGATATGGTCGTGCAGTTTGGCTAGTTGTCCGCTAGTAGTCAGCCGTGCTGAGGAACATGAGAAGGTCCGCGAGAAGAAAAAAGGGGGCATACCACGAGGTGAAATTGAACTGCTCTCCTTTGGCAGTGCCTGCAACTCGGAATATGGCTTCCAACAGTCGGTGGTGAACTTCCTCTCCCCAAGCAGCCTCTTCGTGTTCAGCCTCATGGCAGTACTTGGCCCACTCATGCACTAGAGTGATGGCCGTCGGCGACGGAGTGTAACCAGGTAGATCACGCGCTGTGCCTGGCCTGAAAGAGTATCTCCACGCGTGAGCAGTCGGCCCACGGATGGAGAGGCCGTTCGTGATAGAGGCGCGCAGGTCTTCGGGAAGGATTTCGATCCCATTACCGATGTCGCGAAGGTCAGAGAATAGATCCGAGGCAGCCGAGAGAGGTGGGTTGTCAATCTGGAGCTGTCGAAACACAATACCATATTCATCGAGACGCAGCGCCATCAGCTGTTTTTTCAGGGGCGCAGATGAACGGGAGGCTTGGCTACTGGTGGAAGTAGAGGAAGCTGTCAACGTTCGTCGTGGAGGGCGCGGAGTGATTTCAGCATCTTCCCCGCGGCGAGCTCGTTTTCTCAGGTTTGTCGCTTCGGTGTCGGCCATGTTGCAGTATGACGCGGGGGGCGTTAGTAGATGGCTAACTTTGCGCTTCTTTGCCTCGTGCGACCACCGCACGGAAGGGGCATTCGGAGGCTCTTCTGAACAATCAAAGGACTCTGGAAGATTCTGAAGCCATGAAGAGATGCTGCAGTTCGAGGGTCCAGCCATGACGCAGTGTACAAGAGGAGATCAATTGGTGGTGTCGAGCGAACAATAAGGACCTGTCCAAGGATCATCCTACCACGTGACGTGCAGCTGCTCGGCCCGTTTCCGCAGCAACGCAGCGCCATTCGTGCACCAAAACAAGGACGGTGGATTTGCCACGAGACTTTGTGACTAAGAAAAGAAGAAAAAAAAAGGAAGAAGGTATGGCATCATTCTGAGTTTCCCATAGTATAAAGTGGCTGCCCTATATAAATCAATATACAACTTATACCATGCAAAGTCAGTGTAAACTTTACACTAGCTCGTGGATTAGACCCTAGATGCTAAGAAAAAGGCAAAATCTGCCATTTCTTAGGCACAAACTTTACACTTTACGTAGTTTACTTATTGATTGATTGATTTTTAATTTTTTTTTACCTCATTGGTTATAGCCAATGCATCTGATTTTTCATAACACAATTACTAGCAATACCTAGCTAGTAAAATAATTAATAACTAAATACTTAGATCTATAGTAATAAATAAGCTCTAAGGTTATAAATATAAGAGGCTATAAGGTTAGTGTCACGGCTTGCACCGAAAGGTTATAAACGAAGTGATAGCTAAGACTATTGCAGTTACTACTAGATAAATACTAGCTAGGGGTAGGTACGTAAAGGTTTTAATCTCTAACCTAGCACTAATAATATATATAATCTTTAATAAATACCTTACTTTATAAGCACATAGCTATCTTATAGCTAGCTAGCCTCTTTATTATTTATATAGCCTAAAGGTTCTCTAAAGACTTACTTTAATAAACATCCTATCTTTAACCTCTACGCTCCTAATATAATACCCCCCTTATATATAATTAACCTTAATTATAAAATAAGCTACTTACTTAGGGCGTGGTTATTATATTAGAGCTTTATAAGGAAAAATAAGATAAGGCACCTTATGTCTAGACACGTAAGTAGCTAAAAAGAAATAATAATAATAATACTACTAATTAAAAATAACCCCTATTATTATAGTTAGTAATATTTAAATAGTAGCTTATATATAGCTTTAATATAGTAAAATAAATATTATTACCTATTATATAGCTAGAAGAAAAAAAAAATAGATAACCTATATAATTTTTATAATTAGTTTAAATAAATAAAGTACTTAATACTATAGTTCTAAATAGTCTAACTAAAGGGCTTATATTATAGTTACTATAAGTTTATAGCTATTAAGTATATATATATTTAGTAATGCTAATAGTTATTATTATAATTTATAAATTACCTATATATAGTGTATTAAATTACTTAAGGGGTCTAGGGTTAATATAAAAGAGACTAATTTTTCCCCCTTTTTACACTCTTTTTTTCTTTTATAATATCCCTTAACCTTATAAGTTACCCTTACTAGCTAAGTAGTAGCTCTCTTATTACTATTACTTAGTAATTACTAACCTCTTTTAGTCCCTAATTATTATTATTATTTATCCTTATTTATCTTAGTTTCTTACCCTTATCTAGCTTATAAGTTTATACTCTTATTAGTATAACTTCCCTATCTAGTCTATTATAGCTAACTTATAGCTAGTTTACTATATCTAAGTCTTATGCTTAAACTTTACCTTTATTAATACCTTAAGAAAATCTATTAACTAAAAAATCTCCTATAAAGTCTTTTATAAAGTTTTCTCTAAAGTAAACTTCTTCTAAAATCTTATTATAAGTTTATTATATTCTTATAGTGTCTTTATTACTAACTTACTACTAGTAAAATAACTTTAAAGAAAATTCTATATATATACTATTATTAGTAAGTAATAATATAAAATATTCTCCTAAAAAATAGTACTTATAAGATTCTAGGATACCTTATTAATAAAAAAACCTTCCTAGCTAAATATAATAAATCTTTAAGTATAACTTCTTTACTTACTTATTACTTCTTTATAGCTAATATTTAATAGGCTATTTAATAAAATATACTTATTACTTTTAAAATAATAAAAACTATATTATAGTATATCTCTCTTAACTAGAATTTACTTACTTATTACTAATATACTACTAGACTTTAGCTTAAATTATATAGCTTTATAATAGGCTATTTAAACTTATTAAAGTTACTTCTAAAGGTAACTATTACTATTAAAATAAAGTAAGTATAATCCTATTTCCTAAATACTAGATTACTACTAACTTATTACTAGCTTATTATAAAAGTAAAGAAAAAGCTATAAAATACTATTTTAGTTTATAAAAATTCTAATAAGTATAGTTATATTTACTATACTTAAATATTTACTAATATTACTTATAAGGTAAAATATAATAAATATACTATAATAATATACTAAGTAATACTATAAATCTAAAGACTTAGATTAATATTTTAAACTATCTTTACTTTATAGCTTAAAATATCCTAAAGGTAAGCTTTCTTAATATATATAGCTAATACTTAACTAACTTACTAGTAGTTTATACTAAATACTATTAATTTACTTAAATATATTAGTCTTATTAAGCTCCTTAGTATACTTTAGGTTTATATATATAAAGAGAGGGATTTTAATAATAAAGATACTCCTAAGGCCTCTTTCTCTATAGCTTCTATAGCTATTACTAATAATAAGGGACTAGTAATCTTAGGGGCTAACTTTATTATAAAGGGATAAGTGCTTAGTAACTATATAATAGATTATTTAAGTTATCTAAGTAAATTAACTTTATTTTCTAATATCTTTAGTATATTAAGTTATAAAATATAATTACCTTATATTAACTTTATTACTTAGCTATTACTTATAGTTATTAATAATTTCTCTAGTAATAAAATCCCTTTTTAATACCTAAGAATTCTCTAAAGTATTATAGCCTTTTTATTTAACTAGATATTTATAATGCCTTCTATTATAGTAATATAAAATAATTCTCTTAACTTTAAACTCTTATTTATTATCTTTAATAGTATCTTATAGTAAGAATATATCTTTTATATTTATTAGGTTCCCTTTAAAAGGTTTAAGACTAGTAATATTAAATATATTATATAATTAAGTCCTAGGTAATAATTTTAATTTATATACTAATCTATAACTCTTAATTACCTTTTTAATCTTATAAGGGCTTAGGTATTTTATAGCTAGCTTCTTACTAGGGTATCTTAGGTTAATATTCTTTATTAATAATAAAATATAGTTACTAACTTTAAACCTTATTAGAGTTCTTTTCTAGTTATAATATTTTTTATACTAAGTTAATAAGTTACTTAAAAGCTACTTAATTATAGTATACTTCTCTTTTAGTACTAAAATTTTACTTTTAGCTTAATTATTTACTAAAGGAATATTTACTATTACTTACTATAGACCTTTAGGATTATAATCTTATAATACCTTTACTAGTGTATAGCTATATATTAAGTAATTACTTATATTATATATAAATTATACTATTAATAAGTTATTTGCCTAATTAGTTTATTTAGTATTAGTAAAAGCCCTTAAATAATGTTTTAAGACTTAGTTTAAACGTTTTATTTAGCTATTTATCTAGAGGTAAAAAGGAGTGCTAAGTAGCTACTTAGTTATAAGAAAATAATAAAAAGTTATTTAGAAAATACTAGTAAATATAAAACCTTAGTTTATTATAATACCTTCTAGGGCTTTATAGTCTTTAAAACATATTCTAAGAATATAGTTACTAGCTTATTACTAGTTAGTTATATTAAAATAGGGATATAAATACTATATTTTATAAAATAGTTAATAATAACTAGAATTATATTATAAGTCTAATTTAAGTCTTTTACTAGTAGAAGTCTAGTAATAAAATCTATTAATAATTCTTAAAAAAGATAATTAAGCACTAGTAATATAGCTAGCTTACTATATAGTTTATAATACCTTAGTTTTAAAGTCTAATAATTTATATAAGTACTAATATATACCTTTATATCTTTCTTTATTATTAGCTAATAATATTAGTTTATAATCTAATAAAGAGTTTTACTTACTCCTTAGTGCTTAGTAATAAGGTTATTATAAGTTAGTAATAAAATTTCTTTTCTTATACCTAAAGAAATAAAAATATAATTCTTAAATATTAATAGCTTAAAGAGTCTAATTAACTATATTTAAAATATAGCTATATTATTACTTTTAAGTAACTTTAATTAAGCTATAGTAAAGTTATTACCTTACTATACTTTATATAATAAGACTTAAATTAGGGGTTTTAATTCTAAGCTTTTTTTCTAGAAAGTTAAAGTTAAACTTAGAAGAGGTTCTTTAAATAGATTAAATTCTAGCTATAATATCTCTATAAGTAATTAGTTTAATAAATACTTTTAGTTTTATAGGGATATAAATAAGTAATATTTTTAAGGGGTGCCCTTATTACTTACTAGTAATAACCTATACTAGTCTATCCTTATTAGAAATAGCTAGTTTAATAGGAAAATTAAAATAATTAAGTAATAAATAATATATACACTAAGTACTAATAGTATTACTATACCTAGCTTATTACTTATTAATAAAAGTATAAAAAGTATTAAATAACCTTACTAATATAACTCTTCTAAGATTATCTAGATTATTAGGTTCTTTAGGAATATAGTTAAGTTATAATTTTTTAAAACCCTAGATATTAGTAGTATTCTTATAGTATTATTATAACTAACTATTAGTTATATTAAGTAATGTTTTTATAGAGCCTATAGCACTAATAATATTACTATAGTATTTCTATTACTTAGTATTTATAAATTTAAATAAAAAGGTAAGAAGTTATATAGTTATTACTTTCTCTTTTTTTACCTTACTTATAAAATCTAGTTTTCTTAAAAGTAAGTTAATAGAATTTAATTTCCCTATATAATATATAATCTTAAAATTAGAAGAATAAAGCTTATTAAGTATAGTTACTTACTTACTAGTAAGCTTAGGCTTTATAGTAAGGTACTTATAGTTTAAATAATTTATAATAACTTTAATTATATAAGCTAAATAAGCAAGATAGTGTCTCTATATATAAAAAGCCTCTTAAATAGCTAATAATTTACTATTAGGTATTAAATATTATAATTTAATATTAGTTATTTTCCTTAATATAAATATAACTAGGTGCTAGTAACCTAGCACTAATATTATAAGTATAGCCTTAATTATATATCTAGATATATGTGAGAACAATGGTAGCTAGGTAAGAGGTATAGAGGCTCTAGTATATTGACTAAAGCTTGCTAGGTCTAAATGTGTTATGCGTGCAAGTCACTGCCTTATAGCTAGCGACTTACTAGTATTACATAAACCTAGCCCTAGGGCCTTGCTAGCCTATGGGGTGCGTAGGTGCACTTATTATTATAAGTAAGGCCTTATAATTACCCCCTTACTTATAGCTAGGCTTCTAAATAGCTTTTACTAGGTACCTTATAGCTATTTGCTAAGTATTAGCTAAATTAAAACAATAATAAATAATTAGATAATGCTTATATATAAATTTATTTATAACTCCCTATTATATTATAAACTTTTTCCTCTAGTAAATATAGTTATCTTTAATTAACCTTATTTATACTTTATTTACCTTAACTCTTTAACTCTTAATCTATATCCTTTTACTATAAAGCTAAATATAATTTACTTTTATATTTACTTATATATATACTATCTTTAGACTAAGTGCCTTAACTTTAAAAAGCACTTACTAATTAAGATTCTTTTACTAGTAATTATATATAGTTTTCCCTATTCTTTAGTTAGTATAGTAGCTAGAGAAAAATAATTAAAATATTATATTTAGTGTAATAAATATAGTAATATATATAAGATAGTAAGTTACTTAGTATTCTATTATCCTATAGCTATAAATTACTAACTTTTCTATACTAGGCTATACTAACTTTAGCTAGTAACTTCTAGGACCTTTTAGTTATTTATAAATAGGTTTAAGCCCTTATAGATATTACTATTACTACTAAGGATAAGGAGGGTGTCCCTATGTTTTTAGATATAACTTACTATAGCTTTACTATATATATCTTAAATTTAGTAATAGGTTTTAACTATACTAATACTATATATTACATTACCTTTAGGCTAACTAGTGCTATAAAGGCATATTAAGTGTATTAAGTTACTTATTTTTTACTTATTTCTTACTAACCTTTTTATATAAGCTACCTTTATTTTATACTAGAATTATCTAGTTTTATAGTAATAGCTATAAGTTTCCTTAGTAACTATAGCTCCCTTTCCCCCTTTTCTAGTTTATATATAGCTTTCCCTTACTCTTTTGCTTAGTCTTTACTAACTTTTCTATAGAAAAACCCTAAGGATACTATATTTATCTAGGAGGTAAAAATAGTCCTTTAGCTCTAGCTAGAGTATTGTTTGTAGTGTAGTTAGTGTAGTTTTTAGGAAAAATTTGTATTTATAGTGTAGTTTTTTTTTTCTTGTAGTTAGTGTAATGTAGTTTTTTTTTTTATAGTTAGTATAGTGTAGTTTTTTTTTGCTTATAGTGTAGTGTAGTTAGTGTAGTTACTAACTACACTAACTACACTAACTACAATATAGTGTTAGTAAAAAAAAGTGGGCCTTTTTATTATATAATGTTATTATAAGGATTAAAAGAAAGCTAGTTATATAGAAGCTTTTATTATTACTTATTTTACTTAATTAGTTATAGAATTTATAATATTCACTTTTTTTAAGAATTTTACTATAACTAGGGTTATTTATAATATTATACCTTTTTAATAATATGATTATACTTATTACTTTATTTTACTAATATAACTTTAAGAAAAACTTTCTAATTATTTTATTTACTATTATTATTAATTATTTTATATTTTTATTATTAATTTAATTAAAAAATACCATAAACTAATATAATTAAATTAAATTAGAAATCTAAATAAATATATAAAAGTTAATAGAATATATACTTAGTACTTTAATATTATTATTAATATAATAAGAACTTTAAAAAAGCTTAAACTATTTATTTACTATTTAAACTAATTAAATATTACTTTAAGCTTTATAATTCTAAAGCTTTAAGAAGTTATATATAGTAACTTTATATATCTTATTATAATAATATATAAAGAAAGAATATAATAGACTAATATTTATAATTTATTAATAGATAACTAATAGTATTATTTTAATTACCCTATATAGCTTAAATAAGCTATAAAAAATAAGTTTAACTTATTTTTAAAAATAATACTAGGACTTAGTTTTATATAATATACTATACTTATTATAAAAGCTTTAATAACTTTTATAACCTTAATTACTATTATTACTATAATTACTATTATTTTACTTTTATTATTATTTTAAAAAAACATAAAAGAGAAAACATTTTTATAATATTAATATTTTTAAAAACCTTAAAATACTAAGTTATTAAAAACTATAGCTTTTACTATAGTAATTTACTTGTAATTACTAGTATTTATATTTAAGTTATTTATTTATTATTTATTTATTATTAAACTTTAACACTAATAATATTATAAGTAATCTTAGTAATCTTAGTAATCTTAGTAATACTAGTAATATTAGTAATATTAGTATTATAAGCTATTATAAGCTATTATAAGCTATTATAAGCTATTATAAGCTATTATAATTATAAGCTATTATATAGCTATTATAAGCTATAGCTACTTATATTAAGTTTACTAGTAGTTTTTTTTATAGTTTTTTTAAAATAAGTAATAATAATAATTTATAGAAATATAAAATAATTTATAGAAATAGTAAATAATATAATAAGAAGGTTTTTCTTTAAGTTATATTAGGGAAATAAAGTATTAAGTTAAATAGTATTATTAAAAAAGTATAATATTATATATAACCTTACTTAGTTATAGTAAAATTACTAAAATAATATAATATTATAAATTCTATAACTAATAAAATAAAATAGGTAATAATAAAAGCTTTTATATAACTAGCATTCTTTTAATCCTTATAATACTAATAACTAATAAAAAGTCTAATACTACATTTATAGTGTTTGTAGTTAGTGTAGTTTAGGAAAAAAAATTTGTAGTGTAATATATTATAGTTTTTTTTTTTTTATAGTTAGTATAAGGTAGTTTTTTTTTCCTTATAGTTAGTGTAGTTTGTAATGTAGTGTAGTTTATAGTGTAGTTACTACACTACACTACAAATACTACACTACACTACACGTTTTAGTGCAATACTCTAGCTCTAGCCTTCTAACCCTAGGTATATAGCCTAGGTTATAGTAGTTTATTACTTTTACTACACTATAGAGAAGGTAATTTAAGGCAATAAGAACTAGGTAAAGTATAGCTTTAAGAGCTAGAATATAGTCTCCTATATAGAGGCTATAATAAAGGGTTTTCCTATTATTTTGCCTATGCTTTAGGTGTGTTTTCCTTTGTTTTTTAGTAGTATAACCTAGGCCTTTAGGTAATAGTTTTTATAGTAACTAGTAAGATTAGGCCTTTTCTATAGTGTATTTATATTCCTTTATTAGTGCCTTAATCCTATGTTACTATCTTTATTACTAGACCTTAGTAACTAGTAAGGTTAGGTCTTTTCTGTAGTATATTTATGTTTTTTTATTAGTGCTTTAATCCTATATTACCACTTTTCTTACTAGACTTATTTTAGTAAAATGCCTAAATTATATATTAAGCGCTTTCTATATCTTTTACTAAAACCTATTAGTTATATTTGCTTAGCTAACCCTTTTATTTTACTAGGTATTTATTACTTTCTTAGGTCTTCCTATAGTTCTTAACCTCCTTAACTTTATACTTATTATCTTTATTCTCTAAGTCTAGTATTAGTATTTCCTTATCTCTAGTGTCTTTATAGTAATTCTATAGCTTTAATAGGCTAATATAGAATATATTATATAGCTAACTATATTTTTTAGGTAATATAAGTCTATATGTGTAAGGGCTTAGGCTTTGCCTAAGCATTGTTTGTATAGTAGTTAGAGAGAGGAGTGGTAAAAGCAGTTAGGGTAAGGAAAGGAGGCTTATATAAGTAGCTAAGGGGGTATAAGGGGCACCACTAGGGATAGCCTCTTACCCTTTTTTCTTTCTCCTTAAGTCTCTTAATACTATATTAACGCCCTATTATAGTTACCTAGGGGCTAGTCTATAATAATTAAGAGACTTCCTTTAGTCCTTTTTAATAACTACTAAAAGATATAATAGAAATACTAATAGATATATTAATAAATATAGTAAACACGCTCTAACTATAAGACTAACCTAGCTAGGGGATAATAACTCCCCTATCTAACGCTATAGCACTACTAGTAGCTTAATAAGCCTAATTTAAGACACTTTAACTTATACTTAATAAGCAAATAGTAGAACTTATATACCTCTAATAATAAGTAGCTATAAATACTATAAGACCCTTAACCTAACTACCTATTATAGCCTAGCCTAATACCCTAATAGTAAACCTTACTTTACCTTTTACCTCTAACTTAGTCTTAACTATATCTAGGGTAAAACAAAAACCTATCCCTATAGGTAACTTATATAATAGTAATAAGGCCTTATTTGCCACGTAAAGGTTCCTAATAAAACATAAGCTATAGGTAAATAAGGACTTTATTAAAACTAATAAGAATAAGTAAATATTTATTTACTAGAACTTATTCTCTAAAGTCTAGTCTTAGGTAGCTACTTTCTTTAAATAAGGTAGTATTTATGATTTTAACCTAGCTAAATTCCTAGAATACCTTAGGTTTATGTTCTTTAATTTACATAGGTAAGAGATAGCCCTTATAGAACTTAACTAGATAAAATAAGGCCTAGGGGAGCTATTTTTTATATTCTTTATTTACTTTATAGAGAAGCTTTTATTAGTAAGAGGGGATTATTAGGGGGATAATATAAAGCTAGTAAAGCTTTAATAAGCGCTTAATAAGTATTTAAGAGACATTAGCATAAGCTAGGATATTAGCTAGAGTGTATAGCATATAGCTATTACGTAATATTATAAGATCACGGTTAATATTAAGGCCCTTACTATAGAGGATAAGTACTAGTCCTAATGTAAACTATAGCTAGCTAAACCTATACCTTAGACTAATTATAAGGGTAACACACTAATAACTAAGGTACGCGTAGTAAGGACTTAATTAGGAAAATAAAATAGGCTAGTTAAGAAGAAAAAGGGTCTAAAGCTAGCTATAAATGCATAATAGGCTAAATAGGTATTAGAAGTAAAGTTAGCTAAATACTATTAGAAGAGATACTGCCTATAATATAAATCTAAGGACTACTATATTTAGGAGTATACCTTCCTCCTACCCTATCCTCTATAGGTTAGTATTAACTTATATAAAGTAAATAAGAAAAGCATAAATAAGAAGGTAAATATTCCCCCTATAGAAAATAAGTAGCCCCTAAGTAAAGTCTTACGTAAGGGCAAGAAGGCTAACCATATACTATAATATAGGATAACTATTTAAGCTATATAGAGTTAGAGTGGGATATAGTATAATATATAGACTAATTACTATTCTTAATTCCTATACTCTTTAATATATATTATTATATTAATATCTAGATTAATTATAGTTATAATTATTATAGTGCTATAAGTAAGTTAGTAGTAAAATAGTTTAGCTTAGAGCTTATATAGTTACTAAAGAGAAGGCATGTCTAGACTATAGTAAAAACAAAAAGGAGAGGAAAGAGAGTATAGGAAAACACCTCCTTAATTACCTATATAGTACGCACTAAAATAGATATTAATAGCTAGGAGTTATTAGTGTATTTATATATTATCCTAGGCCTTATATAAGACATTATACTTAGGATACTATAGCTAGAATATCGCGATGTAGTTATTTACGTAGTAAAATAGTAATTAGTTATTAAAGTAGTAAAGGGCTTATATATCTCTAAAGCCTTTACACGTAGGGTAAAGACTCTAGTATAGGGGATTATTAGGTCCTTATATGCTATAGAAGCGCGCTAAGTATACTATAGGAGGGACACTTCTATAATGTTTATTACTATAAGCCTTAGGGAGATAATAATAGTACTATAGATTATAGCGCCTAAGATAAAACCTAATAGCCTAGACACATTAACATTACCTAAGGAGTTAGCTAACTTTATAGACCTTTTTAATAAGGCTAAAGCTAATAGCTTACCTCCTTATTAGAGGTCCCTTAATTACTATATATGCTTATATAAGAATTAGGATAGGTTTAAACTAACGCTCCCTTAGGGACTACTATATAATATACTAAGGGACTAGCTTCTAGAGGTTAGACACTAGATTATAGACTTAATAGATAAGGGTTAGATCTATACTAGCTTATTATTAGCTATAGCTCTAGTTCTCCTTATTAAAAAGGCTAATAGGGGTTAGCATTTTTACGTAAACTACTATGCTCTTAATAAGATAATAGCATAGGATTACTATTCTCTCCTATTAATTAAGGAGACACTCTATTCCTTATCCTAGGCACGCTAGTTTATAAAGGTAAATATTTATATAGCATTTTATAAGCTATAGATTACTAAGGGCTAGGAGCACCTAATAGCGTTCTAAACTAGGTTTAGGCTATTTAAGTGGCTAGTTTACCCCTTTAGCCTAGCTAGTACACTAGTAATATTCTAATATTATATTAATAAGTCCTTAGGGGTTGCGTTAGGGGATTTTATTATAGCGTACTTAGATAATGTCTTAGTTTACTTAGGGGGATTAAGGAAAGACTATATAGCTAAGGTTTAGGTAATATTAGGCTACCTAAGGGCTATAGGGTTATACTTAGACCTTAATAAGTCTATATTTGCAGTAAAGGAGGTTTAATACCTAGGATACATTATTATAGTAGGACATTCTATTTATCTAGATCTAGCAAAGGTTATAGCTATTAGGGAATAAGTAGCCCTAATAAAACTTTAGGGGGTTTGTAGCTTCCTAGGGTTTACTAACTTTTACTATAACTTTATTAGTAACTTTTTAGAAATAGTAGCACTACTAATATAATTAACTAAGAGAAATATCCCTTTTTAATAGGGGCCTAAAGAGAATAATACCTTTAATAAGTTAAAAGACGCCTTTATTACATACCTAATACTAGCATAATAGGATCTAGATCTCCCTATAGTAGTAAAAGCTAATTATTTAGGAATAGCTATTAGAGAATACCTTTCCTAATAAGGCTAGGATAGTATTATATACCTAGTTACTTACTACTTCACTAGCCTTGTATCCTTATAAAAGAACTACATAATTTATAATAAGGAGTTATTAGCTATTATCTTATGCCTTAAGCAGAGTATTGTTTGTATTGTATTTATTGTATTTTTTCGGAAAAATTTGTATTTGTATTGTATTTGAAAAAATTTGTATTTATTGTATTGTATTGTATTAAATACAAATTATTTTGTAGTGTAGTTAGTGTAGTAACTACACTAACTACAAACAATACAAATGTATTGTTAGGTAAAAAAAAAAGTGGGACTTTTTATTAGCTAAGGTTATTATTAGGATTAAAAGAGAATTAGTTAATAGAAACCTTTTATTATTAGCTATTTTATCTAATTAGTTATATAATTTATAATATTATATTATTTTAAACATTTTACTATAACTAGTGTTATATATAATATTATAACTTTTTAATAATACTATTATACTTATTACTTTATTTTACTAATATAACTTTAAGAAAAACCTTCTAATTATTTTATTTACTATTATTAGGAATTATTTTATATTTCTTTTATTAATTTAATTAAAAAATACCCTAAACTAATATAATTAAATTAAATTAGAAATCTAAATAAATATCTATAAGTTAATAGACTATATACTTAGTACTTAAATATTATTATTAATAAAATAAGAACTTAAAAAAAGCTTAAACTATTTATTTACTATTTAAACTAATTAAATATTACTTTAAGCTTTATAATTCTAAAGCTTTAAGAAGTTATATATAGTAACTTTATATATCTTATTATAATAATATATAAAGAAAGAATATAATAGAAAATATTTATAATATTTATAATATTTTAATAGATTCTTAATAGTATATTTTAGTTACCCTATATAGCTTAAATAAGCTATAGAAATAAGTTTAACTTATTTTTAAAAATAATAGTAAGACTAACTTTTATATAATATACTATACTTATTATAAGAAACCTTTACATACTTTTCCGCACTGACCCCAAGGTTTGGAATCGCCTCTAAAATATAAATCACATTAATATTTAAAATCCTTACCTTTATTTCTCCCCCCCTATAATATTACACCGTAATAGAGCTAGTAGTAAGAGTGTAAATAAGACGCTAATAGTAATTAACATAGGCTTAGGGGGGCTAGCTTAGAGTAGCCACTACCTAAACATAAGAATAGGATAGTTTAATATCTAAAGGAGCGAAGATAACCTAATAGTAAACTAGAACTAATTCGCACACCCTAAAGATATAAAATATTATAATAAGATTACTAGCCTTATTCTAAGTAATAAAGTTACCTAAGTGTAGCGTATTACACTCACTATAGCTAACTAGGTAGTAAACTATGCCTAAGCTAAAATAAGAACTATAAACACTAATAATAGTAATATCTATACTACTAAAGAAGTATTAAAAATAGCCCTTAAGGAAGCTATTAGGGAGGAAGCTAAAGATAATAACTCCTTAACCTAGGCTAGTATTATAGCTAGGCCTACCCTAAAATAACTAAATACTAACCCCCCCTCTCTCTAAGTCCTTAGAAAATAACATAGAGAAGTACTTATAAAAGGAAACACTATATAAGAATTACTCTAGTCTAGGGGCGTGAAAGATATAGTTATAGCTATAAATAAAGCCATTAGGTAAGCCTTAGTAGTAGTAGCTAGAAGACTCCCTAGTAAGGATATAATTATTACCTTTAAAGGAAACGCAGCGTAGTATAAAGAAAACTAAAAATAAATCACTAAAGTATTTAGCCTAGAGGTAGCTATTCACTGCTGCGTACTTAGCGTTATTATTAAGGGTTTCCTAATAAAGTATATATCTATTAAGAACCTAGTAATAGAAATTAGAAAAGCAAATAAAGTAAATATAATTAAGGTAACTATAAGATACCCCTAGGGCAAGAATGCCTAGTAAACTACCCTAATTCTTAGACTAGCTAAAGTTAAAGATACTAATAAAATATGCTAAAATAGAATAGTCTTTAAAGCAAAGCTATTCTAAACTAAACTATATAATAAGACCTTATAACCTAGATAGTGCTATAACTACTTCTAAATAGAATATATTGCTAAGTTTTATAAGGTAATACTAAGGTATAGTAAGTGCAAAGCTAGCTAGTATAAAGATAGTAAGGCGTTATGCCTAATAATAAATAGATAACTTAAGGAAAACTATATCCTATACTCTAGACTATACCTAGCCTAGTCTAGAGACTACCTAGTACTAAAAGAGAAGTAAAACATAGCAAAGGCTAGTTACCTAGAATAACTATCCTGCTTTACCTCTAGCTTCCCTAGTAAGAACCTAGCTCTAGCCTAAGAGAGAGCTAGCATAGCTATAGAACCTATAGTAATAATAGGAAGAAAAAGGGGTTAACCTATAAATATAAAGTAAAGCGCTAAATAGCTAAGAGCTAGAAGCATTAAGCGCTACATAAAATAACTTAGGGCTAGAATAAAACTAGCATAGGATAGCTAAGACCTATTACTACCCCCCTAATTAATATAGTAATGTTATAAGTTCTCTTCTAGAATGTAAATAAGAAGGATAGCCTAATACACATTACGCTCTATTACTAAACTAATATAGACATAATAGTAATCTAAGAGTAAGAACATATAAAATATCTATAGCCCCTTATACTAGGCCTTACCTAGTTCTAACTTACACACTATAATAAGTATAATGCTATATATATTAATAAGAAACACAATATAAGGTTATAGTTAGCCTAGGGAGGGCCTAACTAGTTACTAGTGGAAATTCATAGGATTAATATCCATTCCCTTTATTTAGAAGGTTATAGCAATAACTAGAACACCTCTATATAAGATATTAACACAAAGACGCCATATAACTAAAGCGTATTTATAGGAGATTTTAACTAAAAGCATCCCCTCTAGAATAGGCTAGATAAAACCACTAATAGAGTGAATAAGCTACTAGAACTTATAAGCTAGTAAAGGCTTAGACTAGTAACGCCCTAAGGGGAACTAACTAAATAACACAAGGATAATAGGGATAGTACTATAGACCTAGCGTAGGCAACCCTAGATATCTAAGTTCACTATAAAGGAGTAAAAGACCTTACTAGATCTAACTATATCCCGCAGCTAATTAGCATCTTTACTAGCCTATAAGATAACATCCTATAGGCCCTTAGACACACGTGGAATATAATAGATAAACCATACGTAAAGGCAAAGGTAGTGGTACACTTTTAACCTAAAAACGCCCTAGATCTATAAGATAAAGAAGGGATAAATGCATACGCTACCTAGCTTATTATAAACCTTTAATAAATAGTAAATAAGGTAGCCCTATAGAAGCCCTAGGGGCTCCCTAGCCTAGAGGCATAGTAGTTAAGAATAGCTAAAGAGGTAGTTACTAAAGCTAGATAAGTAAAGAGATAATAGAGATAATAGAGAATAGAAGTAAACTAGTAAGCTTACACTAAGGCAAATAAGGACTAAGAATAGGTTATTAGAACTAAGAGAAAAAACACGTAAAAAGACGCCCTATAAAAGGCTAATATATAAAGAAAGGACAGGGGAGTGTAAAGACTAAAGAGATAGGCCTAGCTCTAAAGCTAGGCCCCCCTAGAACTACCTAGGCTACTAGAGCTAGAAAGGACTAAAAATAACCTAAACCTAGCTACTACACATAAGGATAAAGCAAGCATACTAGCACTAAGGTTCTTCCCTAAGCCTATAGTAAACCTCTCCTAAATCCTAGACCTTACCTTCCTAGAGCTAGATAACGCACTATTCCTAGATAATAACTAGTTTAAACTAGAAGAGATATTAGATATTATATTAGATATAGCTAGCTAGAAAGCACTAGGTAATAACAAGCTCCTAGCGAGCCTTATTAAGGCCTATAATAAGCTAGTAAAAGAAGCTATAGTCTAGCTCCTAAATACTATTCTTAAAGTAAGGTATTTCCTAGCCTAATTCTAGACTACTAGAGTAGTAGTAATTAGGAAACTAGGTAAGATAATAAAAGAGATAAGGAGGGCTAATGCTTAAAGGCCTATCTCCTTACTAAATATTATAGGAAAAATCATAGAAGCAGTAATTATAAAGTAACTTATAGCCTTTACTAAGGCAAAAGGACTTCTCCTAGAGCTATAGATAGGGAATAGAATAAATAGGTTAATAAAGACTATAATTAGGGTCTTAGTAAAGTGCGTAAGAGAGGCCTAGAGCAAGGGTAAAATTGCCTTGCTTACCTAAATAGATATCTTATTTGCTTTTAATAGAGTTAGCTACCTATACCTAATTTACTTACTAATCCTAATAGGAATCCCCTACTAGCTAATAGCTATAATATAAAGCTTCCTAGCGGATAAAATAAGCTAGCTTAGCTTTAATAAAGAACTCTCTAAACCCTTTAAGATTAAGGCTAGCACCCTATAAGGATCTCCCCTTTTACTAATTCTCTTCCTCCTTTACTTTATAGAACTTTACATATGCCTCTAGGCTATCCTAGGTATAGTGGTAATTAGATTTACTAATAATATAAATATTATAGTATTTAGCAAAAACATAGTGTAAACCTAGAGAAAACTTAAGGCTACTTAGAAGATCTATAAGGAATAGGTAAAGGAAGTAAGAGTAAAGTTTAACCTAGTAAAAACTAAACTTATACACTTTAGTAAGGCCTATAGGCCCCTATAGGCTAGGGTCTAGCTTAGTATAGAGAAGATAGCGCTAATAAAGGTATGCTAATTTCTTAGGGTATAAGTAAATAGAAAACTTAACTAAAGCGCCTATAAGAATATCCTTAAGGGAAAACTAGCTTAGTAGTAGCTTACACTCTCTATATTAGTGGTGTTAGCATAGGGCATTAGCTTTAGAGATACCTAGCTTATATATACATAGGTAGTCTAGCCTGTTTTTACCTATAGGGCAAGCGCTTACTATACCCTAACTAAGAAAGAAGGAAAACTATAAGGAATAGTTAGAAGTTTTATAGCAGACTAATTAACCTATCTTTAGACTATAGCTAGAGTGTTTAAGGCTATACTAATTACTTAGCTAGAAGTTAAAACCTATATCCCCCCCTTAGACCTTTACCTAAATAAGATAAAGTAAAAGTTTAAGGAAAGGATTATACTTAGTAAAATAATAAACAAGATATAGGCTATAGCTAACTTAGTGTAAATAGTACTATAATATAAAAGAAAACCCTTACTTACTAATAATAAACTAGACATATAACTATATAAGAAGTAAAAGAAAAGATAGGAAAACTAGTATTTTAATAGGCAATAGAGATAACATAGGCATAGGAGAGAGCTAATAGAGAACTACCTACCTACCTATAACCTAAAGGAAATCTAGAAATTCTACACTAGGCTTAATAAGTATATCTCCTCTATAATAGTATAATTATATATAGGAAAGATTAGCCTTAACAAGTTCCTCTTCTAAAGGCGCGTTCCTAGGGTGGCTTTGCCCCTATATAGCTATAGTTATATAGTTAAAGACTAGTACTATATAATTATTAACTATGCTAACTATAACCACAAATACCCCTAAACAAGATAGCCTAGAAACGCATAGGAGGTAAGGCTAGCCTTAGATAATCCCCTAAAGGCAAGATATATTATAAAGTGATTCCTTAGCATAAGAAGACTCTAATACTACACATTAGCATAAGACCTAGCCTTTAGTTAACGCAAACTAGGGGAGGATCTAGGCTACCCTAGAGGTAACTAAACTAACTAACAAATAGACACTGTAAATAACTAGAGAGAGACACTAGGTAAAATAGTGTAGCTATAGAGGTAAGCTAGACATAAGGTAAAATCACACTATAATAGGAAGACTATAGGTCTAGAATAGTTATTAGATTAATTTTAAGTTAAAAAGCTATAGGTATTATTTTACACTAGCCTGCTGCTGCCCCTTTACTAACCTAGAATTAGCCTTATTTCTCCTTAGGAATAGGGATTATATTCTCTATTACCTTACTCTTACCCTTAGCTAATAGGCTAGTAGCTAGGAGCTAGTTTATCTCCGCTGCTTAGGCATTAAGCTACTAGAGCTAAAAGATAACCTTATTATATTATTCCTTTATAAACCTAGACCTAGCTAGGTCTAGGCTTACTGTAGTAGCGCCTTGTTTCTTCTTAGCGTGGTTTTTAGTATAGAGTTTCTTAACCTAAGCTATATAGTCCTCTAGGGCCTAGATAATTAAAGTTAGCTATGGAATAAAGCCACTACTAAGCTAGAGCAAAACCACTTATATTACTCCTAGTAACTATACTAGCCTAGGTCTTAACTAACTACTAATATTCCCCTTACTAGCTAGTAATATTTAGCTATAAGTAAATTAGCACTAGAGTAGGCTTAGAATAGGCGTAGGAGTTAATATTACCTTAACACATATATAATTACAGACTTAATAATTAAAATAGGCGTTAAACATCACCCCTTTGCATATAGATTAGCCCTACCCCTAGACTAGAAATAAACTAACTTACTAATAACATTATAGCACTAATAGCCCTTATTTTTAATAGATCACGTCTCGCAGGACACACACTAGATCTCTTATAGCTTACCTAGCTACCCTAGGTTAGACCTGGAAACAGGGCAAAATAGAGGCAGAGGGGACTTACTTCTAGGCCTTTTGCCTTTACCTAATCTAATTACTTCTAGGTTAGGGACTTCCTTAGATACTTATCTAAGGTTATAAGTTCCTAGGCAAATTAAAGCTAGAATAGCACTAAAAATAAGGTACTTACAGAGCTTAGTAATATTATAGCGCGTTTTTCTATATAAAACATTAGTATTTAAACTAGCACTAGACTAGAGAAGCCTTAAATAGCTCCTAAAAGGGATAGGAAGGAAAAAAACCTATAGGAAATTTATTATAAGAAAAGGAAAAAGGTTAGAACCTTAAGGGGGGAGAAGCTCTCTTTTATACTTAAGAGAGGGAGGGGGGGGACTAACTATAATATTAGCTAGAAAACAAAGCATAAGATAAGTAAACGCATAAATAGCGCGTAACTAATCTAGGAGCAAAACCGCCTAGTTACTAGGCCTAAATCACCTACCCCTTACTATAATTAAATAAAACCATATGCTTAGACTTTATAAGATATTTAGACTAGTACTAGGTTAGGTTTAGCTAAAAAGTAAAGCACTAGAAGAGTTAAAAGTAAAGTAAATAAAAAGTGAATTATTATTATAAATCTAAATTCACTATGCCCTAGGGCAAAGCAAGAGACATAGAGCTAGGTTAAAGCAAGACTAGACTAGCACTAAAGGGAGCTAGTTAGGACTACTATTACACTTTTTCCTTTCTTTTTTATTTTCTTTAGGATAAGGCTAGCGTAAGCTAGCACTAAACACCTATAATTAATCACACCTAATGCGATATAGACCTAGAAGAGGGTTAGCGCCGGCCTGTTAACAGATATAAGGGGGTTTTTCTTCCTAGCAAAGGGTTTTCCCTCTTAACTAAGCGGATGGAGTACTAGGAACAGCTACATAATTAGCTAGCTAGCGTAAAGAATATATATACTTATTATAAGAGATTTAATAACTTTAATAACCTTAATTACTATTATTACTATTATTACTATTATTACTATTATCTTACTTTTATTATTTTAAAAAACATAAAAAAGAAAACATTTTTATAATATTAATATTTTTAAAAACCTTAAAATACTAAGTTATTAAAAACTATAGCTTTTACTATAGTAATTTACTTCTAATTACTAGTATTTATATTTTATTTATTTATTAGTTATATATATTTTATTAAACTTTAACACTAATAATATTCTAAGTAATATTAGTATTTTAAGCTATTCTAAGCTAGTATAAGCTATTAGAAGCTATTATAAGCTATTATAAGCTATTATAAGCTATCCTAAGCTAGTATAAGCTATCTTAAGCTATTAAAAGCTATCTTAAGCTATCTTAAGCTAGTATAAGCTAGTATAAGCTATCTTAAGCTATTATAACCTAGTATAAGCTAGTATAAGCTAGCACTAAACACCTATAGTTAGCTATACCTAATATAGTATAGGCCTGTAAGAGGGTTAGCGCTAGCCTATATATAGATATAAGGGGGTTTTTTATCCTAGTTTAGGGTTTTCCCTCTTAACTAAGTGGTTAGAATACTAGGATTAGCTACTTAATTAGCTATCTAGCGTAAAGAATATATATATATATATACCTATATTAAGCTATAAAAAAATAAGTTTAACTTATTATAAGTTAAAATACTCTTTCTTTATATATTATTATAATAAGATATATAAAGTTACTATATATAACTTCTTAAAGCTTAAAGTAATATTTAATTAGTTTAAATAGTAAATAAATAGTTTAAGCTTTTTTAAAAGTTCTTATTATATAACTAATAATATATTTATTGAAATGTAGGGAGCTAGTTGCCAGCTAGCAACAGCTGTACAAGTGTAGCTTCTACGGTCAGGGACTAATAGAGCCACCACGTTAAATATTTAACGCAACGCAACGGAAGGTTTTGGCAGTTATTAACTAATTAAATTTAATCTAGATGACTTTTACAATATCTTATATACTAATAGAATTGATTTTAGTGATATTATACGAGTAATGCGGCTGTTAGATTAAGAGGTCTAGCTATCTAGCTAGGTTAAAAAGATCTTCTTCCTCTTATATACCTACTAACTATATCGGTAAATCTAGACCGCTAAAGAGGTCTTACAGGCCACTTTTTGTTTTCTGCAAAATTCATTTGTATGTAAAATCCAAAAAATCGACTTACCACCATACAAACTAGCAACCTATATGCACTAAATTTTAGTTTAAAAAATATTCCTGCATAAAATAAAAGCCCTGTCTTCTAGCTTTAATTTGCTATATATAAGACTTTTGTATAACCTCTAGTTAAAGAGAAAATCGCTGTTAAAGATAGCTATAGGGTAACCTGCTTACGTCACCCTAGCTTACCTAATTACTAGTGGCGCTATGGTTGTGGCTACGCTTGTAGCCATAACGTAATTGAATAATCTATAATTAATAATTGATTTGGATTAGTTATTTACACGGTTAGTCATAGCTATTAACAGCTGCAACGTAGCTATTAATAGCCACCTTCGCGACTGTTAATAGCTATAGTGCAGCTGTTAGGCTTGCAATGCAAGCTAGTAATAGAAAGGTCCTTTAACTAGAAAGGGCTAAAAATAGGTCTTATTTTTAACACCCTCTCTACAAAAGAATTACGTATAAGCTAATTAAAAGCATACAAAGTGATATAGGGTAAACAAGAACTTTTTAGATAAAAACTAAAAATAAAAAAGGGAAAAACAGGAAAAGATAAAAGAGCCCCTTTTGAATTCCTAGCTATTGTTAAATATAGCTCCCTTTTTAGCGTTGTTCTTAGTTCCCTATTAAAGGGATTTAGTTGTTGGTTTTTAGTGATTATTAAGCCCTAAGAGCTTAATAAAGGCCTAATAAAGAGGTCTAGATAGAGGCTTTGTTAGACTGTCTGCAGGCATTAACTTTATATCTAGATATTCGATCTTAGCTAAACCCTCTAAAACCTATTGCCTAATATAGTTAAACTTAAGTAAGGTATGCTTTATACGGCTATGTAAGGCAGGGTTATAGGCAGTGGTTATAGCGCCTTAATTATCGCAATATATCTGGATAGGGGGAGAAATAGGGGTTTTTAGCTCCTTAAATAAGCCCTAAAGCCACTATAGCTCCCGGAAGGTCTTGCAAATAGCGTTAGCTTTAGCTTCTAATATTAATAGAGCTATTATACTAGCTTTCTTTAATTTCTAGCTAATAGGTCCGCTAGCTAGCTTAAATAGATAAGCGTAGGTTAATTTAGAGGTCTTTTTATCCCCTGCAAAATCACTATTATAATAACCTATTAGGCTTTTGCTAGCTATACCTTTAGGGTCTCCCCTATAGATTATAGCAAGGAATTTAGTCCCTAATAGGTACCTAAGTAAGTTTTTAGCTGCTTTTAGGTGCTCTATATAGGGCCTAGCTAGTGCTGTAAATAGCTACTAAAGTGTAAAAGCCATGTCTAGCCTTATAAGTAACATTAGGTACATTATAGTCCCTATAATGCACTAATAGAGCTTAATTTCGCTAGCTATTAAAAGCTTAGTGGTCTGCGTAGCTAAAACACCTAGCTAAAGAGATATGCTAATAGGCTTACTATCTAGCATATTAAATTAATTTAAAGCCTCTAAGATATACTAAGATTAATGAATTTTCAGGACCCTATTAGGTCTATCTTATACAATTTAAACCCCTAAGAAGAATTTAGCTAGCCCCCTATCTTCTATTAGATAGACTTTATAAAGTTCCTTTTTAAGTCTTTAGATATAATGTAAATCCGGTCTAATTAGAAGATAATCATTCACATACGTAATAATAAAGGTTTTAGTGGAGGAATTATAGAATATAGCTAGGTTAGAAATTAGAGGGCTAAATCCTAGGAACTTTAGCACTGTAATTAGTGCTTGTTATCACTCCCTTAAGCTTTGTTTTAGGCTATATAAAGATTTTTATAATAGAATTACTTAATCTTTAAAGGGTTTATAGCCAAAACTTTTAGCTAATTTAGCTAATTTAGGATTTGCTTTAAGGAATTTAATAAATCCATCTGGAATAACTATATAAATCTGTTATTATAGCTTACTATTAAGAAAAGCTCCTATAAAATCAACCTGTTTGATTTCCTAGTTATTCTAAGCCACTAGGGCTAGTAAAATCCTCTAGCTAGGGGGAATGCTTGTGGCTGCAAAGGTCTCTAGATAATCTAGACCTTTGATTTGCATAAATCCCTTAGCAACGAGTTAGGCCTTGTATTTTAAAGGCTTATTTTCTTTATCCTTTTTAAGCTTATAAATAAGCCTATTCTTTAGTACTTTTCGGCCCTTAGGTACTTAGTCTTTCCCTATAAATTTAAAAGTACTAGCCTTTAGAAGCTATTTGTATTCCTTATACATAGCTTCTATCTATTTATCCCTTTTAGGGCTAGATATAGCTTACTTCCAGGTCTTAGGTTTAGGGCTATTAGGGTTGTTTTCCTTTAGCTTCTCCTATACCTTAAAGCAGATTTCTTTTATAAAATCTAGAGAAGAAGGGGAACTAATATTAACATCTATAGGGTTAATATTAGGGTCGAAGTCAGTAATTTTGTTAAAATCAAGGTCCGGAGTCGAAATCTGATTTTCTGGTGAAGTTACGGGCGTGGCCTCCTCTAAGGCCTTTAGAATCGGTTCCTTAGGGGGTTATACAGGCCCTATAGGGTGTTTTTCTTAACCTATAGGGGGACCTCCTATGTTATCTATAGGGTAATCCTTTAAACCTTGATTTAGATCTTGATCTTCTAAATTATTTTCCCCCTCTAAAGGGTTATCCCCTATAGAAAGCCTAGGTAATCCTTTAGAGACAGGACCTATAGGCTTTATAATCTTAATAAAGCTAGTCTTTGTAACTAGCCTTTTAGAGGGGATATACACTAGGTAAGTGTTAGAACCTAGTGTAGCTAATAACCTTCTAGGGATAGTCCTAGCTACTAACTTCTAGGCTTTAGGTCGTTTTTCTAGGGGGATTAGAATCTCACAGTGAGATCCTATGGCTCTAATACTGCTAATATTAGTTATATAGGGCTGATTTAGCTCCCTAGCTAGCAGTTGTTTAGGGCTTTTATCCTTTATGGTATTAGTAGTTATATTAACTAGGTTAATAACTGTAAGTAAGACAAAACACTATAGATATAAGGGTAATTTTGCCCACTAGATAGTAGCCCTTAATCAATCTAGAATAGTATGAATTAAACGCTTTACTAATCCATTTTGCTTATGGATATAAGGACTAGAAGTCATAAATTTGATCCCTTTAGAATTTAACTAAGTTTAACAACTAGAATCGATTTCTTAGCCCCCATCAAAGTGAAGGTGCCTAGGATATTAACCTAGTTGATTTTTAAGCCCTCTAAAGAAGCCCTTAATAGCCCTATAAACAGTTAGGCCTTCCTTATTAGGTAATAAGAACACCCACTTATATCTAGTTTTTCGATTAACTAGAAATAAGCAAATTGACTGTTTATTGTACGGTATAGGGCTAATTTTTAGCGTATCCCCCTCTATTCGATCTAGAGCTCTAGGGGGGTTAGGGATAGCTAATTTCCTAGGTCTTCTAACTACCTTAGATTAATCATAAGCTATACATTTAAAGTCTTTATCCTTAATTTTAGAAAAATCAGGGATTCCTTTAGTTATAAGGCTTGTTTTCTTTAGCAAATAAAGCCCTAGGTGCCCTAATCATACATGCCATAGGCTAGCTAGTTCTAGTAACTTTTAATATTAAAGGTCTTTAGGGCCTGAATTAGGGTCTAGATTTGGGTCTAGATTAGGGCCCTCTCCGTTAGTCCCCTACTGCGCCCCTTAAGAACCATAGGCCTCTTAGGGAGGTATTAGGGATCTTTTTCCTTCACTAAGGCCCTCTAACACCCCTAAATCTATATCTTTAGATTTATAAGGGACCTAACCTAGGGCTATAGGCGTTGGAGAAGGGACTAAATCCCCTAAATCATCCCGTACGACTTCTTCAATATTATCATCATTTTCGTTAATTGCAGCGATCTCGTCTAAATCAGAAGCCTAATCTGGCTTTTTAGAGGGAATTTGAACCTCTATAGGGTAGCTAATCGGATAGCTATGACCCCTAAAGCTAGCATAGGTAAAAGGTTAGATATAATGAGATTTTTTACAGGGCCCTTTATGTAACGTTAGTGTAGTTTAGTTTTTAACGTGAAAGAAAAAACCATGTTTTTCTATATCTAGGGTAGCAATATAAGACCTATCTTTAAGATAAAGATGGTTTTTTATAAAGCAACCGCTAGATATATAGTAAATAAGGCCACTAACTATATTAACATTAAGCTAAGGAAAATATAGAGCATCCTTTAGCACTAAGGTCCTATATTTATTAGGTTTCTTTTAATATAAGACCTCAAAAATAGCACTACCGTGACCCTTAGGATAAATAGGACTACCACTGGTTATAATAGGGTTAGATTCCCCCTTCTTAAAAGGGGTATAATCCCTAAAGACCTCCCTAGAATTAACTATATATACAGTCAAACCTGTATTATATAATAGGGCCTTTTTCATGTCTTTACTATAATAATTAAAACCATTTAAGGTATTAATTTCTTGATTTTCATTATCCAAATTACTAGAGCTAGAATTAGAGCTACTATTGCTAGAGCTCTTATAACTAGTCTTGTAATTACTAGGTTTCTTGTACGGATTAAGTACTCCGTTAGAAAGGTTGTAATTTCCTAGTATAAAAGAACCCTCTGTAAGTTCTTTAGTATCCTTTTTATCTGATTTTTAACCCTTTTACTTCTTTTTTTTCTTATTAGAATTAGAAGAGCCCTTATTTTCTTTAGAGCCTTCTTTCTTCTTCTTCTAACCTTTAAGGGCCTTTTCCTTGTCTTTAGCACCCTTTTCTAGGTCTTTAGCCCTATAATTCAGGGCTTTGGCTACTGTAGATAACTTATCCCTCTGTTTAGCTAGAAGGTTTGCTATTAGAAATTCAAGATTTAGTGCTTCTAGGGGGACCCCTATAGCCCTATTTGTGCGCATGCTAAATCGTTGCCTCTTAGCCTACTAGGGGAAGGTTAATTTTAGGGATTGAAGATATTAATTAACCTAATCTATAGGATTAATTAGGACCCCTAAAATCAATAATCTAGCTAGTAGATTATTAAAGACCGCATTAAAGGCTTCTAAAGTCCCCTTATAACTATGAAAATTTAGGTTATGAAATTCAGAATATAGGGACCCCCTCTGGATTTTAACGCTATGTGAATATTGCCTAACAAGTAAATTATAGGCTTCTTCAGGTGATTTTTGCCATGTTATAGCGGCTTAGGGGCCTTCCGTATAACTATCCCTTAGTAACATTAGGATAATAGCTTAGTTAGCGTCCCCTAGCACCCTAGAAATATCCGGATTATCTAGAAAATTAGGCATGCCTAAAGCTCTAAATTAGATAGTTAGGGCTTGTTTCTATTAATTAAAATTTTTAGCTCCTTTAAGCTTAGTAGTCTTAGGGAAGCTATAAACCCTCTTATTAAATTCCTTAATAATCAAATTATTAAAGGCAGCTTATACAGAGCTAGATTCAGGCACCTTATCTTGCTAAATAGGCTGTTAAACTTGCTACTAACTAGCAGGCTTAGTAGCTTCCACACCCTCTATAGGTCTATTATTAATAGCTAAGGTTAAGGACTCTAGCTTCTGTATTACTAGATTAATAGCATTTTGTTGTCTAATAACCTGCTCTTTTAGCTAGTTATTTAGAACCTCTTACTCACTAAGATTAGGGACTGGAGGTCCCTAACCTTATTAATTAGTAGCTATCTTCTAATTTTATAGAAGGGAAGTCTTCTATTTATACTAAAATTCCTTTTTATAGAAGGGAAAAGCTTCTATCCGCGCTAAATTTCCTTTTTATAGAAGGGAAAAGCTTTTATTCTTACTAAACTTCCTTTTTATAGAAGGGAAAGCTTCTATATTGCTTGTGCGCTTCCTGTTTTATAGAAGGGAAGTCTTCTATAACCATAATGATTCCTTTTTTATAGAAGGGAATAGCTTTTATCTTACAGGTCCTTCCTGTTTTATAAAAGGGAAGTCTTCTATAACTATATGTAAAGTGCACTAGAAAGAATTTTATAGTAATAGACTAGGCTTATAACCTATTAAAATATAAGGAGCTAGTTACTAGCTAGCAACAGCTATACAAGTGTAGCTTCTACGGTCAGGGACTAATAGAGCCACCACGTTAAATATTTAACGTAACGTAACGGAAGGTTTTAGCAGTTATTAACTAATTAAATTTAATCTAGATGACTTTTATAATATCTTATATACTAATAGAATTGATTTTAGTGATGTTATATAGGCAATGCAGCTATTGGATTAAGAGGTCTAGCTATCTAGCTAGGTTAAAAAGATCTTTTTCCTCTTATATACTTACTAACTATATTGGTGGATCTAGACTGCTAAAGAGGTCTTATAGGCTACTTTTTATTTTCCGCAAAATTTATTTATATGTAAAATCCAAAAAATTAACTCACCACTATATAAACTAGTAACCTATATGCACTAAATTTTAGTCTAAAAAATATTCCTATATAAAATGAAAGCCTTATCTTCTAGCTTTAATTTGCTATATATAAGACTTTTGTATAACCTCTAGTTAAAGAGAAAATCGCTGTTAAAGATAGCTATAGGGTAACCTACTTATGTCACCCTAGCTTACCTAATTACTAGTGGCGCTGCGGTTATAGCTACGCTTGTAGTCACAACGCAATTGAATAATCCACAATTAATAATTGATTTGGATTAGTTATCCACACGGTTAGTCGTAGCTGTTAATAGCTACAACGTAGCTATTGACAGCCACCTTCGCGACCGTTAACAGCTGCAGTGCAGCTGTCAGGCTTGCAATGCAAGCTAGTAATAGAAAGGTCCTTTAACTAGAAAGGGCTAAAAATAGGTCTTATTTTTAACAATATTAATACTAAGTATATACTTTATTAACTTCTTATTATTTATTTAGATTTATTAACTAATTATATTATATTAGTTTAAGGTATTTTTAATTAAAATAATAATAATAAATTATAGAAATAGTAAATAATTAGTAGTAATAGTAAATAAAAGAATAAGTTAGTTTTTCTTAAAGTTATATTAGTAAAATAAAGTAATAAGTATAATAGTATTATTAAAAAGGTATAATATTATACATAACCCTAGTTATAGTAAAATCCTTAAAAAAAGGTAAATATTATAAATTCTATAACTAATTAAGTAAAATAGGTAATAATAAAAGCTTCTATATAACTAGCTTTCTTTTAATCCTTATAATAACATTATATAGTAAGAAGGCCCACTTTTTTTTTACTAACACTAATTTGTAGTTTTTATAGTTAGTGTAGTTAGTAACTACACTAACTACACTACACTATAAGCAAAAAAAAACTACAATACACTATACTATAAAAGAAAAAAAACTACATTACACTAACTACAAAAAAAAAAAACTATAATACATTAACTACAAGAAAAAAAAACTACATTATAAATACAAAATTTTCCTAAAAACTACACTAACTACACTACAAACAATACTCTAGCCCTAAGTAAGTAGCTTATTTTATAATTAAGGTTAATTATATGTAAGGGAGGTATTATATTAGGAGCGTAGAGGTTAAAGATAGGATATTTATTAAAGCAGGTCTTTAGAGAACCTTTAGGCTATATAAATAACAAAGAGGCTAGCTAGCTATAAGATAGCTATATGCTTATAAAGCAAGGTATTTATTAAAGACTATATATATTATTAGTGCTAGGTTAGAGATTAAAACCTTTATGCACCTGCCCTTAGCTAGTATCTATCTAGTAGTGACTGTAATAGTCTTAGCTATTACTTCGTTCTTAACCTTTCGGTGCAAGCCATGACATCTAGCCTTTATAATCCTATAGTGGGGCTTAATTACCTCTATTATTATGCCTTTTAGAAAGAGGTATATAATTTACTTTAGTAACTTTATAATAATTAGCCTATTTAGGGTTATTTAGGATTAAATATAAGCTTATATAATATCTTATAGCTAAAGGTAAATTCCTTTCCGCTTTAATAATAGAGTAAGGGCTATAATAATCTATTAGCTTAATTACTATATTATTAGTAATTAGGTTAAGATAGCCTCTTTTCCTCTATTATTATGCCCTTACACAATAAGGCGTGACTTCTTATATAGTAATTTAGTGCCTTTGCCTTTAATCTCTTAGACTATATAAGAATTAAAGATCTAGTAGCCTCTACGCTTTGCTAGATTAAACATTATGAATTTAAATATATTACAAGCTTATAAGGTATTAATCTTAGCTTAGTTAGATTGTTTAAAGGGGCTTCCTAGGGTTATAATCTTCCTTTCTTAGTGGAGTTAAAGGGTAAGCTTCTAGTTAGCCTCTTCTTTTACTATAATAAATGCTATATTTAGCACTTCTCTAGTTATAATCTCTTTAAATAATACCTTCTCTTAGTCTTTATTAATAAATATAAGGGGATCTATAAGTCTAATAGCTTTATTAGGATTATAAGCCTAGGCTATAATTACCTTTATTTTTACTACCTTAAGGTAATTAGCTTTATAGCTTCCTATAGAGGTAGCTTTTACTACTATAAGGTAAGCTATAAGTTCTTTAACTTTATAGCTTCCTATAGAATTACCTTTAGCTTTAATAGCCTCTATAGGCTTTTCTATACCCTTATTAATATAGAATTAAACTATAAGGTTTTTCCTTAGCCTCCCTTACTTTCTCTTTACTAGTATTTTTTCTTTCTTTTCCTTTACCTTACTATTCTTTACTAGTAGCTTATTTTCTCTAGCCCCCTTATAAGAAGGAGCTATCTTATAAGGAGAGGCCTCTAGGCCTAGGTTATATTCCTTAATATTCTAAAGGCTTTACTTATTAGCCTTTATATACTATAAGTCCTTATAGTATAGCTTTACTACTATAAAGTAAAACTTAGCTAGGCTATAGGGTATTTTAACTATATAAGTCTCCTTATCTATAGCTAATAGCTTATAAGGGCTATGCTATTTGCTGTCACGGCTTGCACCGAAAGGTTAAGAACGAAGTGATAGCTAAGACTATCGCAGTCACTACTAGATAGATACTAGCTAGGGGCAGGTGCGTGAAGGTTTTAATCTCTAACCTAGCACTAATAATATGCGTAGTCTTTAATAAATACCTTGCTTTATAAGCATATAGCTATCTTATAGCTAGCTAGCCTCTTTGTTATTTGCATAGCCTAAAGGTTCTCTAAAGACCTGCTTCGATGAACATCCTATCTTTGACCTCTGCGCTCCTAACACTAGAACCCACTAGTAAGTAATATATTTTTGCCACTATAGGGATAATCTTAATATAATAACCTTAATATATAATCCTTACTTACTAGTTATAGCCCTAAATAACAAAAACCTCTTTAGCATTATAGGAATATAAATAAATAACACGCTAGGCCTTAGTAATAATAACTTCTTTAAGAAAGAAAAAAGAGAGCTTTAGAAGGCAAAGTTTATAGCTAAAGAGAAGCAATACCTAATAACTATAAATCCCCTTATTTTTAATAGCTATATCCTAACCTAAAACGCTAATAACTCCCTAACCCTAACCTAAAAGAGCTAAAGTTAGAAGATTAAGGAAATTAACCCTTAATTACTAATAGTAAGGTAAGATTATATAGAGCAAAGAGCCTAAGGAAGCTATATTATAATAGTCTATTAACTAGAAGTATTATATAACCTATTAATTACTATATAACACTAAGAACCCTTTACTAATAATATCTTATAACTTAATAAACACCTTAAGTAGTAAATTAAGAATTAGTAGTAAGGGCTATAGTATATTCCCTTAACTCTTAAGGAAGCAAAGCTCTTTATATTTATAAATAGGTCTCTTACTAATTATAAAGACCTTATCTTATAGATTAAATATATTATTATAGTTAGTAATAAAGTAATAAAGAAAAATAATACCTTTATCTTAAAAGGGAATATTATTATATATAGCTCTATAAAAAGCAAGCGTGTAACCTATAGCACACTTATATCTAAGCTATATAGCATAGTATAAGGCGCTAATATTATATACATAATAGCTATAACCCTTAATATAATTATAGACTAATTAAAGATACCTTAAATCCTAATAATTCTCTATATAGACTCTTTCTTATTATATAAATACCTTATAAAGCTAGGTATAATAAAAGAGAAGTAGCTAATAATTAATATTATAGCCCTTTAGTAGTTATATAAGAGGAGGGAGGTCTATAAAGTTAGATAGATTAATAGTGGCAATAATCTAGCTAATGTAATAACAAAGGCATTACTAAATTTAGCCCTTTTAGCCTTAATTAATTTAAATAAATTAATAATTTATATAAAAGGCTAGGTTAAGAGACCTATAAGGTTAGGCAAAGAGGAGGATTAATATAATAGGCATATAGGTATAAATTATAATAACTAGGTTAATTAAAATAACTAAGGCTATAATAGCTAATTAAAGCTATAGATTCCTATAAAGGGATTTACTTATATACACTTTCCTTTAATTTAATTTTTATTGCGTTTTTAGGCTCCTTTAGCTATAAAGAAAAGAGAGACTACTAGTGTAGCTTCCTTTAGACCTTTAGATAATAGATAGTCTAACTATAGCTAAAGTATAGGTTTACTAAAGGGATACACGTAATATAATTAGCTACATTATAGGTGACCTTACACCGCTTACAGTGGCTTCACACTGCCACCTTACTTTTCCCCCTTTTTACTTACCTTCTCTCCTAGCTAGATTTCTCTCCTTCTCTCTCTTCTTAGCTATTATCATTATTAACTTCATTATTATTGTCAAATTTGACCCTTCTGCACTAGTGCAACGTTCCTTGGTGTAACTAACAGTTGCGTTACGTTGGTTATTCTAACGTGGTGGTTCTACTAGTCCCCGACCGTAGAGCTACACCTGTACAGCTGTTGCTAGCTGGCAACTAGCTCCCTACATTTCAATAAAAATGGCTAGCGTGCCTTTTAGGCAGACTTTACACGCTAACAACAAAGTTCGTTACGTTTGACACAGGGCCTGGATGTGAGGCGCTGTGGCGGGGCCCGCAGGGAATCACAGGTCTCATAAGCAATTGTAACAAGGTGCAATGTTAGCAGCGGCTAGCATTGACGGATCTTTTGGTCTGTTGAGGAATTCCAATTTCCAGCACACCTTCAAGCGGCATTGTCGATCAGGAAAAGAGACAGCCCTTTCGATGAGGGCTAGCGCCGGCTGGGTGGAAAGCCCGAGCGAATGGAAGCCACCAAGAGCTAACAGTGGCCGTCCGGTTTGTAGTCGTTGTAAAATCATTTAGGGCTTAGACTGTATGCTTCTCAAAGCAGTGGGCAGCTTCGTCCACTGTCGGGGCGATGCCATTGTCAAGACAGGACAAAGTCTCGTGAAATGAAAGAGGAACTGCCCTTGATTGCGGGATAAATGTTGACGCTGCGCGCTCGCGAGGCGCGATGCGATTCACAACAACCAGACACGTACAGACGCATCGTGGAGAGCCTGATACAGTGATACGTCATGCAGCTGATCTACTCCGTACGGAGTACTACACACTGTACATGTACGGACTGCGGGGGTGGCAAGCAAGCTGCAAGGTCCAGTCTCAGCATGCTCCAGCATCCAGCCGCCCCCTCCGGTTCCTACAGTGGGTGTATAACAAATCCTACAAAGGTCCGCTGGTTCCTGGTGACATTGCACTTCGTCTTCTTTCTTGCCTCATACATCTCTTGTTCTTGATTTTCTCCATTGACACTCTAGACACCCCAAAAACTCTTGTCTGGAGCCATAATACGAGTTGACACCAACATCGAGCGCATCGAGCATACGAACCTCCAACATGTCTCTGACAGTCAAGCTCACGACCCCCGTTACGGGCGCTTACCAACAGCCGATTGGTCTGTAAGTCTTGTCCCACACGCCCTGCCCTGTCCTGGACTGAGGTTGTTGAGACTTGAGACTTGAATGCTAGCTAACACGTTCCCTCCCCAGCTTCATCAACAACGAGTGGGTTGAGGGTGTTGACAAGAAGAAATTCGACGTCATCAACCCCTCCACCGAGGAAGTCATCACATCTGTTTGCGAAGCCACCGAGAAGGATGTTGACCTTGCTGTCGCTGCCGCCCGAAAGGCCTTCGAGACCTCATGGAAGCAGGTCACTCCCCGGCAGCGATCTCGATTTATGATCAAGCTCGCCGACCTCGTCGAGAATAACCTCGAGCTCCTCGCTGCCGTCGAGTCTCTCGACAACGGCAAGTCAATCGCCATGGCCAAGGGTGATGTTGGCGCTGTTGCCGCCTGCATCAGATACTACGGTGGATGGGCCGACAAGATTGAGGGCAAGACCATCGACATTGCCCCTGATATGTTCCATTATACCCGCCCCGAGCCGGTGAGTTTCTCATCTCGATCTTTTGACACCCGCAGCTATGCAAAGGAGCTTGATAACTGACCAACCCCTTCCCGAAATGTAGATTGGTGTTTGCGGTCAGATCATCCCCTGGAACTTTCCTCTCCTCATGCTCTCCTGGAAAATTGGCCCTGCTTTGGCCACTGGCAACACTATCGTCATGAAGTCTGCTGAGCAAACTCCATTGTCTGCCCTGGTTTTCGCCAACCTTGTCAAGGAAGCCGGGTTTCCCGCTGGTGTGTTCAACCTCATATCTGGTTTCGGCAAGGTTGCCGGCGCCGCCATCTCCTCTCACATGGACATTGACAAGGTTGCCTTCACTGGCTCAACCATCGTTGGCCGTACTATTATGAAGGCCGCCGCCTCTTCCAACTTGAAGAAGGTTACTCTTGAACTCGGTGGCAAGTCTCCCAATATCGTCTTCAATGATGCCGACATTGAGCAGGCAATCTCATGGGTCAACTTTGGCATCTACTTCAACCACGGCCAGTGCTGCTGCGCTGGTACCCGTATTTTCGTCCAGGAGGGCATCTACGACAAGTTCCTCGATGCCTTCAAGAAGCGCGCCCAGCAGAACAAGGTCGGTGACCCCTTCGCCCAGGACACCTTCCAGGGCCCTCAGGTCAGTCAGCTTCAGTACGATCGCATCATGAGCTACATCAAGTCCGGCAAGGAGGAAGGTGCCACCGTCGAGGTTGGTGGTCAGCGCCACGGTGACAAGGGCTACTTCATCCAGCCCACTATTTTCAGCAATGTCCGCCCTGAGATGAAGATTATGCAAGAAGAAATCTTCGGCCCTGTCTGCGCCATTGCCAAGTTCAAGGACGAGGAGGAGGCTATCAAATTGGGCAACGAGACCACCTACGGTCTTGCGGCCGCGATCCACACCAAGGACCTCAACACCAGCATTCGCGTCAGCAACGCCTTGAAGGCCGGTACTGTTTGGGTCAACTGTAAGTTTTGCACTTTTCTGAAGATGAGACTTTTGTGGGTATAATTGCTGACTTGAAAACTCTTCCCTCTCCCGCAGGCTACAACTTGCTTTCACACCAATTGTACGTACAACTCTCACCTCGACTCTCCCATGGACGATTCTCACGCAAGCTACATACTTACTGACATGGTACTATAGGCCATTCGGTGGTTTCAAGCAGTCTGGTATTGGTCGCGAGCTTGGCGAGGCCGCGCTGGCCGAGTACACCCAGATCAAGAGTGTTGCTGTGCGACTGGGCGGTCCTCTGTTTGGCTAAGAGCTGGGTCGTGGAACTGATGAGGAGCGGGGAAGGAAGATTATTATATGAATGTGTATGACGAGATATTGCTCATCATGATGAAATTGAACGAATGATACCAAATCTAATGCCAGCAATCTGGTGCACGAGTTTGGCCAAGCATGCGCTTACCGGATGGCCCAGGAGATGCAGCTGAGTGACAAAGTCCTTCGATACCAGGCCACGTTGGCCGTCGTCCTGATGCTAGTGACAGGGAACATAAGTCGCGGCTCATATCTGGTGCTGCCGCGACCCAAGGACCGATGAGTTGAGAACGGATCGCCAAACTGGAGTGCAGCAGAGGGCATCACCACCAGACGCATGTCTCACTTACACCGGCCGAGAAGTGACGCCAGAAAGCAAGAGCCACGATCTGCAGCCCGGGTCTAGGGAAGGCGGACGAGGCAATGACAGCACCCAAGCTTAGCAACAGTGAACCTTGTTGCAGGCTGACGTGTGAAACCCCTCTTTTTTTCCCCGGCGAATAGAATAATATTTGAAAAGCGAAAATCAAGCGTTTCCCGGGCAAACTTGTAAGCATCCTCGCGGCCGTACCACCCTCCCGTGCCACTCATGGGCGGAATATATGTGGGAGGCAATGCTGTCAGCGGATTTGAAGCGCTGGCTTATGGAGATTGGTCGACGCGAAACGGGGCTTGCTTTCGGTTTGTGTCACGATGGGGCAAGTGATTGAGCCTGGGGACTGGGCGTGCATGTAGAAGACTTTTGTTTGCTTGTTTTGGGGGGGGGGCCTGATAAATGACGGCGTTGATTAGAGGCCGGCGTGCTGTGTGGTGTGAGTCTGTATGACCAACGTTCGGATTGATCGTGCTACGGGCGATATTGCGATACTATGATGCGAAAGGTGCAGGGAAGTAAGAAAAAATGGATAAGTTTTTCGTGATGGCAGAGAGAATAATGAGAAATTAATGAGAAATTGGAAAATAGAATAGTAGAATAATCGCCTTCCCAACTCTCCCGGTCAATGGTGATGCATCATGCGTCCAGCACCAAACATGCTCCATTGGGGACATTGAAAACATCAGGTCTCTCCCGAACAGTCTTTTCCGAGTGCTCCTGGTCCAGTGCCCATTCCAAGGTACGCGGAGTATCAGCTGTGCGTGACAAGCGCATAAACATGCCCGTGTAAGTTAACAACAAGTGGTTGGACAGAACCCAGTAATCAACCCCCCCCAGCATTCGATACAGTTGCAGGCCACCTCTGGCCCCGAAGCTGGCTTGCTTCCCGCCGATGTGACTCTCTTTCAGGCCATGCAACATGGCCAACTTGCGAGTCTTGGGCTCCGCGTTCAAGAACGCTCGGAGCGGTCCCTGATCGAGCCGAGTGCCGTTTGGCGTACTCAAGATGGCTTCGTGCACTTCGGAGCCATCATCACCCGCGTGCGTCCACACAATGGCCATGCAGAAGTTCATCTCACGATGTCCGGGAAGGCGCAGGATTGCCAACCACGGCGGAAGAACAGACCCGGGATGCAACTCCGAGAGGCGCCAGGACGTGGCATCTGGGCTCAGATCCTGAATGATGGCCATGTTACGGAAATGATTCCAAGGCTTTACAATGTTGGCTGCTTGTCGGGTTGCAATCACGGGCACGCGTCCATTGAAGTCACGCAAGGTGGCCTCGTGCACATGGTCATAATAATGGAAGCCCAGCAGAATGGCATCGATGTAGCCGGATGGATTGAAAACCTCATTGGACATGCGCCGATTCAAGACGTATTCCGAGGCCAGATCCTCAATCTGGCGGGCGGCTGCCTCGACGGCGGCGGCAGTCGGCAGGGCCGGTGCTGAGGGTAATTCGATGTGGATGAACCAGGATCCCAAGAGTTCCGTAGGCCCGACGAGCCACGGATCTAAAACGATATGATAGAAAGCCCTCCCGGACTGCTTCTGATCAGCCCATGGACGTGGAAAGGACAACAGCCACGAATTATGCCCATTGAGGGACACCATGAGTGGCCTGAGGCGGTCAGGGGAGGACCCGAAATAATCTTCAAGACATCTGATGTGAGCGTCTTCCATTGAGGTAAGAGAAGAGTTGGGAAGGCGTTTGTTGCTTTTGGCGAGATGGGAAAACTGAGCTAGAAATCAATTGAGGGAAGGCGCAGTCCTCTCGGGCCCTTGGGGGCGGACGACATGGTTATATTCATGGCCAGGGGGAATCTCCACAGGTTCGTCAGAACACAGACTAGCCCGATGTCGCCACCCCGTTGCATGGCGCATTGGATTGGTTGGTTTGGTTGGTTGGGGTTGATAAGATTTGATCGACGGGTACATGGCCTTTCGGAATCTTGTTGCGGATGAAGATGCGGCGCGACTGACTAGGCTGACTAGACTTGACTTGACTGACTGGACTGACTGGACTGACTAGACTAGACCCGATCCGTTGCTGCATGTTTGCGTACTTCATACTTCCTATTGGCGTGCCGCCCGCTGTTGGATGATCGGGCCAGATGCAATCGTCAAACCATCACCCACAGACACTTCGGGTCCTTCGCCAACTGGTCGTCGATCCATTTCGTCCAGTTTTCCTGCTGAGTCACATCAGCTGGCAGGGTGATCGTCAGCAGCCCACGAATGAATGGCAGGGTCCCGCATCGCACAGCATTGTAGGCGCTTGATTTCGTGTCGGCGGGGGTGTCAAAGTGGCGAGAACTTGGCCGGCCTCTTCACGTCCGGAAAGGCGCTGATGCCAGCCTGCAGGAAAGACGCGGTGCAGGATCGTGTCATGTAGCAGTTGTCAGCATCAAAAGATCCTGATGATAACCGGGCGCGCAAACTTCGCTCAGGAACTTTCGAATAACAAGCAGGATCTAACGAAACCCAGAATGACCACCTCGCACCAAGATGGCTTAAAGGAGTGCTGCTTGTAACCAATGATGTCCTTATCAAAGGAGTTTGCGAGCTTCCCGTAATAGCTGCTGCCGCGAGGTGCTGCACTTGCTCAAGGCTATCGCGAATCCGGCCCGTTGTTATTAGCGTGGTCCTTCCTGTCGATGGGCTTAACCGCGAAGTTCCCCGTAGGCGCCATTTAAAAACTCATGATAAGCGAAATTTGCGTGCCCCCCCGTCAGCCTCAACAAAGGATGGGCTCTCTTGCCTCAACTGCCGGGTCAAATGTCAAGTAATAATAAGCGCCAGTACTCGGTACACTTCTTGTCGTCGTGTCTGCGCCAATCACAAGGATGACTAACCTTGTTCCCGCGATCACGTGGCTGCTGGATCGACGCAACCGCAATATCTGTCGACACCTATACAAATATGCAATGATGAACCCAGGCCGCCCTTCGTCTACGGCATCTCTTCAGACGTAGCAGTCCAATATGCCAGGAGGACCCCCGGGAAGAGGCTGCGAGGGCTGTCGTAAGCGCAAAAAGAAGGTATGCTATGGACAGTCCGGGGTCCTCGGGAGTTGCGTCTGTGCTATGCGGTTGAGGCTTCTGGAAGCATGGCTCTGCAACAATTGATTGCTCACTAACACAATATGACAGTGTGATCTCGGACAGCCGTCGTGCTCGAGATGTTTGCGCTATGGAATTCGCTGCGTTGGGTCTGGTGAAAAGGTGTACAGGTTCAAGAATGCAACCATCACTGAAAGCGCACCAGTTGCTCGGTCGGCTCGGCCCAGAGGTCAAGCTGCTCAGAGTCTCATGAGGTCACCGGAACGGCCTCTTGGAAACGAATTGACAAGAACCGCTGGAGCCTTTATATCAATTCTGGGGATTTCGGACCGGCAGTTCGCCATTCAAGGTTTTGGCCCATTTCTCACCGATGTCCCTCGCCGACTAGGGAAAAGTCCAATCCTGAACGCATCGGCCAAGGCCTTTTCAAGTGCTGTGACTGCGGCCTTTTCCAAGCAGACCGTAGTCCAAGCGCTCACGGACTACGGTGCCGCCCTCACCTGTATGAGGAACGCCCTCATAGCAGATCCCAGCTTGACAACAAAGATAGAAACCCTTTGTGGTGTCTATTTGCTCTTGCTTTCTCATGTATGTCTGGATTCAAGAGTGGTGGAAAGACGACCTGAATGCAAATTGACAGACCGCCCAGAACTTTACAAGTGGCAATGATGAGGACGGCTTGATCCACATACAAGGCCTCTTATACATCTTGAATAACCAATCCATGCAAGGTCGGGATGACCCCTTTGCATCGCAGATGATCGATTTGGCTTCCATTATCCTGGTAAGAAAGTTGCATTCTGCGGATACCTGAAACTGGCCATTGCAAACTGCAAAATGTGGAAAATGCTAAGATTAATTCTCAGATAACTGAGAGTGTCATTGACCCCCGGGTGAAAATGAAGTCATGGCACAGCGAAATGAAGAAGACGAACTACTACGGACCCCTTAATGACTACTCTGTGGTCGATATTAGGTCAACGAATCTAACTGTTGCGAACTTGATAGACCTACCCGCCTATCTAGAGGAACCGGAGAACCACCTCGTGCATCTCAGATCGTCCTATGAGCTGATGAAATTGGAATCCAAGAAGCTGGTCCCGGCTACCATACAACTCAACGCAGCTTGCGAAGCCAGTAACGATTTTCAATACTACAAAGGATATGTCATTTGCGAATCCTCGGTCTGCGTGTTGCACTCTCTGATGGCTGTATTGCGACGAACATTGCAGGTTTTTCACCCCCTGGACTCTGCTTTACAGGAAGACGCCGAGGAAGCAGCGAATCAAATTCTGGCAGCGGCTACGAGAGCCTGGACCTTCCGCCCCCTTGGTACGACATATGTGCCAAAAACCCTGTGTCTCACTTGGGCTACCACCGACGACCATTACATCAAGGGTAGATTAGAAGATATGATTGATCACTACCGAGAGGACTTCAGAGGCGACCCATGGACAAAGATTGCCATGTTTTTCGAGCAGCGATTCGAGACAATGCGTAGGAGAGTCCAGTCCAAAATGCCGCACCATATCCGGCAGGATACAACAAGTCCAGGGTCAACGAATGCAGAGAGCGAAATAATATCGGAGACCGCCGACTATTCGTGAGGCTCTCTTGCGGCTGAAAGGTCACCATTGTCTATCTCTGCGTACCCTCACTGGCTTCGGATTCTGCGACGAAAGTCTCGTCATCACCGCAGCATTCTTGACTCACAGGTTGCGTAGTATTCTTCTAGGCAGTCGCAAGGTGCAGTAAGCTAGGACAAAACATCTCGTGACTCCTGTGAATGGATTTTGAGGGCTACTTATGTTGACCGCCACCATGAGACACGATTCAAAGATTCCGGCAGATATCGTTCGAAACCTCATAGCCTTTTTGGCACAGATGGAGCAGGTCACAAGTAGAGCGCTCGTCCCGGAACCTCCTGTCCTCGGTAAGTGAAGGGGACGCAAGATGTACCAGGGAAGAGCATTACTTATCAAGTCTCGGTTTCTTGCTACTTCCGCAGCGATGAACTTGGAATTTTTTTTCACAAAAGATAGAAGTGCTAAAGATGTCATTGTTGTCCTCGGGCTGTTGTCTTGGAGAACTCACAGTAGACTGTTGACTTGGGGAACACACCGGGGTACGTACGGACGTAGACAGTGACGCAACAGATATTTACATGTATCTAATCGGTCTTCTAAAAGTTGCAGACCAATAACCAAAATATAGCCAGATAACACGTCTGTCAATCCAAAGAATCCTGCCACTTATTTGATGTACATAGGAACCTTCACCCAACTGTCTTCTAAAAAGTCACCAACAATTGGTGTCAATAGTGACGGTGAGTCGAAGTACATAAAAATTCAGTTGACTCGTTATCGATAAGCAACAGCGGGTCCTGCCTAAATACTTGCTTGGTTGATCTCGACTTCTGACATACGACGACATAGACTTGGAGAAGAAAAAAGCATCGCCTTCTATCGCGGCGAGCCTCGTGCTCTACCTGAAAAGACCCAAAAAAAACCAATGCGTGTTTGGTCACGCGCACAAAATGTCGGCGATCTACAACCTCGAACCGCAGCCAACGGCATCCGCCATCATACACACTACGCTTGGCGAAATACTCGTTGAGCTGTTCGCCAAACAAACCCCGTTGACTTGCCGCAACTTTCTCCAGCACAGTCTCGACGGATACTATGATGGTACGACTTTCCACAGACTAGTACCCAACTTTATTCTCCAGGGTGGTGATCCCACAGGAACAGGCAATGGCGGAGAATCCATCTACGACGGAGGCGCGTTCAGCGGCGATCTTGACCCTTGGCCGATGGACGAGCGACAAGGCGCCAATGCAGGACCCACAGGCATCAACTTCAAAGACGAATTCCATTCGCGTCTCAAATTCAATCGAAGAGGCCTCCTAGGGATGGCCAACGAGAGTCGAGAAAATACAAACGGGAGCCAATTCTTCTTCACGCTGGACAAGACCGAAGAACTAAATGGGAGAAACACATTGTTTGGACGAGTTGCGGGAGATACCATCTATAACTTGGCCAAAATTGGGGAGTCCGAGGTGGACCCAAGTACGGAGAGACCGTTATATCCCATCAAGATTGAGAGGGTGGAGATTTTGGTGAACCCCTTTGAGGATATGAAGAAGCGGTCGAGAGTTGCCACACATGTTACAAAAAAGCCGGCGTCTACGGATAAGGCCAAAAAGAAGAAGAGGAAAGGAGGGAAGCAGTTGCTAAGTTTTGGCGAGGAAGGCGACGAGGTGGACGAGGAGCCGGCTTTCAAGAAGCCCAAGTTTGACACCAGGTTGATCGCGGACGACGCCGACGCCGACTCAGAAGAGGTGGCGCTTTCAGTGAAAAAGCCACCAAAAAAGAAGACGGCCGCCAGAGAAGGTGCCAAGATTGCAGAGACTATATCCACAATGGCTAGGGATGAAGAGACCCCCAGTCAGGCAACTGATGAGAAGGAATCAGCAGATGGCAAGCCGCGATCGGCAGGCCGGTCAAAACGGAAAGATGGAGAGGAGCCGGAAGAGAGGTCGTACGAACCAGAGCCGCCGAAAAAGACGGCGCTCGAGACAGCCAACGAGGAGATTGCTGCTCTGAAGGCTTCCATGCGCCGCACCATTCATACCGACCAACCCACCCAGGAAACCAAGAAGAAATCCGCGCTTGAGTCCATGATCCCCGAGACTTCAATGCGCGCAAGAAAACGACGCCCAGGGGCCAACAATGCCAGCACCTCTGACGATCAAGCCTCTCTCCACATTCTACGAGCTTTCCAATCCAGATTGGAAAAGGCACCGCCAGAGAAGGCGTCTACATCTACAGAGACGGTATCAAAGGAAGACGCGGGAGAAGACAGTGCCGCCGGCGCTGACGAAGAAGCAGCACTCTGCGACCTGCACTTCATCGCCGAATGCCAAAGCTGCACGGCGTGGGATAAGCAGGGCCAAGAGGATAGCGACGACGAGGGCTGGATGTCACACTCACTGTCGTTTGCGGCGGATAAGCTCGGCAAGGACTTGAGCAATCGCAAGAAGGCGGAAGATGAGCTGGTGGTGATTGACCCGAGAGAAAAGGCCCATAGTCTGAAGGAAAATAAACGCGCCGAGCGGGACGCCAAGATGGACGCCAAGATGGGGGGATCGAGGGCCTGGGATCAGGCGAGGGACCAGGCGAGGAATGCGAAGCTGGCCAGGGCGGGCTCGTTGGCTGGAAGGGGGGCAAAGTAGGCATTGCATGTACGGAGTACGGACTGTACGGATTACGGACTATGCATCTCGTAGTTGAAGACGATTCATGACTTGGATGGTCGGCAGCGACGAGAAGAGGGACATCTCGTCAAGATTCAAATGTCCCCAACAAAGCAGACCAAAGTCCAGCCCAGACGCACGCACCAACGTTGCTTTTGGCGGCCACTAGACCTGTTTGAGTAGAACTGGGTGAAGTCACTTGGTCACGACTCACAGTGGCCCGCGCCCGCGCTAGAGCATCATCTACAGCGCAATCCACATGCCCTGCAATCGATAAGCCGTGGCCTTGGTCTTTTTCAAAGTTGCAATTTTGCCTCATAACTCATCGTATCGACGTTCGACGTTCGACATTCGACGTTCGACGTTCCCGTCTCCGGACCGCTGTTTCTAATACGAGCCGACGCATCTTGAAGGCCCCTGGTGCACCGACGAAAGAAAGAATCGCGTTCAATCACCCGCCCAGGCGAAGAAAGCCGCCGTGTGACGTGACGCTTGCGAGTCTGCGTCGACCGACCCGCAGACACCACCGAGCTCGATCTCATAATCCAACCCAACCCAGACCGCCACGTCGACGGAACGGCATTCGAAGGAGGGGCGCTCATCATAGAGTCGTCCTCGCTGCCTGTTCAGAACTCAACCTCTCGCGCGATCCCAATCGTGCTGCGAGCAGATCCCTCTCTGTGGTGCGCGGTCGCCATCTTGCCAGGCAATCTCAACTTTTCAATCACGTCTTCTCCCCGACATAGTGGAGCTGATTCGGCTCGGAAGATTCTGTTTGGAAGCCATACCAATTGAAAGTCGAACTTCCTGCCATCGCGCACACCAGCTTTTATCAAGAAGCCCGACAGCCAGCAGGCAACCACTCACTGTTCGACCCATAACTCTCTGTGCGACCACCCTTCTCATCTGCCCTCTGTTGCAGGTGCATAAGTCGATTCAATCATGTCGTCACCTAATCCGAGAAAGCGAGCTGCGCCTGGGGCCTCACCAGTGTTTCCCTATCCGCAACGAATGCAGCAGCCGTATGCAAGTGAAAACGGAGCAGCCGCGGACAACATCCTACGATGGAACGGAGACGGCGCCGAGTTTATCGACACCTCTGCGCAGGCGGCCAACCCATTCGGCCCAATGGCAATGCAACCACAGACTGACCACATCCCCACCCCTTCAAACACTCTTGCGCGGCGCGACACGAACCAGGCCCTCGTCCCGACGCACAATCGGAATTTCGACACTTCAGTTGAGCCGTGGATGTCATTTGGCGACGAAAATGCTCCTCTGCAACGCAACAGTGAGGGGGGCTTGATTGAGCAGGATAATGTCGAGGCTCTGGAGGAGTTGGCGCAAAAGGCAAAGCGGGAGGCACAAGCGAAGCGGAAGTCAATCCCGCCTTTTGTGCAAAAGCTTAGCAGGTGAGACTGTCTTTGTTTGCAGATTCAACATCAGAACATGACTCCTGGCTAACTCGACGACTCAGCTTTTTGGAGGAACGCAAGAACGAAGAGCTTATTCGCTGGTCGGATAAGGGAGATTCGTTTATTGTTCTTGACGAGGACGAGTTTGCCAAGACACTTATCCCTGAGCTGTTCAAGCACAATAACTACGCATCATTTGTGCGGCAACTCAACATGTACGGCTTTCACAAACGCGTGGGCTTGTCGGACAACTCGATGAGAGCCAGCGAGCGCAAAAACAAGAGTCCAAGCGAATATCACAACCCGTTCTTTCGCCGTGGGCATCCGAACCTGTTGTGGCTGATCAACAAGCCAAAAGGAAAGCCAAAGGGACCGAACAAGAGCAAGGGTGCCGAAGGAGAAGGGGATAGCGACGAGGACCAGATCAACGAGGATGGAGGTGCTCAGACTGGCGCTGGGTCCAATGTCCCTGCTGGCCGTTCTCTTCCCGCCGCGCCCGACCCTCAGGCGCCGCCGAAGAAGGAAATGACTGTGATCCGGGAAGAGCTAAGCAAAGTCAGGGAACAACAAAAACGAATTCTCGGTGCCATCACGCAGCTGCAACACAACAACAACGACCTGTACAACCAAGCCCTCATGTTTCAGAATCAACACGACCGGCATCAGAATTCCATCAATGCGATCCTCAAGTTTCTGGCCAATGTATTCCGCAAAACGCTCGAGGACCAGGGCAACATGCAGAGCGTCAGCGACATCATATCCAGCATGATTACGAATCAAGGCCAGCAGCAGTCTCACCAAGGCAGTGTGGTAGACCTGGGCGACTTTTTCCAATCCCAGATGGAACCCGCGCCCACACCTAGCGGGACTCATAAGAGAGCCCGGGGTTTACTGCCACCAATCCCGAACCAGGACGAGGCACCTCAATCTATCAGTCATGCGCCGTCGACAGTGCCGTCGACAAGCTCTGCACCATACTTTCCGGTTGGCAGCCAAAATTCCGAAATGGGACATGTCACCGAACTGCTTGATGGGAGCGAAACCCCGCCGAGCCTGCGGCACGAGCTCGAAAACAACCCCCACGAACGAATGATGAAGATCATCAACGACCACAATGCCACGAACAAGTCTGGAATGGATCTGCCCGAGGCAGCCGAGTTGGTCGCCAACGCGCCCGATACCATGAGTCAAGATCAAAGGAACAAACTGGCGGATTTCATGGGAGGGCAGCATGCCGCGGCCCTATCATCAGCGCCAACACAGCCCCGAGCAACCCCGTCAGCCAACGTCCCCGCTCCCGCTTCACGGTCAACGGCGGCGAGAGTCTCTCCCGCCCCAGCAGATAACGCTGCCATGCCCTCCATGTCGCCCATCATGAGATCGCCGCAAATGGCACCACCGTCCCTTCACCAGATCAACACCAACCAGATCGACCTCGAGCAGCTCCAACAGCTCCAAAGTGACCAGGATGCCAAGATTCACGAACTCGGTGAACTGCTGGGTCCCCTGAGTCCATCGGGGCGCATACCGGGCCTAGGAGAAGCCAACACTGGCTATTTTGACCCGCCAAACGTCGATCTCGACCAATATTTCGACAGCAACTCTTTCTTCGACGACACAAATTTTGGCACGGATGGAAACGATTTCAACTTCAGCGTGGACCCCGGCGGCGCGGACAACGACCCCTTGGGCGACAAGAGCAAGGCGAACAACACGCCTAGTCCGACGGGCACAGAGGAGATTAAACGGGAGGATATGACGGTGGATTCGCCTCAGCAAAGCAAGAGACGAAAAGTGGGATGAGCTGTAGCCAGCTGTGCGAGCGATGGTCGAGCTCGGCAATGTTGGCACGCACCCAAAATGCATACATGTATTTCACTTGTCCTCCCCAATTGGGGGACGATTTTCGTCCATGGATCTGGCGTAGTCTTATGGAAGAAAGGTGTGTAGTTAGTCAGACAGTTGTTGACCTACAGATCAAATACCCGCTACCAAGGCGACATTTGAAAATAGATTTCTTGTACTTGGCCCATTTGCGTTGCCTCTGCACACATCTATCTCTCGTTGCTATGGAGCTTGATGCGCTTTGCTGTCCCATCCCGGTTACAACCCGGGGGGGGGGAGGGGGGGGGACAAGCAACAAACGTCGTGATGGATCACTCCTTGCTTAATCTTCCAGCCATTAGAATACCACGCTGTTCCAAAGTATCTTGTCACAAAGACGTGGATGGCATCTCGGCTCGGCCCACCAGCTAGTTTGTGCCCCCAACACCTACACCTCTGCAACGTACTCCATAGGCTGTGTGTGCGATATCTCGACGCCCATTCATAATGTCGGGGGAGGGAAACCCCCTCCGTCACTCATCACATGGTGGTCACATTGTATAAAGTCGTCGTTGGAAGCTCCATCCAGTCTCATCTCCAGCGCATTGCGGGCTCAACCCGCCCCCAGCGCCAGGGGATTCGCATGCACCGTCACGCGCTCGATGCACATGCTCTCCACGGGGCGATTCTTCTTGTCCACGGCGGCGGCGTCCATCCTGGCCAGGACGGCGAGGGCCTCGTCGCCAATGACCCTGCCGAAGACGGTGTTGAGTCCGTCCAGGTGCGGCGCCTTGTCGAGCGTGATGAAGAACTGCGAGCCGTTGGTCCCGGGACCCTTGTTGGCCATGCTGAGCATGCCGCGCTGGGAGTGGCGCAGCGCGGGACGGATCTCGTCGTCGAAGGCGCCGCCCCAGATGGACTTGCCGCCCTTGGGGTTGTCCGGCGTGGGGGAGGCGGGCGCGCCCGTCTGGATCATGAACTTGGGGATGAGGCGGTGGAAGGGCGAGGAGTCGTAGTAGCCGGATGCGCAGAGGGCGAGGAAATTCTACGAGACGGTGTTGTTAGTTTTTTTTTTTTTTTAACTTGTTCTTCTTGGGGAGAGACGTTTGAAAAAGGGGGGAAATGCCAAACCTCTGCTGTTTTGGGGACGCTCTCGCAGAAGATTTCGACTTTGATGTCTCCCAGCGTGGTGTGGAGTGTGACCGACATGGTGGTGAGAGGTTGGTTGACGGCGGGGTGAAGCTGTGATGGGTTTTGGTTTGAGAAGAAAGTGTGTACTTCATGAAGTAGCTCGATGGCACCCCGCCATTTATCTGCATGCTTGCTCATATGCTTATCGATAAAGCGAGCTCGAAAAGTAGTTTCTCCGCGTTAATCCCGAGAAACTAGACCACCGCGACCGCGCTGCTCTCATCAACCAAGACTTGTTGTTTTGTCACGTTGACAAATCTTTTTTTTTTCTTTTTTTCTATCGTGACATTGAAACGCGCTCTGCGCTTCCGATAGTGTGCCGTCGCGACACGCACTTGCGTCCAAAATGAGCAGGCAGATCGAGCAGGCGCTGCTGTCTCTGATGCCAACTTATGGCTCGGATCTTCCCCCTTCACTCGTCGAGCTGGCAGGATCGTTGCTAGCCCAATCTCGGCACGCGGCGAGCATGCTCAAGGCAGACGAGGAGGTTGCGCGACAATACGCGTGCGCCAACATAGCGTGTGAAAGGTTTGTTTTGTTTGGCCTGCCTCGCTCGCCGTTCTTCGGCGTGCGCGACGGTTCATGATTGATTGATTGGGTATTCGGGGTGCTAAAAAAAAAAAAAAAAAATCTTGTTTGACGAACGACGCAGACTCAAAACGTCCCTCGACCTTCCGCCGATCGCGCCCCGTCCACCCATCCCGCCTCGCATCTACAAGCGTTTGTACACGCACCTCGACAACATTCTCCCCAATCCCTCGTCCACGCCTAGATCCAGCAGAGTACGAACCCCGAGCTCCAAGAAACTGCAACTGCAGGATGGCACGCCGGCCAAGTCGCAGACACGGGCGTTGCCGTCGAGAGCAACACCGACCAAAGAGATGAGCCTGGCCAAGTTCCGAACCCCCACCAGGGCAGCAGCAAGGGCGTCTAAAGCGAGAAAGGCCGAGGCCGAGGCTCAGGGCTCGAGAGATGTCGTGCACCCGTGGATCCAGCCCGTCATTCGGCACATGTGTGCAGAGTCGCGCCAGAAGAGAGTCGCGCCCACTGTATTTGCCGCCATCGAGTACGCACTCCTACCAAACGGTCGTCCTACCGAGGACGCCTGGGTTACCCAGCACGTGACGGATCTGGTAGCCGCTTTTTACTTCTTCGTCATGATGCGTGTGCGCTCCATGACTTCTGGTGCCGACATGGACCGAGAGGACTACGTTCCACTGCGGAAGGAAATCCTAGCCCTGCTCACGCAGGCTTGCCAGGAAGTCACGGTTCCTGAATACCTAGACGCCGATGCATTCTGGGAGGGCTGGAGGGACGTCAAACCCCGAGAGTTCGACGCGGCTGTTGCGAAAGTCAACGAGAACAGCTGGTTATCTGGGGACTGGTACGACGGCATTGTCGATGTACTTCATTCGACGACCAAGGCCGACGCAGACATGTCGGATCATGAGCAAGAGGACTTGGATGCATCTTTGCCCACGAGGCGTGCGGATGCCATGCTACAGGAACGGTATGACTTCCTGAGCGAAGCAAGAAAAGCCGACTTTGCCACGTGGCGCAACAGTATGCTGGCCAAGATTGCAGAGGCTGTGCCAAAGGAGTCTGCCATGGAAATCGATGCGTGAGGGAGTTACCAAACCCACGAGATCGAGGAGACAAGACGACGGAGAAGAAAGATGATTCAACGTGGAAGTTTGAACAAGATGCATATATTTCGTCGTCAATGTACTGTTCATCCACCGTTACTTCCGGTGGTGCTATTCACATGAGATAGAGCTGGCAGCTGTTGAACTGGGTGGGAATTTTTTCTGGTCGTGTTGTCTGTTGAAGGGAAGATGGTGCTGTGATATTGGACGACACCCTCCTTGACCGTAACCTGGAAGCCGCGGCCAAAGTTGGTATTTGAGTAGTCCGCCTTGAACCCTCGGCCGTGACGCCAGAATGGACAGAGGCTGCGTCGGCGTGCCACACAACACGTCAACAATCAGGTTCGGGACGGGTTTACGCGTGTGCATGTCGATGGCGATGGACTAGAAGTCGAGATGCGAAGAATCAACGCTATGTAGCTATATACACCGTGGCCCGGCTCACTTCTAACCCAGCCTTCCTGGGACAAACGGATGCCCTGCACTGAGACCACCGCAAACCGCCCATGCCTGGCCATTGACATAGCTGCTCTCGTCGCTCCCCAGAAAGAGGGCCACTCTGGCAACCTCATCAGCCTGGCCACCTCTCTTGACGGGATTCAGCTGCCCAAGCTTCTTCTCGCTGCCCCTTGCCCGGGCTGACTCGTACACCGGGGCCGTCATGCCTGTCTCAATCAGGCCAGGGCAAATGACGTTGACGCGGACATTGGTGCCCGCGAGTTGATAGGCCACTGTCTGTGCCAAGGAGATGACAGCGGCCTTGGAAGCAGAATATGGCGTGGATCCAGCGTTGGACCGGAGGCCTGCCACGGAAGCAGTGCCTACGATGGAACCGCCCGACTGTGGTTTTTGGGAAGACGTCGCCATCATCGCCGGCGCGGCATACTTGGCCGCCAGAAAGACACTTGAGATGGGCACCGTCAGCGCATGATATTGATGAAGATGCAACATGTTGCTAATGGAAGAGAACAATGACGAGCTTTCTATCGCAACGTACCTCAGAGTATTTGTCCGCAACACTTGCATGAAGTCTTCGTCTGTGAAGTCGCTGAAGATGGTGTTCAATCCCGTGATGCCCGCATTGGCGAAGAAGACGTCGAGGCGTCCGTAGCGGTCCAACGCATCATCTACCACGGCCTTGACGCTGGCCTCATCCGCAGCATCGAATTGCCATGGGTGAATATCAACGTTGGGATATGCGGCTCTGATCTCCTCCTTGTGAGCTCCCAGATTGGATCCGTCATAGTCGCAAATGTAGACGGCTTTGGCGCCGTTCTCGGCAAATAGGTGGGCAGCCGCGCGGCCGATGCCCAGCGCCGAGTTTGCGCCTGTGGTACTTGTCTCGTCAGCGTAGGTTCGCGACAACTTGAATCTTGTTGGTATGGACTACGGTGCGTGAGAGGGACGGCCAGTTGGGGGCGATGGAAGGAGCCGGCCGGATAATACGAATGCGACCCCGTGGTGATGCCTGAGACCGGAAGAGCGGACTCCCTGGTGGCCAGTACCTGTGATGATGACGACTTTGCCCTCGGCACGAAGGCCGCTGGATGCACCGGCGACTCTGCTGATGGTTGGCAGACGTGTGGAGGAGGAGGCTGGGTTTGAATCTTGAAGCTGGCCGCCGATGGCCTTGATGCGCCTTTGAGCTTGGTCGGACATGTTGCGAAGCTGCGAAGCTGCGAAGCGGCTGTGGATGTGGATGTGGATGTGGATGTGGATGTGGACAAGTCTTGGTTGGAGTGAAGAACTGAATGGGCCGAGGCTTCGCGGCAAAGCGGCTTCGGATGTGGATGTGGATGTGGATGCGGATGTGGATGTGGACAAGTCTTGGAGTGACGAACTGAATGGGCCGAGGTTCGAGGTTCGCGGTTCGAGGATTCGAGCTGCAGCGGCTCCATCCGGCCGAGTGTGCCGCGCCGCCGGATTTATTTTTGTTCGTACTGGCACGTGGTACGTTGGCGTAGACGACAAATGGCATCGGGCCGCGACAGGTGGTGATGCCGACGGACGAGAGCACGTCCAATCGGCGGTATGGTGTCACGATGCGAACTGAGCGAATCGAGTTGTCTGCATCCCTTTCCTTGCTCTGCGAATCCTCGGCGACGCAGGCGTGCAGTGCAGCTGCATCCTCATGGATCAGTCAGTCGCTGCCGTCGCTGCTGCGAGGAAGCCAGATGTCAGCCGCCGGATGTCGCAGGTCATCATCATCATGGACATCGGCCAATGAGCAAACCTGACGACCTGAACTGACCTCGTCGGCTTCCAACTGGCCGCGTGACAGGTGATGGATGGCGAGTTGCGTAACGAGGCGTGTGTGTTCTTCTTGGTGCTTCACCGTGACGGATCGTGTGTGTATGAGCCCCACTCAATGGACATGCATATGATTACTCGCACAGCCAACATATTTAGGGAAAAAAAAAAAAAAAAAAAAAAAAAAAAAGGGGTCCTTTGGTTGCACGGCAGGTAAAATATACGTCAGCCATTGTTTGAATAACCCGTGTTGCCGGCGCAAATCTCATCAATTGGCCCACCACGTGCGTTGCTCATTTGTGCCCGTCCTCTTGTCCTACCGCACCGACTTGCCGCCTACCAGCATGCCATGGCCCAAAGAGTTCTTCTGCCGGGGAAGCGAAAGGGGACGAGGAGGGGACGAGGAGGGGAAGAAGAGGGGAAGAAGAGGTTGTCTTCACCCATCGCAAGCTGAGCCGATGACTTACACCTCCCACTGTACACACAGATGCCCGCCGCGTGCATAAAGAGGCTGACTGACTGACTGACTGACTTGCGTGCATGGACACAGAGTCTTGGCCCGTCATGCAATACGCTTGTTCAATCTGCATTGGTGCGATGGTCGAGGGAACTATCACACGGGCGGGGCGGACGTGGGATCGAGTTTGCACGAGAAAAGATGCCGGATCCAAGCACACAAGGGCCAGAAAGCTTCGTACATGTTGCCCGATTGTTGCAACCAAGAGTGCATTGCGAGACTATTGGTGTCGGAAACGGCTCGCTGCAGGATTGGTGTCACAACGTGCGATGAGGACTTGGTCCGTCTGGCTTTTTGAAGTATGAACCACATGCGTTTTCTGGGGGGCCGGTCATTATGTGGCAGCTCAGGCATTTCTTGCGCCGAAAAAAATCCCACCCGTTGCCTTTGCCTTCTTCTTCTTCTCTTCTCAGACATCTGACGCTCTCTGTTACGGATCATACTTGCTGAAATTGGCAGGAAGGCGGATTCCCTGATGATACATTTACCACGGCGAACCCACCGGGACGTGATATGAATATCCATGCCAAAGCCAGCTCCCTGACCCGACTTGCGTTTGCTCCCGAGAATTCATATCAGCCAACTATAGCGATAGCGGCCATCTCACTCAGTTGCTTGTCATTTGTGTGTGCGGATTATTGAGAGACGCAGCAGAAACAGGACCTTCCATGCCAACTTTGTGCTGACCTGTTTGTTTGTTTGCTTCCTTTCACTCCTGGATCACCACTCACGCATTTCATTTGCACTGGATTTTCCTTCCACCCACCAGCCATCTATTTCGAGAGTACCGAGTACGGGACCGACAGCTCTGCCTGGGCTGGGCTGGGCTGGGCTGGAGCTGCCGGACCAGGATACGCTACACCGGGATCCATCAAGCAGGTAGAGGGGACATTCAGGTCCATCGCTCCAGATGGCAGCAGGGGGAGGGGAAGAGCAAGGCGGTCCGGCTGCAGAAGATGATACCGGCAAAGGCCAAGAAGCATCGGTTGTTGAGTCGAATGTCAGTTTCTCGAGTCCGGGGTCGAGGTCGAGGTCGAGGTCGAGGTCGAGGTCGAGGCCGACGCTGGGTGGTGGCCCTGGTGGCCCTGCTGGTGGGCAAGGTCGAGTAAGTGGCTGCAAAGAATGCAGAAACGGCGAGTTGTCGGGCATCGCCATGGCCATGGCCAAGAAGTGCATCCGTCCGGGCCCATGTAGCTTCGATGGCCGTGGCCTGTCGTGGCCGTCACCCGACAAAGGTGATTGTCAAGGTGAGACAATGGACAAAAGTCAAGGCGCGTGCCATGGCGGCAGCAGGAGCACAGAGTCGGCGTCAGTGCGCCTTGGCCCAACACCATTGCCATTACCATCTCCTGGCGCCATCCTCCAATCAACGGCCGCGACGGCCGCGACGGCCGCGACGGCCGGCGAGAACAAGCTGCCAACTGCCATACCAGTCACAATCACGCTCGCAACTGTAGCTGGTCTCGCAGCTCTGGCCGCCGTGGCATTACTCTTCATCTATTCTCGTCGGAGGCAACGTCGATCCGGCCCCCTCGGCCCCCTCGCCCTCGGTGCCTCTGCGGATAATACCCCGTCCCGTCTCCATAGGCAAGACGATGCAAAAAGGAACAGCAGCTCCAACTCCCCCTCCGCCTCCGCGCCATCGCCACTCTATTCTCCTCCTCCTCCTCCTCCTCCTCCTCACCCTCACCCTCACCCTCCTCCTGCCCCTCCCTCCCGTCCTCTAGCAGCTTCTTCACCATCCTCATCGAGATCCTCATCACTCGGCATGGGCAATGGCAACCACAGCGGCAACGGCAACAGCTCCAATGCCACCCCAGATAGCGCGACGTTGACCCCGCCGCCGAGATTACCGCAGAGAAAATACCATTCCTCCACCAAGAGTGATTCCCCAATCCAGCTCGTCAAAAAGCATACTCACACAAGGTGGGGCAAGCCATCGAGCCTGTCCATCCTCTCGTCCTCGACGGCAACAACGCCGTCGCCATCATCCGTGTCCTCCGCCATCTTCGACGGCAGCAGCCTCACCTCCCCCCCAAGGACGCCAAGGCAAGGCAGCGGCATCCCTGCTGCCCACATCATGGGCCTCGAAAGTCCGGGACCACCACCGAACCGAGCACTCCCCTCGCCGCCCCCGAAATACTGGCAAGTCAATCCCTTGTCACCGCCCGCAGACACACAAAAGGACCATGTACGGCCCGAAGAAATCGGCATAGCGATTGGCAGCCCCTCATACAGCGATACGAGCCGCAGCAGGGAAAAGCGGCCTCGTCTCGACGAGAGCGACATGGAACGACTGGGAGGCACATATTCCCCCTTCAAGAGATGACGCCGTGCGTGCTGTCCTTGTCTCCCTGGTGGAGTCGTCATGGCCGAACCGGACTTTTTGACGACGACAAGACTAGAAGGAGGGCAATTTGAAGAAGAATTAGAAAGAAAAGGGAACTTGAAACGGTCATGGAAACGAACATGTACGATGTAACTATGCAACACGACTGCAATGGCAAATAGCATGGATGGGTACAACAGCACACAGGAACAAGGATATAGCACCAGAGACATCAACATGCCGAAAGAAAAAAAAAGGCAAAACTCTTCAAGAGTAAACACAGACTCGTCTAGTCCATTATATTTGACCACAGGGAAACGCCACCTGTGGCGCGTCAGACATATATCAATTTAAAATTCCGAGCTGCGAACAAAGCAACACCTTCACCCGTGAGAAGACATGGTGAATTTGCGGTCCGAGGTCTGGCTTCTGCCTCCAGGAGGACGAGGCGTGTGGCACGAGAGGGCGGTATTTGGCTTCTCTGGGACATAAAAGGTTGGTATCAGATCCATGGGTGGATATAGATGCGGCGTTGGCCGTCATGGGCATTGCTTTTGCTCCCATGTGGGATTATACTCATGTACAGATGGATAGAGGGGAGCAGCCGCAAGCACATGCAGCACACACCCACTCACTGCACAAACATGTCTCGACGCAAGAAAAGAAAGAGTATGCATTATGGTGTTCGACCACGTGGTAAATGGTAAATGTACACAGGGCCAGTCGCCCTCAGCGCTGTCTCGCTCATGGGTCAATCAACCCGCCGTGGAAACCTCGCAGCTATGTATGATCCTGCCCCATCCATCTGCTATTCATCTTACCGTATCGAGGTCTTGTTGTTTCCTATCCATGTTCTCGAGCGGAAACCCTCCGACAGTGACAGTTCGTGATGGAGTCTGACCTAGAAGCTCTTGCGCGTGCTTTTATCTCCACTGCTCCTGCCGGCACCTCATGAATCGGCTTGTGCTGGTGGCGGTGCCTCCGACTCGGGCGGCTGTGTGTGCCCGAGTCCCGGCGGCTGTGGTGTATCTGATGGAATGGGCAGGATCAGAGGGCCGCCGGGTACAATGGTTCGCCCCGGGAGTTTCTCTCCCCGAATCACCATCTCCACCTCGTTCTTGTCCAGCGTCTCGTACTGAACGAGGGCCTTGGCCAAGAGATCTAGTTCTTTTCGCCTCTCCGTCAGTAGTGTCCTCACTTCCTCGTACGACTTTTTGAGATTCTTTTGAACTTCCTGCTCAATCATGGACCGAGTCTCGGAGCTCAAATTCTCGTATCGTCTGCCGTACTCGACGGGGCCCAGGGCGCGCGACATGCCAAAGTTTGTCACCATCATGAAGCTCAGATCAGTGGCCTTTTCCAGGTCCTGCAGCCAGTTGTTAGTCAGACGGTATTAAACTTGGGTGGACGAATGTTGTGCAAACCTACGTTTGAGACTCCAGAGGTGACCTTGTCATCGCCGTACCTCATTTCCTCTGCCATCTTTCCGCCCAGGAGCACACGAATGTTGGACATGTACTCGGCCGCCGTGTAAGAGTACTTGTCCATTTGCGGCACATGGGCAGTATGACCCAGAGATGGCCCCTTGGGGAGAATGGTGACCTTGTAGAGCCGGCTGGAGCTGTCCTTCTCAAACAGTTGCACGAGTGCATGGCCAGCTTCGTGATAAGCAGTCATTTCCTTCTCCTTTTCTGTGATAATCATTGATTTTCTATCAGAACCCATGGTAACTCTGTCGAATGCCCAGTCCAGGTCCTCCTTGGAAACCACCGAGGCTCTAGCTCTGCTAGCTCGGAGAGCGGCTAGATTGAGCATGTTCTCCAGATCGGCTCCAGATCGTCCGGGCGAACGAGCCGCAATGGCATCAAAATCGACATCGGGTGCAGCCTTGATCTTGGTCGCATGATGTTTGAGAATGGCCAGCCGGCCACGAACGTCGGGGAGGTCGACATTGACGTGGCGATCGAAACGACCAGGCCTCGTCAGCGCCTTGTCCAGCAAATTTGGCAAGTTGGTTGCGCCCATGATGATGACCTTGGTGTCTTGGTCAAATCCGTCCAGCTCCGTGAGCAACTGATTCAGCGTCTGCTTGGCGTGAGCCTGGTCTCTTGGATTGCGCTTGCCACCAATGGCATCCAGTTCGTCGATGAAAATGATGGAGGGCGACTTGGCTTTGGCAGCACTAAAGAGCTCTCGGACTCGCTTGGCACCCACACCGACAAAGATTTCGTCGAATTCACTACCGGACATGTAGAAGAAGGGCACGCCAGCTTCACCGGCCACGGCTCGCGCAAGTAGAGTCTTCCCCGTTCCTGGAGGCCCAACCAGAAGAACACCCTTGGGCAACTTGGCACCCAAGTCGGAGAAATTTTCAGGGTTCTTGAGAAACTCAACCACTTCTTGTAGCTCTTCCTTGGCCTCGTCACAACCGTGCACGTCGCTGAATCGGGTCGTCTGCTTCTCGGCCTTGACCTCGGAATCAGTCTTGGCCCCTGGGCCACGCCGAAAAGTGCTCAGAGTCTCAATGAGGATAGTGACGGCAGCAAAGCAGAGATAAGTGACTACAACGAACGTGGCAAAGAACTTGACCCAGCGGAAGATGAGAGACCGTGTTGACTCTTGAACAACGACGTGAATGGGCTCACCCTTGCCGCCCTTTGATGCAGATGCGTGCGAAGTACCCGAAACCGCAGCATTAGCAATGGCCTGTTCATGGGCGTTCCACTGACCCCTGGCGTATCCCGACGGGGCCGATGACCCAGCAGTTGTGTTGGTCCACGCATTAAGGGCAGCAAGAGCCTTCTTGTAGGCATCTTCGGTCGCCGCATTCGTGGCAAATCGGCCAGATTGATGACGCTCGACCAAGATCCCAGGCATGTTCGCTCGCAGAAGGAGTTGGTAGAAGGCATTTTGCATGTTTGCATTGCCCGGGTTGCGATTGGCGGAGTCTTCGACAGTGGCTAGTTGGTTGCGCGAGATGCCGTTGGACGAGCCGAATGACGTTCCAAAGCCTCGTTGTTGAATCTGCACGGGCCCGTGGGACATGCGTCTTGCCATGAGAGGTTGCCAGTGAAACTTTGCCGTGAATCCTCGGGGCCGAAAGAGTGGTCGACGAAGCGCAGGGTTCGCGGCTCGTAAGCCGACCTGCGATGACCCAGAGACCATGAGCCGAGAATTTGATGGTGTGTACGAATTCAATATTGATAGAGACGGGACGATGGATAATGATGAGACGGTCGCATGTCGGACAAACCCAGGCAGAGGAGTCAATGATGACGGCTTGAGTGCGCCTTGAGTGGCAGTAGGCAAGTCAGACACCGACTTGGGCTCTGATGGTTTTCGAATCGAAAGCGTCGCCGTCCTCCATGGTGTCGTCAGCGTATTCGCGATGGACGGCCACGCCTCTGAGACGGTTGATGCCATGCTCTAGAGTCTTCAAGTTAGCCAGGCTCGCCAGAGAACCACATGTAGGTGGGGGAATCTGTTTACCGGCACCCTTTGAAGAGCCATCCGCAGGACGTAGACCGCGACAGGCGAGGCGCGTGGCGATGAATGAAAAGCTTGGTCCAGTGAGCTCAACAGCGTCAAAACACGCCAGGAGGGTAAATGCGAGGACACGCAGGCAGAAGACTGGAGGAATGAAATGCTGTTCAGTGACGAGGACAAACCGCAAGACCGTCAGATTAAAATGATGCACTCATAGTGCGGGATTCCCACGCCAATGCCTAAGTTACCTACCTGGTGATTGCGACTTAGCGTCGACTTCGCCGTTTGACGTCCGAGGGCTTCGAGGGTGCCGATTTTCGCCAAGGGGGTTGGTTGTGTGCGTGCGGTCGATGATTAGTCATCACCTGTCCCATCCAGGTGGACGCTCCGATTCCGCACCTCGCCGAATGGAAGCACGTGGAACTTTATCCCACGGGTCCCACTTCATCCTGGCCCAGCCCGAGCATCATGGGCAGATTTCACTTTTTTTTTTTTTTTCACAGCGGGCTCTCGCTATCGCTCTTGATTGAGACTACCGTGAACTTGGAAAGAGCTATACGAATCACGCAAAAGTGAAAAAAAAAAAACCCAAATTCGATGCGATGTAGGTCCAGTCGAGTTGCCGTCGCCCCGCTACTGCAATTTAGGAAAGTCGAGTTTTGTTAGACCTCACTCGGCTTCGTAGTTCGACTCTTCCTTGGTTGCTTTCTCTCTTTCGGGTTACATCCGATGGTGGTGATAGCAAAACATTCGGTGTCATCTTCAACGTACTACAGCTAGAAATAATGGCCCGACACCGGGCAGTGGACTGCATTGTCGTCATGTCAAGAGCACGTTTAGGCTGAAACTGCTCCGGCGAACCGTTCAATCCATTTATAGCGGCGAAGAACGAGGACATCCTAGCCTGTGAAAGAAAGAAGAAAGAATTGAAATTCCACTGGACAGAGGTAATGAAGCGGCAGTTATAGTAAGGGAGTGTTGCTCTATTTTTGTATCTATTCTTTCTTTTGCAGAAGAGAATGTGCCGTTTTACAGCAGGGCACAAGTCGTTTCAAAGTTGATCCACTGTTGAGTAAATTGACAGCAAGCTATATACTAGTCATACACGTGTGCCATTATCCTTCGCATCTACCCAAGTCATGAGCCCATCTTTGACAGTGGTTTCAACGTCTTATCTCTCATGCCAAATTGTCATAAAATTTGACTCTTGATTTCCCTTTTCCATGCCATAGTAAGCAGTTAACCGAATTTATGTGTTGTGGCAATTCCAAAACAAAAATTCCAAAACGAATAGCAGACAGAGTATTGTACCAAACCGATGGGACACTAGAGAATACAACCTTTTGCAAGGCAAGAATATGTAAGTATAAATCGAAAAAAAAAGACACCCTGGTTCTGTTTATCCCAAGTGGTACAACCGCCCAATAAATGTGCATAGATGAAAGATGCGAGCTGCCCGAATAGTAATTTTCGATTCGGAAATAGTTGTACAGATAGTATATGATGAAAAGTCACCAGAGAACGGGTGTGACATCGGGATAAATCATAATAAGACTTCTCGTTTGAGCTTGCGGTTCTCATAACGTCTCGACTCGAGAGCTTGGAAGCTGCATGGTAGGGTCGTCGAAATCGATTTTGGGACCCGAGTACATGTCGTACACTCCAGTTCCGAAAGCAGGAATCTGTCCAATAGTAGCAACCTCAACGGGAGACTGGTACTGATATACCCATTCAGCTTCAGGCTGAGAGCTACGTGTCTGGTGCATCTGCTGTGTGTAAGATACCATGTTGTTTGATGGCTCAACCGCGTGTGCTTCTTGCAAGCCATAGGTGGCGGAAGCGGGAGGCTGGTGGGTGTATAGACCATCGTGCATGGATGAGCTATGTCCAGACGCAGGCGAGAAGCTGGCGGGGCTGCTGCTTAATGATGGCATGCTGCCACTGTTGTAAGCCATCTCGAGGGATCTCTCAACATGTTGGCGCGGGATATGATAAGCTGCTGGTACGTTCGTGTTCATCGTGGCGATACCAGGGTTGTTCTGGTCGATGACGTAGTATGGTTGGTGTGGGATGTTTGCCGTGCGCTGAATCATGTGCATGTTGGGGTCCTGGCCGTGAAACTCGTGAACTTCGGCAGGGACACTTTGTCGCTGAGCAATCTGGTGGTCCATACCGTAAGGTGTCATTTGCTGTCCAAAGTCGCCAAACGTGGCAGATCGGTGCATGGGATGACTGTGAGCCATAGCGGGATGGATGATGGTGCCTGGTATTGACCAGGACATCGCCGTCTGGCCGGGAGTGGAGGGGGACTCGCCCATGTCTGATTCTGAAGTGCAGTCGTCGAGGATGTCATTAGGGTTCATTCCTCGCTGGTGAGATCGCCGTTGGTGTTTAACCATGGTGGTCTTTCGGCAGAAGCTTGGTTTCCAATCATGTTAGACTCAAGATGTCTCGCAGTCCGACTCATCAACCGTCACGTACCTTTTTAAGCATCCATCATGTGCGCACTTGTAGGGACGCTTGCCAGTGTGAATACGTCGGTGCCGGGCGAGAGATGATGACTGAGATGCATCAAGTAATGTGAGCCAAATTGAGCCATTAAAATGAGACAGATACAGCGTCGACTTACATCAGAGAAACGCTTTCCACAGCCAACATGCTGGCACTGATGAGGCTTCTCACCGGTGTGAGTTCGAATGTGAACAGTCAGGGCACTTCGCTGAATAAAGCTCTTGCCACAACCGGGAGTAGTGCAAGTATACGGTCTCTCATTAGTGTGGATTCGATAGTGCCGTTGCAGGTCTGATTTGCGGTTGAAACTCTGCAGTGCTGTCGTTAGCTTCGTTGTCCAATGCATTCATATTCATATCCGGACTCTAGGCGATCTCGTCGTACCTTGTTGCAAGATTCCCAGTCACACTGAAAAGGTCGAGTGGTTGACTCGTATTCGACTAACTCCAGAAGCTCCATTGTGAAGTATTCGTGAACGTTGGTGATGCAGGTGACGATGGAAGATCGTTTAGTGTACTAGATGTTTTGTCCTGAGCTGTGTTTTGGCTCTGTTTCTGATGTATATGAACTCTTTCGGGTTCAGGTGGGTGATATGTCTTGGACGAAGTGATTGAATGAGACAAGATGAAGATAGATGCGACTTGTGTTGAAGTTGTGAGGTTATCAGGGTATATATCAAGATATGGGAAAAGGAGAGGGCCTTCCTTATCAATATTTGAGCAGAAGGTGAAACTGAGTTGAAGGCTTGATGATGTCGATGAATAATGGCAAGGCGGCGATGGATATGTTATATGTGATCGGAGACTAATGAGCAAGGATGAGAAGAGTGGGCAGGGTGTGTAGATGTGGTAGGGGTGAACTCTGTGGATAGCAAAGATAGCAAAAGCAGGTACCCTGTGGCTTTCTGACAAGTAGAGTTGAGTCCGTCTTGTCTGGGGATTGGAACAGATCCCAAGGAGGACCCTGAAGTCCAACACAAGTGTGGATGGACTATGGGACGTTGTGGGCTGTGGTACTCGAGCTGCGCTCGGGCGTGGACAGGCTGGATGGAGTAAGGTACACAAATCGGCTAGATCGATGGCAAGACCAGATGCTGCAACGGACGGTCCGGCGATCTCCACGGGACGGCCTTGGGACAGTGCGTCTCTGAAGAAGACCAGATGCTCGGGGAAAAGAAGGTTTCGGAGGTTGCGTAGAGGCTAGCCCCTTGGGTGATCCAAGTAAACCGAGGGGTTGGAGTAGATACGCCGTTGACGCAGTTCTCCGGCGCGTCCCAGCCAAGACCAAAGCCAATCGGTTCGAGGTGCCTCCCCCGACAGAAAAACAGACCTCCCAGTTGGGTCCCGCAAGCCTTCTCGATTCGCGGTAGGCGTTGAAAGTAAAGTTGCGAGCGTTGCCTGAAACAGTTGGAACGGCACGAGGCTGGCTGGCTTGGAATCTTGATGCCCTGCTCGTGGCTAAATATTCCCGTAGCTGGGGAAAGAAAAGCGGCAACCCCAATGTCCCTGGATAGGATTCTATTCTCCTTTAAGCTCACTGGGACTGTACCTCCTTCCAAGTCGTCATGTATTTTTCGATTGGTCAGGAGTGAGTCGACGATTTTAGTCCAGTCGGGCCACCGAAATGGGACACTGCGGCGAAGAAAGGGGAGCGTGGGCAGAGCGGTATGACGGCGAACAAAATAACAATTGATCGCGTGGCAAAACAATCCAGTGGCGAAACAATAGCGCGGATGACCGGAGAGGATTCCTCTTCTAGACTTTTGCAATGCTAGTATGAGAAGATGCCCAACGGTATGGAGGAGTCGCAAGAAGGGGAAAGGGGACTCCAGAAAGAATCGGCTCGCAGTGCGAGCGGCGAGTTGAGCGAATGCTATATACTACCAGATAGTACGGAAACTATCAGACTAACAACATATCGGGGCAACCACACTCCCACGACACGCATCAATCGTGCCAGAACATTATATGGATCTTGCAAGACAGAAAAGCAAAATTGGCCCTGATCTAGTATGACTTGAGGTGTGGGGGGAGAGGCAGAACAAGAGCATGGGGAGCTGGGGAGCTGGGAGGGAAACAGGCCCTGGAAGCCCATGACCGGCATCGATGAGTCGGGGCCGCAGTAGCGGATTGAGGCGCTTCGTGTGAGCAGTCTTGTCAAGTCTTGTCATGCCCATGTCGAGGCCCTGGGCCCGACATGGACGATGCAAATGACTGACAGACTTTGATGGAGACGAATTTATTGTGGCTCACATGGGGGATGCCCTGCAGGACCACTTCCCGATGGCAGGGGAAGGAGCCGGGGAGGACTCCGTGGTGGGCAGGCAGTTGGCGGGCAGTTGGCAGGCAGGCAGGCAGGCAGGCAGGCAGGCAGGCAGGCAAAGAACCTCGGGAGTGAGAGAGAAGACGAGACCTGCAAGCAGCAGGCAGATAAAGATACCTCTCCATCGAGTACCTGAGGTACCGAGCAGCCGGGAAAGTGCGAGGGACAAGGCCAAGCCACAGACATAACGGGGTCATCAGGGGGTGGGGCTGCTTCAGCTAGAAGCCAGCCGTGCCAGCCTTCGAATGTGACTCGGCTCATCGGGTCGGCAGGTTTGACAAGAGCTCGCCAAGCTCAGCGTCGGCTGGAAGTGCGTGGGCGGCCACGGAGCGGCCATGGCATGGAGCGGCCATGTTCCCGACGGCCGTTGGGCCATGTTCCCCCCCAATGGCCGCCAGGAAGGTACGTAGCATGTCGTCCCGCCTGCCTTACTGTCATGTCAATCTGTCACCAGACTCACCACAAAAGTCGATTTGAGTATCTTGGCCCAGGCTGTTCCTTCCTTTTTACCCATCGCATCGCATTCTCCCGTGTTGAAGAGAGATGGAGATGGAGGGGCGGGCAGGCAGGCAGGCAGGCAGTAATCACATAACAATCATGGGTAGGCCATAGCAGAGATGACAGAGTGCGTACTATGGTTGTCTGGCGATGTCGACGGACATTGATGCTGTTTACGGTGAAATCTTGGGCCCAGGGGCTGTTGGTCAAGACTTCAAGAGCCTGGTCTAGAGCGAGTGCGACCAGAATCGATGTTTTAATGCTTGGCCACGGAAACTCGGGCCACCTCTCCGGGTGGGAGGCATGACACTCCGTAGAGGCGAGGGAGTTAAAAAAAAAACTGCGGGCCAAGAAGGTAACCTTGCCGACGAAAAGAAGTAAAATAATAATGGCGCCAAGAAACTGCTGCGACCCTTTTTGCTTGGCGACACACTCGGTATGCGCTGTATGCGCCGCATGCACCCAAGTTCCCAGGTCTTGTTCTGGTCGAGTTTGTCAAGCTGACGACTTGTGGATTCTCGGCCGACGGCCGGCTGCTGCAACGGCCCTGCTGAAGGTGCACGTACCGCATTGTGTCTCAAGAGTGCCTCTCTTATTTTAATAAAATCTATATTTCAACGCCTTGTGTCAGACAAACGCCAGGAAACTGTTGAGATTGAACTCTGTTCATCATGCGCTTGCCGGCGACCACATGATGGTTTCGTGGTCTTGGCTTGATTTTTCTTTTCCGTCTTTTGTTTTCTCTTTCTGTCTTTTTCTTAATCCTCCCTTCTTCTTCCTTTTTTTTTTTTTTTTTTTGTTTGGGGGGGGAGGGCGCCGATTTTGCTAATGCAACGAAACCCCCCGGTCTCGAGGTGGATGCGTGCGGGGTGCGCCTGAGAGGGAGGATCAATGGTTTGAGATTGCAGACGGCGGCACGGGAAAACCACATCATGATCAATTGCGGCAAACACATATTAATACGGAGTGCAGTATAAAGAAGGGGGGGGGGGCAAGGGGCCTTCATGCCTGCTGCAGGGCCATCGTTTGTGGCACTCCATCGTGAACTGCGTTTGTCAAAATTGACAGGGTCAGCCCGGACAGGCATCTCAATCTACTAGCTTCAGGTGGACGATGTACCAAGTAAGTAAGCGTCCCCGTACTGCTGCCGGACGAAGCTGACCAGCAGCCTGGCTGTCACCAGCAAATCGATGATGATGACTGATGAACAGCCACGGATTACGAATTACGGAGTACAACCTCCCTCATCTCCACCGCCACCAATGAAAAGACGCATCGCACTTCGTATCAGGCCCAGAGTGATATGGTTTGAGTTTGTCACCTGCAGAGGCTACAGCAGTGTGTGGCAGCAGGGGAAAGGCTGCCAACTTCACCTCAATATCCCACTCTCACCGCTTCCCAGTAACAGGATGGGCTGGAATTACGAACGCTGGTACGGATTATAGTCTATGTCAATCGCTGGGCTTATAAGTCTTGTTCGTCTTCCTCCCTCCTCCTCCTCCCCCCCCCCCTTTTTAAAAAAAAAAAAAGTACTGAATGTTGCGCATGCCAGCTTGGCGGGAGTTTAGCGCGCGAATGTAATCCGTATGTATTAACTCTCCCCTCGTCTCTCCAACCTTGTGTGTACGGAATACATGCCGTCCGTACCACTTATAATGTGGATGCGTGGCAAGTCAGCCGGCGTAGACGATTCGACCCATCGACCCAAGGTTGTCCCTGAGCCTCGAGGAAGGCGACATGGCGACGTATGTACGGAGTACTGTACATAGAGAAGATCTAAGTGCCGCTGTCTCGTCCCACATGCGGCCCCTTGGAGCTTGGGGCCGTGTTAGTGATTCCGCTATCCACTTCATCCTAGGCATCAAGTGGGCATCGATGAAGCTAGTAGATGCGACAAGTCCGTTATCGTAAGCAAAAATGATAACTTTTTCTGGGGGCAGAGAGCAGATCACCGTCCACCAATCAAGTCAAGTCAATGTACTTGGTCCATCACCGGATTCTCTTACATACTTGTTTGTTTTTCCGCCGTCTGATGTGTGGTGTGTCTGGTGTCTTCTGGAGGGCAAGTGCACTGCGCGGTTGGGAGGGCAGCAGGGCAGGAGGGCGAGAAGGCAAGAAGGCAGAAGGAAGAGGGCATGGTCCACTCCACTTGAAGAAAACGAAAAACTCCACGAGATGCTTGAGCCAATGATGCCAACTCCTGATGGCCAGGCCCAGGCGGAACAAGCAACGCCAGAGAGCACGTCATGCCACGTTTGTTTTCGTTCTTCTAAATCGTTCCCCCAGGCCCATGACCCTAGTCCCTGCAAATCTTAAATCTTGCTCTGTCAGCATGGATCCTGGTCCGATAGCCTGGTTGGATCTGCCGCCGCCAAGTATTGCTCGCTCGGCAGTGTAGCTGTGCATCATGCTCTCATCTCATTCGTTCGGCTAATAGGCAATAAATACGGCTGAAGGACGATTCCAATCTAATCTGTAGAAGAGACGCTGAACGTGACCAGCCAAACGACTTATCGAGACGCTGCGCTGACTCGCTGACTGAGATGGCGTCGGCCGAAACGAACTGGTCGGTCGTGTTCGCGCAAACCGTCCGTAATGGGATTGGCCCGTGACGGGTGTGTGTGTTTTGGGAAAAGAAAGTCAACGAAAAGTCGGTTGAACCACACGTCTGAGGAAAAATGCGGGCGCCCACACTTGGACGGCTTCTATTTCAGACGAGACCGACCAGCCCAAAACGTGGTCTTGACACGCTCAGCGACCAACAGTCACTGAAGATGCGCGTGGCTACGTACTGTAATTTGCATGCATGCATTACTTGGCATGGCATCATCATCGAATTATCGATTGGTCTGAATGTCTTGGGCAAATTGTCTGTCACGTGATGATGAGCTCCACGGGCTCCACGGACAGCTCTTTCTGCCTCCAATTGCCGCGTGCATCCTCCACAAGGAACCACAATAACACGACCTCGATTGAACATGTCCACGGCAGTTCTCGAACCGTATCGCCAACTCTCCGACGGGGTTTTGAGGCATAGCAGTTGGCGAACGGGCCTCGAAGTCGAAGTCGAGCAGGCGTCGACAACGGGAGGTTCCACCCGTAATCTGCAGGACAGGACAGGACAGGACAGGGTAAGTTCCGTCGATGGGATACAAAAATAGCCCCGCGCAGCATAAAAGTGCTGGAATCGCCACTACCAGGATTGTCAAGATTACGTAGCCCGGACATAATTTGGCCGCATCTCCCTCTTCTCGCTTGTCCATTTCTTCCCTGGCGCGTCTTCTTAGAGTGCATGACGATGGTCAGTCGTACTTTACTTTTTGCGTTGTCGCGATGTGAAAACGGGGAAGCTTTTCCTCCACAGCCACGCCAAATCGCCTGGATAAGTGGCTAGTGGTCGAATGCGTCGACCCGTTCAGCCAATCAGGCAGAGGGGCCCGCCCCCAGTCTAGTCTGTGGCTGCGACAACGGCTGGGCGTAGGTTAGCGCCCAGCGCAGAGATAGGCCAACTTCTTCCGGGGGGAAATTCAACTACTGGTACTGGTTGCTGCTGGCATTGATTGCCTATAACGGCAATTTGACCTAAGCCTTCTCCATCCAGGCCCCACGCCCAACGGCCTTGCACTGGGGCTGCGTTGACGTCGATCATTCCGTCACGAAACACTTTTTTTTTTTTTTTTTTTTTTTTTTTTCATATCCGGATTTTCTCTCCAGGAAGGCCTGGAGCCATGGATCGGAAATAACATTTCTGTCACCTCGGCTAGCATGTCTAGTAAAGTAAAGGGTGTCAACCCCAATGTTCACCGTTCCCGTACAAGAGGGGGAGGGGGGGGGAGGTGGCTCGGTTCCACGTTTCAACGACGCATCCCTCTTGGTCGACACTTGTCTCCGTTCAGCTTCGGGTACTAACTCCTGAGGAACTTGGTAGAACAAATCAACCCGGGACGACATTTCGCCTTGTGTTGTGAAACGGAATCGCCGCCTCAACTATGTACGGGCCGGACAACCTTGGGCCAGCACGTACGTTGTTTTAGCACGGTGATCCGCTCGGCGGGCGGGCTTCAACCTACCGGTCTTTGTCAAAGAGACGGTTGACCCGATGGTGAACCAACCTCGATCCAGTTTTGTAAGTTTGAGGCATAGAAGTTCTTTTCGTGGGGGGTTTTGGGGGGGTCCCCTCTTCGCGTTGGCTGAGACGCTATCCGTAAGAGAAAAAAAAAAACGTTCTTATGAACGGCGCTACGGCGCTACTTCAAATTCCAAATTCACGACTTGAAACCAAGATATGTGTAGGACAAGCCACTCCCCCCTCCTCCTCCTCCTCCTCCCCAAGGATGGATATCCACGATACCGAGGCCGCGCCAGCCTTGCGAGAAAGAAGAACCAGAAAACTCTAATCCTCGCCCAGCCCAGCCCAGCGGAGAGAGCCCGCTAACCAAAGTATAAATTTCGAACGAAGGAGGAAGGGGGTCCCCGAATTCCAGTTTATGCGGACTGGGCCCCCAGGTCCCGGAATAAGTAGGCAGCAGGCCAATGGCGGAACCGGAAGCGGAAGCGATGACGAGAAGCGCATGATGGCTGCGTCACGCATCGTATGTATGTACTGCCACGGAAAGTTTGCAAGTTTGCGGCGCTCCGTACTAGAGCGCAACTTACATGCCCATTTGGTTTTCGCGATCCCCTTGACGCGTCGGCCGGGACCCAGTGATGTAATTCCTACATGTACGACATTGTGCCACGGCCCACGTGCTTGGCCGGTGGGGGGGAAGGGGGGGAAGGGGGGGGTGTGTAATATGTGCATTTCGATCCGGGCGGGGGAAAATAAGAAAAATGAATCGTCTTTACTATGTATTTGATAAATTTAAAAAAAAATCGTCCTGCAATCGAATGCCCTAGTTGGATCTCGATTCGTTTCTATCCGGCAGGCAGGCAGCTGGCAAGCCTGGCCGGGCCCCATTGCATTGCAGCCGGCTGACGAGTCTCCACATCGGAGAAAGCAGCACATCGCACTGTGCGCACAGTGCTGCTGTTTCAGGACACCTCCTAGCTGCGGTGGCAGTGGCCTCCTTCTGCCCGTGACGCGCGAGTCCGGTCGGTGCCAGATCCGACCGTCGATCCGGGCCAGATTTCAATCTTCTGTTAGGACATGGGTCCGCCGAGATAACCGGGGATGCTAATGCTATCCATTTGCCATGAAGATAGATAAGGGGTACATCCTAGTGTGTGTGTTACACTATAATAAAATTACTTGCTTTGTATCCGAGAAGGAGTGTTTATCCAAGGGATGCTCTTCTCACGCCTCATCTCCATTACCAAAGATTGCTTTACAACAACAACAACAAGAACAACGACGACGACGACGTACCGGCGGCTTCAACGGGCTTCTTTTCCCAATCGAGACATCCCGTTCATCACTCATCACATCATTTCCGTAAGGAACGTCTCGGTTATGCTGGCGATTGTTTTTTCTTCCACATATTCTATCAATCAAATCCACGTGGAATCGTTCTGTCATTTTGCAAATCCTGCGCTCCGTCGGTGCGATTCACAACTACTGTTATTGCAGGGCCAGCATGTCCCTATCCTGGTTCCGTAATCCCGAGGCTATTCATTCACTTGTACCTGTTGCCTAGAGGTAGCTAACTCTATACCGAGGCGCCGAACGGGATCTCAAGTAAATTAAGAAAAAAAAAAAAACCGTAACGGACGCTATAACGGTCTCCCGCCTCCACTTTGTAATAACAGCGCACACGATATGGCACGCATTAAACGATGGTCTTATTTCCCTCCCATCATGGAGATAAGTTCCCAGGAGAATCGGATGACGACATGATTTCTCCCTCGGTCGAGTCCAGAGTCTCATTTCAGCAAGCGGACGATACTCCGTAGTCTGTAGTCCGTAGTCAACGAGCGCCGCCCATGTAAGGCATGCGCTAGGACTTCCTAATTTGGTCCCTTCACGCTCTGTTGATCAGCCACTCGCCCCTCGATTCGAATTACCAGGCCAGACCCGTCATTGTCTGGCACATTGATTATGCTTTACGGATCACCAAATAGGGTACCAAGTACTCGGCGGCAGCGGCAAGCACGTTCTTGCAACCCACCAACTGCTCGCTCGGCCGACTTGCGATCGTCCAGAATGTCGCCAGCTGGCGCCTCACCAGGCATAAGAAACGTCCTCGGCGTAATCTGTACCTACCAACCACACCTCAGTGGGCGCCGCCATGGGGTACGTCAAGTGATGACGGTTCGCGCGGATATTACAATGAGGTGGGAAGATACATGTATCCATGTCGTCACATGTCGCTATTGCAACCAGGCCTACACTCGGCCGAGCTGAGAAGTCAGCTTCACCACAAGGTGAAATGGCCAAAAGCATTGGTTGCCTTTGATGCCATGTCCGGTTGAGCTCTGCGCTGAGCCGACTGGGAAAGTCAAAAAGTCGAAAAGTCGAAAGCAAGAACCCAACACAGACCCTGGACCCCCCAAATCCCGCACTGACAACATTTGCCAAAGTCTGATCCTTGCCCTCGAGGGTCCCGGCAACGAGGCCAGCTATCAAGGCCAATGTTAAAAAATGTCGAAGTCTGAAACACTGGGTTCGAACGTGTGGTGGCTGCCACGTGCTGCCGCGTGGTGTTGGCTGCTCCAGAGCACCGGAGAGCTGCGGGTGCAGTGGCAAATGGATTCTGAAACGCCACATCAATCATGCCTGTATTGCACAATGGCACGGATTGCTCCGGAGTAATCCGTAGATAGAGCTCCATCGTAGATGAAAGAGGCACTCCGTTTTCTGGCGCTATTCCGAGCGCACGTCCATGCCATCCGATCCAATCGAAAAAAGCCCGCCAGTGGCCACACCCGGCCTTGGAGAGCCGGATATCGACCTGACATATTGTGAGGACTTAAGCCCTTGAGAGTGCCTGCCGGCTGTCGCCTACCTGAGCCCATTCCTGGTGCCTCACCTCGCCACTGTCGCTCAACTGTGTTCGTGACGGCTGATGATAATCACCTACAGACAGTAGGGGCGAGGCACTACCTTTAGTACTGCGACGATGCGGCATCTAGTCTACCATCACATAGTAGTTTCGGTCACACCTCTCGATATCGGTTTGTTTCACTCGTTGCTCATCTCCGACTAGCCAACTGTATTGCGTTTATTTTTATTCCCATCGTAAGAACAATATAGCCGCCCAATTCGGATGGGCGTAAATCGGGACAAGACGAAGGAAACAACCAATGTTTCATCCATCATCTACGAAAGACTACTCCACTTTCAACCAAGATTAGGACGACCCCCCGATGGAGTACATGATCGAGGCCAGGATGGGCTTACCTTACTCATGCCATGCCAGCAGACGAGATGGAGGGTTCATCGAACTGCCGGCAAGTCATTGCCACGGCTGGTGAGCATGAGCCATCGGACCAAAGGATATATGCCATAGTCCCTGGTGTGTATGAGCAAAGAGTCATTTGGCGGATGCGCTGCGGTCCAGCAAAGCACGGTCCAGCAGTTCGTGGCCATCAAGGCAAATATCCAGCGGCCAATTCTGTTTTCATTTCAGCCGGTTCGATTCGATTTTGGCTTTGATTTTGACTTTTTTCTTTCACAAAGAACGTCTTGCTGCGGCTGGTGTATGCCCGCGTTGGTGTCTGGAAACAATGTCCAGTGAGTAGGCAGCGCTAATTTTTCAGTTTTGACAAATACTCTTTGTTGCAGAGCAAGCAGTAGTGCCTGGTTTCTGTTAGACCAGGTATCTTTATGGCTGAGCCCCACATGAGGCTTAAATACCATCCTCGCCTTGTTGGTAACAGAGGATGGGTTCGTTGTCGGCCAACCTTCCTTGTCTGACCGGTCTGCTTTCTCCACTGCATTCACATGGACCGCGGTTTTTGCTTCGAAAACGGGCAAATCTAAAGTATGAGCCAGGCGATATGAAGGCTACTTGGACACATGCTGGAGCCCAGTCTCGATCTTCGTGGAGTAATCTATCCACTTGGGACGTGAAGACACTATACCATGTACGTCAGGTGGGGGAGGGAGTGTGCGGAGAATCGACAGGCACTTCGATGATCTGACGAGATAATGTTTCGATTCGATAGATGTTTTACAGAGATGGAATGATGATTTGAGGCGATCGATGTGGGCTCAAGACGTTTTGAAACAAAGGTGGGCTCTGTAGGGTCTAGCCAGGCTTGTATCGTCTTCGGCGAATGGGCAGCGTATACGGTTTAAGTTAGCTGGGCACTAGACGAGTAAAATTAGTAAAGAGCAAGACGTCAAATTGCGTTGAAGATGAAAAGGCGCACGCCATCTGCCAGAACTAGCCGTTGTGGCTCCTGTGGCTCCTGTGGCTCCTGTGGCAACTGTGGCTCCTGTGGCGTTATCGGTGCGGTGGGCCCACGCTACGCTGGGAGAGAGTAACAGGTTGCCGGAAAGGTTAGAAATTAAGCCAAATAACTTGAGAGATACAGCCACACTGGTCGGGGCCTTTCGTGGGGGTTCAGCGAGAGCAGACGTTGTTGATGTTGACGATGGCGTGGGGCCGGCACTGAGCCTACTTTCTCAGGCGACTCTGGCCAATCGCAACATCTACTCCGTACCATCTACCCAATCGCTATTTGCTTATGTAGGTGGAGTGGAGCCCAGCCACATGACCCTCTCAATGTACGGAGTACAAACTACGAAGTAGTATCCCTCCTCCTTTGTGTCAATCCAGTCAACCACCGTCATCTCAAGATTCCTTCATTTTGACGTTTCTTTTGAGGGTAACATGGCGTGTTACCGTGAGGCTGGTTGATGGTATGTCTTTGCTTTGCATTGAGACTGTTGACTTCCAGCCCTCGCGAGCACAAAGGGCCACACGTGAATCGGCACTTCAGAACTGGCGATACTACACCAGTGACACCACTGCCAGCAAGTTCCAAAAATGCACATTGCACCAAGTCATACTCGCGCTGCGTAATCAATTCGCAAGCCACCTTCTATTCGGTTTTCATAGATCAAATTGGCGGGGCGAAAGCCGTTGGTTGAGCTCGCCCTCGCACGCCGCGCCCGCTCAAGATTGCGCCCTTGGTGTCGATGGTTACGTTACGTCTGGTATTACTGCGCCCTTACTCCGTATATACTTGCTGTTGCCAGTCTGACCTGATGATATCTCCGGTTTTTTTCTAGGCCGATGAGCTTTTGCCGACCGGTTCGGGCAACTCTCGCTTGAACTGGGGGCTGGATTCGCACGCAACGCCACAAACTGCCGTTGACAGGACCCCCATCTTCCACTTGGGCTCTTGAGTCTTGACACTGCGACGATCTTTCCGGAACAATGTATGAGTGACGGGTATCGACTTTTGCTCCAAAAGAGGCTAAAGGCATTTCGGTAGCCACGTATGGTCAGTGTGCAGGGGGGGTCCAAGGGCCTTGAGGCCTCGGGGGGAGGAGCACTGGCGAAAAGCACATGGCAAGACAATTGTTCCTGCAAGAGTTTGTTCAACAAAGCCTTTACAGTGTCACATAGCTGTTCCTCCTCGCCGAACATCTATCTGAACCCCTCCCATCTCCCTTCGCCTGATCACGCACAGATGGAAACGCCCCGCAATAAATAGAGTTGCACTTGGGATTCCGTCGACACAAAATCTTGGGTCTTGTTCCCACTTCCATGTCAGTGGGCAGGCACAAGGCCGCTTGTTGTGTCACAGACTTTAATAGTCTTGTTTATTCAGGACGTTAGTCGTACGGAGTAGTGCGTACTGCTTAGTACAGTACCGGACAGGGCAGGGCACGTTCTGATCGGCAAGACATATTGACGTGGACAAATTAACAGGCGACTTGTTCCCGCACTAGCACTGTTCTTTTTATGGACTCGGGGTCAATACTGGTGGTACAGTAACAGTGTGACTTTCTTGTTTCGTTCAACTTGTTTGTGTGTACTTGTTACTTACCGCAACAAGTATCGTACCAACACCACACCCACTTCACGATGCAGTTCCAGGCTGTCAAAGCGTAAGCTACATGTGGAAACACAGGTTCACCACTTTGAGCAAACCCCTAGTTTCCGAGGGACCCGCCGGTTCCTTTGGGTGAACCGAAACCCTGGCAATTTGTTAAACAAGAAAGAGGATCACCGCCAACAACCTACTCACGCATTTGGTATGGTATACTTCTCTTCCTTATTCCGTTGTTCAAAACACCACGTAGTTTCGGCGTCAATGGCCACATCTCCAATGCTCAGACTCATATGAGCACAAAGACCGAGACAAAAACAGCCAAAAACGGCTTGGCTCAATTCGGCAACGGGGAGAGTGCAATCGGAGCATTTCTGGCGTCAGTCTCGAGGGCACAAACGACGCATGGCTGCTGCGATTCATTGCACGACAGATGCTACCATGCCTACAGTTTCTACAGCGTTAGCTTATTAGCTTGCCATCAACTTTCACTCTGGTTTGGTTTCGGTGGCCATCCTGGTCCTGGTCCAGGCTGTTATCACAGCATCATGTGTCTGGCAAATGTCTCATGAACGGGGGAATCTGGGGAAGACCACGCACAGTACGTACACCTGGTATGCTAGACTCGTTGAGCGTTTGTATCAAAATAACACCGTGATTGCATCCCGCCACGCCACGCCACGTCCTTGCAAGCGTTGCGAACGTGATTCTCCAACGCGACCATGTCTCTGTCTATTGACATGAGCAGCTTTTTTTATTTTTCTTCCTGCATGAAGGCGTCCATTTGAGTTCCGCCGATATTCGGGGCCCGGCCAAAATCTAGAATTCAGTCTAGGAAATGCAGGGCAACTTATTCCGTTCCCCTCCGTCTCCTCCACAAGCTTCTTTCTCCTCTGCTCGACAGGGAACCCCGAACTTGTTCATGGAGAATGGACTTGGCCGCTTGGCCTGCAGCTCTGAAAGCCCAAAGGCACCCGAGTTCCCATCGTGCGAGGCCCCTTTCCTCTCTTGAGCGAACCACGAATGTTGCTACGTGGAGGGAGTGAAACCTATCTCGTTTCGTTTTCGTTTTCGTTTCCTGACGTAATTGGGAGTCTAGAAATCAACTTGTCCCTCCCTTGGTTGGTGCTGGAGTAAAGGAGGCTTTTTACTACGTGCGTGGCTTCCTTCTCGCGGAGGGGGGGGTATCCTACAACCGCCCGATGTGCGTGAGAGATGATTGTGATTACCTGGTTGCAGCATTCATGTAAACGCTGCTAGCGCAAAATGAAATGGATGAAGACGCCTTCACGCACGCGGCATTCCGGCTAGATTCTTGTCCACTGCAATCAGTGCCTCTGCGATTGTGGCCGGAAATGGAACAAGACTCGATTTTGGTATCAATGGCGGGCACCTCCGTAGCTGCTTCTTTCTTTCTTCGTAGAACGACAGCAATCTTCCTTGAGCCGCGTCCGCGTCCGCGTCAGCGTCCTCCATCAGTGTATCTGGTGCAGATACGTGCTATGTGACTGTGACTGGCTGGCAGATGCGCCGTGTGTGAAAAAGTCTCGGTCTTTGCGATGATGCAGCCTCATTGACTCCGTACAAAGAGAGCTGTTGACTTGAAGAGGACACCATCTCGACTACGACGGCCTTGTTGACGCTGTCGACATATGGCTCTATGCCAAGGTCGGACTGCGGACTACGAAACTTGACGTGGATTACACAGGACCGAACCAAAAAAAAAGTCAGTCATTACCTCCTTCCCAGCATCATGTCCTTCGTGCCTCTTTCGCGAAGCAGACGTCGGAAGTACAGCCGAGAGGGCCACATCCCACGTCCACTCAACCTTGTGAAACAGAAATCACGTCTTCAAGGATCTTTCATCATCTGCAGATACCGACCCGGACATCGCTGACATGTCATATGGCTATTCCTCAGTCCCTTCCTCAATTCACCCCTACTTTCATCAACTGGGATTGCTTTCTCACAGGAGACATCGCTGAGGTACGACCTGCCTGCTCTGGGTGGTACGCTGTGCTGGTTCATCTTGACCCCGTCTTCTCGCCTCGGTGAGTCCAATATATTGAGCAAACCCGCTGCGAACAACGTGAGGATGAACCCTCGTGGTTGACGATGAGACGATTGATACCGTTACACACATGCATTACTCCGTACAAAGAGGCTTGAATATGCATCTTGGTCCTTTTTTTTTTTGGGTTTTGTTAAGCACTCCTTGTTCGTTTATTCGTTCAATTGTATGATGGACGCGGCAGCGGGTGCTGGCTGCCGCTGACGCGGTCAACATCGGGCCCTTCACCTCCGCATAACTATCGAATGACAAACAGCGCCTCACCTGCAATGGCGATGGGGGGCCGTCGGGAAGTGGTCGTACAGAGATTCTCACGTCGCATGGTATGTGTTACCAACAAAAGATCAAGACTTGGTCGTTCTTCATTGACCATTCTTGACCGAGGCCAGATGACGCCTCACGCCATGGCGGCGCTCGAAGACGAGACTCGGAGAGACAGCCACAGCCAAGCCAGATGGGTTCCGTCTCCAACGAGAGTATCACAAAGCGGCAGAGCCTTGTACTTGCCTGTAGGGACAGCCATGATCCTGGCATCCGGATGAGGAAATTCACGTCTACCCGCCAGACCAGATGTGGATGTTTCTACTTGGAAAACATTGACTCCCTTGGGACCACATACGTGGTGACACTTACCCGTTTGTGCGCCATGTCCCTTCGTGGATCAGTGTTGGAAGATATTGGCTGTGGAACTTCAAGGCGATGCGCGAGACAGCATCCACGGCAATGATCAGATGAGGTCCAAGGAAACTACCTCGCTTTCCGAATTTCCTCCACCGAGTACGCTCGATGCTTTTGACCGGTGAGTGGGCTGTGTCGCCAACACACATCCATTCGTGAGAGGACGTGTTCAAAGCGCCAATTTGGGCAGGTTTCCTGGTGGCCAATTGACCAGACTCATGCGCTGCATTGGCCCCGGCCGCCTCACGACGACATCTGGACTTGTTTCGCGTCAAGCTGTACGGAGTACGGGCTGATATAGTGATGCCTACTTGACATGAAGGCTGGATTGATCCTCAACCCCGGCTCGTCATGTTTTGCTGGTGGGATAGCGGACACGCATGCCGTGCGATCAGTGTGACATTGCCAGAGGAGGCTGACCATCGGCAAAGGCTGGTAATGGCATCGCCTCCGAAGTCAGCAGTGCAGAACTCTTTATCGTCGATTGATGAACGGCTTGCATGTCGTGTTCTTCTTGCCTTACGGCGGGGGGGGGGTTTTTTTTTTCTTTTTTTCTTTTGCGACATACAGGTTGAAGCAGATGATATGAATGAGAACCACATTGTGCCGCTCAACGGCTGAGCCCCATACTATTTGTCCGACAGGGATATCGAACGGACGGCGTTGGCCAGGGTATCGACGATATTGGATGAGGCTTCCGACGATAGACTTGCATGTTTTGGCGCTGCAACACCTCGGTTAACGCGCCTATATGAAACGCTGATGTTATGATACACAACGATCAGTTTCTGAGCAGCATCCCGACAACGAGACCAGCCAAATCTAATTAATGATCCCCATGCCACCCGTGCTCCCCGTAGACGGATCAAATATGGGTCGTGTGACTTCGTGGTGGGAACAGCGGCAGGGCGGAAGAGATTCCGAGGCCTCCTCCCCGTCCGTCCCCCGGGACCCGTGAAATAAATGCAATCAATGTCTATCCGCCGGCGCGGCACGTCGTGGTTGCTGTCTCCGGCAAGCCACCGGGGGAGGGGGGTTGCTGAGCAAAAGTCGACATCTGACGAAGGGTGCGTTGCGAGAGGAGGCGAAGCGACGCAAGCGCAGGTTGGAAACGCAACCGTCGAACTGCCTGGCGCCTTCCTCAACAAGGACAACTACACGTCATCACGCATCATCACGATCCACCGCAAAAGCAAGTTTCAAAATTCCCCATGATGACAGAATACAGTCGCAAAGTTGCCTCTGATCTGTCATTTTCAGCACCCCATGCCTGTTGATGCACTCTTTTTTTTTTCCCCCATCCATCCATCGCGTCATTCATTCCTGAAAGTCGCGGATGCGTTTGGAATAGCGTCTTTTCTCTTTTCGTACTACACTAGGCTCTTTCCTTTTCTTTCTTCCCACTGCCCATTCCTCCCTTCCTTTAAGCCGAAACCGTGATTAGACCGTTACCGCGCTTGAATCACGCCGTGGACGGAAGCCAGGGAGGAAGTGAGTTGTCTCTGCCAGCCGCGGCAAACAGAAGGAAGGAGAGGAGAGACTTTGCCCCAAATGTATCTCTCCCGAGAATCCAAGTACTTCTCTGATGGCGTCGTTAGACGCGGTTAGAGAATAAGAGAGCAGAATTTTTCAGAATTATTCTCTCGAGGCACGCCTCGATAACGCGAATGTTTTTGGGGGGGGGGAGGGCCTAGGGTAGGCTGCCATGGTGGACGTATTTATCTATGCCTTCGTCTATTTTGGCTGCTGTGTCGTCGACCTCTAAAGAAAGTGCTCTAATGCCCATTTTGCGTCACATCATCCATGAATTAGTTCCGAACAAGCTCCCTGGCAATGCGTTGAAGAACTACATCCTCAACGCCCGGCAATGCTGTTTGCTGTTCCTTGCTTCATTTACATGTACCCCGCCCCCCGCCCCCTTCTACATGCAGAAAACCAGCTTTGTAGAGCACCGTTGTTACTGTCCTTCAACGTCTGATTCGAAATCCACCTCAGCCGCGGGTGAACCATTTGATGTGTGTGCAGCTGGTTCGCCACTTGTCAAACCTTTGCGGATCGCGAGGACGCTATCGACAATGACGGCATCGATGCCCTCTTTGACTTGTCTCTGCGGTAGCTCATTAGCATAAAATGCATGGATGAAAAAAAAAAGATGGCCACTCGTAGTAGAAGGCTTACCTGAACCATTATCGGATCATTGTTCAGCACTCCGTAGCTGACACATACCAACCCGATTTCCTTGACTACCTTGACCAGGCGAGGACTGTTGATGAGAGGCTCTGCCGCAGACACAATCCCCAACAGATTCCATCGGCTGGCGAAGCGGATGGCTTCCTGTAGAGAGGATGCTCGGATGTCGCCAACAGGACTGCAGCCAGCGTCCGTCAGGAACAAAATGGGGATCGACGGTTGCTTAAAGCTGAGGCACAGGCAAATGTCGGGGTTGAAGGAACTCAGAATAATGTGGCGGTTTTCAACCAGGTCGTAAACCTTGGATAAAACTGTGTCGCAAAAGGAGTTCAGCTCCACTGCATACGTGTCCATTTCATGTTCTTCGCTTTCGTGAAGCATGGGATATTTAAGTTCCATGTTGAATCCAATCTCCTCTGGCAACTTGCGGAAAAGATCCTCGAGAGTGGCAAAAGGTGCTTGGATAAAGTTTCCGCGAGAGTTTGCCTTGTAACCCTTCTCCTTGAAGTCTCTCGTGTGCTTCATCCGTTCCTCCATCTCCGCATACCCAGAGCCTGTATATCCCATCGACAAAGATCGCTTGGGTGGCGCGAAGCTGTTGCTACGGGGGCGAACCGGCAGATCATCGACCGTGTCTCTATTTTGACCATTCTGATGATGAGCTCGGTCTCTCCCTTTGTCAGGGTTGATGTGGAGGAATTGCTCCAACGTGAGAGTATGAACGGGTGCGTCGATACCTGTTTCACTAACCAGGAAGTCGTGGTAAATCACGGGGACGTGGTCCTTGGTCAGCTGGACATCAAACTCAACGTATTGTGCGCCCAGATTGGCCGCGGCGATAAAAGATGGCAGAGTGTTCTCGCCAAGTTGCAGCGACTTGTTTGATGTGAGATTCTTGCCCAAGCCTCTGTGGCCAATGAGCATGGTTGACGACAACTTTTTCCAGTACGTTTGTCGCGAAGTAATTTCCATGTTCGGGTGGTAGAAGGGGGTGATGACGAGGAAGTTGAAATTAACCGTTCCAATCACTTCGAGGTTGCTGGACATGATTGGCACACATACATCACCCTGAAGGTTCATCCGCCGTGAACCTATTGTTGGCCTTATGGTCGAGAGCAACGCGACAGCGCGGCCAATCTTGTTCTTCTCGCTCCCGGAATAAGTTGGTATGATATCAAACATGAGTTTCACCTTGGTGACGTCGGTAGTTTTGAACAGAACGGGCTCAGTTGAAATGCCTTCATGGACTGGAAGATCGATGGTCGTCGGATCGCCCTGTGCTCCGGTAGAACTGAGAACCACAGACAGGGCCGTGTCCAGCTGTGTGCTGTGGGCCTCGGTTAGAGGAACACTATCAAGATGCACAGCTTCCGTGGCTTTGCGGATGTCCATGCTGCCCAAGCTGACAAGCACCAGGCTTTCATTGGTAAGATAGCGGTGGCCAAAGGTCTTGACGGGCTCGGCAGGCCGAGAAGCGTTGCCATTGGCCACGTTCGACCGTCTTCCGTCGATAGATGAGCTCTCTGGCGGGTTTGACTGTTGCTGCTGCAATCCTTCTGAAATTCTTGAGGCAGCCTCCTCTTCGTTCGTATGCGTGGCAAGAAAGCGCGCAATGTCCATATGTCCGCGCAACGCAGCGTGTTCCTTTGCCGTCCAGCCAGACGCATCAGGTTTGGACACATCGGCACCGGCCTCGACAAGAAGCTGAACCACCCCGAGTGATCCGTCGACAGCAGCGACGTGGAGGGGAGTCCACGAGTAGGAGTTCTCTGCAATCTCAATGTCGGCCTTTTGAGAGTCGCTGCCCCGGAGGATGATTCGAGCGCAAGCTTCATGGCCAAGCGTGGCAGCAATGTGCAAGGCAGTTTCGCCCGTCTTGTCGGTCCAGTTGATGTCGACACCCGCTTCAACCAGCATCTTGACAATCGGTTCGTAGTTGGACTTTGTGGCCAGGGCGAGAGAAGCGCCAGACTTGGGAATAGTCTTTCGAATCTGGACTTTGGCCTCACTACTGCCTTGCCAGTTTTCACCCTGAAGCAGGGCTTGCGTGGTCAGGGGGTGGCCTCCAATGACACTCAAGTGAAGAGGTGCGTATCCATCGTTGTCGTGCCACTCAGGTGCATCAATGCCATCCTTGGCATCGAACTGGTTCCAATCTTGCATGTATTTCATGATAATCTGACAAACCACAACGAAACCGAACTGAGCGGCATAGTGCAAAGGAAGTCGTCCAAAGGAATCACGACTTTTCAGGGCAATTCGCTGACTCTCTGACAGCTGATCCAGGAGATAAATGAGGAGCTGAACTGCTTCGTCTTCTTTTTCGAGCAGGTTAGATTCCTTTGTGTTCATCGCCTTGACTGGCACCGATGAGGACACAGCAGGCTGGAGATGGCGGTTGGTGAATTGCGTCCCAACTGGCATTGGATAAACGTGAGACTCCTCGTCGTGAGAACTCGGCTTGGTACGGCCTATGTGAATGACTAGTCGGTGAATGCAGTTTCGGCCATTGATGTCATCCAGCTCATCCAGGTCCTTGACCTGGGTCAAAAGAAAGGCAATGCACTGCCTTGAGCGCCCAGAGATGGAACGCTGCAAGAGGTTGAGGAGCAATGACGGGCCAGATGGATCTGAGGTGATGTTGGCGTCGGTAAGTCCCCATTTCAGCGAAGAAATGTCATCATTGCGAACAGCTTGGTCCAGGATGTCCAGCTGTGCCTGTGGCAGCTTGAGCATAGCTTTGGCTGATGCGCGGCCCAAAGAGCGCGTAGAACGATCTGACATGGAATCATCAAGCTGCTGCGCATCGCTGAGGACAGACAACCATCGATTGATTTCGGCGAGCAACCTTGTGATGTTGCCGTCTTTGGCGAACTGCTTTGGATCAACCTTGGTGGAGATGTACCGATGCTGGTAGGAAATCTGTGGCACTTTCTTATCAAGCTTCTTGGTGATCTTGACAAAGCCTCTGCGATTGATTTCGCCAAACCATTGCAAATTTCTCAGCTGAGTTCGAAGCTCGAGTAAGGCGCCCATAACCTCTTCGACCTCATCTTGGTCAAGGGTGGCCACGACGTCGGGTACGCGGCCATAACGGTTGTGAAGATTGTTCAGCCGCCGGCATGCCTCAGCAAACTTCTTGTTGTAAAAGGAGTCCACATCCTCAAGATTGCGGTCGAGAGCGAAGAAGAGTTCTGCAGGCTGTAAGTTAGGAACCCCGGGTTTTTGGTTTACCCCAAATGCATTCTTCTCATTTGTGGGTTGGTCATGGATGGCAAAAGACGCCCACCTGCTGGATCTACCGTTTCTCCATTTCTGGCTTTCTCGGAAAGAGCCTTGACGAGCTTCTTAAGTCCTTTGTAGTTGATGTACGAAGCCGCCCACTCGGGAACCTGATTCCGCGATAGACTTTACAAATATAGAAAAGAACCATTCGTTTCAGTGACTCTGCCCCTTCGATTTGGTGCAATGGGGAATCCGATTGGGAAAACTCACTTCCGTCCAAACTTCATACTGGGCCGGGGCTATTCAGGTGTTCCCCTTCTTCTTTCTTCTCTTGAAGTGAGTCGAGCTTCTCACTCTTTTGCTGAATCGGTGATATGCTGCACACTCAATGCAAGATGTCGGCCGAGAACATCAATTGGCGAGCCCAGGCAAAGCTTGGTTCCAGCTGGCTGGCTCACTGCATATCCTGTCGACCCACCTTTTTCTCTTTTGATGCGAACGTGAACCACAGAGCAAGACTTGTGAATCAGGACAGGGATATCGGAACAACAAGGCAGAAAAGAAGAAAAGAAGACGGAACTGGGAACTGTAGAGAACTAGTCAGAACTGAAACTTGGCATCGTCTCGGGCGAAGAAGAGAGAAAAGGCCACTAATTTCCCAGTGCCGACCGACCTTGTAGGGAGATGGTCCAATGGACCCTGAAAAGGTCCCGTGATGGTTCCCCGTGTCAAGCCTTTGTCAAGCCTTTGTCAAGCCTTTGTCAAGCCTTTGCCCCGACCTGCCTGAGTTAGCTCTGCCAGTTTCGGAACATTCTTTGAACGCATCGTGAGGCCGCACGGATCAACGGGGCATCCCTTTAATTACCTCGCGGGGAAGAATTCCAAGAACGGCGCTGCAACGAGACGCGCAGGCGCAGCGAGCAGGCAAGCAACAATTGCTTCCACGGTCAGCCGATAAGTCAAGGGCAAAGACAGCTCGTCCGGAGCAATGTGTGTTGTGTCCCGTGGGTCTCGTAATTGATGTCGGTCCCTTTTATAAAATAAAGCTGTTTCGAGCAGCAGCCCCAGGTCGGTTACAGGCCGTCATTGATGATGTGCGAGTAAGTGTCCCGAGTTACGTGTCCCGAGTATGTGGAGACTCTGTGTAGAGACTCTGTGTCATTCTCTCGGTTTGGCGACCGACTTGAGGACGGGCGGCGCGATAATATGGAGCAATTGGAGCAATTAAAGCAATACTGCAGGGTTAGTATCGAGCGTCCCCCGAGAGAGGCAGGGTCTCTCATACAACCAACCCCTCCCCCCCTCCCCACCATCCATCCAGACGAACGGGAGGAGGAGCCAGAGGGGCCAAGACTGAATGCCAAGGCCGCTGACAAGCACGTGACTTGCATTGCTGGAGGAAGGCACGGCCGGGACGGCGGGCCCTGGGAAATGAGGGGCGTGCCGCGTGAGTCTATCGGGCACGCCGGTGTCTTTCGGTGTCCTCCCACCAGTTTTCGACCCACCAATTTGTTGGTGACCTGACCCGTGGACGAGGCGCTTGATCTGACTTGTCCAACATCCAACTCCGAACTCCGATGGCCAGCCACGCCTCTAGAGTGAAGTCATCAATCATCAACTATTTGGTCGCCAAGTCCGTCTTGACGCCGTTCCAGTGCACAGTGCACATTGTCAGCAACGTGCTCTCCGACGCGCGCTGCTCTAGAATTGTTTGTTTTGCCACGACAGCCTAGGTAGTCCGCGGCATGCGTAGCATAGCAGTCCAAGCGGAATCGGACACGCCTCTGACTGAGACTTACGACATCTACCGAATTTCAAACATAACTACGGATCCGTACTTGCCTGTGTAGGCACACAAATAACTGGGTATCTACGTGCGCAGAAGTAGTTGAAACGTAATGTACACAATATGGTATTTGCACAGGTACAACGCTCTCAAAGGACGGGTTCTCAACTTGCCCCAAAGTCACCGTCCCCTTGATTTCTTCATCTCATTTCACATGGCGTGCCAAGGCTATGAGCCAATTACCCAATGCCTCGTCTCGACGGACCCAGCACGACTGGGCTGTCGCGACCACGCAAGTAATCCTCCAGGTTTGTAGTCAGGCTCTTTTGGCAGGGCGTGGCCTTGCTTGCGTGCGCAGCCTGTCATCGCTGTTGAGGTTGACGATACTTCGCGTGGTCTCGGTTCCAGATGGATACCGAAATGCTTGGCATCAACAGTCAAGGAGTCCATTTCCCGGGTCAAAGACTGGTCTTCGACGTTCTTGGTTGCATGCGATGAAACGAGCGGTCGACCCATAGGCAATTCAGTTGAGGGCAAGGCGTTTTCGATCTCTTGGCACAATTCCAAAGATCGACGCACTGCGTTGGCCCCAATGTGTAATGCCATGGATGTTCGGAAGGAGGTCGAGAACTGCGGGTACAAGAGTTTGCTCTCAATGGAGCTCGTCGTCTTCTGGACATGCTCATATTCCTTCCATAAGCTCTCGATTTGTAACAAGCGACGTTTGAATCCGAGCAACTCGTCACGAGGTCCCTTTCTGGGTGTGTGATAATATTCGAGTTCCATGCCTGCAAACAGTTGATTGGCTTCGGCCATGGATTCGAGGAACCGATTCCTTTTGGGCGCCGATATATACAAGTTTGCCAGGCGCTTTTTGCTAGGAATCTGACCGTTGCTGCCCAAGCCACAAAGATCGATCAAGGCGGACGTCCGGCTGAGCAGATGCGCCGCAGTGGCACAATCTGTCTGGGACAGAAGATTCTCCCACTCTTGCAAAATGAACATCAACCCTCGCACCATTCTCACTGCAGCTTTCCAGTCCAGAGCAGCAACGCACTCATCAAACAAGTGTGTCATTGTTCGAGTGCTCAGGGCGACCCCAGAACGTACACAAGTTATAAACAGCGTTGCGGCGTCGGCGAAGAGCTTGAAGTGAAGCAGTCCATCGAGTATCGTTTCGACCAAAGTCGTGCTCAAAGGACCATGCTCCCAAACCCATTGTCCAGTTCGTGTCCGACGCCTCAGGTCTGCAGCCCATTTCTGCAAATCAGGCATTTGTGCTACGTCATTGATATGCCGCCTTCTGATTTTCGCGCCGGTCAACTTATCCAGACCTGCTAGGCACGAGATAACGCGGAGAAATTGTCCATGGTTGTTTGTTGACTTGTAGTGATTAACAATTGCGGCGTAAGTTGAAGGTGTTGGTTTCATTAGTCGCTGATGGAAAAAGGAAAACACCATGACGTCGGACAAGGCGTGGTGGCCAGACTTATCGAAGGCCACAATCAGAGTGTTATACGTGTGCGTATCAGGGGGATAGGCTGATACCAGTAGGTTATAGCAAACTCTCCCAATTCTCTCTTTGAAACTGAGGTTTTCTGCACTAGTCAGAGCTCGAATCTGGCTGTTAAGGAGTGATGAATTTTTAGCTGCACGTTCGGGGTCGATGGATGGAAATGAGAAGTTTGGGTATCCTTTGGTTACCAGTTGTCGAGCTTCATCGAATGCTGGGCTATGAGTCGCGCCGTTATCAATAATTTCTGTTCGCCGCAGTAATTGTTGAACAAGCTGTTCTGTGCTCAACGAAACTTGGAGTAATTGCGCATAGTTTCGTGGTTCCCGAAGACGTAGTTGGCCATCAAGTACGTCTGTCGCGATTGCTCTCTCGAGTTTCTCGTAGTTGGTCTTTCGCATCGCACGCAAGGAAGGTTCACCGACGGCATTGTAGAATTCGGTCTTCAAGCTGCTGATCAATTCTGACGCAGTGACGGTCGCAGGCTTGTGAAGTTCTTTCATGTAGGGTCGATCCTGATAAATCCCCTTCAGCGTTCGCCACAAAGAGTCCTTTTGTTGTATTGTGAGATCTGACGAGGTCGCTTCGTGCGGTGACGAATCTGAGGATCGCTCATGTAACTCGCTCAGTTGTCTCCTTGCCTCCTCCAGTTGTCGATCCAGTTCCTTCCTTCGATCATGTTTCCAAACGGCATCAACAACTGCAGCAGTCGCAAAGACTGAGCTATAACAAGCTGTAAAGATTTCGGCAAACGTTGCTTTACGTCTTCCAGCAACGCCAGTAGCCCGCCGCCCGGTGGTGCCGACCGCTGTGCTGCAGGCTCGGCACCCACAACGGTGAGCCCGGCCGGCTCTAGCCCAGAGCGACTGCATCACGTCAACATCTGGTGCCAAAGGCTTGCGATAAAGGAAAGCTCAACTTGCGATGCAGCTCTAATTGGGTTCGAAATGATTTGCAGCGTGCCGCCAACGCTTGTCAGACTCAGAATTGCTCTCAGGGCGGGAAGAAGAATGGGTGGGCTCCGTCTGCGGTCACGTGAGGCTCAGAGGACTTGACTTGGAGCTTTGTCCTGTCCCCACAACGCCGGCATGTGGCTCTGAATGCTCTGAATCAGAACACTGATGAATGAGAGCGTTGTCTCGAGGTTGACAGAGTGACTATTTTTGAACCCAGACCGCAGGAGCAACTTGACCTTGAGGTCGACCAAATCTCTCAACCATGTTTGCTTTAATAGTTAAGGCTGATCAAGTTGGGTGAGCTCACTCCTGTACCACAATACGGCAACACCAACAACACATTGACATTATGCTAGGGTGACAAACCTCAGACCCGACGACACTCAAGACAACCCCTTCTGGTACATGTTCAGGGTTCAATGTACTTCGTGTAGGGAGACACATGACAACTATGTGGGAGTCAACCGTTTCGTCAGTTCATCCATCAACCCTGCTCATTTTTCCTTTGCTTGTGTCCGAACGGACAGGCCTATTGACACTTTAGTCTAGGAAACCAACGAAATGAGTGGCAGTCGAGGGGAGGCCAATTTTGTCTGGAGATGCAAGAACTGCAAGGTATCATCGATGCAAATAACACCATGTGAAGTACTTTATTCACTTGCTTATATATTGTCAGCGTGAATCCTCTGCTTCCATCAAGGCTGCACCCGTTGCGTACGAGCAATCTGAACCGGCCAAGACACACAAGATGATTGAATTCGACTGCCGTGGGCTGGAATTCACTGAGTTTAAGCCAGAGGTAAAGATGGCTCAAACTACAAACTAGACACTGGTGACTGACCGTCGTGCTGACAAACCGACAGGGTGAGTGGCTGGCAGAGGGCACGGATTCGGGCACAAAGTTCACTGGTATCGACCTGAGTGACGGAGAGTGGTTCGACTATGATGAAAAAGCCGGCGATGAGGTTAGCATCAAGGACATTAGCTGGGAAATCCGCAGAGCCTAAAGCTGGGGTGATTATCTCAATATAAATTAAAAGTTCAAATCCCAACTTCAACGCTGATTCGCTGAATGGGCCCCGAGTCCATGACCCCCGGGTAGCTGAGATCGTTATCGATAAGGGGTCCCCACACGTGGGTCCAGCAACTTTCTTCGTAGCCCCAACGTGCCCGTGTAACTTTTCTGATCAAAAGCCAGGACACTCTGCCTTGTTGCATTCATTATTATCATGGGGTCGCGGACCGGTTTGAAGATGGCATCCCAGAGGCTTGCCGCTGACCTGGATTTTCTCACCGATGCAGCTCATCTCCTGCGCCAGACAGCTCCAGAAACCTCTGCCCATCTGATGAGGCAGCGCGCGGACTTGATGTATCACAATGGCCTGGCCCAGCATGAGTTGCACCGCCAACATGTCTGTGACGCTTGCGGACACATCATGATTCCAGGGCAAAAAACGACACTGAAGCTTGATGGTCGACGGAGCATGGACAAAGCTGCTTCAACTGGTCCAGTCAAGAGCATCACCTGTGGGCATTGCAAAAGGGCCACCCGAATCAGTCTCCCGGCACCAGAGGCCGTGTCACGTCGAAAGACGCCGCAAGCACCTGCAATAAACAAGAAGACGAATATGCCAGTAATGCCAGTATCAGGACTACATGATCAGAAACCGGCTTCAAACGCCTCAAATGCCAGCAGCAAGAAGCGCGCCAAGAACAGAAGGGGAGGTTTGCAGGCTTTGCTATCCGGGCAGCAGCAAAAGTCGAGCAAGTCGCTGTCGCTGGCAGACTTTGTGAAATGAGCGACGGATTTATTTGATGCTGGAAGCTTCAGTTGCCTTCTAGCGCCCCGTACCAACCACACAAGGCCCAAAAGGCCCCTCCCTCCCTTCCGTGCGTGTGCAGATTTGCTTGCGGCTGCCCCTCCAAAAAAATTCCATTGCCCCTCTACCCAACAACACCAACACACCAACACACACACACGCACTGGACCAACTTGCGACGCCGAGAGCCTCGCATACTACTTACTACATCATGTCCGCAGACGATAAAAAAGAGGTCACAACCCTGGGACCGAATGAGTTCTTCCAGTCAATAGGCAACAAGGTCGAGGGTCTTTCCAGCACCACAGATGGACCTACCACCGAAGAAGAGGAAGAAGAGTATAGACCGGTGGAAGAAATCGAGTCGCTCTGTATGAATTGCGGCGAAAACGTGAGCTCCCCAATTCCCTGCTGTTATTTGCCACTGAAGGAAAGGAAAGAAAGGCATAAAGTCACATCGATGCTAATAGAAAGACACAGGGCGTTACGCGACTTCTTCTGACGGCGATTCCCTATTTTCGCGAAGTCGTCATCATGTCCTTCGCCTGCGACCACTGCAATGTACAGAACAACGAGGTCCAAGCCGCTGGCACGGTCCAACCGAAAGGATCACGCTACGAATTGCGTCTCACCGCACTCCAAGACTTCAGCCGGCAGGTAGTCAAGTCAGACACGGCCACGATCAAGTTCATTGAGATGGACCTCGAGATCCCCCCAGGTCGCGGCCAGCTCACCAACGTCGAGGGTCTTCTTTCCACCGTCATAGACGATTTGGAAATGGGCCAAGAAGCACGCAAGGAGCAAACGCCCGAGATGCACGGGAAAGTCGCCGACATCATCGCCAAAGGCCGCTCCATGCTCGCCGGAGACGCCTTCCCCTTCCGCCTCGTCGTCGACGACCCCGCGGGCAATTCCTTCATCGCGCCCGATCTCAAAGACGGTGTAGGCAACTGGGAAAAACGAGAATATGTTCGCACGACGGAGCAAAACGCGGCTCTGGGCCTCAGCGACAGCGCATCCGCCGACTTTGCCAATCCCGGCCTCACGGCCGACGGTGAAATCATACCCAACGAAGTATACGACTTCCCCGCCAGCTGTCCCGGCTGCATGCACCCTTGCACAACACACATGAAGATGGTGGACATTCCGCACTTCAAGCAAGTCGTGCTCATGTCCACCGTGTGCGACGACTGCGGCTACCGCTCCAACGACGTCAAGACGGGCGGCGAAATCCCCGAGCAAGGCGAGAAAATCATCCTAACCGTCCAAAGTTCCACCGATCTCGCGCGCGACATACTCAAATCCGAAACCTGTGGCCTCGAATGCCCCGAGCTCAAACTCCAAGTCAACCCCGGCACTCTCGGCGGCCGCTTCACCACCGTCGAAGGCCTCCTCACCCAAGTCCGCAACGACCTGCGCAGCCAGATTTTCGACGCCAGCGGCCCCGGCGGACAAGGAGGCGGCGATTCCATCAACTCGTCTGAGCGCACACAATGGGACGCCTTCTTCGAGGGTCTCGACGCCGCCATCAAGGGCGATAAACAATTCACAGTTATTCTGACCGATCCCTTTGCTAGCAGCTTTGTCCAGCCGCTCGTTGATCCACCCAACGTAGACCCCCAGATCAAGAAGGAGAATTATGAGCGGACGGAAGAGGAGGAGGAGGAGTTGGGGTTGAAGGACATGAGGACGGAGGGGTACGAGGAGACGGACGCGACGGAGACCAAGTGATGAAATGCAGTACACAACACGCTATGAAATTCTACCCTCGGTAGGGGGCGCCGAGGAGTTCACATGTTTTTTTTTTCCCCTTTTGTTGTCGGCATGCAAGTCAAGAAGCATGCATGCATGCATAATTTGGATGGTGGGTGCCACCGCATTTAGAGAGCGCATTATCGATCGTCATCTTCAAAAAGCACAAATAGTACTGGGGGGGTTGGAAAGCTACGACTCATTTCTTCAAACCCGATTCTCACCATCATACACACTTAGATGCATCGTAGATATCACATCAACAACACATCACATGGTATTCTCATGGCTGTCCTCACACTCAAGTGCATGCACCATGCACTACAAACGATATAAATCTCCACGATGGGTATGGACCGAAGTGACACAGGAGAGAGAAGAGCGTCATAAATGCAAGAACATGAAACAAAAAGATTTTGTCTTCGGACAAGAAAAGGAAAATTAACCGAGGAGACCCCCAAGACAAGGGGAGGAAGCGTAAAAAAGAAAAAAGAAAACTCCATTCTCCCGAGACCACATTCATGCCTTGACTCTTTCGTCCATCTAGCAGAAGTCCAGCTGTTGCCTATCTGGAACAGCGCGGATACACTCTACATGTCTTTGGCTCTTGTTCCTGATATTAAATACGCCCATTGCCAATGTTTGCGACACGTCAAGCTGGAATGTGCAGCGCCGCAGAACGAGACGGGCTACAGTACAGCATCGTAGTATAGCCGACGTGGCCAACGGCCAAGGAAATTTCAGAAAATTCGAGGAGGAAAAGGAGAAGATGCCATATAGCTGTAGAGTCAAATCGTTCATATCCGAACTCATCGATTTGGGCGATATTTTTTGTTGTCCGCTGCGTCCCGTGGGATGTCTCATCCACTGAGAGAGGGTGAACCAAGTGCTGTTTGATGACTCGGCTTCTTGACGGACATGATTCAACCGAATTTCCTCGACACAAAACGGCAATACCGAGCTTAGAAGAACGACGGTTTTGTCAGAACGCGATATTCGACGTAGTCCTCGCCGTCGATGTTGATAATAGTCCCCTGAGATACAAGCTTTCCCATAAACGGCCCAGTCGACTTCCGTTCGTATTTGATCCCGTCGTAGATTTTAGCATCATCAGCACCACCCTTTATACGCAACGTCTCTTGTCTGGCCCAGACCTTGTTCAATCGCTGCATGTCTTCTGATTCATGGAAAAGCATTCTTCCGTTTCCATTGTGGTGATGTTCGATGGGCATATTGGAAGCTGCGGCGGCGGCGGCGACGGCAGCGGCAGCGTTGGCGGCGTTGGCAGCATCGACTGCAGCTGCAGCTGCAGCTCGCTCCCGATGGATAGCGTGACGATCAGCTCGGCCTTGGGCTGCTTCGGCTCGGGCAATCTCCCGCCGCGCAAGAGCACTGGTCCGTTCCGCGGCCTCTACGCTGTGGACTCGATTGACTCGGATCTCGTTCTCGCTCATGGAAGCTCGGATAGGACGCGGCTCGGTTCGGCGAGACTGGCGAAGCTCGTGACCGTTGTAAGGATGCCGTCCGTTCACGCGATCGTCATCCCCTTGTGGAGAGGCGGTGAATGTGGGCACGGTTACATTATGGGGTTGTTTATACGGCATAGTCCCAGCTCGGGTTTGCGCCTCGTACACGGCTTTGGTTTCGTTTTCGATTCGCTCGGCAGATGTCTCGCCATGGTCTAGTTGGTATTGCCGAACTCGACAATACTCCTTCACCTCTTGCCTATTAAGCGCCTTCAAGTGAGGTTCAAACTCGACCTCCTCGTAGGCAATCCACAGTGCACCAGCACCAGACGGAAAGTTTCCGTCCACGAAGCGTCCGTCCCTCGTCTCCCTCACCACCTTGACTCTGAACATGTCATTCTGACCGAGAATACCGTATACAGCGTGGCGATCCTTGGCGTCAACTTCACTTGACGGTTTCCAGTACCCTATCAATATACGCGTCGGGCGAGTGCCGGGCAACGGATCGATGGAAAATCGACTTTGATGCGACGCCATGGTCTGTTGAGGTGTAGGCAGCGACTGCTCAGGAACGAGCTCCTGCGGGGCAGGGTTGATGGCCGCAAAACCACCACTCACTCTTCGGCGCTTTAAGTCTGGACGACCTGCCACCTGAAGGTGCTCTGGCATGTCCGAGCCGTAGGCGATAGCTGGGGGCTGGACGGGATTATCCAGGGCTGGGTTCTCTTTCACTCGGCGGATAGCCTCCTGAACTGCAATAGCTTCGGCAGCCATGCGCTGATCTTCAGTCTCCTCGGGCGCGACCTCGGATCGTAGACGGGTATACTCCTTCACTTGAAAATGATCCAAGCCGACAAGATGATCAGAGAAGATGACACGTTCGAATGTCACCCAGCTGCCACCTGGACCAGGAGGCAAGGGATAATCTTCTGCCAATGATTCACCCTCTTTGGTGTTGGGCTGGATACGGGTCCGAAGACGATCTCTGACGTCGATGAAACCGATAACGGCGTGTTTCTTCTCGTCGTCGGGAACGAGAGAGTCCCGCCAAGTGCCCAGCAAGACGCCTTTGACTCCCGGGCCACCGAGGCTCTGGCGGTTGGGCTTGAACTTTGTGAAGCCGTCGAGTGACGTCGGCGATCTTTCGGGTGCAGCTGTGTGAGCACTCTCAAGTTTGCTCTCGCTTAAATCGTTGAATATCGAGTTGCGTTTTCGCTTAGGATAGTGTGAACCGGCAGCCTCGTCTTGCGCGCCGTCATCCAATACCTCGTCCTCTTTCCCTTCTGTAGCTTCGAGTCCGCCGAGCTTGGAACCCGCACAATCACCACGATCCCTCACCACTATTTCGTCCTCGAGATTGTTCAGGGCTGCGTTGCTGTCAGGATCGCTCAGCTCACTCTCACCCTCGTTATCCTCAGTACGGCTTCTATTGCCGCTAAGGCGTCTAAGCATCATGTTAGTTGGTGTGACTGAAACTTCTCCTTCTCGTTACAGATGTCCGAGGATGACATGCGAGGCGGGGCAGTAACAGCCGACCGAAGGCTCGACTTCTAACAGGGTGAAGATGGGGAGGAAGATGAAAAAGATGTGGGACAGCAACACATGGCCGTGGGACCTTTCCATGAAGGGATCATGTACAGTGTGAGATTGCATCAAGATCAAAAAAGTCTCGTCTTCAACCCCGCAATACGACCTTCTCCAGCCAAGATCCTGCCACAGAGCACACAAGAAAATGGATGAGGTTTGAATGCACCAAGTTGACACTTGTCTTTCCTTCTTGTTTCCCTAGAGTGATTGTGTAACATGAAAGATGGATGATACAAAGGGTTGCGAGTGGATGATAGGTGCGCGGCAAAGCTACACCAAGAATTCAGCCCAAGGAAACCCAATCACGTTGAAGCGCATAAACGTTGTCGTTCCACAGCAGTAGTCGAAGGACCGAGTGACGGAAGACGATTTGGCGTGATGAGGCCAAGTAGGGACAGTTTCATGTAATCATATGTTGGGTTGATCGGCAAGGTTGAGACTTTGTTGGTCCGAGATGATCAGATTTGGAGTCCAGTACCGACCATGTGAAGTAGACGTCAGAAGAACGAGGTCATTGCTCGGCAGTTCGCATCTATCCGGACGTGTGTAAACAGGGCAGGATGATGAGTCCTCCTGGGCTTGCCGCAAGGGATGTGCCAGTTTGAAAAAAAGGATGGGCCGTGACGACGGCGAACTCTGTCTGCGGAATTTGCACCGACTTGACTTTGTCTCCGTTTTGGAAAGGAACAAGACGGAGAGGTTGTAGGTTGCGGACGCGGACGCGGACGCGGACGCGGACGCGAAAGGGCTAGCCGAGTGTGGGTATTGGATTTCATTTGGAGGCGGAGCATGGTGACGGTGACGGTGACGGTGGCAGATTGATCCATACGAAGATACGGACGTAGATAGAGACGGGAAATAGGATCGTTAGGCCTGGACAATTTTGTGGTTGTGTGGACCTTCTGCAACTGACAACTCAACACGAGATTGCCGATGTGACCAACAAAGGCCCGGCCCAGGCAGGAGCGACCAGGAGGGTCGAATCAGACAGCCAAAGTCGCATGTGGGTGGTTGTGGTTTTGCAGCATGTTGCAGCATGTTGCAGCATTTGCAGCAATTTGTTGGCATTCAGGCATTCAGGCATTCCTCAACATTCGTCCACAGTGTGCACTCTGCCGCACTCTGCGCCGCACTCTGCCCCAGCAGCCATGCCATGTGAAAACTGGAACCCGGGCACAGGAAAGAGGAAACAGGAAACTGGAAACTGGCCAGGATGTTGCCGGGGTGGGACTATTCATCAGGGGCCGGGGGGGGGGGGACGGTGAAAGGGAAACCCTCTCCTCCAACGAACCGGGAATCAGGGAATCAGTTGTTAACTCACGTAGGCAGTGGCGGTGCGTGATCGCCGTTGGGAGCATCTTCAGCGGCCCCGAGTCGACTGGATGCGCCGGTATCGCCAGAGTTGCTGTGTTCTTGCTTGGGCCGCCGCTGCGCAAACGGCTCTTCCGAGGTTGCGGCCGATGCGAATGGCCGAGAAGCCGCAGCAACTGCGTCTGCAGCTGCAGCTGTTGATGGTGCCGGGCCTGAAATCGGGGACTGCGATATATTAAGCCCAGTCGGCGATGGTGTGCTGGTGTTCTTCGCACGATGCTCCTCCATGGCGCGCGTGCGCAATGGGCCGAAACGTGATGCGCAGGCCTCAGGCGATATGTTTGGCGTGGACTGGCGTGGACGAGCGATGGGGGGCAGGAAGGGAAGGAGAATTAAAGAAGCAAAGACGCAGTGATGCCGAGAAGAAGAAGCTCAGTTGTACGACGGAGTAAGGTGGCAGGTTGAAAGCGATAACTTTTAAGTGTCTTCATAAAAGAGGTTTCACTCTGGCTCTGGCTGGCTCTGGCTGGCTCTCTGGCTGGTCAGCAATTCCTCGCGGGAGGGTCCCTTGGTCCCCTGTACAAGCCCCAGTATTTATTACTCAATGTTGTAGTCCGTATGCGACTCAACTGCGAGTGCCCAGCCTCTTTTGGGGACTGGATGGCGTGCGTGAGTCTGCAACAGGTCCGTCGTTCGGGGGGTTGACTTCTTTGTTGTTATGTGAAAGAATGCGACTTAACGAGTCCATTATGTGGAAATAGTACCTCCGTACGGATCCGTACGGAGTTATACTTAGTTATTGGTACTATGTGAACCGTGTCCAACTGCTGAGGTTGTGACGTTCGGTCAGGGTCGAGTTTGCAATGCCACCATCGCGGTTCGTTTTTGGCTAATAACTCGAACCAACGTTATTTCTGTACCGTGTTGCGGAAGGGGAGATTATCATCCAAAATAGTGAGGCTAGTCCACGATTGGTTTAAGACGGGCGGTAAAATAGGATGAATAATAATAACCAGGCGCTTCAATGGCAGTCGAACAAAAAAAACAGACAATCACCACAACACACAAGTCTGACAGCCCTGACTACATAAGGATTGACCAGGGTGCATGTCGCTTCGTTATCTGATAATAGGCTGTCCATCAAATACGCTCTCTACCCTTGTCTTTAGTCCCGTATCCTGGCAAAGGTGGAGGGCGAACGGAGCTGCCAGCCCATCGTCCAGGGAGACTGCAAGTTCATCCGCCACCCGTCCAGTTGAACTCCGGCAGCTTTGTCGGTAATATGTAGGTCTTGCCGGACTGCGATGGACTTGAAGCGTGCATAGATGCCTAACTTTTCGCAAAAAGCACGAACTAGGTTCCACGGAGTAGCGTGGCACTTCGAAAAACTTGTTCGTGCTCCATACGGCTAGTATTACGTATTACGTCGCACTAGCCTCAATTCAGACGCCATGCTTTTGCTCTGATCGAATCATCTGGTTTCACTCCATTGGCGGCCTTTCCAGTCGGTCAAATTGAACAGCCTTTCAGTCCAGCAAATCGGACAAGATTCTATCTCGTTAGCGTACCGCCACGGCAAAAGACATCTGACGACTCGAATCATTATCTCTGGCACGGGTCATGTTGCTTTGTTGAACGCATACGGAGTACGTATTAACAGATTGATGAGGTGGTGGTGTTGAGGGGGGTTGGTGGCTCGAGAGAATGACGGACCTCTTATGCCCTCACATGAAGAAAATTAAAAAATTAAAAAAATAAGTGCCGTACCGCCGTACTGCAGTCTCTAGAATCAGAAGAGATGAAGTGCTCATCGCTAAAGAATACAGGGGCTGTGAAAAGCTTGCTTAAATCTGCAGAGAAACGGGGATCAGAATCTGAAAGTTTTGTTTGCTCCTGCCTTTTTGGAAAGGTTGCTGCTTATTGGCTCGTGTTACTTGGCGATCTGAATGGACAAGTTGAACTCTGCCCCACTTAATAGAACAATTATGACTATGCCGTACTCCGTAGAAGACGGGTCGATGTATGTGTCATCTGCGGTGACCAAGGACAAAGAGAAACAGACCTTATTATCGAACATGTGAGTTTGAGTTTGACCAGTGGGTATGCCAGCCGCCCCCATTCTCAATCCATCAGGTCTGACGACCACATGCGCAGAACTATTCGAATCGCAAAGCCTGCTGAACTCGATACACGAACATACAGTCACCCGGGCAAAGTGAAGTGTGCATCGTCACCCGAATAATGCGATGCACGATGACATGATAGGTGGACGTGGTACTTGATAAGGAGCGTCTGACGCGTTGCAAGCGCCACAAGTACCTGAATGTGTTAGTAAGTTAGTAACGATAAAGGTCTTCATGGGCCCGAGGCAGAGGGCTGAGGAGCAACGAAGTCATCAGACGGTTATTTTCGGTCTATTCCAGACGAGAGGAGACCTGATGCTGCTATATTAGGCGCAGAATGGCCAATACGGTAATACAATGTAATATCAGTCACAGCACTAATTTTTAGGCCCCGGGGGGGGGATGGCATGGAGCTGATGCAATCCAGTCCGAAAGAGATCCTTCGGAGATAGACATCTTACTCATGGCAGGGGGTTACTGCACGCAGAATGACAGGTGTTCATATGAACGGTGAGTCAGCCACCGGAAATCGACTCTTTGGCTAGAGGCCCATGAATACGACGCTCGATAGGATCGAGTCGCTCTAATTTGGCATCTACTTCATCACTTCAAAACAGTGGTCGAGGGTTTCGCGAGGGGTAAAAAAGATACTATATCGGATCGTTCTGATATTAATGCACATGTAGATGATGAAAATCAAGTTGCTTCAACTTCGACCACCTCTTCCCCTGCCACGGCCCCTTCCTCTCCCACGCCCTCCTCCACGGCCACCTTTCTTCCCACCCCGGCCACTGTTCCTGTTGTCGAATCTCTCAAAGAGCTGCTCCTCGCCAAATGCCGCTTCGCCGAATCGCATGAAATTCACTAGCCCCCTGTCCACAACAGCTACGAGTACGTTCCTGTGACCGTGTTTCAGCCGCTGGTAGAGTCTTCCGGGGCCTTGCCATGCTGGGTTTGGGGGGTCCAGCGGTGTAGATTCCAATAATGCTTCGACCTGCTCCAGGGTGGGCACACTGGAGTCAGCAGTGTCAGAAACAGCAATGCGGAAATCGGGTGGAGGAGGGTTTTTCTTGGAGAACGGAGCACCGTTGCCTTTCCAGACGTGGTAATGCACGCGGAAGGGCTCCTGAACTTGTCGAGGTGTCGGCGTGGCTGATGATGGCTTATGCCGCGGGAGCAATGCTAGCTGTTGGTAGATTGGTCGATATGCTCGATATATGCCTGGCGACACGATAGGGCCGAACGGTTCATGTGGCGGCTGTCGTTGCCATGGGACCATCGAAAAGAGCCATTCACACAGCGAGGTTGATGGCGGCGTCGAAGAACCTGGCCCTCGAGTCGGGGAAAGATCGTTCAACGGTGCGCGCATAACGTGGAATCCAGCACGTTTGAGATGTGTATACACCTGGAACTTGGGCAGCGTGGTCTTGCCACGCTCCCCTTCATATCCGATGAGGAGAGTATACGCCGCTTCCAAGGTGAGCGGTAGTCCGGCATCGTAGTCATCAGGACCGAAGACGTTCCTTGTAGATCCGCCGCCGTCTGTGACTTTGGGCAGCAACTCCTCAAACTCCTTGTCCGGCCACCACACGTCCACCGTGCCCCTTTCAATCAGGTACAGCGCTTCTTCAGGCAAGAGCCATAATCTTCCCACCCCCAACTGATCTTTGCTCCCCGATACGGCTCGGCCAATATCTCGCATCCAGTTCCCGCGCTCGTGCTCCATGACGACGACACGGTCATGGAGCAGGGCATCGTCCGACTTGCTGTCCGGTGAATGCGTAGTCCACCAGTCTGGAAAATACCAACCTCGTAACCATGCGTCTGGTCTATGCACTCTTGTGTAACTCAAAACCTCCTCCAGAGCTAGGCGACTTGCTTCGAGCGTGTTCTCCTGTGCTCGTGTCCCGTGGGATTCAAAGTCTTTTTCGCCCTTGCGAATCACTTTGCTAGAGACGCCTTTTTTGTTGAACATGGTGGCGAAGAGCTTGTAATCGGGAATGCCATCTTCCAGGGCCTCTGCGGTCGATAGTCCACCATCTTGGGTTGCTGGAGCCTGGGCCACGTCGGCGGCGGGATTGTCGTCGTCGTCAAAGGGCATGGTGGTGAGGGTTGCCCCTTAAGCGAGAACCCTGACTTGCTGGGAGAATGTTGCGTGTGATCGGCAAGCCTAGCTAGATTCCTTTCAATGGGCCAAGATCCTCCTCCCGTGAGTTCCAGTGAGTTTTGGGGAGTGTTCTTTCGAGAGCAGGACCAAGTTGAAGAAGGGACAAAAGCTGCGAGTGAGATTTCACTTGACGTTGATTTTTCTCACGTCAGCGGGCGACCCTTGATTCCATGGAACTATCTGCAAGAATAAGCGAATAAGTGAGCAAGTCTCCGGATACTGGAAGCGTGATGCCAATAGAATCAGAATATTGCTGGCTATTCAATCAGGCTTGAACGAACAGTTCAACATGGAGTTAAGTCAAAACTTGCACAAGGTGGGTCACACTCAATCGTCAAAGCAAAGTCATTTGTGAAGGGTGTAATATGTAAATCGTGTGAACCGGAAAGCCAGTCACCTGACAAGCGCGAGTCTGGCCGAGTGGTTAAGGCGTTGTGTTTAGGTCAGCCTGAATGCCTCAGGAGAACGCTTAAACCGCAATGGGCTTTGCCCGCGTAGGTTCGATCCCTACGGCTCGCAGATACTTTTTATACTTTTCAAGTATTGAATCTTTTTGAGTGATAAATCATGTCACGTCTGTAAGATCATAGCTACCCTATAATTATTCGACAACTGACCAAAGTAAAATTGCCAAGAAATAAACAAGCAACAACCCTTACATTCAGAGAACCTACTGCATGCATTTCAGGACATAATAATGAAGCCTCATGATATATGTCAGAAGTCAGCCCTTGTTCCGAGCCTGTTCGATTGCTGCATCGTGAACCGCCGAGTGTGCAACGGAGAGTGTGAACGTTTCGCAGCTGCGGCGGGCGTTTTTTTAACGGCTAATTTCGCTTGAGTTCGCACATCTGCATCAAATGCGCCTGTCGACTGCGAGGCAACTTACTCTCTGTTTCGATATTGCATTGTTGACATCTGAAGCGAGTCCTCCAACCACTGCACTCGTTGTGTTATCTTATTTCAAAGCCGCGCGCCTGTGATTGTCTGTTTACGTTTCTCCGGCTGAACTCTCCGCTGCAAACCCCACCCCCAACAAGAGTCCACGAGGCAGAGCCGCGTTTCCACGACGACTTGATGTCGTCAGTAAGGCTGATCTTCTTGTCCTCGGTTCCGACTCCAAAACCGACACCGACACCGACACCGACAGCTACGCCTTGCTGTCCTTCATGACGACTTCGGCTGCCTCCGACGGCTCCGTCCCTCTCATAAATCCCCGTCGCCGCTGTCTGCAGCCGTCACCGCCAGCTTCCCCGTGCTGGCGGGCCCAACAGCGGCACCATGGCCTCAGCGCCATCCAGTGTGAGATCCAGTGTGAGGGTATCCGGCCCCCCAAACAGCAGTTTTCTCGTGGGCTATCCCGGTATTTCAGCAACTCTGGTACGTGTTCCACAATCTCTACCGTGATTTTTGTGCGCCTAGTTGCCCTGTCGACATGGCCAGAAATCTCTAGCAAGGACCCCCCGGGCTTTGGCCACCTTTCCTGTATTAACGTCTGCATGTCACCAGCCACGAATCGAGGGCAAGGTCGAAATCCGGCCCGGCCAAGGGTTCTCCATGCCTGTACCAGTATCACTCGTGCGGATATGCTTGCAAAGACGAGAGACGATCCATCCCGACGCTGACAGCCTGACGAAACGCCATCTCGGCACACCCCGAAAGGAGGCAACAGACGTGGTGGGCAAAGAGGTTCTACTGTTTCGGTGTGCAACAGGGAAGGAAGCTGAGAAAGTCATCGCCATGGACCTACCGTTTGTTCTCTTCATACCCTTTGGGCGCGGCGGAGAAGAAACGAACCGCAGAATTCCACCTGCATCGCTACAGCTTCCTAGCAGGACAGCAGAGACCTTCTACGAGCTCGTGGTAACAGTACAACAAGGCCACAGCAGCCAATACAAATACAGTTTCCCCGTCCCATTGCAACGTTATGACACGTTGTCCACATTCGGCATGTACAATAAGCCAGAGACCAAGCTCGTTACTTCAGACAATATTGTCCATCTGGGCATCAATCTGCCGCGGTGGAGCTATGGTCCAGGAGACCCTATTACGGTCTACATCAAACTATCGCCGAACCCCGACTGGCTCAGCAAAGCAAAACGAGTCAGCATAGAAAAGATCAACCTGACGATAGAGGAGGAAGTCACTTACAACCCCGAGGGAGACGAGCCGGTAAAGAAGATCAACAAGCTGTCAAAACAAGTGCAGGTGGTCAAGATGAAGATGCCGGAAGCTGGGTACGCCACTAATATTGGACTTGTGTTTCCTTGCAAAGATTTGAGAGACGCAGATGGCATCGTGAAGAGAGGCAAGCCGGCCTTTCCATCGTACGAAGTCTCGTCCTTTACCACCACGTCGTCGCTCTACAAGATCGAATTCTACCTAAACATAAAGGTACTGGTCCGCTTGGACTCGTTCACTCGACCCCAACACAAAATGCTGACGTTCAATGGATAGGTTCAACTAAGTGGTGCCCGCGACGTGACCTTGCGACAACCCATCGTGATTTGTCCGCTGGATCAACAAGCCTGCAAGGAAGAAATGGACGCTATTGAGCAGGCCGCCAAGGATGCTTCTCATGTCGACCCCAACAATCCCATGTTGCCAGCTAGGACCATCATCTTAGCCAGCGACCGAGATTCATTACGCGCTCTTGGGCTGTGCATCGTGGGAGGTCAGAAGAAGCCGTTTATAGATTGAGTTTGATCGGGCCGGATCCCGAGGTTTTATTCTTTTGGGCGAGTCACGCTGAGTGATGGCGCACGGTACAGGCTCCGGCCTCTGGACGCACCCCTAATCGGTACCAGCCACTCACTGCCCAAAGACGTTTGGCCACGACGTCTGTGAACCAAGCAGAGCGTTTCTGACGCTCCTCATGACCAACGGCACTCGGCAAGCACATCAGAATGGCATAGCCAGATGTGTAAGCCAAGAAGAGGCCAAAAAAAATTGGCAAATGGCACGACTGATGCTCACGAGGCAAAGGGCTACCACGTCAATGAACGAGATGTTTCATTTCGCCTTTATACTCTGATGTGGCCAGGCCAACAGCGAGACTCGAATTTTTTCTTTTCTGGAAAGGCATGGAAAATTTTGGCGTTATGTGGGAGTGATGGATATATATCTTTAAGCAGTGATGACAAGTTCTGGTATGTACGGACGTCGGGCTGGGGACCTGGGATTCGGGGCGTTTATGGCGAGTGATTTGGCCAAATCGCCAACGAAACGGAGATGATTGGTGCTGGAAGATGGGTAATCCGTATACCACAATGAATCAGAAGCCATTACATACTCCGTAATGAGACAGACGCCTTGACTCAGAGAGCTGGTTGGCCCGAGCTCTACATACATACATGTAATACACGTCGCGCCCCTTGCAGCTCGCAGCCCCTCCAATGTCGACTTTTGAGTGAATTGCTCGGGGCGCAGCGATTTTTTGCTAGGTGCGTAGAAATCCCCACCGCCCTGCTTTTTCGGCGGTTAGGCCCGCCGCCACACGCTATAGTATATTTATAGTATAAATATATAGTAGCTTTGCTAAACACTAAAATTAACAAATTTTTAACAGACCTTTTCCCTTTAATTAGCATTATAACCTATATTATAATAGATAAAAATCTAGAAAACCCACCCCTAAATTTGCCTCCCTTACTAGGTTATAGTAGCTTTAATAAACTTTATATTACTATATAAGTATTTAGTAAGTAAAATAGTATAGCTTTTAGTAAAAGTAGTATTTCCTTAAAAACCCTAATAAATAGTATTTAATAACCTTACTCTAGCTAGCTTAACTATAATTATAGTAGCTATTAAAGGGCTTCTTAAGGCATTGGAATTTAATAAACACACTTCTAAAAAACTAACTATAGCTACTAGCTTAAGGTAATATTTACTAATAATTCTAGTTATTAGGAATAGTATTATAAAGAGTAAGGCTATTATAATTATAATAAATTAAGTAATCCTTCTAGGTATATAATATATTATAAATTTATAAAGTAATAAAAGTAATAAATCTTATGCCTTTTAAACTATATAAGCCTTTAACCTTAAAGTATTAGTATAATAATTTATAATAATAAAGATAAAGAGCTTTATTTTATACCTAAAGATATTTATAATTAACGCTAAAGAGCTTATTAAGATAAATTAGCTAGCTATATATTTACCTAGTGGTTTATTAAGGAATTATAAGAGAGAGGCTTGCCTTATAGGTATATTTATAATAATAATAATTATATTAAAAGCGCTATTTAAACCTACTTTTCTTATATTAAAAAATAGAAGGTTTTTTTAGAATTTATTAGCATAGACTATACCTATAAGACAAACCACTAGAGTCTTTATCTATTAAATATTATTACTATTATAAATTAAAAATTAATTATAAATATTGCATTTAGCTTTACTAGAACTAAAAAAGAAGAGGGCTATTATTAGATACTAGCCTTATTAGAAGAAATTCGCTATAAGCTCTAAATACTAGCCCCTAAGGTTATTATAATAGACTTTAAAAAGGCACTAAAAAACGCCCTTAAGGTTATTTAGCCTAATACATAGCAGTAGCTTTATACATGGTATATTTAAGCAAATATTAAGAATAACTTCTATAAGAAGTAAATTAATAATAATAATAACAAATTAAAGGCCAAAGCCTTTAATAATAGCCTAATAGAAGCTTTTTTAGCGTTTAAAAAGCTACTTTACTTAGATATAATTAGTGATTTTCATTCCATTTAGATGCTTATAATTAATACATATAAATCACAGCAATCTATAATCCTTTACTATATAGAAAAGACATATCTTCTAGTTAAGTAATAGTAAGCTTATTGTTTTATAAAGGAATTTTAAAATTTTAGTAAATAGGCAAATAGTTTTATAGAGGTCTCTTATAAAGCCCTAAAACTTAACCTATTTATAGGGACTAGTAACTTTCTATTACTTATAAATAGAATTCATTAAATGCTTAAGACCTAAGAGCGTAATTATCATGCTTACATAGCTAATAATAAAGTTAAGTAATGATTTTTAATTAATTATAAGGAATAGCTTAGTAAGCTACTTATATAGATTTCCTACTAAGCTATTAACCTTTTAATTAAGTAATATAAGCTTATTTAAGCTTATAAAACTAGAAAGTAAGCGCTTTAACCTTATATAGGCTATTTTACTAGGTAGTTTAGTCTCCCTTATGCTTATTATATTTTAATAAAGAAAACTAACTCTAAGATACTATAAAAACATAAAATTAATTACTATTAGTAGCTATAAAGACCCTTAGTAAGACCCTAATTAAATTCCTTACTTACTATTATATAAATTATAGCTAACTTTAACTTCTAGAACCTTAATAACCTATACCTTTATATTTATAATCCTATACCTATCTTAACTTATTAGTAAAAGGTAGTAATAAATAAAAAAGATACTTAATACTACTCTTTAAGCTAGAATAATAATAATAGTTAATAACTTAAGCCTTAATTAAGCTAATAAGGTATATAAAGGCTACTTACACTAAGTATTTAAAGAGACTACATGTAAGCTAAGATTAATACCGCTGTAAGAAATTAACGCTACTAGTAGTAAGGAGCCTTATTCTCTTAATAATTAAATACTAATATAAATAATAGGCAAAGAGAAATAATTAAAGGATAAGGCTCTCTTAAGATTAAGGAATTTATTCCTTTAATGCTATTACTACTATTATAGCTAATAAATATAACTAGATAGGTAATTAAGGCACCTAGGTAGCTAGAATAACTAATAATTCTAGCCTAAAAGTGTATACTTTTAAAGAAAACACTAGAAAACGCGTTTTTAAGTGATTTAGAGCTTACCTATAGTAGTGCTATTAAGAAATTATATAAATTTATATAAGCATATTTTTATTTAATTAAGGGCATTTACTACTATATATTTATACTATAAATATACTATAGCTTATAGTAACAGGGATGCTAGCCTAAAATCGGGGCGTGGTGGGGTATTCTACGCACCTAGCAAAAAATCGCTGCGCCCCGAGCAATTCACACTTTTGACGTCAATGCTGCTCCATGTCTGCATTCGGCCAGGCGGCGGCGGCCAAGCCAAGCCGAACCCGACCCCCACCAAGAACCCAGACCCACATTGATAGGTGGCCAATTTGAGCTCTCTCCCCTTGGCACTTGCAATATCTTTCATCCGGCACACATTGTGCATACTCAAGTACAACAACACTTGCAAAAGCGCACGTCGTTGCGCCAGGCCGAGCGACTACACCGCGCAATTCATCATGCGCGCAACACATCTGTTATCATTCGCTCTTTCAGGGCTCGCCGCCGCTTACGGCAGCCACAGCCAGAAGCCCATTGTCAGCCACGATGCAACATGGATGGAGAAGCACATGGCCGGTAACGTCTCACCACTTCTTGCTCTCAGAATAAAACGAACTGTCCAAACCCGAAACCCCAAAGACTCGATCGACGATACGACACAAACTCCCCATTCCCATTCCCAGTCCCAATCCCAATCCCAATCCCATTCTCATTCCTATTCCCGTTCCCGTTCCCGTTCCCGTTCCCGCTCGCGCCAGCATCTCCCCCCCCTCTCCCCACTGACATGCACTCCCAGAGGAACACCACATCGACACCTGGGAAGCAGGCGCCTTCTTCGCTCTCCACGACTACAACTCGGACGGCGAGTGGCAGGGCGAGGAAATCATGCGCACGTACGGCCTCATGGATCCCTCCAACAAGGACATGCCGCAGGACAAGAAACAGGACGTTCTCCAGCACCTCATGGGCCTGCTGGACACGAACCACGACGGCGTGGTCAGCCACGACGAGTTCGCAGACTTCATCCAGCACGGCGGCACGCTGCCGGACTTGGGGACGGGGCCGGGCCACCACGGCGACGACGAGTACGAGTACGAGATCCACCACTGGGCCAAGTACCATGATGAGAACACCAAGTTGGAGGACCTGACGCACCCGGAGGACATAGAGCACTTTAAGCATCATGAGGAGATGGAGAGGCAGGCCGAGGATCAGGAGCGGAGGGACCAGATGGCGGTTGTTGAGGAAAATATTCCTGCTAAATTCAGGAGGCAGTAGTATTTGGGTGCTTTTTTTGGGCACCATGTGAATATTACTTTTTTTTTTTTTTTTCCAATTTTTCTTTTAGGGGGGGGGGTTGTATTTTTAGTATTTCATTAAAGGGCATTCTGATTCGGGAAGATGATGGAACCGGGCGGTTAGGAAAACAACACGAGGAAATGGGAAGCATTCATGACGACGGAGGAAAGGGAGACGCTAGGAATTTACGCCAACATGGAAAGACGAGCGGCCTCGTCCCCTGTGCAAACAAAACAGTGTAGTGTAGTGTAGTGTAGTGTAGGTAGGGTCAAGTCATTCTCGTCTTGTAACAAGGACGTCGAAGACGCAATGCCACACACCGGGCGCATATGTCTTGACCTTCTCGACCCTGTCCACGCGAATGCACCTATTCAGGCCCTCCTCGCCCGGATCCCCCCCCAGGAGCAGCTCAATCTCGCGCCGTCGCGGTTCCACGTCGGCCTCGCCCACGTTCTCGTGAAGATGCAGCCACGCCGGCTGGCCTGCCGTGGTGGTCGTCCTCGTCAAGGACAGCGCGCAATCCCACGTCAGCCTGCTGGTCGGTAGCAGTCCGCAGTTGACGTGGCGCACGTCGCGCAGCCATGGCCCGCCCCGTCGTCGCTTCTTCATGTCCTCGGTTCTCCAGCGCGCGATCCCATTGTCCTCGGCCAAGAGGACTATCCGCGCCGTGCTCGCCATCATGTCCTCCGAGGGCACGCTCGTCCCCGGACGGGAGAAGACGTCGACGCTCCACTTGTTGAGGCGCGCGCCCCGGCGGAGAGCCTCGACGCTCCACGGGTTGAGTTCCCAGCAGAGCACGCGCATGCCGAGCTTCGCATAGCAGAACGCGAAGTAGCCTATCCCCGCGTACAGATCCACGGCCCAGACATGGCTCCGGCCGCCGCCCTCCTCCTCCTCTGAGCCGGGCGGAGCGCGGGGGAACCCCAGCAGACGCGCCTTCTCCTTGACGTTGCCCCTGCTGAACATTGTCCACCGCGGCGCCCACGTCTGCAAGATGCCGTTCTGCTTCGTGGATACCCAGAAGGCGTTTGCAAAGTCGTTTCGGGACGGCGGACAGTCCGGTTCGGGAGGGCCAAAGTCGCCGTGCAGCATGCGCAGGCCGCTCGGACTGCGCATCACGTTTTCTTCTTCTCGCCTGCCGCCGCCGCCGCCGCCGTGGTCTCGGAGGAGAGGGATGCCCTCGTTGGCGGCGAGATGGGTCAACCGGCTTTTTGATCTCCCCCCGCTCCGGGAGAGCTCTTGCAGGAGCGTGGTCCAGAGTGAGTCGGTGACGGCGGCGCTGTGACGGGCGAGCTCGGTTGTCCAGGGCGGGTTGCCGAAGCTGCCTGCTGGGAGGAGGGCCATGGGCTCATAGATGGTGAAGCGTTTGGGGGCATTGCTGCTCAATTCCTGCGCCCAGGCTGATGCGGCGGCGGCGTCGTCCGTGGGCGGGCTGATGGTGGAGGTCCATTTGGAGATGGCAGTCTGGATGGGGTCGGAGTGAGGTTGATGAGGTTGATGAGGCTTGTCGGCCATGGTCAACTTGTTGGCAAACCCTTTTTTTGCGGGCAGGTACATACATTCAAGCTGACAGAGTTGTGGATGTGGCGGATGGAGCCAACAAACAATCAGTCCCTGGCGGCCCACCAACTTCTAATTCTGTCCACAGCTGGGCTTTTGGTGTCACCTATTATTGCACGGGCGCATGCTGAGCTTGTCCATTCATTCATTCATTCATCCATCCATCCATCCATTCATTCTATACCAAGAAGAATAAATCATACCATAAATGCCATTATAGATCATGGATATCTCATTCGTATGCTAATATACATCAGGGCCTAATCCCGTACAATCCTGTACCACGCCGCCTCACAAGAAGTAGTCGCTCGGCCCTCTCCTGCTCGCAGGAACGTGTCTCTGGTCATCGGGAACGGCCGAGAATATGCTGAACCTCGGGTTCAAGTCTCTATCTACAGTCATGATGGAAGCGACGTTGCCGCATCGGTAGCAGTAATTTGGCGCAGACCATACGGTAACAACAGAGCTCTCGGCAAAGTGGTACTAAGCACAACGTCAGTATGCCACATACCTTGGTGCAACATGCAGATTCGTCAACTCACCTTGTAACCTTCATTCACGAGCTGATGGGCTCGCGCGATGAGTCTCAAACCATTTACGTGGTTGAACTCATGAGCGACTTTGTCGCCGAAAAGCCAGCCGGCGCCACGTGGACTGATAGCCCATGTCTCAACGTCTTCAGGATCTGACCACACCAAATCGCAGAACGCTCCTTCGTGGGGAATTTCTTGGGCACGGGCAACGACGCGAATTTGGTCTATCGTTCGGATTTCCGGACTTAGGCCGCCGTGCACACAAAGCACTTCTCCGTCGACAATGGCCGCCAGGACCAGGAAGTCAAATACGTGGCAGCATGCCTTCCATACCGATGCGTTGCCGTACTTTTGTTGACATTCTTCGTAGAAGCCGTAGACTTGCGTAATTTGTCGGGACTCGTGGTTTCCGCGAACGAGAACTATGCGGTCGGGGTATCTAAGTGGGATTAGCTTTGCCAACTTCCCATGCCCTTCAGTATGGTAGGTTGGCTCACGCACTTGGCCTTCAAGCACATAAGCAGCGCAAACGTCTCCAAGCTAAAGTAGCCTCTATCCACGAAATCACCCAAGAAGATGAACCTGGTCTCCGCACTCTGAGCAGACGTCACGTTTGCACTAGACAAGGCCGTTTCGGGACAAGGAGCGGTCGGCGCATCGTTTTCATCCTCATCGTCGACACCACTCGCACCACCGACGGGAGGAGATCTTAATTTTCTTCGTAGCTTCGGATTTGTAATTTCGGTTGGGGGTTCAATATCCTCAGACGTAATGACGGTTGTGGCAGTTTTGGGGGGTTCAACATTGCTCTCGCCTGGCATACCACCAGATACTCTGAAGAGTTCCAAGAGATCATAAAACTGGCCGTGGATATCTCCACAGACTGTGACGGGCGTGCAGACGGGTTGAATGTTCGACTCTAAAAGGACGAGGGCATCAGCTCCCATGTTAGCCAATATAACACGACCTTACCTCCCTGCTTGCTTGCTTGCTCAATCGATCTGTCCGCAAAGCTCACCTTCCATCAGGATTTCCTTGACCTTCTCGCACAGCTCCTTCATGGCCCTTTCGGGCAAATAGTGACATTGTTTGGCCTCCTCGAGCCATTGGTCCAGGCCGGCATTGGGGCCCAGGTTGGCGGGGCCGGGTCGAGGTACGTTGGCTGCCATAGTTTGCGAGGATGCGGTGATGGCCTCGTTGAGATGGAGGCAGATGGCAGGGATCCTGTTAGGACCGTTGGGAGATGAGCCAGATGGATCGAATCGGGCGCCCGGGGGGAGGTCGTAATACACGGATCTTCTTCGGGCTTAGATGTCATGAGCACCCCACCACTCCACCCACAACTCACTGCCGCTATGTACAAGCTGTTGTGCGCTGGGCACGTGACTTGAAAGATATCCCCTAGCAGGATGAAGAAGGTCAGAAAAGGATTGGATTAATTAAAGCTATCCTCTATCATATAAATAGAAGGATAAAAGCTCCTCTTTTATAGAGAAAGCTATTATATTATAGATTATATGCTTTTATTATAAATTATTACGTTTAGCAATGTATATCTTTAGCTCCCCTAATATAGTTATAGGTGCAGATTTATTTATTATAAACACTATATCCGCTATTAGGTAACATACCCCCTAGTTAGTGTTAAGGTTATTATAATTACTAACTAATATCTTAGCTAGTAAATATATAGTGTTTTAGTAGTGTTTAAATTTAATATAAATTTAAAGTAAGCTCTCTTACTTTTATGCTTACACTCCCCTCCTATAAAGGATCTTTTAATATAATAGTTATAGGCTTCCTTTTCTTCCCTTTATAACATACTTTTTATTAACTAGCCTATATTTTAATTAATATAAATTCTAATACATATACTTAGGTTAAAGAGAATCTTTACTCCTAGGAGGGCTTAATTACTCTTTAGTAAATTACTTATATTATAGCTAATTTAGCTATATATTCTTATTTAAGCCTTAGTGTAGCTTATAATAATTCTTTACTTTCCTTAGCTAAGTCTAAGCTACTTATTAGTAATTCTTTACTAATTAGTACTAAGCTACTTACTAGTAAGTTATTATTTCCTAAGGAGAAGTAAGGAGAATATCCTAAGTATACTTCTTTATAAACCTTATATCCTATAAGAGCCTAGGTAAGAGAAAAATGCTTAAGGTATAATCCTTTATAAGTCTTATAGAAATAACCTATTAGTACTATACTTTCCCTTTCTCTCTAGTATATACTAATAATTCTAGCCTAAATTACTTACTTCTTAAGGTCCTAAGTATAATATTCCTTATAATAGGTATATTTAAGTAAGCTTTATAGGTAAGGGTAACTTAGGTTATTGCTTTAAGGTTAGGTCTAGATAATCTTAGAGATATTACTTATATAAGGTTAGTAATTACTATTACTTACCGTTATATAATACTTATATTTCCCTTACTAAGTAAATGTTATTAGTACTAGATAAAGACACTAAGGTAAGGTGCTTTTAATTATAATTTCCTTTAATCCTTTACTTATATATATATAAATAGTAAAGCAGTGCTATAAGGCGCTATAACTTTAATTAGAACTTATTATAAAGCTAGATTCTATATATAGTAAGGTTATTAATCTAAGTATTAGGGCTAAGAATACTACTAAGAGCTCTTTAGTAGTATATAAGAAAAAGGTAACTATAGTAATAGCCTAACTTAAGGAGGTTATTTGCCTCCTTATATAAGTTTATTTCCTTTATTTAAAATAGCATTTATACGCGTGTTTTTATGTAATAGTGTTTTAAAGTCTTTATTTTATTAATCCTATTTACCTTAGTAGCGCTTTGCTTACTAAGAAGGGGGCCTTTATGTATTTCTAAGGTAATTAATTTTATGCCCCCTTATTAATATACCTATAATTCCTTTGTAACCTATGCGCTTTAAATATTATGTATTATATGTAAATCTATAAGACTAAGTATAAATCTAAAGCGTTTAAAGTGCTAATAATTTAACGCCTTTATAAATCTATTAGCAGGCATCTCTTCTATTAGCAAATACGTGATTTTAAAGCTTCCTTTCTTAAATTCTTACTTTAACTATATATTATAAATATTAATATAATATAGTTAAGTATTTAATTATTTACTCTTATTAAGTATAAGCTAAATTATTTATTAATTATTATAATTAATAACCTAGTCTTTATAGGCATTAAATTTAATATCTCTAAATAAGCACTATAGACTTATAGTCTCCTTTACTACCTATTATAAAGTAAGTAATTTAGCCTTTATTATAAAAATAGTTACTATTATTTAGTGCGTAGCTTTCTAGATAATTAGTTTACTAAAGAGAGTAATTAAGTATTCTTATAATAATTTATAAGTCTTAAGATTATTTATAAAGGAGGCATTACTTAAGATTTAAAGAGCTTAAAGTTTAGTAATTATACTATAGTATAGCGTAAGTTTACTTATAATAAGTAAGTAGTAAATAGCTTAGTTTACTACCTTTATATGCTTTAGTTCTAGATTTATAAGGTATTATAATAACTTCACCGCTACAAATATAACGTTAGGTCTAATTATAATTATAGTGTATAGGATTAATTTAATCTTTTTCTAGTAAACCTTTATTACTTACTTCTTAGCTTTGCCCTTAAACTTATAATACTTTACTACTAGAATTAGTATAGTAAGGAAAGTGCCTTTTCTTACTTACCTAAATTTTTCCCTAATCTTATTAATATATACCTTATAACTAAGATATACCTTTTATTATTCTTAGTCTCTAATAATCTAAATCCCTAGGAAAAATTTTACTTTACCTTTCTTATCTAATTTATACGCTTCCTTTAGGCCCTTAGAAATGCAGTTAGTAATGCCTTTATTATCCTTATAAAACGCTATAAGAATATTATTTATAAAGAATATAAGGAAAATAGTCTAATCTTTTATATAGAATAAGCAAGGCTTTTCTTTACTTAATTTAAGCCTAAGCTTTATAAGAGATTTACTTAATTCCTTAAACTATAGTTATAAAGAGTCCCTTAATTTATAGAGGGCCTTAAGTAATTTTATATATTCTCTAAGGATTATAAAACCTTTAGGAAGTTTATAAGTCATAGGTATTTTATCCTTTTTATATTTTATATAGAGAAAGGCATTCTTAATATTATACTACCTAGTCTCTAGATTAAACCTAGTAACTAGAGCTATAAATACATAGAACACATAAGCAGTAAGCGTTATAGCATAGGTTTGTTTAATTATAGAGATATCTTAGAGGTCTTTGCGCACGTATAATTACACTTTATAATAGATTAATATCCCCTTCTTATTAAACTTATAAGAAAACACCTATTTTAATAGTAATAGCTTTAATTATGCTATAGAATGCTTTATTTACTACTACATTCCTTATTCCTTTAGCTTATTAATCTCTTTATTTATTACTTTTAACTATTTCTCTTTAAATAGATAATCCTTTGCCTTTTTCTATAACTTTAGAGGTTTAGTAAGATTAGATTAATAAACAGTCCTTACCTTTCTCTTTAGGTTAAGGTATAATCTATTTTCTTTATTATAATGCATGTTAATTACTAAAAAACCGTTTTATAGCTCTTAAAATCCTAATCTCCTAGAAAAAGCTTATAAGAATCCTTTTCTTTAGTTTTCCTAAATTTAGTAAAGAGATCCTTTAGATCCTAGAGGCTATTAATAAGAGCTTTATTAGGTCCTTTTTTCTTCCTCCTTATTATTTAAGTATAAGAAAGAATATTACCTTAAGCTCTCTTTATTTATAACCTTAAGCTTATTTACACACTTTCTTATATTATTATTCTAAGACTCTCTGCGATTTCTAACCACATAGCTAGTAATCCCCTTAAGCCTTTCACGTAGGTAGCTAGTCTAGTATTTACTCCTATAGGTTTATCTTATTACTAGTTTTTCTTTGCTTCTCTTTTTAGCTTAGGTAGTTTATTACCTATTAAGTTATTAATAACTTAGTCCTTAGTATTATATACTTAGTGTTCTAAACCCTTATAAGGATATTAGCTTTCCTAAGCCCTTATAGTAGTATCCCACTTACTACTTATTAAATTCATTATTATATTACTCTCTTAAGCATATAAATGTAAAGTGTTTTGCTCCTTTTTACTTTACTAAGCTTCTAGATTAAGAGTCTCTTACTCTTTAATTATTAGATCTAGTAATAGCTAAGGTATTTAAAGTCTAATTTACTTATTAAGGTATATAGCTTCTCTTTCCTTTTATTAAGAAGTCTATAGAGCTTTTACCCCTAAGTTTAAACTCTTAGTTTAATCTTATTATAGTTTAATTAAAGTTAGTATAAGGAAAAGATTTAATTCTTTATCTAATTTAGTGTTAATTTTAAGGGATTAGAAATATGCCTTAAGCTTATTAATTAATAGCTTTATTACGCTCTCCTTTATTAGATTATAAAAAATTAACTTATTAAATATAACATTCCTTATTATTATAACTTTTCCTAGTCTTAGAATCTAGATACAATATATATTAGAGGTAAAGTACCTAATAAGATATCTAATATAACCCCTAGGATTAGTCTTATAAAACTATCTATGTTTATTAGCCTTATAATCCCTTTAAAGAGAATAAGCGCAGTAGCTATATACATATAATTCGCTTTAATCTAGCCTTAAGTTAGCTATAAGCTCCTTAATTAGAAGTTAAGCATTATCTTAAAACTAGATTTCTAGGGTTTCTAATAGTGTTTTCCACCTAGATTATTAAATAGGACTTATATTATATAAGTATACTACTACTTATATACTCTCTAACTATAAGTTTAGTAAAAGCTATACGCCTATAAGCATTATATTTAATTATAATATAATTATTTACCTTACCCTCTCTATAACTCTATTAGGTTTATAAGTGTATAAGGGCGTAAGCTTAAGATTAATGCCTTATAAGCGTGCCTATGTCTAAAAGATTATATTACTAAATTAACTAATAATAGCTCCTTTATAATCTTGCTTAATCTTTATAATTAATAATTTAAATTACCTTATAATCCATTATTTAATATAGATTAACACGTTAAATACTATTGCCTATGATTTATTAGGTAATATATAAATATAAATTATGCCTAAGAACTTATCTTTTATAACTATTAGCTAGTTTATGCTATTATAACTAGGCTTATAGTCTTAAAGATCCATATAGATTCTCTAAAATAGCCTTAGTAATATATATTCTAGTGGTTTTCTTAAAATAACTTAATAAGTATAAACTAGAGAATATATCTTATAGTCTCTTTACTTAGTTCTATATAATTACACTCCCCTTATATAAGTATAACTCTTAGCTAGTGTATTCTTACTAAGGTGCCTAGAATATAAATACTAAAGTTCTTTAGGGTTTATACATATAAGGTATAGATCTTTACTTAGGTAATCACATTATAAGCGTGGCGTGTTATTATATACTTTTAAATTAATTATTAAGAATATTACTAGTAGTATAAATAAATTCACTACTTAGTTAGGACTCTTATAAGAGAAAAGAGGCTTATATTAAAGAAACATAATATTATGCTTTCTCTAAAGCTTCATTAATAATAAGCTCTTATAAAAGGGTCTAATATATAAAGAGTAGTTTGCTTTATAATACTAAACACCCTTCTTTTAAAGAAGGCTCTCTAATATAATATTTACATAAAACCTAGGAATAAGTGTAATATTTTATAAAGTAAGGCTTTCTATAAGGTTTCCCTTTAGCCTATTAAAAATATTCTTAATTACATAAGTACCTCTTCTAGTAATCTAGAATAAGGTTATTCTTACTTTAAGGTAATTATTAAATATTTCCTTAAAGGTTCCTAGTTTAAAGTAACTAATATTATTTATAATATATAAAGCACTATAGTTATTAAAGAGAGTGCTCTTAGAGAGTGTATGTTTTATATTCTTAAGCGTTATATAGCTTCCTTAAGCTAGAGGAATACTCTTAAGAATCTTTAGGTTAATAATTACTACTATAATATGTAAGAGACCTAGAAGGTGTGCTAGGAATCCCAATAGACTAAAAGATCCGCCAATGCTAGCCGTTGCTAACATTGCACCTTACAATTACTTAAGACCTGTCGCTTGCGCATAACACCCTATGGGCTGCCCTTAGGCCTTGCGCCTTATAACGTACAGCGCCTTATAACTATCCTTCCCCTTCCTAGGGCTTGTCCTGAGCTAGCGCGCCGCCACTGTCTAGTTAGGGATTAGGCCCGGATTCCGTGGCCTTGGATAATTAGTAATTGCGAACCCCTAAGGCCCACTAGGGCGGACATAACGGCCCTGTCCCCTAGCTACCCTATGAGCCTAACGTAAGCTACCTAGCCTAGTTTAATCCCGTGCGGACCTCGCGCACCTCGTGGGATTCAAACCTAGGACCTAGCGCAGCTAGAAGACCTATAATGGCTAGCATAATTATAAGAGACCTAGAAGGTGTGCTAGGAATCCTAATAGACTAAAAGATCCGCTAATACTAGCCGTTGCTAACATTGCACCTTACAATTACTTAAGACCTGTCGCTTGCGCACAACACCCTGTGGGCTGCCCTTAGGCCTCGCGCCTTACAACGTACAGCGCCTCACATAATAGCACTAGGTAACTTTTCTCCTTTATAATCCTTAATGCCTTTTACTATTTACCTATCCTTTATAACCTTAAAGCATAGGTTCTTTTATTTAGCGCTTTTATAGTATTCCTTAACCTTTTTATAGTTAACCTTTATAAAGGGCTTAAATCCTAAAACCTTTTTACTAGTTACTATATAGTATAAGCTTTAGTATGCTTAGGGAGACTAAAAGTATGTATTTAGTACCTTTCCTATATAGTAAGGGCACTTCTTTAGGCTATTATTCTTTTAGCCTTATAGTTTCTCTCTTTCTTAGTCTAAGTAATCCCTAAGAGTTATTATATAGCTTCCTTTTCTAGAGGTAAAGCTTATAGCTTAAGTTACTCTATAATATCTAGTGTACTTAGAGGCAGAGTATTGCACTAAAACGTGTAGTGTAGTGTAGTATTTGTAGTGTAGTGTAGTAACTACACTACAAACTACACTATACTACAAACTACACTAACTACAAGGAAAAAAAAACTACACTACACTAACTATAAAAAAAAAAAAAACTATAATACATTACACTACAAATTTTTTTCCTTAAACTACACTAACTACAAACACTATAAATGTAGTATTAGACTTTTTATTAGTTATTAGTATTTATAAGGTTAAAAGAAAGCTAGTTATATAAGAGCTTTTATTATTACCTATTTTATTAAATTAGTTATAGAATTTATAATATTATATTATTTTTATAATTTTATTATAACTAAGTAAGGTTATATATAATATTATACTTTTTTAATAATACTATTTAACTTAATACTTTATTTCCCTAATATAACTTAAAGAAAAACCTTCTTATTATATTATTTTATATTTCTATAAATTATTATTATTACTTATTTTAAAAAAACTATGAAAAAACTACTAGTAAACTTAATATAAGTAGCTTATTATATCTTATTATAGCTTATAATAGCTTATTATAGCTTATTATAGCTTATTATAGCTTATAATAGCTTATAATAGCTTATAATAGCTTATAATAGCTTATAATAGCTTATAATAGCTTATAATAGCTTATAATAGCTTATAATAGCTTATAATAGCTTATAATACTTATTACTAATATTACTAATATTACTAGTATTACTAAGATTACTAAGATTACTAAGATTACTTATAATATTATTAGTGTTAAAGTTTAATAATAAATAAATAATAAATAAATAACTTAAATATAAATACTAGTAATTATAAGTAAATTACTATAGTAAAAGCTATAGCCTTTAATAACTTAGTATTTTAAGGTTTTTAAAAATATTAATATTATAAAAATGTTTTCTCTTTTGTGTTTTTTTAAAATAATAATAAATATAAAATAATAGTAATTATAGTAATAATAGTAATTAAGGTTATAAAAGTTATTAAAGCTTTTATAATAAGTATAATATATTATATAAAACTAAGTCCTAGTATTATTTTTAAAAACAAGTTAAACTTATTTTTTATAGCTTATTTAAGCTATATAGGGTAATTAAAATAATACTATTAGTTATCTATTAATAAATTAAAAATATTAGTCTATTATATTCTTTCTTTATGTATTATTATAATAAGATATATAAAGTTACTATATATAACTTCTTAAAGCTTTAGAATTATAAAGCTTAAAGTAATATTTAATTAGTTTAAATAGTAAATAAATAGTTTAAGCTTTTTTTAAGTTCTTATTATATTAATAATAATAATAAAGTACTAATTATATATTCTATTAACTTTTATATATTTATTTAGATTTCTAATTTAATTTAATTATATTAGTTTAGGGTATTTTTTAATTAAATTAATAATAATAGTAAATAAAATAATTAGAAGGTTTTTCTTAAAGTTATATTAGTAAAATAAAGTAATAAGTATAATAGTATTATTAAAAAGGTATAATATTATAAATAACCCTAGTTATAGTAAAATCCTTAAAAAAAGGTAAATTTTATAAATTATATAACTAATTAGGTAAAATAGGTAATAATAAAAGCTTCTATATAACTAGCCTTCTTTTAATCCTTATAATAACATTATATAATAAAAAGGCTCACTTTTTTTTTACTAACACTACATTGTAGTTTTTGTAGTTAGTATAGTTAGTAACTACACTAACTACACTACAATACAAGCAAAAAAAAACTATAATACACTACACTATAAAAAAAAAAAACTACACTATACTAACTATAAAAAAAAATACAATATATTAACTATAAGAAAAAAAAACTACACTACAAATACAAATTTTTCCTAAAAACTACACTAACTACATTACAAACAATACTCTGGCTATAGCTAAGCTATAAGCTAAGACTATTAAGATTCCCTTATCTATTCTAAGTTATACTATTACTCTTAGTAAGAGCTATTAAGTTATTTAGTAGTAATATAAGCATAAGAAATTAAGGGCGCTTAATTAATAATATAGTGTAATAGGAGTTAAGATAAGTAATATTAAGAGTTAAGGGATTATTAAAACGCTTCTAGCTACTAGTAATACTAATTTATCTATAAGATTATCTCTTTAGTATTCCCTATAATCTAGTGAGATATAGAGGCTTAATAGATAACACGCTAACTATGCTTATCTAGGGTCTTTAAGCGCTTAGGTTATTCTACTTAATAGAATTACCTATACCTAGAGACCTAGTTAAAGTCTAAACTATAATAATACCTAAAGACTTCTTACTATAATATTATTTAACTAGGGCTATAGTAGGATATATAAGAACCTTATATTTATATAAGGGAAATAAAGAAAAGGTCCTAATAAAACTAGAAGATAAAAATAAGCCTTTTTACCTATAGAGAGTAAAGTAACTATTAAGAATAGGAGTGCCTAATAAAGTTATAGGGAGTGGTAATATCCTAACTATTATAAATAAAGAGAAGTATATTAGAAGTGATAATAATTTATCTAAGCTACCTTCTAATTCTAGAGATAATAATGCTAAGGATAATATATCTAAAGAAGAAATCACTAAGGGTAGGAAGACTAGAGGTAAAGCTAGTAAAAAGAAAGACTTAGAGGATAGTAATCCTAAGGGTATAGGAGGTAGTAAAAGTAGGAAAATAAGGGGTAATAGTAATGCTAGAGAAGGAGATAAAGATAGTAATAAAGGGAAAAGAGGAGATAGTAGCCCTAAGGGCATAGATAATAATAAGGGTAAGAATAAAGAGTCTAATAAAGATAAAGATAAGACTAGTAAGGGTACTAGGGGAGGTAACCCTCCTATAACTAATAATAATAATACTAGAGCTTTACCTAGGAGGCTAGTTAGGAATAGTATTAATAAGGAAAGAAAGCAAAAGAGAGGTCTTACTAATATAGGGGGTCTATAACTACTACCTTTACCTCTATTGCTGCCTTTACTATAGTTATAAGGAAGGGCAAGCCCCTTTATAAGTAAGTAGCTAACCCTTACCTCTACCTTTATATAGGTAATATAGCTAGTTACTAATAAGGAGCTATAGTGAATTTAGGATATGTTTTTACTTAAGAATATTTATAACCCTAGGCTAAAACCTATTATATTAAACTTATTTACTATTTTATTAAACTATACTTTCTAAGTAAGTGGTAAGGGTATAACACTAGTTCTAACTTACCTTAGTGAAATAATAGGAGTTATAGCTAAATACTAACTAATTATAGACTTATAGGACTTAATAAAACTTACTAATAATTATAGAATTTACATTTCCCTAACTATATTTATCTTTAATAAGCATTATAACCTCTAGTTAAGGGGTACCCCTTACTTATCTAAAGTCTAATATATAATAGTTAAGGAGTATAATAAGATAGTAAATAAATTTAAGTTAAGGGCTAAATAGGAAGCTTAACCCTTACTACTAAAATTACCTACATTACTATTACTAATTAAAGTGTCTAAGGATTAGTTAAGTGTCTTATTAGATCTTTACCCTTATAGTTAGGCTATAGCTATGCTAACTTAGTAGCCTCTAAGAATAAAAGTTTTAAGGTCTTAGCTTTATAAGAATTAATAGAAGTATAGTAAGGGTAAAATTAAAGCACTTAAGGTACTAGCTATAATATCTAAGGCCTATTACCTAGTTTATACTACTCTTATAGAACTTAATAAATTAATTAATTACTACTAGAAAAATATTAAAGCTACTAGACTTAAGGGGTTATACCTATAAGATTTAAAAGAAGATAGTAAATTTCTAATATTAGTATTAAATAGAAAGGAGGGAGTCCTTATTTTCTAAGAGAGTTTTAGGTCTTTACCCCTAGTGTAAAATAATAAATATATTAAGGGAACTATTAGCTAGCTAGGCTTATAGGCTAATGCCCTAGGGAGTAATTAGTCTATAGACTCTCTATTTTCTAAAGTAGTAGCTAAGTGCCTATATAGAATTAAGGGAGGACTTTGCCCTCTAAGAGTGCTAGGAAGGCCTAATGTTCTAATTAGGATTAGAGATTACTTAATATAGCTAGGTAACTTAATAAGGCATAATTATCTATCTAAAAAGGCTTTAACTATCTATAAAGAGTTATTTACTAATTTTAGGGGAGGAGCTAATAGGCTATTAGTCCTATTAGATATAGAGGTATTAGAGGTTATTATAATTATTAACTAACTATATTAGACTAAGGTTAGGAGGAGAGAGATGCCTAAATAGATTAAGGGGCTAGTAGTATAAGCTTATAAGCTAAGGGAAGGGCTACTTATAGTAATAGTTAATATTTTTAGGCTAGTGGTTAGGGTAACCACTAAGTAGTAGTAGACATGATAGGTGGGGGCAGGTGTAAGGCACCTAGCTTACCTAGCATAAAAACCCCACTAGCAGATTTTTTAACAGGGCTTTTTTTTTTCTCCTGGATTATTATCACGAGAATTTAATTTTAGTTAATCAATTTATCTAAAGCTTCGTTTCCTGTCTGTACAGCTTCTTGAAGAGGGAAGACATCGCGATAGTGATGCCTAAGATGTGAGGCTGCTACATCCAACAGGAGGAGCCCACCAACACAGTTGCATTGGCAGCGATCGACATGCAGCAAGGCTGATTAGTCAGGCGGACTCAATGAATCTTACTATTGGCTGGTCGCTCGTGCGTTTCTGAGCCCCCTAACCTTGAACTGCCCACATCCGATCGTGCTCGTTATATCTTCTTGTACATCTTTCTAGATACATCGCTTTAATCACCACCAAGATATGTTGTTTGAAGAGCTTCCTGGATCGCTAGACAAATGCAGGTTTGTCTCGAAAGGCGCGACTGGGTGGGTTTTCGAGGCCGCTCCTGGCATCGCTATCAAATACTTTGTGCGAGGCCGTCTAGACGAATTTCAGGTCGAAAACGAAACATACGACCTTATCGAGCGGAACCACCCTCCTCCATTATTCATTCCGAGTTTTCTACGGCTGCCTGGTTTAAATTTCATGCAGCTGATGGTCGACAGCTTAGATGCTCGTCTGCAACGGAACCAGCGTCGAGACCTACAGAAACACGTATGCCTGGAAGTCTTGCGCTTGGAGCCGACACCGAAAATCGAGCAATGGGCTGCGGAACTGTCTGGGGCCCTCGCTTGGCTAGAATCCCTTGGATTGGTCCAGGGGGATCTTCGCCCTGCAAATCTTCTTCTCGATAACGATGACCACCTAAAGCTGGCTGACTTTGACAGCAGTTGTAAGATTGGCGCTGAGAATTTGGGCCTAGCACCACCGTGGTCACGGGTGCTTGGTAAAGAAGGTGGAAAATCTTATGGAACTTATGGACTGTATGGAGCACAGAGTGAGCAGTTCGCCTTCGGTTCTATCCTATACAATTTGACGCGTGGTTTCGAACCATACGATGATAAAGGGTCGGAAGCTATAGGCCTCTGGCATAATATGGTGTTTCCGGAGCTATCCGGCTCCCGGTTAGATGCATTGACCCTTCGCTGTTGGAGGGGTGACTTTGCGACCTTGGCCGATCTCGCCAAGGATGTTGCCGTCCTCGAAGGTGCTAAGCGGGCATCAACTGCAATCGCGACAGATGATGGGTACATGAGCAAAATGAAAAGGTGTTGTCAAAAGCTGCTACATGACAGATTTACAGATTTAGATGTCGGAACACCTGCCAAGTAAGGGAGTTGGTCTCTGGGCATGCACACCGCTGGCAGGCTTCTATTACACGATTGTTAAAGACTGGAGAGACGTCCGTCAGTTTCAATACGTTGATGTAGAGAATAAGCAGTGATTACTCGCATGCTGGGGGGGGACACTACTTGCTGTCGTGAAGTCCCTTTTCGAAAACAGAGATGCATCGGGCGTTCGCACGCGATCCAGTGACGCCCAGAGGAGCATGACATCCCAGGCTAAGCCTTGCGATATCGTATATCAACGATGTCGAATTCTAGGCGGATGTATAAATGTTGTTCGAAGTCCTTGCGCGATTGGCCGCGCGCAGGCCAGCTCTGAGCCCGACCGCGCCGGACTTGGAAAAGGTAACTCAACTCAGGTAGCTTGATATGCATTGGAAGAAGCTGGCCAAGACCCTCTGATGAACTATGAAGAGCTGGAAGCGTTACGAAAACAGCGGGTTGACATGCGTTCTTGGACCGCTGGTTGAGGTCAAGTCATCCGCCGCTCTGTCCTCGTCCTTTTTAGTGTCATGTCGCATCGACGTTGAGTAGTAACTATTGAGCCGGAACTGACGATTGTGTTGCTCGTTGCCCAAGCTTCGTCTCGAGCACGGGTGTGTCGCTTTCCTACACCAAAATACCGTAAAGCGCCGACTCACTATAACTTGGTGAGCGCATATTATTCGTCATAGACGCTGTATCCGCCATCGGGCAACAGAAGCGAATGTGGCTAGCGGATACAAGACCAGCCGTATCGATGCCGCAGTCCCTCCAAGCATGTGCGCTCCGGCGCTTCAGCTCAACTGCATGCTGATCCTCGAATCGACGCATCAAGTCGCTGCTAGGACCGTCAGGTCACAAACGAGGCCCGAGGATTAAATGAACTTGGGGATGGGGAGAAGGTGACTGGCATGAACAAGTACACTGTGCATCGGTAACTGTACACACACATCTCACATCTATGAACGCACAGTGGAGGCTACTGCAACGAGGCAGTTGTTGTCAATCCATTAGCATTCTCACGTTGTGACATATTCTCATCTTAGCCAAGCAATTGCTCAGAATATTGTAGAGATATGTATACACACATTTCTTGCCATCAGGAGCTCGTTAACAACGGTGGCCGGCCTGTTTGCTCCGTCGAAGATCTGACATATATCCTTGCAAAGCCTAGGGCCAGGTATAAAGCGATTATGCCGTGGCTCAGTGACGACCCAGACTCTGAGGTTTGGGATGGGGAGATAAAGACAGTCTTCTCGAGGCAATTTACGCGGTGGTGGGACTTTCGTAAATCGCAATGGGATAACAGAAGGATTGATATTGAAGCCGGATTCTCTTCCTTCTTGGAGGCAAGCAAGCGCAAATATGAGGGGATGGGTGCCATTAGTATGGTCTCCGACCCTTCATTCGAGGAAACAGTCAGGCGATTATGGCAACACAAGCCAGTATCCCGGCAACTACCCGAATCTAACTCATTTACATCATACAAAGAGGCAGTCAGAAGGCGTCTTGCACCGTACCAATTCACCCGCGCTTTGCAGTTGAAGGAGGACCCTCGCCAACAGGCCCAGTGGACCAATTGGCTAGAGTACCTCAACTACGAAAAATGGTGTCTGGAAATGCCGACTGCGCTTTCGGAACCTCTGGAGGAACGATACCGTCAAGCCTGGAGAAGGATGCTCAGTGCACCACGGCGTTCGTCGAGAGAAGCTAAAGGGTGTACTTCATCAGCATCAAGGTTCATGCAGAAAGCAGAACGACGACCGGCGGACATTATCAATATGGCCAAGGAGTTGGAAGCAACCCACGCTAGCTTGGTTGCAACCAACAAAACACTTGACGACTTTATTCGAGAGACAGAACCGTATCTGCATGCGCAGACAGCAGTGTACTACCAAAGACATCGAGTGGAGTGGATTATTAAGGAGGCGAGTTTAATCGAGCTGGAGATGTCCCAGCAAAGTAAGACGGTGAAAACTAAAGGAGACGTCAACACAAGAGAGAACAAGAAGAGGCAACGCGATGATGATACGATACCCCCCGACACGATTAAAGAGAGTCAAACGAGGCGATGGTGGGGAACATGTTGTTTCAGTGGCAACGCTACGCGAGCCTGGGCTTCGCCGGAGTCGGCGTTTAGCCCAAGGCAAATCGCTGCAAAGCCGAGCTTAGTTCATCTGCTTCCGGCCGCTCAACTTCTCAAGGCAGCATTTTCACTCGCCTTTTGTCGTGTTTAAGGGGCTCCAGGTGCAACACACAATTGCTTTGCCGCTTGTCATTGCAAAAGCCTTGTGTGGTACCACAGAACCCGAACTCACAGCAGCAGACGTTCAGAAGGCATTTCTGGCCGGCCACTGCAGCGTATTTGCCACAATTCCGCCTTTGCATCGCAGTTAGACTGGCAGCGTTTACTAGCATTGTGTTAGCCTGCGACACCTTCTGGGCGCTCTTCTTCCTACTCACATTCTGCAGTGCAATAAGGTTTGTATTATAGTAGGTACAATTCTTCTATTACAGCCTCACAAAGACGCTTAATATCCCTTACAAACATGCTGAGATATCTTGTTATAAGGTAGAGGATAGTGCCTTAATACCTTACCTAATCCTAGCCCTAAACTAAAATATAACTTCCTTATAGAGGTTTACTAACTAACTAAGGACTAAAATAAACTCTAAAAGATAACTTATTATTAATTTTTAAAAAAAATTTGGCGTCATTGGTTATAGCCAATGCATCTAATTGATTATAACACACAATTATTTAAGGGCGCTGCTTTTTTCTTTGAGGCTAGACTCTTTGCTGAAGAAACAGTCGACATATTTGGAAACATCTATTGGCCAAATCCCTGTTCCCGTTCCCAGATCAAGGATTCGCACAAGTTCGTTCGAGCTTCTCCTCTACTCTCTCTTTGCCTCCGTCTGCATCACTCCACACGTTTTATCACGCAGCAGACACCAGCCTATTCAAACCGTTTCGGTGCACTTAACGGTGGGCAAAACGGCAACAACAAACCTAGCGTTTCCGGATAAACATCGGGATTGGTTCGCTAGTTACGACGAGATCCCGTCCGCTCTCCCATAGTCAAGCTAGTAAGGGGCAGATTAGTAGTTGAGTCGATGACGACTAGCGAACACCGGCTGTTGTATGTTTGTTTGATGTTTTTTGTATTAGCACATCCTTGCATTCTTTGGCTTTAGGCAATATAGCATAGTTTACTGACATCGTCTTCCACATACGACCATACCTACCAGAATATACGGGATCCCGTCCGCTCTCCCATAGTCAAGCTGGTAAGGGGCAGATTAGTAGTTGGGTCGGTGACGACCAGCGAACACCGGCTGTTGTATGTTTTTTTTTTTTTTTTTCGTTGTTGTCTCGTGTGTGTCAACACATCCTTGTATTCTTTGGCCAATTCAATTTCAACCATTTGAAGTCGTTCATCGCGCTCGCCTACGAAGCCCGCGCGCATTTCGAGGCACTTCTGCGGCGCGTCCGTCGTCGAATACGACGACCTCGATGAGCTCGGCGTCCTTGAGGCCCGGCCCACGATGGACGCGTGGTTGGGCAAGGGCGTGCATGACGTGGGTTACAGGGTGGGGGTTTGCCATGGCGTTGCTGGTGAGTTGGTTTGGTATGTGTTTGTGTGTGTGAGTGGCGTGGCGTGTTTCGTGTTTCGTGTAGATTGTATAGATGTGCATTTTATCTTGTTGGGTTTGTGTTTCAAAAAGGGGAATGGATGGATTGCCGATGAGTGTGGCAGTTTTACATGGTCGAACAAAGGGGCACATCATATCACTCGTATCATTGAGCATCAGAATCCAAGGAGTAGTGTTGCTGTTGACGAGCGATGCAAATTCTGGGGAAAGCGAAAACATGTCTTGTTCGTGCCCAATGACTGCCATGCCCAACCATGATGGAGGGGACTTGCCAGCAGGACAAGGCGCTAGAAAAGTTAGGCTGCATTCCCGTCTCTTACGAGCGAAGTGACTTTTTTGTCCATGTTCAGCCAGAACTATGTCGTCACCCTGTCCACGCTGCTGGCTGCTGGCTCCTAACTTATCGTCCTCCTTGCCTACCAAGCCCCTGCACTTTAATATTGGAATAAAAGCCGTCTTTTCCACGCCTTTGAATGTAAAAAGTACTTCAGACGTGTCCATCGATCGGCGGAATCCAAATCTTGTGGTTTGTTTGTTCGGCATGAGTTGGTCTGACCCTAGGTTGCTTTCTTAGGTTAACACCCCCAACACCCCCCGGCACCCCTTTCCGGTGTCGGTGGTAGGTAGGTAGTCGTACATGGATGGTGTGAATGGATGCTGCTTCTCGCACCAGGTGCCGTGTAGAATCGAAACAAAATTGTAAGAGTTAAGCTCTGTTCTCTCATATCTTGGCGGCTTCTGTTCTCACCCGCCTGTGCTCGCTGCTGCTGCTGCTGCTGCTACTGGTTCCTTGTTGGCTGCGGCTGTGGAATTGGCGCCGTGCCCTGTTTTTCCACCACCACGGCCTCGCCGTCCTCTGCCGCCAGAGGGTTTCTCCTTTTCGCCGTTGGCTAGAGAACCTTCCTTTGAGGATGTCGTCGATGGTGCAGCCGCGACGGATGTCTTGTCCTTGCGCTCCAGAACTTGGACAGAGGCTTGGCCGATGGATATTGGGCTAGCTGTCACTGCTTTGGCGAGGGCATCGTGCTCGGAGAATTCTACATACGCGAATCCCTTGCGCTTGTCAATCTCAACGAGTGTAATGGTACCAAAAGCTTCGAGTGCTTCTCTGAGAGACGCGTCGGTCACTCCCTGTGAGGCGCTGACATGCTTGACAAATGCGCGGGTGGCGCTTGCAGATACCGACGATGGCTTCTTTTGCGACTGCTTCATGGTCCCTTTCTCCCTTGGTTCCTGCTTGTTGTTGTTCTGGTTGCTGGTGGCATTCGAGCTCGGCACTTGGCTTGATGACGGGGTTTCCGTGGTGGTGGCCTTTGTCGTCACCTCGGAATCGTTCTTCTTCTTGAGTATGACTGGAGGATTGACTGCCGTCGGTTGTGCACTTACGGTTGCAGTTTCGGTCGCGGCAGTTCCTTTCCCTTTGTCAGCGTTCTTTCCACCACGATTCCTTCGTCCGGACTGAGACTTGGTAGTAGCTGGACTCTCGGGTCTTCCCTTTGACGACTTCGCAGGGGGTGCTTCGGACGCTGCTGATGAGTTCCCCGTCACTGCTGCCAGAGGTGTTACGTTGGCTACGGCGTCACTCTCTTTGGTAGAAGAGACCGTTCCTTTGGCGTCTGCTTCGGCCTTGGCCGCATCGTGACGAGCCCGCCTATGGGCACTTCCAGGACTAAGACCTAGGTCTCGTTGCAAGATTCGTGCTGCGGCAGCGATTCCAGCTCGTCGACTTTTCGGTACGTCGGCCGAAGCACTGGCACCGGCACCGGCACCAGCGCCTGTGGTGGCCGTGGTGGAGACATTTGTAGTTGCAATCTGGCTGGCTACTTTCTGAGCTGCCTCGGCAGCTTGCTCCGTGGCAGCTTTCTTGGTGAGAATCTTAACCGTTTCCTTTGGAGTCTTATCGGTCCTGTCGCCCTTTGAATCCTTGCCCTTCCTCTTGTTCAATGTTTCGTCCTCCTTGGATCCGCCCCTGCCTTTGCCACCCGACTTGGAATTCTTGCCTGATGCGCCATCTTTGCCCTTATTTGCCTTCTTCTCCTTTAGATATTCAACCAGAGGAGTTGTTGTGACTTTTGTCTCCACTTTGGCAGTGTCATTGGGGTCCTCAACGTCGATACTTTCTCGCATGGGTGCAGGGTTAGCAAGGTCCTCGAGGAATGCCATGAATTCGGGATCCTGGTCGATGGTGCCTTGTCGAGCATCGGTCCGCTTCTTCGTTCCTGCGATCTTTTTGTAGACTGAAAATTCCAGGACGGGCGGTCCGACCAGGGCAGGATTGGTAAAGGTTGATTTTGCATCCTCCCACGTCGAGCTCCTGACCACTTCACTGAGGGGCATGATGTCATCCTTTCGCATCAAGTGAAGATACGCTCTGCTGGGGCGAGAAGGCTTCGAGGGGCTTGAATCAAAACATCATTAGAACCTGCACAGGCAATCAAAAGCGGTGCTGCTTTCAAAGAGATGACATACTCAGTGGAGACCTTGCCGGGAATGTATGATAACCAATCGACCTTGCCCTTGGACACCTCCCAGTCTGACCCGAGGATGGTCACAAACTCTGGCTGCGTCATGCCTGGCGGCAGGCGACGAATGACCATTTTTTCACCTTCATTGTGTGCTTTTGACCGTGGGGCCTTGGTTTGTGGTGTTTCTCCCTCATTGGCGTTCTGTAGCAGGATCAGGGGACTGTTTGGCAACATGTTCATGCTGGATGCAACTCTGTGAAAGTGTTACTCATACCTTGGCCGAGCCTCGTTTGTCCACTGCTCCTTTGCCCTTGCCAGGTTTCGAGGCAATACTGTTCTCTTCGGTTCCCTTGGCCTTTTTTTTTCATGATTGTCAGAGTCAATCTTGCGTCGCAACCGGCTTGTGAAGCTGAATATGTATATCTTACTCTTTTTCTCACACTGGCTTGATCAGAGACCTGGCCGGGGGTAACGCAGGACGTCCCATTTGCCTTGCGCGACAGGACTTGAGGCGCCGGTGCGGGCATGACGCATGTCGTGTGTGGCAAGGCAAGCAAATCTGTCGAGTGGCCAGCCTGGTCGAGGACGGCGAAGCGATGTTGGTTCCTCTGGTCAAGTTGAGAGGAAGCTCTGCCCAGTGCTGGCTGCCAAGTCACTAGAAGTTTGTTACGGATCCGTACTCCGTAGTTTATGTAGTAATTGTGATTGAGGCACTGACGAGGGAGTTGCGGCCCTGAGTGGTAATCGTGCCACGCCCCACTTCTTTTGGTTATGTGGCTAGAGCCCTGCGAAAACCAAAAGAAGTGGGGCGTGGCATGAGTAGCAAGTGGCCCCACAGCTGCGCAAAGTGGACCCAGCTTGTGTTGCCCGATGGCGGATACAGCGTCTATGACGAATAAATCTGCACCCATAACCGTATCGGGGGAGCTGAAGATACACGTCGCTAAACGCGATAATTTATAATAAAAGCATATAATCTATAATATAATAGCTTTCTCTATAAAAGAGAAGCTTTCATTCTTCTATTTATATAATAGAGAATAGCTTTAATTAATCTAATCCTTTTCTAACCTTCTTTATCTTACTAGGGGATATCTTTTAAGTTATATGCCTAGCGTATAATAGTTATAAGCCTAGAAGGTACATACCTATAACTTCCACTAAGTCCCCTATATATAAGATATATATATACACTATACCTTACTTACTAATAACGCTTATAATAGATATAATAACCTCTTACTACCTAAGTCTTAAGACTAATATTAAGCTAGTCTTATCTAATAAATAAGAAAAGTAATATAAAGCATTAAAGTAAGCTACCTAAAGCTAAGAGATTTAGGAAAGGGTTAATCCCTAGCTCCTAAAGCTTAACTTTAACTATTTAGAAAAGCCCTTTACTATTACGCTAGAGTTATATAAAGCTCTTATTATAAAGAACTAAGGAAGTAATACTATAAAGCTTACTTTTTAAGAGGCTCTTTCCTTTTTATCTTATAAGTTTATATCTAAGTACTAAGTATATAAAGTAATAAAGTCCTAAGAAAGGACTATTAAAACTTAGATTATAAGCACTATTAATCCTAATACTTATACTATAGTAATTAATAAGATTAAAGAAAGTAATATAAATAATAAGAAGCTTACTCTTTACTAAATCTTTATTAAGCTTAAAAAGAGATTTTCTTCTAAGTAAGTAATTATTAAATTAGAGGTATTAGCTAAGTATATAGCTTACCTTACTAATACTAAATATGCTAATATTTAATTTAAGTATTAGATTAAGTAGTAGGGGAAGCTATACTAGAAAGCATTAATATATAAGATTAATAAGGTTTAGGGTTTTAATGTAATTTATAACTTTATTATAGCTATTAGTGCGCGCTTTAACCTTAAATAAGTAAAAACTAAGATTATATAACTAGTATAGACTTCTAATTCTCTTCCTAAAGAAGTAACCCTTTAAGGCATTACCTCTAAGCAGAGTATTGTTTGTAGTGTAGTTAGTGTAGTTTTTAGCAAAAATTTGTATTTGTAGTGTAGTTTTTTTTTTCTTATAGTTAATATATTGTAGTTTTTTTTTTATATAGTGTAGTGTATTGTAGTTTTTTTTTGCTTATATTATAGTGTAGTTAGTGTAGTTACTAACTACACTAACTACAAAAACTATAATATAGTGTTAGTAAAAAAAAAGTAGGCCTTTTTATTATATAATGTTATTATAAGGATTAAAAGAAGGCTAGTTATATAGAAGCTTTTATTATTACCTATTTTACTTAATTAGTTATATAATTTATAAAATTTACCTTTTTTTAAGGATTTTACTATAACTAGGGTTATTTATAATATTATACCTTTTTAATAATACTATTATACTTATTACTTTATTTTACTAATATAACTTTAAGAAAACCTTCTAATTATTTTATTTACTATTATTATTAATTATTTTATATTTTTATTATTAATTTAATTAACAAATACCCTAAACTAATATAATTAAATTAAATTAGAAATCTAAATAAATATATAAAAGTTAATAGAATATATAATTAGTACTTTATTATTATTATTAATATAATAAGAACTTAAAAAAAGCTTAAACTATTTATTTACTATTTAAACTAATTAAATATTACTTTAAGCTTTATAATTCTAAAGCTTTAAGAAGTTATATATAGTAACTTTATATATCTTATTATAATAATACATAAAGAAAGAATATAATAGACTAATATTTTTAATTTATTAATAGATAACTAATAGTATTATTTTAATTACCCTATATAGCTTAAATAAGCTATAAAAAATAAGTTTAACTTGTTTTTAAAAATAATACTAGGACTTAGTTTTATATAATATATTATACTTATTATAAAAGCTTTAATAACTTTTATAACCTTAATTACTATTATTACTATAATTACTATTATTTTATATTTATTATTATTTAAAAAAACACAAAAGAGAAAACATTTTTATAATATTAATATTTTTAAAAACCTTAAAATACTAAGTTATTAAAAACTATAGCTTTTACTATAGTAATTTACTTATAATTACTAGTATTTATATTTAAGTTATTTATTTATTATTTATTTATTATTAAACTTTAACACTAATAATATTATAAGTAATCTTAGTAATACTAGTAATATTAGTAATATTAGTATTATAAGCTATTATAAGCTATTATAAGCTATTATAAGCTATTATAAGCTATTATAAGCTATTATAAGCTATAATAAGATATAATAAGCTATTATAAGCTATAATAAGATATAATAAGCTACTTATATTAAGTTTACTAGTAGTTTTTTTATAGTTTTTTTAAAATAAGTAATAATAATAATTTATAGAAATATAAAATAATTTATAAAAATAGTAAATAATATAATAAGAAGGTTTTTCTTTAAGTTATATTAGGGAAATAAAGTATTAAGTTAAATAGTATTATTAAAAAAGTATAATATTATATATAACCTTACTTAGTTATAATAAAATTATAAAAATAATATCATATTATAAATTCTATAACTAATTTAATAAAATAGGTAATAATAAAAGCTCTTATATAACTAGCTTTCTTTTAACCTTATAAATACTAATAACTAATAAAAAGTCTAATACTATATTTATAGTGTTTGTAGTTAGTGTAGTTTAAGGAAAAAAATTTGTAGTATAATGTATTATAGTTTTTTTTTTTATAGTTAGTGTAGTGTAGTTTTTTTTTTCCTTATAGTTAGTGTAGTTTATAGTGTAGTGTAGTTTGTAGTGTAGTTACTACACTACACTATAAATACTACACTACACTACACGTTTTAGTGCAATACTCTGGCTATAGCTAATGCTAGAAATAGAGGTAGAATCTTTTAGCTCTAATAAGCTTAATATTTAGGATAATAAGCCTGCCCTTTTTCCTAGGAATATAGATATAGTTTTTAGTCCTATATACTACTAAGTTAACTAAATCCCTCTATATTACTAATACTGTGTGCCGTGATACGCGCGCCCATAAACGCGCGTATTCGCGATGACAAGCACAAGGGATACAGGGGATCGCAGGGATAAACAACATAACAAGGGATAACAATATTAGTTATCTAGGCAAAGGGACTATTTAATCTATAAAGAGATTACCTATAGCTAGATTCTTTTCAGGTTCTTTATGCATGCCTAACTTTAGATTTTTAACTTAAATACCTAGCGCTACTATGGCTACTATTATGTTTACCTTAATAAGATAAATTAATAAGATTATTTCCTTAACTTAACTAAAAAGTCACTTCTAATCTAATAGACTATTTAATCTAAATTACCTCTATTTGTAAAGATAGATTTAGCTATTATTATAATTGTTACTGTTAAGTTAATTAACTCTTCTAACGTAAGCAGATATTACCATTACCTATAACCGTAGGCTAGCATTATGTCTTTTAGGGTGTTGTTTTCCGCTTAATAAAACTAGTGGAGAAACAGGGAATTAAACCCTAGACCACTCCGCTTTCTAGTTAATTTGCTACGGACTAAGATTAATTAGAAGCAAGCTAATAATTACGCTCTTAGCTATTACTAAGCTAACTTACCTAAAGACCCCCTTTATTTTACCTTCCTTACACTAAGATATAAATCTAAAGCCTTAACCTAACCTCTATAATAGTTATAGTATAAAGGAGAAGCTAGCTAAGCATGCTAAGCTAAGGTAAGCTAAGAATATAAACTAGCATTATATAGAAGCGTAGAAAAGAAGACTAGATAGTTTAGAGGTATACCCTATAAACACTAGCTAAACTATTAACCCTTTGCTAAAAGTCTTTAAATATAAGGCGCTAGGATAGAAAGCGCTGCCTAGCGTTATAGACTATTTAATCTTAAGGCCTATAGCTAATTTTACTATTATTTAGCTATACATAGGGGTCTTATAGCTTATTATAAAAAGCTATATAATTATATTAGTAGCCTTTACTTATAGGTTACTTATTACTATAAACACTACCTTATTAAAAGTCTTTCTTTAAGAAATTCTTACTAGTATTATAATATTTAGTTAAGTAATTACTCTTTTATAAGATTAATTAAAAGCACTTTTTACTAAGCCTATATCTAACCTTATACTATCTCACTCCTAATTAGAGTATTGCACTAAAACGTGTAGTGTAGTGTAGTATTTGTAGTGTAGTGTAGTAACTACACTATAAACTATATTACACTATAAACTATACTAACTATAAGGAAAAAAAAACTACACTACACTAACTATAAAAAAAAAAAACTATAATATATTATACTACAATTCTTTTTTCCTAAACTACACTAACTATAAATACTATAAATATAGTATTAGACTTTTTATTAGTTATTAGTATTTATAAGGTTAAAAGAAAGCTAGTTATATAAAAGCTTTTATTATTACTTATTTTATTAAATTAGTTATAGAATTTATAATATTATTTTATTTTTATAATTTTATTATAACTAAGTAAGGTTATATATAATATTATACTTTTTTAATAATACTATTTAACTTAATACTTTATTTCCCTAATATAACTTAGAGAAAAACCTTCTTATTATATTATTTACTATTTCTATAAATTATTTTATATTTCTATAAATTATTATTATTACTTATTTTAAAAAAACTATAAAAAGAACTACTAGTAAACTTAATATAAGTAGCTTATTATAGTAAAAGTTATAGTTTTTAATAACTTAGTATTTTAAGGTTTTTAAAAATATTAATATTATAAAAATGTTTTCTCTTTTATATTTTTTTAAAATAATAATAAAAGTAAAATAATAGTAATAATAGTAATTAAGTAATAATAGTAATAACAGTATTAATAGTAATAATAGTAATTAAGGTTATTAAAGTTATTAAAGCTCTTATAATAAGTATAGTATATTATATAAAAGTAAGTCTTAGTTTTATTTTAAAAAATAAGTTAAACTTATTTTTTATAGCTTAATTAAGCTATATAAGGTAATTAAAATAATACTATTAATTATTTATTAATAGATTATAAATATTAGTTTATTATATTCTTTATTTATATATTATAGTAATAAGATATATAAAGTTACTATATATAACTTCTTAAGGCTTTAGAATTATAAAGCTAAAAGTAATATTTAATTAGTTTAAATCTTAAATAAATAGTTTAAGCTTTTTTTAAGTTCTTATTATATTAAGAATAAGATTTAAGTACTAAGTATATATTCTATTAACTTCTAGTAATTTATCTTGATTTCTTAATTAATTTTATTCTATTAGTTTAGGGTATTTTTTATTTAAAATAATAATAATAACATTTTAAAATATAAAATAATTAATAGTAATAGTAAATAAAATAATAAGAAGGTTTTTCTTTAAGTTATATTAGTAAAATAAAGTATTAGGTATAATAGTATTATTAAAAAGTTATAATATTATAAATTACCCTAGTTATAGTAAAATCCTTAAAAAAAGGTAAATTTTATAAATTATATAACTAATTAGGTAAAATAAGTAATAATAAAAGCTTCTATATAACTAGCCTTCTTTTAATCCTTATAATAACCTTATATAATAAAAAAGCCCACTTTTTTTTACTAACACTATATTTATAGTTTTTGTAGTTAGTGTAATTAGTAACTACACTAACTACATTACACTATAAGCAAAAAAAAACTATAATATACTACACTATAAAAAAAAAAACTACACTACACTAACTATAAAAAAAAAAAACTACACTATAAATACAAATTTTTCCTAAAAACTACACTAACTACACTACAAACAATACTCTGGTTATAAGAAGCATACTATAGTAAAGTATCTAGAGGAGCTATATTATAAATATTTACTATTATTATAACATACGTTATAGATATCTTAGGTAACCTAGTTAGCCTATTTGCCACTGCCCTTATTACCTAACTTATAGTGTCCTATAGACTTTCTAGAGCCTTACTAGGTCCCTATTATACCTATAGATTAGATATCTATTATTAGCGTGTCCTTATTATATATTTTAGTCTTATTTAGGTTAAGCGCCTAATTACTATATTTTTATATTTAGTGTCTTTTCTCTAATTAGTAAGACTTAATATCTAGTGTAATGCTTTAATAGCAGGCTATTATAGTTAGGTAATTAGCTGTAAGGGCTTAGGCTTTGCCTAAGCATTGTCCGTATAGTAGTTAGAGAGGGGATTAGTAAAAGCAGTTAGGGTAAGGAAAGGAGGCTTACATAAGTAGCCTAGGGGGTATAAGGGGCACCACTAGGGATAGTCTCTTACCCTTTCTCCTTCCTCCTTAAGTCTCTTAATACTATATTAATACCCTATTATAGTTACCTAGGGGCTAGTTTATAATAATTAAGAGACTTCCTTTAGTCCTTTATAATAACTACTAAAAGATATAATAGAAATACTAATAGATATATTAATAAATATAATAGACACGCTTTAACTATAAGACTAACCTAGCTAGGGGATAATAACCCCCCTATCTAATACTATAGCACTACTAGTAGCTTAATAAGCCTAATTTAAAACACTTTAACTTATACTTAATAAGCAAATAGCAGAGCTTATATACCTCTAATAATAAGTAGCTATAAATACTATAGGACCTTTAACCTAACTACCTATTATAGCCTAACCTAGTGTCTTAGTAATTAACCTTACTTTACCTCTTACCTTTAACCTAGTCTTAACTATACCTAAGGTAAAATAAAAACCTATTCTTATAGATAACCTATATAATAGTAATAAGGCCTTATTTACTATATAGAGGTTCCTAATAGAATATAAGCTATAAGTAAATAAGGACTTTATTAAAACTAATAAAAATAGGTAAATATTTATTTACTAAAACCTATTCTCTAAAGTCTAGTCCTAGGTAGTTACTTTCTTTAAATAAGGTAATACTTATAATTTTAACTTAGCTAAATTCCTAGAATACCTTAGGTTTATATTCTCTAACTTATATAGATAGGAGATAGCCTTTATAGAGCTTAACTAAATAAAATAAGGCCTAGGGGAGCTATTTTCTATATTCTTTATTTACTTTATAAAGAAGCTCTTATTAGTAAGAGAGAATTATTAAAGGGATAATATAAAGCTAGTAAAGCTTTAATAAGCGCTTAATAAGTATTTAAGAGAAATTAGTGTAAGCTAGGGTATTAGCTAAAGCATATAGTATATAGCTATTATATAGTATTATAAGATTATAGTTAATATTAAGGCCCTTACTATAGAGAATAAGTACTAGTTCTAATATAAACTATAGCTAGCTAAACCTATACCCTAGACTAATTATAAGGGTAATACACTAATAACTAGGGTATGTGTAATAAGGACTTAATTAGGAAAATAAAATAGGCTAGTTAAGAAGGAGAAAGGTCTAAAGCCTACTATAAATATATAATAGGCTAAATAGGTATTAGAAGTAAAGTTAGCTAAACGCTATTAGAAAAGATATTACTTATAATATAAATCTAAGAACTATTATATTTAGGAGTGTACTTTCCTCCTACCCTATTACCTATAAGTTAGTATTAACTTATATAAAGTAAATAAGGAAAGTATAAATAAGAAGGTAAATATTTCCCTTATAGAAAATAAGTAGCCTTTAAGTAAAGTCTTATATAAAGGTAAGTAAGCTAACTATATACTATAATATAAGATAACTATTTAAGCTATATAGAGTTAGAGTAGGATATAGTATAATATATAGACTAATTACTATTCTTAATTCCTATACTCTTTAATATATATTATTATATTAATATCTAGATTAATTATAGTTATAATTATTATAGTGTTATAAGTAAGTTAGTAGTAAAATAGTTTAGCCTAGAGCTTATATATTTACTAAAGAGAAAGTATATTTAGACTATAGTAAAAATAAAAAGAAGGGGAAAGAGAGTATAAGAGAATACTTTCTTAATTACTTATATAGTACACACTAGAATAAATATTAATAGCTAGGAGTTATTAGTGTATTTATATATTATCCTAGGCCTTATATAGGATATTATACTTAGAATACTATAGCTAGAATATCGCAATATAGTTATTTATATAGTAAAATAGTAATTAGTTATTAGAGTAGTAAAGGGCTTATATATCTCTAAAGCCTTTATATATAAGGTAAAGACTTTAGTATAGGGAATTATTAGGTTCTTATATACCACGGAAGCGCACTAGGCATACTATAGAAAGGACACTTTTATAATATTTATTACTATAAGCCTTAGGGAGATAATAATAGTACTATAGATTATAGTGCCTAAGATAAAGCCTAATAGCCTAGATATATTAATACTACCTAAGGAGTTAGCTAACTTTATAAACCTTTTTAATAAGGCTAGAGCTAATAGCTTACCTCCTTATTAGGGGTCCCTTAATTACTATATATACTTATATAAGAACTAGGATAAGTCTAAACTAATACTCCCTTAGGGACTACTATATAATATACTAAGGGACTAGCTTCTAGAGGTTAGGCGCTAGATTATAGACTTAATAGATAAGGGTTAGATTTATACTAGCTTATTATTAGCTATAGCTCTAGTCCTCCTTATTAAAAAAGCTAATAGGGGTTAGCGTTTTTATGTAAACTACTACGCTCTTAATAAGATAATAGTATAGGATTACTATTTTCTTCTATTAATTAAGGAAATACTTTATTTCTTATTCTAGGTATATTAGTTTATAAAGGTAAATATTTATATAGCGTTTTATAAGCTATAAATTACTAAGGGCTAGGAGTACCTTATAGCGTTTTAAACTAGGTTTAGGCTATTTAAGTAGCTAGTTTGCCCCTTTAGCCTAGCTAGCGCACTAGTAATATTCTAATATTATATTAAAAAGATTCCTAGTAGAGGTATCCTATAGGGAAGTAGCGTAACAAAGTTAATATAATAAATTAGACATAAGCGTATATTTCGCTACTAAGGAATATATTATAACTATAATAATTAATAATAACCTTAAGGCTAGAATTATTTAAGGGTATTAATCTAACTAAAAGTTTAGCTAAATTATTATAGCTATAAAAGCATACTAAGAAAAATAAGTAATAAAGGACACTTAGATTAGACTGAAAATCCCCCTATATAGATAGGACTTACGCAAGGATAGTTTATTATACTATTATAGTAGAGATAGTTTTTTCTGTCTTTATATTCTAATAATAGAGGTTAAATCTATACTATAACTAGTTTATAATAAATAGTAACATTTTAGAATTACTAGGATAGTAGTGAAGCTTTAATTAGTTTATTTCCTATAAATAAGCTAATAGATTTATAACTATATAGCCTATTATATAGTGTGTTAGGAGAATGTAATTAATCGCTTAAAACCACTAGGAGAGTTATAACCTTTATAGTTAAAGCTAATGCCTTTTTATATAATTTTACTTAATTTTATTCTAGATATGCTAGAGGTATTAGCTATAAATATAATATAGTAAATAGAAGGATATATAACATATAATTCGTTATGCCTAGTAAATTACTTATTTAGTAAAAGGACTCTTCTAATACTAGGGTATACTATATACCTAGTAGAAATCTAGGTAGAATTACTCCTTTATACCCTATATATTATAGATTAGGGATTACTAAGACAAATTATTAGTAATAGAGACCTAAAATTTATATCTAATATGTAAAAAGAGATATTTAGATATATAGGAGTTAAACTCCTTATAGGTATAGTATACCACCCCTAAATAGATAGAATAGCGGAAAGGAAGAATTAGATAGTAATAATTATAATTTAATATTATATAGTAATAGACCTAGATATAGTATAGACATTACTACTTCTAGCGCTATAGCATTAACTAAATAACACTATAGTAGTAAGCATAGGGCAGGCTTCTAATAAGCTATTATATAGATTTCGCCCTTTAAGCATTATTAACCTTCTTTCTCTAAATAACATAACTAACACTAGGGCTAGCGCAAATAATATAGCAGTATTGTAGAAGCTATACTAGCATAAGGCTTAGCTAGTAATTATAATAGCTACTACCCTTACTAAGATTTAGTATAATAATTATTATAAACTAGTTAATATTAATATAGGGGATATAGTGTATCTATAATTATCAGACAATTGTATGTAGTGTAATTAATGTAGTTTTTAGGGGGTACCTTGTAATTGTAGTTGTAATTGTTACTAGGGTGTAATTAATTAATTGTAATTGTTAACTACATGTAATTAATTGTAATTGTAGTTGTAATAATTACAATTAATTACAACTACAAATACATAATTACATGTAATTGTTACTAAAAATAGAAAACTTATATATAATTAAGATATATTTTTTCTTTGGATTTTTCTTTATAAACTTAATATTACGCTTATTTTCTTTTATAATTTAGTTATTTAGTTATAATATTTTATAGTCTAAGCTAATTTAGACTATTAAGCTAATTATAGGTATATAGTAGCTAAATATAGAATCTTTTAGTCTTATCTTATAGCCTGTTTTTTTTATATATACTATAGGTTTATTTACTTTAATATCTTTTTTTTTAGATTTACTATTCTTTTTAATATACTTTTTTTACTTTTAATATAGTATATACCCTAAAGAAATTATTTTTTATTATATATAAATAAGACTAAAATTCTAATAATATTATATAAATATGTATTATTATCTTATTATTAAGAGAATATTTAAATTTATATAAAATAGGAATTCCTAGTTACTTAGCTATTTTATTAAAATTATAAACAATTATATTAACTTTTAAGGTTTTTCTAGAAAAAGAATTAGTAAAAATACTTAGAAAAGTTACTTTAAAATAACTTAAATATTTAATAATAAATATAATAAATATAATAAATATATTTAATATAATTTCTTTAATCTTAAAGATAATAGAAAATAAGCTTTAAAAGTTAGTCTAATAAATTATATTATATATAGCTTATTTACTTAGTTATATAGTCTTTTAAAAAGTAAGTCTTATATAGTATATTATTTACTTATTAATAGTACTATTAATTAATATATTAGAATTTTTAAAAATAAAAAAGAGAAAAGAATTTTATTTTATTAATATTTTAAAAAATCTTAAAATACTAAATAATTAAAAAGTTAAGCTTTTTCTATAGTAATTTACTTATACTTACTAGTTTTTATATTTAAATTATTTATTAGTTATTTATTTTTAATTAAACTTTAACACTAGTAATATTATAAGTAATATAAGTAATATAAGTAATATTAGTAATATTAGTAATATAAATAATATTAGTAATATAAGCTATTATAAGCTATTATAAGCTATTTTAAGCTATTTTAAGCTATTACTATAATAAGTAACGTAAAATAATATAGTAAATACTAGAATTAAAGTAAGGTAGTGGCAAATCAGGCTATTAATATAAGAATTAAAGTGAGGCAGTAGCAAATTAGGCTATTAGTACAGGAATTAAAGTGGGGCAGTGGCAAATCAGGCTATTAATACAAGAATTAAAGTGGGGCAGTGGCAAATTAGGCTATTAATACGAGAATTAAAGTAGGGCAGTGGCAAATCAAGCTATCAATACGAGAATTAAAGTGGGGCAGTGGCAAATCAAGCTATCAATACGAGAATTAAAGTGGGGCAGTGGCAAATCAAGCTATTAATACGAAAATTAAAGTGGGACAGTGGCAAATCAAGCTATCAATACGAGAATTAAAGTGAGGCAGTGGCAAATTAAGCTATAGATAGCAAATTTAGAATATTCTAGCTATAGGTATTTCATTTAAGATTTGTAATTATTCTAGATTTACTTTTCTATATAATACAAGTAAATCCTCTCTTTTTATCTATTTTACCTTTTTCTTAAACTATTGAAGAATAATTCCCTTTTTATCATAAGCTTATAACTACCCTTATTTATCTTTAAAATAACCTAATCAACCTTAGATTCTTCTTTTGCTCTTTCTAATAATAACTCAGAACCTAGCCACTTAGGCTCTCACGAAAAACTCCCTGAAAATCAGGATAATTATGTGTTTAGTACAAGAGCCTATATCTATACTCATAACCTATTTAATTTTGAATTATCTAAGATAATTCCTAATAAGAGTAGGGTTATTATAGGCTATTGTACTTAACCTAATTGTTCTTTTAGCTTTAAAACGAAAGTTAATCGTTTTCAAGCATCTAATGGGGTTTAACACTACAAATTTAAGCATAAAAATATTGCTACTTCTTTATCTAATGAAAAAGAACCTAATAAGATTATTAGTAAGTTATAAACCCTTTTTCTTATAATAATCCTATTATCTAATATATATTTAGTGCCTAAAATTACAGAAATAGTAACAACAGATAATCAATCTTCTATAACGAACTTTATTTCGAAAAAACGACATCGAAATAATACTCTTTCTAAAGAGTTTTTACTAGAAAAAGCTATTACTTTAGTTATTAGGTTTATGTTACAAAATAACCTAGCTTTTAACGTAATAGATAGTAGCTCTTTTAAAGAACTATTATCTTATTATTCTAGGTAAGTAACTTATTTTCTTTTATTACTATTAACTCTAAGCTAATTAAATCTAAGCAATGAGAATAAGGTTTCTTTACTAAATTATAGAAGTATTATACAAAGAGTTCATTCTTTATATAATGCTTCTAAAAAGGAACTTATTTCTTAGCTAAATTACTAAACATTAAACCTAGGGTCTATATTTATTTAATTAGATATTTGGACCTTAACCAATTCGAAATCTTATTTAGGAGTTTTAGCTAGTTAGCTTAACCCTAATTTTAAGCTTAAATATAAGCTTTTAGGTAAGTTTACTTTTTATATTTAAACTTCTAAAGTTATTAAGCTAATATAATCAGGCTTTGAATATCTCTCTAGCTTACATAGTGGAGCTTATATTTAGAAATGCTTTAATAACTTACTTCTTAACTATAATTTAGAAGTTAAGAATATTATAAGGTAAGTTTACTACTTAGTATAATGAATTTTAATATGCTAACGTATTCTTAAGCTTTACTAGAGATAATAGTTCTAATAATAATACATTTATAACTTCTTATATTAATAAGAATTATAATAATATTATTATTAAACCTCATGATATTCAATGTATAGCATATGTCCTTAATATTATTGCTAAGGATATTATTACAAAATTTATAAATTTGACATCCTCCTCCAAGAATTTAGAGGAATTTAAAAATAGCGAATATTTACATTATTCTATCGAAGAATTTCAAGCTATTAAAAATCAACCTAAGGGAAAACTATTTAAATCCTTTGTTAAAGGTAAGTTAAACCAAATTATAATATTATATTTATTAACTAACTAACCTTTTTATAAGGTTTACTAGGAAAGCTTAAAAGAATTGCTATTATTATTAAAAATAATCAAGCAATTCATAAAAAATGGCTTAAAGCTTTAAAAGAAGCTAAAAGACTTAGTCTTATAGCTAAAAATAATAATATTATAAAAATTCCACTTAGTAAGTTAGTTTTCTATTTAATTTAATTATAATATTATACTAACTTTTTAACTAGTAACTGAAACAAGATGGAACTCTACTTATTTAATAATTAATACTTCTTTAGAGTTAAAAGAAGCTATTAATCTATTAAATAAGTATACTAATATTGCTGCTTTAAAAGATGCTATGCCTTTAACCCAAGAATGGGATGATTTAGCAACTTTAAGTAGTATATTAGAGGTTTTTTATGAACCTACTATTATATTATAAAGTCAAAAATATAATACATTAGGGTTAGTCCCTATTTTTATTATTAGGATATATAAATATCTTAATAATATAAAAGAAGACCAAATTGCTTATAAAAATGATGTAAGTTATATCTTTCTATTACTTAATTAGTGTTTATTATTACTAATATACCTTTAGAAACATTTATATACTCCATTTAGCTAGGTCTTTATTAATTGCTTAAATATTAGTTTACAAAAGTTATAGAATTACTTTCCTAAAGATATAGAAAGTAACTATAATTTTTATAAACCTTATTTATTTGCAATGTTATTAGACCCTAGGCTAAATCTAGCTACAATTGAAAAGAGATTAATAGTTAAATAACCAAAGATTAAATTACTTCTTTTAGATTTACAAAAAGAATATAAAGAGTAAGTATTATATTTTACCTTATAAACTTATAATATCTATATTAAGTTACTAATCTTCTTTTAGAACCTATACATTATTTAAAGAAAAACAGAATTCTATCTCTAAATTTAATGATTTAGAGATAGATAGTCTTTCTAATTCAGAAGGCCTAGAAGGGCTACAACTAACACAGAAAAGCCAATTTTCAGTAGAAATTAGTGGTTCTAATCCTTTACCTAGAACCTTTAATAATCCTAGGCTAAAACCTAGTATAAAGCTTTATAAAGGATTATTTATAAATAAAAGGGATAAGGCTATACAAAAGACTAGAAAAAACGAAATTTCTAGCTATTTAGGGCTTAATTTAATGGATAATAAGGTAAGTTTTCTCTTTTTATATATTATATTATACATTTCACTTACTAACTATTTATAGGAAGATATATTTAAATGGTGGGAAAGAAATATTACATCTTTCCCTATTTTAAGTATATTAGCTAGGAAATACCTAGCAATTCCTGCTACCTCTAGTGCTATAGAAAGCTAGTTTAACTAGGGAGGAAATATTATTACTAAGCGCCAAACAAAACTAAAACATCATATTATTAAGGAATTATTACTATTAAAGAATTGGCTAAAGGAGGATAATATTGCTAATATTAAGCAATATACTAACCTATTTGACTATCATAGCTTTGAGTCAAATTCATCTAACTTTAAAGAAGACTTAGATCCTGAAAATCCCCAAGATTTATCAGATCTAGAGTCCTCTAGTCATTCTAATAGTGATTTAGACTTATAAGCTTTTACTTAATTATTTAGATAGAAATTTATTTATTACTATTACTGTTACTATTACTGTTACTATTACTATTACTATTACTATTACTATTACTATTACTATTACTATTACTATTACTATTACTATTACTATTACTATTACTATTACTATTACTATTACTATTACTATTACTATTACTATTACTATTACTATTACTATTACTATTACTATTACTATTACTATTACTATTACTATTACTATTACTATTACTATTACTATTACTATTACTATATTACTATTACTATTACTATTACTATTACTATTACTATTACTATTACTATTACTATTACTATTACTATTACTATGACTATTACTATTACTATTACTATTACTATTACTATTACTATTACTATTACTATTACTATTACTATTACTATTACTATTACTATTACTATTACTATTACTATTACTATTACTATTACTATTACTATTACTATTACTTACTTTTTACTATTAACTCTTATTACTATAATAATTACATGTAATTATGTAATTGTAATTGTAATTGTTATCTTGTAGTTGTAATTAATTTGTAATTGTAAAGTCTATCTTGTAATTAATTGTAATTATAGTTGTAGTTGTAATTAATTGTAATTATTACAACTACAACTACACAATTACATTTGTAGTTGTAATTAAATACAATCCTCTGATAATTATATAAGGGATATAAGTTACCTAGTAAGCCTAAGAAAAAATAGTTACTATAGAGAGTAAGGCTATATAAAGTACTAGAAAAGGTAAACCTATTAGCATATTAATTAGATTTCCCTCTAGACTTATAAGTCTATCTAGTAGTATTAGTAATATAGATATAGAAACTAGTATAAGGAAAGGATCTATTTAATAGGGAAAAACTAGCTTCGCTGCTAATTATATTTAATAATCCGGAGGAAGTGAATTATTAGGAGATTAAATAAATCTATGGTTATTAGGTTAAGATTTTTAAATAGACTGAAATAGTAAGAGTGGAATTCCTTATTAGATAGAAGGGATATATAGCTAAAGATAATTAATAAATAGCTAAAAGTAAAATATGAATTAATGTGTCTAAGATAGTGAAAAACTACCTTAAGAAAAACCTAATTAATTAGCAAAGGGAATACGCAAAGAAAGGCCTTAATTTACTTATAGAATACTAATAATAAAAGAAAAAAGTTAATAGTAAGTAGCTAGATTTAATAGGATAGATTAAAGCTACTAGACTCTCTTACATATATTACTCTTTTACGCTAACTAGAGAAAGCTTACTATACTCTTACTTTACATTATCCCCTAATACCACTATTACTTATATATAGTTAAATCTAATAGAAGCGTAGTTAAATTTATTTTAGTCCTATTTTTACTTAATAGCCTCTAAGCCTAAAGATAACAATATAGGCTATAAAGGTTTCTAAAAGCTATAAAAAATAGAATTAATTTAGCTATAGGAAATATAGAATTATAATAACTATAAGAAATATTAAGTAAAACACAAAAACATTACACTAGAAGTTAAATATAAGCTTTATAAATATTATATAAATATATACTATAACCTAGAAGCTATACTAGATTTTATTCTTTTTAATAATAAGGTTAATATATATAATTAAACACTTTATAAGTAAATATAGGTAGGATACCTTTGCATTTAGATCCTAGCTTTAATATAAGAGAATTAACTATTAGGTTAGCTTATAGTTACTAATTTAGCATAGTAGTAATTCACTACTAATAGGGAAAGAGCTAAATATACTATATAAATAGATAAGCTTTTAGTAGAACTAGAAACTATAACCTATTATAAAGAGAAGAAGTTCTTTAAATATTATTTAAGTTAGGTAAAACATTAGAATAAATTAGATATACTATTATAATTAATAGAGAGATATAATAAAAACGTTAATATAGTAAAGGTTATTTAAGATATAGTTAACACTAAGAAGTAAGGTAATAATAATAATAATGACTTTATGAGTATAGAGTTAGATTTAGATATAAAGCAGTGGAAATGTAAATAAGCAATAGAAGATTTAATTAAGGATAATTACGTAAGAGTTATAAGATAAGAGTAACTAAAGAAGACAGAAGTAAATTAGAAAGATAGGGATTTTACTAATAAATTAAACAAAAATAATAGTAATAAGGTAAGATTTAACCTTACTAAGGATAGTCCTAAACTAGAGTCTAAACCTAAAAGTAATAAAGAGACTAAAGCTAGGGGCGCTAAGGGTAAATATAAGGATATAGAAAGTAAGATAGATATATATATTCTTTACGCTAGATAGCTAATTAAGTAGCTAGTCCTAGTACTCTAACCGCTTAGTCAAGAGGGAAAACCCTATACTGGGAAGAAAAACCCCTTTGCGTCTGTATACGGGCCGGCGCCGGCCCTCTTACAGGCCTGCGCCGCGTCGGGTGTGGCTGACCGTAGGTGTTTGGTGCCAGCTTGCGCTAGCCTTATCCCGTAAAGTAAGATATATAATAATATTAGTAAAATGCCCGCTAAGTATATTATTAGACTATTATAGGTCTACAAACGAATTACAAACCTTAATTTTAAGCTATTATTCCTTAGATTTAGGAAGCCTAGATCTAGAACTAACGCTTAAATACTAATGCCTAATATTAGTGTAGTAGCATGTAAAAGAGTAATAGAAGAGTTTAATATAGAATATAAAGGAAAGAGCATTAAAGGAGTTAATTTTAGCAAGTTTAAACACACTAAATTAGGTTATAAGAATAGTAATTAGGATATTAAACACGTAATATAGGCTTACGTATATAAATTCGCCCTTAAAGGCACTATAATAGTATTTAATAAATTAGAAGTTAACTTAAAGGATATGTATTTTATATTATAGTAAAATATAATTATATAGATCTTTACTATCTTTAAAGAATAAAAGGCTATATTAATTATAAAATAAGCTATAGTAAGATAGGCAGGAAAGCCTATATATTAGATTATAGTTAATCTAATAGAATGTAAAGTAATAAGAAAAGTAAAGGGCTAGGCAAAAATAGTAGTGGTAGCCTTCTATAATAGTATAATAGTTAAATGTAAATAGTAAATAGCTATATATAATAGAATATTATCTTTACTACTATAAGCAAATCTTTTAGCTCTTTATTTTGCTAATAAATATAGCGTAGTAAATGCTATAATTACAGGCACTTTAGCTAGTATTAGGTAAGTAAACTTACTCTATATTAGTATAGAGAAGGAGTTAATATAGAAATTATCTAAATTATAGAAGGATAAAGAAAGGAATACATAATATAAGTAAAGTAAGATTAATAACCTAGTTAATTAAGTTAACTAGGTAAAGAAAGGATTTAAAGATACTAGAAGATAGGTAAACAAAGTGTATATAATAGTAAAGGAATTAGCAAAAGAAGTTTACTAACTAATAGCTTTAATATAGAAGAAGGTAATAGTAGTCTAAGATAAGTTCTTAAAGATATTAGATATATTAAAAGACTAGAAAGAGAGAATTACTAAACTTAATATAGGTAAAATACTAATTAAATTTAATAAATAGATTAACACTTTAAAATAAAATATAGTTTAAAAGGATAAGTATAAGGAAAAGATTATAGCTTTAGCTAATATAGTAATAAAGATATTAAAAAAGATATAGAATTAGGTAGTAACTATTAATAAGCTAATAAAGGAGCAAAAAAGACATAAAGAAAATGCTAAGAAAGCAAAAGTAACCTTAGTAATACTAACTCTAGTAACGCTAACTCTAGTAATACTAGCTTAGGTAACACTAAATTTAGGTAATAGGTAACTATAGGGTAAGATAGGCCTACTATTAACACTAAGTAAGAGAAATTAGTCTTTAATAACACTAGGTTTAGGTAAATCTAATACCCTATAAGATAAAGAACGCTAAATAACACTAAGATTAGGTAATAGATATCTATAGGAGAAAATAGCCTTGCTACTAACACTAATAAAGAAGCTTAAGCTACCTAGTAAAATAGCAAAAAACTAAATAGTTTTATAATAAGGAATGCTAGTAATACTAGCTTTACCTAGCTTAAATAAAACGCTACCTATATTATTAGATAAATTAAAGATAGTAGTAATGTAAAGGCAAATAGTATCTCTAACTCTACCCTTACTAATTATTAAAGTAATAAAGATAGATAAATTCGCTAGTTTACTAGATTAAGAAGATAGATTTAGACTAAATTAGAATAGAAATAGTTTATATAATAGAATTTAAGAATTTACTAAATAATAGGACATTAGCAATAGAAAATAGGAAGGCAGTAAATAGAAAATTAATTTTAGAAAGGTTAAATATATAATTTAATATAATAATTCTAGAGAACTTATTAAGGGATATATAGCGCTAAAAAGTTATTATAATACGTGGCAATAGCTATTCTAAATTTTTCTTTTATACGATTTTAATAGATAATTTTCTTTAATTTATTTAGCTAGGTAGAGAATGAATCTAGTTATAGTCTAACTGTTACGATACGAAATGTAAGAATAATGAGTGTGAAGATGATGGTTTATTCAACTAGCTAGAGGTTAGAGCTATTGTCTAATATAGGGGTTCTAGGTCACATGCAGGCCATATCCTTAGCATAGCAGGCTATATCTAAAGGTAGCAGGCCACTTATTAATTCTAGCACGTAACAAATGCGGGCACCACGGATAAAAGAGATAGCTATCCTAGCTATCTAAGATCTAATGAATTTGTAATAAGCTAGGAAACGGGCTCTTGCAAGGGAATTCAGTTAGATAGATTATTATAGATTATTAGGTCTAGCGGTCATTAAATCAGTCATCAAATTGGTTATCGAATTCGTTATTAAATTGGTTATTAAATCGGTTATTAGGTTAATAACTTAACCTATAGGATCTATAACTATAGCGGTTAGATTAATAATTATAGAATTGTATATCTGATTTAAAGTGCAAGTTAATAAGGCGCTCTAAATTATAGTTAATTTAATTGTCAGATTAATTAGATTAATCAGGTTAATTGGATTAATTAGGTTAACGGTTAGATTAATGGTTAGGTTAACGATTGGATTAATAATCTAAATCGCTGTTAGATTCGTACGGATAGTCATATTAATCTAGCTAATAGATCTAATGATTAATAGCTTAGTTAGGCCACAAGCGTCACAGAGGGTTAGGCAATGAGCTTTGCAGAGGGCGTTATAAAGAGTTAGGCAACGAGCGTTGCAGAGAGCGTTGCAAAGGGTTAGGCAACAAGCTTTGTAAAGGACAAATTCGGTCAGGCTATTAAATTTAGCTAGGCTGTTAAATTAGCTATTAAATTAGCTAACGAATTTGCTAATAGGCTAGCTGCCTTTAAAGGTTATTACGCTCTTTAAAGACTTCCTTAATAAGGTCTTTAAGCTATTAAAAGTCATCCTCTTCTATTACTAGCTTCTATTAAAGGTCCTGTATTTGCTGCTATTACTATTAAATTTGCTATTGTTACCGTTTAATCTGCTGCTGTAATTGCTGCTACTGCCATAGATATCAGGTCCTTAGGTCCTAAAGGTCCTGTTAATACTGTTCTTACTGCCACTGAAATTGCTAAACTAGCTATTATTAAATCTGTTAATATTGCTAACTAGCTAGGCATAGGTCCTTAAGATACTAAAAGACCTGATTTCTTAAAGGGAAGGTCTTCTAGCAGATGCTATAGGTTTAGCGCTAATAATCTTACTTATAAAGCTACTATAATCGCTATTGCTTACACTAATCTAGCTAGTGTAAGGGAAGCATTATAGCGAGCTTTATTAGATCAGAATTAACGAAATTATTAGATTTAACGGTCAGGTCAAAGGTTAACGAACAGATTAAAGGAAATCAAAGGTTAAAGAATTAAAGGTTAAAGGTTAAAGGTCAATCGAATTCGCACGATCAATTGAACGGATCGAAGGTCAAAGGTCTTCGAAAGTCTTCAAAGGTTAAAGGTCATCAAATCAAAGGTCAACGAATCGAAAGGTTAACGAATCTAACGAGGTCGGATTTGAAAATTAACAAATCTAACAATTAGAACGAAGGTTAATAGTTCTAATGGTTGGATTAAAGGTTAACGAATCTAATAATAGGCGCAATGCCTAGAGACTAGTTAGATTGACGGTTAGATTAAAGTTAACAGATTAAACGGTTAGATCAAAGGTTAACAGATCTAATAATTGGATTAAAGTTAACAAATTAAAGGTTAACAAATCTAATAAGGTTAGATTTAAAAATTAACAAATCTAATAATTAGAACGAAGGTTAATAGTTCTAATGGTTAGATTAAAGGTTAACAAATCTAACGACAAGCGCGATGCCTAGAGACTAGTCAGATTAACGGTCAGATTGAAGTTAACAGATCAAACGGTTAGATCGAAGGTTAACAGATCTAATGATTAGATTAAAGTTAACGAATTAAAGGTTAACGAATCTAACGATAGGCGCGATGCCTAGAGACTATTAGGCCTATTAAAAGGGATAGCTTTGATGGGCTTGGTGGATTGGTTAACGAATAGTTAGTTTAGTGGCTTTTATTAGCAGTAAAAGCGCTAGAGGTGCGCAATAATCAGAGAGCAATTGCTACCACTTATTACAATACGAAATGTAAGAATAATAAGTGTGAAGATAATGGTTTATTTAACTAGCTAGAGGTCAGAGCTATTGTCTAATATAGGGGTTCTAAGTCACGTGCAGGCCACATCCTCGGCACGGCAGGCCACATCCAAAGGTAGCAGGCCACTTGTCAATTCTAGCACGTAACTAACTGCCTCTAACTAGGATAGTTATTTTTTAAGGCGCGCCTAGCACTTATTACGTAGCGGAGCTAAATGCAGGCGTATATAAGACTAGATTTAGACTCTAGATAGAAAGAATTAACCTTCTTTAGACATCTTACCTTATACCTAATAGTAGCTCTTATAGCGAACTTAGTATAACCTTATGATAGCTAATCCGTTAGCCCCTCTGACGGATTCGCCTTACATCGTGCCAAACCTGCATGTAACACTTAGCGTTTTATTAGCTATAAGTTTCTCTATTAAAGCTTTATCCTAATCTTTATTTATAAGAAACACTATAGCACTAGATTTATATTTATTATTCTAGGTTTTACCTTCTTCTTACTTAAAATAAACTATAAGCTTCTTTTATAGTTTACTACATTTCCTTCTAACTTATAGAGCTTCTTTGCTTAAAGCTTCTAGGGTAATTTCCTTAATAGTAAGCATATTATCTTCTATAGCCTAGTTATTATCTTTAGGCGCTAATTCTTAGGGTTTTTTAGCTTAGTATAAATTATAATAATATGGTTTTATAACTATTAACTAGAATCTAGTTAGTCCTTAGGGTAATTAAAGGGTATAGGTCTCTCTATTAGTAATAAGAAGCCTATAAGGGCTATACTATTTATTCTTTTCTCTTTAAACACGTACTTCTAACTATAGCAAAAGCTAGTGTATAGGTAGAGTAGTTAGGCTATTATAGGTTTATAAAGCATTATAAACTTATTACTTTACTAGAAGTTATTAAACTTTATTAGTGGCTTTATAAATTACTTTAGCCTATTAAATAATAGATATACTTAGTGGTAATTTATTAGTTATCTATAGGTATACACTAAAAATAAGAAGGGTTAGTATAAGGCTATTTAAGCCTGCTAAATTATTTATAGCTTTTATAGCTATTTAAAGACACTATTTAGGCATAAGGTCTTAACCTATTAAATCTATAATAATTATATAGGCTTGCCTTAATAGTTTATAATAGTGTTTAACCTTTCTAATGCTATTATAAGCCTTAACTAGAACTTTATTAATCTTAATTAATAGTAGTTATATATAATACTTAAATTTTAATAATATAAAGTTCTTTCTAGCATTATAGATAATCTAATCTAGAGGGCCTAGATAGGTATTAATCTAGCATTTACGTAAAGCGTTCTAAATATTATAGGCTTTCTGCTTATCTAGATTAAGGAATTAGGCTACTTAAAATAAAGTTATAGAATTAATAACGTAAAGAACTAGTTAGCTATTAATCTAAATAATATTAATAATAATCTTGTAGTTAAATTTGTGATTATCTTTAACTATAAACTTAAATCTACCTAGGGCCTTTCTGTTTATTTAGTAATAGTAGTAAATTTTAGTTAATTATTCAATAGCTTTAGTCTTAATATTATAACTAGCTTATTATAGTATCTTTGTAAGCCGTTAAACTAATAAATACCTAAATTAATAATATAATTAACGAATTTCTATCTCTAATATATAAAAGGCTACTATTTCTTTAGCTTCTAGAGTCCACTAAAGATATCCCTATTTCCTAATAATAGGAACGATCTTGTTGCCTTAGATTAATATATTTACGTGGTTATTAACCTTAACGCGTAATCTATCTATATTATCTAAAGAGAATAGGAAGGGCGTGTGTGTTTTAATAATATAAAAGGAGATATTACCTAATTTAGTTAGTATATTAACTAATTCTCTTATAATCGCTAATTTAGCACTAAAATAAATCTCTTTCTCTAGGGTTAGTTTAATCTTTAGTAATAGCATTAATCTTAGTAAAGCTTATACTTATCTAATCCTAGCTATTAATATACTAGAAGCTTCTATATTAGGTATAATTCCTTAGAAGACTTCTTTAAAGTAATGTTTCTCTAAAACATAGGAGGTCTTTACTTTATTAAAGGGATTATTCTTAAGGTAAGTATATTTAAAGGCTTAGTCTCTTAAGGTTATAATAATGTTATTATTATCTAGTTAGGGTCCTAATATGAAGAATTACATAATACTTAGGCGATTATACTTTAAGGTAAAGGTCTCTTTAGCGTTATTATCCTTATCTTTATTAACATTAGATTTAATAAAGGCTTTAGCTAATTCCTATGCTCCTTTAGTAAGGTTATCTATCTCCTTAGGTCCTTAGCCTTTATAGGCTATAAGAAATGCTTAGAACTTTCTCTTTATAAGTAGCGTTTAATACCTTTTATTCTTTTACTAAAGTTCTCTTACCTCTTAATACTCTTTATCTATGTGGTTTATTAACTAATAACTATTCTTATTATAGATATAGTATTTACTACTATTATAGCCTTAGTTATAATAGCTATAGCCTTTACTATAACCTCTTTAATATAGTTAGCTATAGTAGTAGTCTATAAATATTACTTCTAAATTATTAGGTTTAGTATTAATAGTTTACTAATTAAATTAAGAAGCTAATTTATTAGCTTTAGTAATAAAGATTAATTTGCGGAGGTCTTTAGTAAGTCCTTTAAAGCTAGGTAAGTGATTATATTTAGCTTATTTACATTTTAGAACACTAGAGATAGCGCTTAAGGTTTAATAATAAAGCTTTATATTAACTATTAATAGAGAAAATAGTTCTCTATAAACACGTTTAAGGGTTATAAGTAAAATTTTAAGATAATCTAGCTTAGATTTATTAGGATTCTAAGTAATAATATTCTTAAGCGTTATATTATTCTATTCTTAGCAATAGAACTATTAGTTACTTTTTGTTTTAAAGCAGTTATAGATATTATTAACTATTTATTTATATATAAGACCTTTATTTACTAGATAATTAAGGTAATACTATTTAGTATTACCTAAGAGCATAATTAGAAGGGCCTTATATAGGTATTCCTAGGGGAGGTTTAGTCTGTTATACTTATTCTAGAATAGGTTAACTTTTAGTATAATAAAGTTATATATCTTCTTACTATATTAGTTATTATCCTTATATCCCTTTATAAGTTCTAGGATCTTTCTTATAATTTAGTCTTTAGGTAGGATTATTAGGGCTTATATAATTAGGATTACCTATAGTTAAACTAGTGGTTTTAGGGCAATTAGTAGTAATTATAGTTAAGGTATATTCTTTCTTAGAGGTAGTTATATAGTAAGAGAGATATTAATAGGTAAGTTATAAATTAAAGAGTTATATAAAGGAGAGGTATAAATACAAGGGCTTATAATAAGAGGGTTATTAATAGTAGGATTATTAATAAAGATAAATTTACCTATAGCTATTTGCTTTGTAATTTCGCTTTTAGGCTATAGTAATATTATATCTTCTTCAAGGATTTAGACTAGTAAATTAATAATCTTACTACTTTAATTTTAAATAATATAAATGCTATTCTTATAGAGGTAGTCTTATAATTTACACAGTAAGGGTTATAAAGCTTAGTTAAGTGTTTCTTTAGTTTAGCTATTAAGATTATTATAGAAGATCTCCTATAGGGCAAGATCTTTATATTAACCACTCTTATAGATATTAATTATCTAGGTAATATAGTTATTAAGCTCCTATTCTTTAGCAGTCTAAGGATCTAGTTCTCTAGAGCTCTCCTAGTTAGTTATAATAGCTAAGGCGTGTTTTTAAAGTTATTAAGGTAAGGTAAACTTATTAGGTCTTTTAAGGTCTATAGATTAAGTAAGCTACTTTCCCTTTATAGTCTATAATAATACTTATTCATTATTAGAAGGTGTTATTATATTATGTGGTTTAGCTAGCAAGGCTAAGGGATTTTTTAACTAGTAAGGGTTAAGTTAATCTTTAGTTTAAGATATTATATGTGGCTATAAACTTCTTAGTTTGTCAGGCGAAAACAAACACCCAAAAACGACGGATTTGACAGTCTCGATGACAAAGCTGATAATAACGATAAAAACGATGATATTAACGATGCTAACGATGCTAACGAATTTAACGATATTAATAACGGAACCTAGATAACGGGATCTAGGTCTGCGATATTTGCAATCTATCGCGAGGATCTAAGCTACTAAGGTCTCTTTTTAATGTCTAGTTATCTTATTAATTAAACAAACCTAGAGCATATACTGTAGTAACCGCACACAAGGGGAGAGTTAATTTTCTATAAAAGGGGAGGGAATCTAGGGATTTTATCTAGCTAGATAGTTATATAACTAGGGATCCGATTGATCCGGCGATGCTAATAGATCCGACAATGCCAAGGTCTAGAGGCCTATGGTCTTGTGAGAGAGGTCTTAAAAGAGGTCTTAAGAGGTTATAATTCTAGCCACATAACACCTCCCTAACTGTTTTCCCTTTTCTAGCCCCTAGGAAAGGGAAAACAGTAACTAAAGAAAATAACAAAAAGGGGGAAAAGAGGGAAAAGTAGTATAATTATAAGATAAAAAAAAAATTCGTGATTTTTAGGCCCCCCTATCCATTAATTTATCAATTAAAAGGGTTATCTATTAAAGGGGGTTATTATCAGAGGTCTTGTCAATAGTCTGATTAATTGATTTATAGTAGAAGACCTTTCTAATAGTCAGAGACCTCTTCAATCATCAGAGGAATCATTAGTTAGAGGGATCTTTAACGGCCAGAGGGGTCGTTAGCGGGCGAAGACCTCGTTAGAAGACCTTCTGTACATTAAATTCCCCTTTTTAAAGGTCAGAGGAATCATTAGTTAGAGGGGTCTTTAATGGTTAGAGGTCTTGTCAGATAGTTAGATTAATTAGTCTAATGACGGAAGCTTTCGTTAGCGGTCGGAGACCTCGTTAGAAGACCTTCTATTGGTTAGATTCCTCTTTAAAAGTCAGAGGAATTATTGGTCAAAGAGGTCTTTAAGGGTCAGAGGTCTTGTCAGACGGTTGGATTAATTAGTCTGTGAGAAGCCCTTGTTAGCAGTCAGAGACCTCTTTAGAAGACCTTTTATACATTAGATTCCTTGTTAATTATTAGAGAAATCGTCAGTTAGCAGAGTATTGCACTAAAACGTGTAGTGTAGTGTAGTATTTGTAGTGTAGTGTAGTATTTGTAGTGTAGTGTAGTAACTACACTACAAACTACACTACACTACAAACTACACTAACTATAAGGAAAAAAAAACTACACTACACTAACTATAAAAAAAAAAAACTACAATACATTATACTATAAATTTTTTTTCCTAAACTACACTAACTATAAACACTACAAATGTAGTATTAGACTTTTTATTAGTTATTAGTATTTATAAGGTTAAAAGAAAGCTAGTTATATAAAAGCTTTTATTATTACCTATTTTATTATATTATTTTTATAATTTTATTATAACTAAGTAAGGTTATATATAATATTATACTTTTTTAATAATACTATTTAACTTAATACTTTATTTCCCTAATATAACTTAAAGAAAAACCTTCTTATTATATTATTTACTATTTCTATAAATTATTTTATATTTCTATAAATTATTATTATTACTTATTTTAAAAAAACTATAAAAAGAACTACTAGTAAACTTAATATAAGTAGCTTATTATATCTTATTATAGCTTATAATAGCTTATAATAGCTTATAATACTTACTAATATTACTAGTATTACTAAGATTACTAAGATTACTAAGATTACTATATATTATTAGTGTTAAAGTTTAATAATAAATAAATAATAAATAAATAACTTAAATATAAATACTAGTAATTATAAGTAAATTACTATAGTAAAAGCTATAGTTTTTAATAACTTAGTATTTTAAGGTTTTTAAAAATATTAATATTATAAAAATGTTTTCTCTTTTGTGTTTTTTTAAAATAATAATAAATGTAAAATAATAGTAATTATAGTAATAATAGTAATTAAGGTTATAAAAGTTATTAAAGCTTTTATAATAAGTATAATATATTATATAAAACTAAGTCCTAGTATTATTTTTAAAAATAAGTTAAACTTATTTTTTATAGCTTATTTAAGCTATATAGGGTAATTAAAATAATACTATTAGTTATCTATTAATAAATTATAAATATTAGTCTATTATATTCTTTCTTTATGTATTATTATAATAAGATATATAAAGTTACTATATATAACTTCTTAAAGCTTTAGAATTATAAAGCTTAAAGTAATATTTAATTAGTTTAAATAGTAAATAAATAGTTTAAGCTTTTTTTAAGTTCTTATTATATTAATAATAATATTAAAGTACTAAGTATATATTCTATTAACTTTTATATATTTATTTAGATTTCTAATTTAATTTAATTATATTAGTTTAGGGTATTTTTTAATTAAATTAATAATAAAAATATAAAATAATTAATAATAATAGTAAATAAAATAATTAGAAGGTTTTTCTTAAAGTTATATTAGTAAAATAAAGTAATAAGTATAATAGTATTATTAAAAAGGTATAATATTATAAATAACCCTAGTTATAGTAAAATTCTTAAAAAAAGGTAAATATTATAAATTCTATAACTAATTAAGTAAAATAGGTAATAATAAAAGCTTCTATATAACTAGCTTTCTTTTAATCCTTATAATAACATTATATAATAAAAAGGCCCACTTTTTTTTTACTAACACTACATTGTAGTTTTTGTAGTTAGTGTAGTTAGTAACTACACTAACTACACTACAATACAAGCAAAAAAAAACTACAATACATTACACTATAAAAAAAAAAAAACTACACTACACTAACTATAAAAAAAAAAAACTACAATACATTAACTATAAGAAAAAAAAACTACATTATAAATACAAATTTTTCCTAAAAACTACACTAACTACACTACAAACAATACTCTGTCAGTTAGAGAGGTCTTTAAAGGTTAGAGGTCTCGTTAGACAGTTAGAGGGATTATTAGTAATTAATCTAACCTAATGGTCAGAGGTTAAGTAACCAAGGGTCTGATTAATTAACTAATTAATCCATAATAGAGAGTTTGTTAATAGCAAAGACCCCTTTAGAAGACCCTCTATACGTTAGATTCCTCTTTAAAAGTCAGAGGAATTGTTAGTTAGAGAGGTCTTTAACGGTTAGAGGTCTTGTTAGACGGTCGGATTAATTAGTCTAATAACAGAAGCCCTTATTGTCAGTCAGAGACCTCTTTAGAAGACCTTCTGTATATTAAATTCCCCTTTAAAGGTTAGAGAAATTGTTAGTTAGAGGGGTCTTTAACGGTTAGAGGCCTTGTCAGACAGTCGGATTAATTGGTCTGATAACGGAAGCTTTTGTCAGCGGTCGGAGACCTCTTTAGAAGACCTTCTGTACATTAGATTCCTTGTTAATAGTCAGAGAAATCATTAGTTAGAGCGGTCTTCGACGGTTAGAGGTCTCGTTAGACAGTCGGATTAATTAGTCTGATAACGGAAGCTTTTGTCAGCGGTCAGAGACCTCGTTAGAAGACCTTCTGTACATTAGATTCCTCGTTAATAGTTAGAGGAATCGTTAGTTAAAGAGGTCTTTAAGGGTTAGAGGCCTTGTTAGACAGTTAGATTAATTAGTCTAATAATAGAAGCCATTGTCATTAGTTAGAGACCTCTTTAGAAAACCTTTTGTACATTAAATTCCCCTTCAAAAGTTAGAGGAATCGTCTGTTAGAGAGGTCTTTAACGGTCGGAGGCCTTATTAGACAGTCAGAGACCTCTTTAGAAGACCTTCTAACATCAAATCCCTCTTCAAAAGTCAGAGGAATTATTAGTCAGAGAGATCTTTAACAGTTAGAGGTCTTGTTAGACAGTTAGAGGGATTATTAGTAATTAATCTAGCCTAACAGTTAGAGCCAGAATAACCGTAAGTCTAATTGATTAACTAATTAATCTATAACAGAGGGCCTTATTAGCTGTTAGAGACCTCTTTAGAAAACCTTCTAACAGTTAGATTCCTCGTCAATTATTAGAGAAATCGTCAGTCAGACAGTCGGAGACCTCTTTAGAAGACCTTCTAATAGTTAGATTCCTTGTTAATTATCAGAGGAATCGTCAGTTAGAGGGATCTTTAACAGTTAGAGGGGTTGTTAGAGGTCTTGTTAACAGTCCGATTAATTAATCCGTAGCAGAAGACTTTCTAATAGTTAGATTCCTTGTTAATTATCAGAGGAATTGTTAATAGTTAGAGGAGTCATTAGCAGGCGAAGACCTTATTAGAAGACCTTCTGTACATTAAATTCCCCTTTAAAGGTTAGAGGAATTATCTATTAGAGGGGTCTTTAACGGTCAGAGGCCTCGTTAGACAGTCGGATCAATTAGTCTAATAACGGAAGCCCTTATTAGCGGTTAGAGACCTCTTTAGAAGACCTTCTATACATTAGATTCCTCGTTAATCGTTAGAGAAATCATTAATTAGAGAGGTCTTTAACGGCTAGAGGTCTTGTTAGACAGTTAGAGGGATTATTAGTGATTAATCTAACCTAACGGTTAGAGGTTAAGTAACCAAGGGTCTGATTAATTAACTAATCAGTCTATGACAGAGGGCCTTGTTAGCGGTCAGAGACCTCTTTAGAAGACCTTCTATACATTAGATTCCCCTTTAAAAGTCAGAGGAATTATTAGTTAGAGAGGTCTTTAACGGTCAGAGGCCTCGTTAGATAGTTAGATTAATTAATCTTTGATAACGGACCTAGCTAACGAAGGTTAGGTTAAAGGTCTAATTATGAAAGGCCTAATTTATTAAAGGTTAAATTTAAAGGTCTAGATACTTGCCTCCCTAACGGAAAGCTAAGCAAAACTAGGGTATTAAATTGGTTTAAGCTAGGGTAGGTTAGAAGGTTAGAAATTAGGAAAAGAAGGTTGTAATTAGAAAGAAAGGTTAAAGCTAGAAACGAAGGTTAAAGCCAGGTTAAGAGGGAAAGGTCGTAATGGTCGCGATTATTTGATTTGACAAATCCGATGATTTTGATAATATTGGCTAAGTCAGATAACCTTAATCAAATGATTGGAATGAAGGGATTTAATCTAGCTACTTGGATTAAGGGGAAAAAGGTTGTAACGGTTCTGATCAATTAACCTGACTAATCCGACGATTTTGACGATGTTAGATCAAATGATTGGATTGAAGGGATTTGATCTAGCGACCTAGATTAAAGGGAAAAGAGGTAAGAAGCTACTAATGATTGTAATAATCATACGAAGGGATAACTAAAGGGGGAAATAATAAGAGAGGCAATATTAGGAGAGAATTATCGAATTTAACGGCAGAAGGTCTAATAGGACTATTCCCCGTTTCTCCACTAGTTTTGTTAGGCGAAAATAAACACCTAAAAACAACGGATTTGACGGTCTTAATAACCAAGCTAATAATAACGATAAAAACGATGATATTAACGATGCTAACGATGCTAACAAATTCAACGATATTAATGACGGAACCTAGATAACGGGATCTAGGTCTGCGATATTTGCGATCCATCGCGAGGATCCAAGCTACTAAGGTCTCTTTTTAATGTCTAGTTATCTTATTAATTAAACAAACCTAGAGCATATACTATAGTAATCGCACAAAAGGGGAGAGTTAATTTTCTATGAAAGGGGAGAGAATCTAGGGATTTTATCTAGCTAGATAGTCACATGACTAGGGATCCGATTGATCCGGCGATGCCAATAGATCCGACGATGCCAAGGTCTAGAGGCCTGTAGTCTTATGAGAGAGATCTCAAGAGAGGTCTTGAGAGGTCACAATTCTAGCCACACATTAGTTAGTTAATTAGTTTTCTTATAATAGATAATAGAATTGATTTCTCTATTAATAGCTCTAAACTTAATAATAGAAAAAGTTAAATTCCTTAGAAGCTTAATATCTAGTATTTAGAGTCTATCTTCCTTTAGCATGCTTCCTTAGTTAACTTAAGGAAGGTCTCTTCTTAAGTGATTCCTTACTTATCTATGGTTTTTTAACCACTAATTAGTGTTAGTACTATTAAGGCTATTATAATAATTATACACTAGTGCATAAAGAGTCTAATTTAAAGGTATAATAATAGTTAATTAATAAAGCTATTTAAAGGGTTACGTAGCTAAAGGAAAAAGGATTGCGAGTCACGTGCGTGCCTCGCGTACAGGTGTAGCCAATCACAGGGTGGCATTACCGCACGTGTTCCACTTCCCCCAGTGGGTCAACCTGACGTTGACCTAGGTGTTGCAACAGTAATAATACTACTATTAAAGGTTAGTAGGTTCCCTTTAAAAAGGATTTACTTTAGTTTAGTAGTAAAAGAAGTAGTAATTAATTAATCTTTCTCTTATTAAGAGAACTTATAGTTAGATAGTTTAATTATATTATTAGTCTATATCCTTATATATGTAAAGGTTAGGTTCTCCTTTATTATTATAAGTAAACACAGGTTAAATATAAAGGTTATTATTTAGAGCTTTTCTCTATAGTAATAATAATATATTACTTACTAGTAAGTGCTAGCTTTTATAATCCTATATAGAGGCCTAATAACTTATATTATTATATCTCTAGAGTATAGGTAGCGGATTTAGATAGGGATTTAGGCTAGAATAATATAGCTAAGAAGTATCTATGCTTATATATAGGTTTATATAATATTATAAAGCTAGAGAATAAGGCCTAGTAATAACAATGTAGGTGTTATTGCAAGGATTAATTATTAGCTAGCTTGTTAGATTATTAGGGCTTATGTAAGGATTACTAGCTTCTCTTTATTGCTATAACCTTAAATTATAAGCCTTGATTTCTTATATAGATTTGTTATCTTACCCTTTACTTTATTAATAATTTAGGAATTAAAGATTTAAACCTTACTATGCTCTTTTTTATTATATGTAATAAATTTAAATATACCTTATTTAATTAAAGCATTAATTTTAGCCTTAGTAAATAGTTTAAAGGGTTTACTAGGGGTCTTAATAATTCCTTCCTTATATAATTAGATTATAAGCTTAAGATTAGAGTTTTCCTTAGCTAATATAAAGACATTAGTCTTATCTTTTATTTAATTTACATAATTAATATTAGATATAATAATAGGAGGGTTCTTTTAGGGTCTTCTAGGTCCTTACTTTAGGGGAATAATAGGAGGGGTAGCTATAGGTTATAGAGGGGTGTCTTAGTTCTTTATGCTCTTAGGAGGTCTCTTCTTATTAGGATCTTTATAAAAAGGCTTAATAGAGGTTAATCTAAAGGCCTTAGGGCCTTAAGGGAGCTTAAGAGTGTAGGTCTTATATTCTATAGCTAGGAGCTTATAAGGGCCTTTTTATCCCTTACCTCTATACTATATATATAAGTAATCCTAGTAAGAGGTTAATAGTACTAGAGGTATTAGGACTATTCCTAGTGGTAAGTATATTACTAACCTTCTATTAGGCATAAATGCGCTTAACTTCCTTTATTACTAATTAGATTATAAGAGCTTATTGCGTAATATCTAGTAATAAAGGTAATTCCTTAACTATCTAAGGATATGCTCTAAAAACAAGAAGTATTAGTATAGGACTATTTAGTCCTATAGTATTATTTATAGCTTTAACTACTATTTATAATGCTATAGGCTCTATTATTATTAGGTATTCTTATCTAATAATATTATAGGCTCTTTAAAGTAGCCTATAATATTACTTAACTTTACTAATACTATAGTAAACCTTAATAGGGATATCTTTAATCTTAATTACTATTAATAATATAAGCTACTTAAATTCCTTACCTCTAAATGTTATTTTAATGTCTATAATAATTATATCTAGGGGGCCTAGATAGATATTAATCTAGTAAAGATAGAGTGTTTCTTACGTAGTCTTTATAAAGATATACTTAATAAATTTAGCTATATTAAATAATATAGCTATATCTATAACTTATAGAATAAGGCAGTTACTATTAATATATAAGATATTTATAATGATTTTGTAATTATAAGCATATTTATTCTAAAGGGTAAATTTAAATTAGTGTAAGCTATTTGCGTTTAATTAATACTATTAGCAAACCTTAGTTAACTTCTTAATAGCTTTAAACTTAACTTTATACCCTAATTTATAAAGTAAATTGTAAAGATATCTAACTAAAGGGTATTTAAAGTATTAATATAATTAATAAAGCTTAACTTTTATAAGATAACTTTAAGTAATACTTTTTTCTTTATTAAGAAGTATTTATACATGCCCTTATTTATAAATAATAAGGACCTTAATATTCCCTTACTATAGAACGTTCTTTAATGTGTAGAAATTAATCTTTAGGTAAGTTATATTATTAAGGTATAGGAGAAAGGGAGTATTTATAGGGATTACCTAAAAGAGAATAATTCTAAAAGGAGTTAGCACTTTAATTAATCTAAGTGCTATAATAAGTTCTCTAAGGCTAAATTTAATCTTTGCCTTCCTAGTATTTAACTTATTAAGCGTAATAGTTAGCATTTGTCAGGTGCGCGCGCGCGCGTAGCCTAATAATCAATTGTAAGGTGCAATGCAAGCGAGAGCTAGCATTAATGGATCTTTTAGTCTAATAGCTTACTCACATACCTTTAGGTTCTAATATTAATGCTAGCTCTTATAGGTCTTCTAGTGTGTGCTAGTCCTAGGTTTAAATCCTTATAGGTAAGGCATGCGCTAGGTCCTAGGTTTAATTCCTATAGCTAGATTAACCTAATAGGTCTAGGTTTAAATTACTAGGCTAGGTAGCTTACATTAGCCTCATAGGGCAGGTATAGGCGCACACCTGCATAAGGTTACGTGCACTAGGTTATTGCGTAGCAAGCCTAGTTGCTATGCATACTAGGCCTTAGGGGATCACAATTAGTTAATTATCTTAGAGGCCACGGATAACCAGGCCTAATCCAAGCTAAGGTTACGTTACTAGCTGCTAGCTAGTGGGGCCCTTAGCTCGGGACAAGCCTTATGAGAGAAGGGATAATTATTAGGTGCACGCGCGCGCGTAGCCTAATAATTAATTGTAAGGTGTAATGCAAGCGAGAGCTAGCATTGATGGATCTTTTAGTCCAATGGCTTACCTGCACACCTTTGGGTTCTGATAGCATTACACTTTATAAAGCTAAAAATTAAGGGTAGCTTACTAATGAATATCCTATGGCACTTATATTAGCTATAATGCCTTCAAAGGTTTTAGATAAATATTATCCTTTAAGTGTAAATATGCTTAGTGCCTTATCTAGTTCCTAAAGATTAAATAAATCCTTCTTAGCTAAAGTATAAGTTATTACTTTACTAGTAATAATCTTAGTAGTTACATAGCTATTATAGGTAGTCCTATAGGTAAAGAAACTTATAGGTAATTAACTATTATTATTTTCTTTACTAAAACCAAGTTCTATTAGGTATTAGTTAATATTATTATCTTTAGCTAATTTAGTCTTTAGTGCCTTTATACTAAGTAAGGAATATATTATATAAAGAAGCTATTAAATCTATATAAGAGTAATTCTTAAAGCATTAGAATGCTTTCTTCTAGTCTTTATAAAAGTGCTTAGTTAACTAATAACCTTATTTGCTATATATATAATACTTTTTTAGGTAGGGAGACTTACTTTTTAATGTAAATTAACTATATTAGGCTTCCTTGCCCTTACTATTATATTTATAGTTAGTCTAAAAGTGTTCCCTAGTGTTAGTGTGAGGCCCCACTCATAACAACACCTATAACACAGGTGCACTAGCGTACTCCGCGGGCAGGCTATGTCCTAGGGCTAGGTTCACATAACGCTAGTGATTTACTAGCTATAAGATAGTAACGCGTATATATAATACACTTAGACCTAGTAAGCTTTAGTTAATATACTAGAGCCCTTATATCTCTTACTTAGTTACTATTATTCTTATAATTCTAAAGCTTCTCTTACTAGCTACCTAAGAGTAATATAAGGGAGAGAACTACTTAATTTACTAGAGTAATATTAGAGAATAACCTAACCCTAATAGATAAGAGTTATACCTAATTAAATAAGGGTAATACTATAGGTAAAGATATACTATATACTACTAAAACTATACTTATAATAAGACCCTTTACCCCTTATACTAAAGCTATAGTAATACTAGAGTAAATTACTTAGTTAGAAAAACTCTAAAAACTATAGGAATAAGAATAAGAACTTCTTAATCTTATTAAAGGTAACTTAAGGGAAGTATAAGGGAAAAGTAAGTAAAGAGCTAGTACTTTCTTAAGTAATAATAGCTAAGAGATTAAAGTTAAGAATATTACTTAGCTTTAATACCCTATAAACCTATAAAGGTATAAGATATAGATAAATAACCTAAACTATGCCTTTAATAAGGTAAAGAAAAAATACTAATATAATTACTAAAAGATTCTCTTTATACTTAACTATATATATACTAACTATAGGGTAAGATAGGATAAATACCTTAATAAATAATAGGCTAATAGCTAGGATAATCTTAAGGATAACTAGGATAAATTCTAGACCTAGATACTTATATTACTTAAGGACTTTATAAACTATAATACTTAAATAGCTATATAGCTTAAGAACGTAAAGTAATATAAGGGCTAAAGCCTTATTAAATTTAGTATTTTCTTAGATTTACTAGAGATATACCTAGAAAGAGCCCTAGAAAAGTCCTATACCCTTATATTCTTTATAAAATTACTTCTTAAGCTATAGGACTATATTAACTTATATACCTTTATTACTAGGAAAACATAAGAAAAGGTTATATAACTTACCTAGTGATTTTAGGAGGCTATACTAAAGAGTAAGTAAAGGCCTAAGTAATTAGGAGATAAAGGACAATATAAGAATCCCTAATATTATAGAAATAACTTACCTTAAGGTTATAGGCCTTATAGGGATTAAAGGAATAAAGACTAGGAAAAGGGCTTAACTATATACTTAAATAATAGTAAAGTTAGGGATAAAAGATAATATTTTAACTATAATAGCCTAGACTACCTTATAAATAGGTATAATAAGCTAAGGAAAGACCCCTAAGATAACTAAGGAAACTTCTTAAGGTAAAAGTAAAGGCCTTTACCTTTACCTTAAATACTAAGGTATTAACTAGGTATTAATTTTATATACTAGTTACTATTTATAGGTATAAAGATATTAAAATAGTAGTAAATCTAGATAGCTATACTAAGCTTAATATTATTAGTATTAAATTTATAAGGAACTATAAGCTTAATTAGGCTAAGGCTATAGTACTTGTTCTCTAAGTAGTAAGGGCCTTTATAGTCCCTTAATATAGTGTCTATAAGGTACCTATTATAATTAAAGACTTAAGAGAGAAAGAAAAGGACCTTAAGCTACTATATATAGCTATAAATAAAGACCTAAGAGTAAGGGAAAGCCTTATTTTAATAGGAATATATATACTTACTAAGGAATATATATATCTTTATTTATACTTATAAGAGTAGTAGTTTAAGAAAAAGAAAATAGCCTTTTTACTTATAACTCCCTATAAGTTTATAAAGGTAATATATAATAAGGCTATTATATATACTATTATAGAAGTTATAGAAGATAAATTTATTACCCTTAAAGATAATAAGGAGGTAAAAGTATATAAAACTATTAAAGATATCCTTAAGGAACTATATAAGTTTAAAGATATATTTATAGTAAATAAGGTAAGTAATTTACTATTAAGAAAGGAGACTAATTATATAATTAACCTAATACCTAAGGCTATGCCCTTATATAGACTAATTTACTCTCTCTCCTAAAGTAAGTTAAAGGAGCTTTATAAATATATTAATAAAAACCTATAGAAAGGCTAGATAAGACCCTTTAAGAGCCTTATAAGTATACCTATTCTATTTATACTAAAAAAGGATAAAATACTCTTGTTAAAAATAAGACCTATTTTTAGCCCTTTCTAGTTAAAGGACCTTTCTATTACTAGCTTGCATTGCAAGCCTGACAGCTGCACTGCAGCTGTCAACGGTCGCGAAGGTGGCTGTCAATGGCTACGTCGCAGCTGTCAACAGCTGCGACCGACCGTGTGGATGACTAATCTAAATCAATTATCAATTGTGGATTATTCAATTGCGTTGTGGCTACAAGCGCAGCCACAACCGCAGCGCCACTAGTAATTAGGTAAGCTAGGGTGACGTAAGCAGGTTACCCTATAGCTATCTTTGACAGCGATTTTCTCTTTAACTAGAGGTCGTACAAAAGTCTTACATATAGCAAATTGAAGCTAGAAGACAGGGCTTTCATTTTATGCAGGAATATTTTTTGGACTAAAATTTGGTGCATACGGGTTGCTAGTTTGTATGGTGGTGAGTCGATTTTTTGGATTTTACATACAAATGAATTTTGCGGAAAATAAAAAGTGGCCCGTAAGACCTCTTTGGCGGTCCGGATCCACCGATACGGTCGGTGGGTATATAAGAGGAAGAAGATCTTTTCAATCTAGCTAGATAGCTAGGCCTCTCAATCCAACAGCCGCATTGCCCGTACAACGTCACTAAAATCAATTCTATTGGTATATAAGATATCGTAAAAGTCATCTAGATTGAATTCAATTAGTTGATAACTGCCGAAACCTTCCGTTGCGTTGCGTTGAATATTCAACGTGGTGGCTCTATTGGTCCCCGACCGTAGAAGCTACACTTGTACAGCTGTTGCCAGCTGGCAACTAGCTCCCTACATTTCAATAACTCTAACTATATATAAACTATTAAGGACTTAATAAAGTAATATAAAAGAATTACTACACTCTCCCCTTAATTTTAGAGATCCTAGACTAGTGCTAAGGAGCTTATTACTTCTTAAAGATTAATATTAAGAATACTTACTATTAAATCTATATTAAAGAGAGTAATAAGTAAAAGACTATATTTTATACCTATTATAAACACTATAAATATCTTATAATACCCTTTAGGCTAACTAATATACTAGTTACTTTTTAGAGCTATATTTATAAAGTGCTTTATAGGCTAGTAAACACTATTTATATAGTGTATTTTCATGTGCTCACCCTCTTTCTCCTTAGAAACAACAAAGCCACGCTCTATTTCCTTCTATGCACTATCGGATGCCACATGATAGATTAGTCACTCATTAACTTTATTCCTTCCCACGCGTGCGTGGAAAGTTTTATTCGATTAGGCTGGCAAAGAGTGACTCAATTTGGCGCACAAAGGAAGTCACTTAGTCTAATATCCTTATTTTCTTAAAAATATAAAAGAAACACACTATATATATTAAGGAAGTTTTAGAATATATAAGATTAGTAAAGCTATATATAAAACCCTTAAAGTGTTTATTTTACTAGGAATTAGTAAAATTCCTAGGGTTTATTCTATTAGTTAATAGTATTTTAATAGATATATATAGAGTTAATATAATCTAAGACTAGAAGGAGCCTATAAGCTTTAAAGATATATAGTCTTTCCTAGAATTCTATAACTTTTACTAAAGGTTTATTTACTAATACTCTAGGATTATAGCACCCTTATATACGCTAATAAAAGATAGTTAAAATAGTATCTAAACTAGGAAGTTTATATTTAGGGAAAGGGAATAGCTAGTATTTAACTAGCTAAAAGATACCTTTTAATAAGTACCTTTTCTTTATTATTATAACCTAAGTTAGCTAGTGTGTATTAAGATAAATGCTTTAGTCTTTATAATAGTAAGAATCTTTTCTTAGTAAGATAATAAGGGCTAATAGTATCCTATAGTATTTTAGTTAAGGAAGTTTATAAACACTAAATATAATTATAGTATAGTAAATTAGGAGCTACTTACTATAGTAAAGTTATTTAAATACTAGTAATACTATATTAAAGGTATAGTAACCCTAGTAAAGGTCTTATTAGATTACTATAACTTATAGACTTTTATAAGATAGTAAAAGCTAAATAGAAGGTAAGCTAGATAATGTATATTTCTTTACCCCTTTTACTTTATAATTAGGTATAAACCTAGGAAAAGTAACCTAGTAAATATACTATTAAGGAGGTTTAATTATAAAGGTAAACCCCAAATAAATAAGGCACTTTTACTAGAGCTTTAAAAGAAAATAGTAGTTACTAAAAAACTAGTAAAAGAAAAGATACTAATATATAAGAGAAAATATAGTAAGATACCTTTAGAGGAGGAAAATACCTTAGTCTTAATATATTAAAGAAAATATAGTAAGATACCTTTAAGGGAGGAAAATACCTTAGTCTTAGTAAAGAGGCTTAGTAAGATACCTTTAGGGGAGGAAAATACCCTAGCTACTATAAAGAGAGCTCTAGAGGCTAGAGTAGCCTAGTTAAGAGGCTAGTTAGCTACTATAAATCTAGTAAAAGATTAGCTAAATAAGGGTAATTTCTAGGAGAAAGTAGTATATGTCTAAGATATTAGTATAGTATAAGAGATATAGGAGACTATTATATTACTAAATCCTTACTAATCTAGGCTAAATAAACTATTAGTATAATTACTATAGAAAGCATAGGATTAAGATCTAGATTTATAAAGGTAAAATAGTAAGATTAATAATTCCTTAGTAAGAGATAAGGGAAAAGCTAGTTTATAGTTATATAGTATAAGGGGTCTCCTAATATACTAAGACTAGGTAGTTATTCCCTAGGAGCTTATCTTATAATAGGAGCTTTTATAGCTATACTATAATAATTTACTAGTAAGTTACTTTAGGATTAAATACACCCTTAAGCTATTAAAGTATTACTTCTAGTAGCTAGGTATAAGTAAGTTAGTATTTAACTATATTATAAGCTATAGGGTTTACTAGTAAGTAGTAGCTAGAGGGCATTACCTATATAGAAGCCTTAAATCCTTACTAATACTATAGTAACTATAGGTAAAAATCTTAATAGACTTTATTATAGGATTACCTATTACCTAAGTAAGTAAATAAGAGACTAATATAATCCTAGTAATTATAGACTAATTTACTAAGTACTCTATTTTCTTACCTATAACTATAATAATTAATATAGCTAAACTAGTAAAGCTTTTCTATAGGGAGATTAAACTAAGGTTTAGGGCACTAAAGGGCATTATATCTAATAGAGGATTAGTCTTTATAAGCTAATTCTAGTTAGACTTATATTACCTATTATATATAAAGTAAAGGCTTTCTATAGTATTTTACCCCTAAACTAATAGGTAAATAAAGAGAATAAACTAAGTGCTAAAGTATTACCTTTAATGCTTTATAGCTAATAACTAATAAATATAGCCTAAGTTACTCCTAATAGCCTAATTTACCTATAATAATATAGTAAATAGGACTATAGGCTACTCTTTTAATTACTTCCTTATAAGCTATTTACCTAAGTTTTACCTAGCTCTTAGGGATAAGACTAAAGAAAGAGAGGTACTAGAAACCTATATATATATTATAAAGCTATATAAAGTTAGAGAGTAGCTAAAGTAAAATTAAGTAAAAGCTACTAAGACTTAAGTAAAGTACTATAATTAGTATTACTAGCTATTAATACTAAAAAGAGGTAACCTAGTACTATTATTAGTAAAGAATATTAGGCTTAAGGATATAAAATAAAAGCTAACCCCTAGATTTATTAGACTATTTTAAGTACTTAATGCTATAGGAAAATAAGTATATAAACTTATATTACCTAAAAAATATAGTTAGCTATATAATATATTTTATATTAGCTTATTAAAGCTATAGAATTACTATAAAGACACTAGAGATAAGGAAATACTAATACTAGACTTAAAGAATAAAGATAATAAGTATAAAGTTAAGGAGGTTAAGGACTATAGGAAGACCTAAGAAGGTAATAAATACCTAGTAAAATAAAAGGATTAGCTAAGTTAATATAACTAATAGGTTCTAGTAAAGAATATAGAAGGCACTTAATATATAATTTAAGTATTTTACTAAAGTAAGTTTAGTAAGAAAAGTAGTAAGATATAAGTAAGCTATAGGTAAAAAGATATAATATTCTTATAGAAAAGGTATAGCCTTATTAGCTACTATTACACTCTAGACTAGAAACCTTAGATTACTTACTAAATAATAAAAGAAAACACACTTATAAAGTAAGAAAAGTTAAGGGAAACCCCTTTATAGTAGCCCTTATATAGGAATAAACTATACCTTTATAAAGAAGGTATTTACTTACTTTCTTGTTCTTACTAATAAGGTCTCTTATTACCTAGAAAAAGCAATGCTTTGCTATACTCTAGGGCATAAAACCTAGTTTATAAGACTATAAACGTAAAGTTACCTTTATCTTCTAGATATAGAAGAGTTTATAATAGTTTTACTATAAAAGGGTTAGTAAATAAGTAGTAAAAAGAAATAAAATACTTACTACCCCTAGGATAAGCGCTAGCTATATTATAATAGAAAGTTATTACTAAGATATAATATACTAATTATATAAAATTAATGCCTCCTACCCTAAAATATAAGTAAAGTACTAGTGTATAGGTAATAAAAGGCTAAACCTAGTAAACCTTAGTAGCCTCTATAAGACTAAATATAATATAATATACTATATTAGTGTAGTTAAAACCTAATATTAAAGCTAAGTAAGACCTAGTAATACTAAAGGAAGTTACCTTAGAGAATATACTATCCTTAGGGTTATTCTTAATAGTACTACTAAGGGTATTTATAAGAGTTTATACCTAGTTTAAAAGGACTAAAAGGTCTAAAAAGTTACCTTTTATAGTAGCTATTACCTATATAGAGATATTAGTAATAAGGGACTAAAAGACTAGGGAATAGTAGTATACTTATAGTATTATAAGTATTACTATGTTTATAACACTAAATATAGCGTTTAGAACGCTTTACTATTATAATAGTAGTAGATAATTTAGTAGGGAATTAATAGTTAATCTAGGGTAGTTTAAGCTTAGATAAAGGGCTTTTCTTAAAGTCTATATATCTAGTATATAAATAATACATATAGGAATATTCCTTTAAGGGAATATATTTAGTCTTTATAATAAAAATATAGTAATAAGTAAGGGTAAAGTAAAGGTAACTAAAGGTATAATAATAATTTTTAGAAAACTTATCTAGTATTATAAAAAGGAAAAGTATATAATATAATAAGGAGTTACTAGTAAATTTATACTTAAGTATTACTTATTATTTATTATTATTTTAATATAGTAACTAGGTAGTAAATAGCTATATAATAGCTAGTAAGCTATTTAGAAGCCTAGCTATAAGTAAGGGAGTAATTATAAGGCCTTACTTATAATAATACCTATAATATAGGTGCACTAGCGCACTCTATAGGTAAGCTATATCCTAGGGCTAGGTTTATATAACGCTAGTAATCCGCTAGCTATAAGATAGTAACGCGCACGCATAACACACTTAGACCTAGCAAGCTTTAGTTAATATACCAGAGCCCCTATACCTCTTGCCTAGCTACCATTGTTCTCATAGTTAGCTTCTATAGGGAACTATTACTAATTAATTAAAGCTTTAGATTTACTAATTAATATCCTTATTTATTTATAAAAGCATTAGAGGTTAATAGGAGGATTAATAATATAGGCCTTATATTCTAGGATTCCTTTATAGGCATTTAGAATATAACTATAAAGGTCTAATTCTAACTAGGATTTATAAGGGTTTGCCCTTTAGAGACTTAAGAGCTTTATTATAAGGTCTTTAAAGCACTTAATCTTTAACTTATTAGGGTTCTCTTAGATAATAGTAAGTAATTATAATCTTCCTTATAATAGATAGTTTTTCTAATATATATTATTTATCTTAAACTTTTACCTAATCTTACTAATAAGAATTAGGAGATCTTAAGGGTTTCCTTAGCCTAAAAGGTTCTCTAGAAAGTACTAGAGAGGTTTGCCTTTTAGTATAAACTTAAAACTGTAGCCTAACTATTCTTATATAATACCTAGTATCTTACACTTCCTTTAATAAGTTAAGAGCTTTATATTAAGAATATTATACTCCTTAGTGCTATACTTAATACTCTTATTATTATAGAACTTATTAAGATTAAGTAATTACTTTAATAAGAGTTAACCTATCTCTTAAGGGGGAATAAGGATAGTTAATTCTTATTAAGAAGGTACTATAGTTCTTTACTATAAAGGGAAATTATAATACTTAATTATAGGAGAGAAAATAAAGGGAGTTTAAGCCTATAGTTAAGGGCAGAGTATTGTTTGTAGTGTAGTTAGTGTAGTTTTTAGGAAAAATTTGTATTTGTAGTGTAGTTTTTTTTTTCTTATAGTTAATATATTGTAGTTTTTTTTTTGTAGTGTAGTGTATTGTAGTTTTTTTTTGCTTGTAGTGTAGTGTAGTTAGTGTAGTTACTAATTACACTAACTACAAAAACTACAAATGTAGTGTTAGTAAAAAAAAGTGGGCCTTTTTATTATATAATGTTATTATAAGGATTAAAAGAAAGCTAGTTATCTAGAAGCTTTTATTATTACCTATTTTACTTAATTAGTTATAGAATTTATAATATTTACCTTTTTTTAAGGATTTTACTATAACTAGGGTTATTTATAATATTATACCTTTTTAATAATACTATTATACTTATTACTTTATTTTACTAATATAACTTTAAGAAAAACCTTCTAATTATTTTATTTACTATTACTACTAATTATTTACTATTTCTATAATTTATTATTATTATTTTAATTAAAAATACCTTAAACTAATATAATATAATTAGTTAATAAATCTAAATAAATAATAAGAAGTTAATAAAGTATATACTTAGTATTAATATATTATTAGTTATATAATAAGAACTTTAAAAAAGCTTAAACTATTTATTTACTATTTAAACTAATTAAATATTACTTTAAGCTTTATAATTCTAAAGCTTTAAGAAGTTATATATAGTAACTTTATATATATTATTACTATAATATATAAAGAAAGAATATAATAAACTAATATTTATAGTATATTAATAAATAACTAATAGTATTATTTTAATTACCCTATATAGCTTAATTAAGCTATAAAAAATAAGTTTAACTTATTTTTAAAAATAATACTAGGACTTAGTTTTATATAATATACTATACTTATTATAAAAGGTAGTTAAAGTACTAGGACTAGCTATATAATTAGCTATTTAGTAAAAAGAATATATATATACTTATTATAAAAGCTTTAATAACCTTAATTACTATTATTACTATAATTACTATTATTTTACTTTTATTATTATTTTAAAAAAATATAAAAGAGAAAATATTTTTATAATATTAATATTTTTAAAAATCTTAAAATACTAAGTTATTAAAAACTATAGCTTTAACTATAGTAATTTACTTATAATTACTAGTATTTATATTTAAGTTATTTATTAGTTATTTATTTTTTATTAAACTTTAACACTAATAATATTATAAGTAATCTTAGTAATCTTAGTAATCTTAGTAATCTTAGTAATCTTAGTAATCTTAGTAATATTAGTATTATAAGCTATTATAAGGTATAATAAGGTATAATAAGGTATAATAAGCTACTTATATTAAGTTTACTAGTAGTTCTTTTTAAAGTGTTTTTAAATAAGTAATAATAATAATTTATAGAAATATAAAATAATTTATAGAAATAGTAAATAATATAATAAGAAGGTTTTTCTTTAAGTTATTTAAGTGAAATAAAGCATTAAGTTAAATAGTATTATTAAAAAAGTATAATATTATATATAACCTTACTTAGTTATAATAAAATTATTAAAATAATATAATATTATAAATTCTATAACTAATTTAATAAAATAGGTAAGAATAAAAGCTTTTATATAACTAGCTTTCTTTTAACCTTAATAATACTAATAACTAATAAAAAGTCTAATACTATATTTGTAGTATTTGTAGTTAGTGTAGTTTAGGAAAAAAAATTTGTAGTGTAATGTATTGTAGTTTTTTTTCCTTGTAGTTAGTGTAGTTTGTAGTGTAGTTACTACACTACACTACACGTTTTAGTGCAATACTCTAGTTAAGGGCTTATAATAGAAGGATTTTCTTTATTATTATACCTTTACTTTATAATTAGTATACTTAGGGATTAGTATAATAAGGTCTAGGAATAAAATAGGAGAGATTATAATAGTTAAGGGGATTAGGGATACCTTAGAGTAATCTATTACTTTAGTTAGTCTTTAAGAAAAAGGATATTAATAAGAAAAAGGTCTTTATAAAAGTCTTAATCTTTAATTTACTTCTTAAAAGTAAAATACTTCCTTTTAACTTCTTATATTTCTTCTTTATTTTAATTATAAAATCTATTATAGTTAATAATATCTTTAAGTAAGACTATAATTCTCTAGTAACTCTATAAGTCTATATAAATACTACTAAAGAAAAGGAAATCTTAAAGAATCTTTATAGCTCTTAGATTTATTACTTTAAATATCTCTTAGTTTTATTCTCTAAAGTTATTATTAAAGATAGTAAATAGGGTTTATAAGTATAAGTTCTTATATTTATAAGTTACTTTCTTAATAAGAATTTAAGCTATAAGCTCTTTAGAAGTAATAGTTACTTTAAGATTAAATAATTCCTTATATTCTAGTGCTTATTATATAATATACTAGTGTAAATTAAAGGGGATATAGTAAAGAAAGTAAGATATAACCTATATATTAGTTTCTTATATAGTATCCTTAGGGGGGGATATAGATTTATAGTTAAAGGGAATATCTTATAATCTAAATCCCTTTAGTTAATCTTAATATTTTATATTATATTAGTAATAGATAAGGAGGTAAGAGAAATAAATAAAGTATAAAGGTTTAAAGGATTATAAGTAAAGCTATTATCTTTATTCCTTAGTAAGTTTAATTAAATAAATAAAGATAGGTTTAAACTAGTTACTAACTAGGCTTTAATTATTTAATAAGTTTAGATTTAGTACTAAGCTAGTTATAGTTATATAATAGTAAAAGAAAAGCTAGAATTTACTTTTTCCTTAGTATACTAGTATTATATAGTAGCCTTCCTATTTTATAAGGTAGGTTTATAATACTAATACCTCTTTTATAAAACCTTGCTAATCTATAGTATCTATAAAGATAACTACTAATTAGTATTAGTATTTATTAGAATACTATTAACCTATATATAGGGTTTTTAAGGGTAAACTAAATTATATATAATTATTATATATTTTAGTTTACCTAAAGAAGTAAAAAGAGAGATTAAATAAAAGCATATAAAGTATGTTATTTATAATAGGAAAAGAGGCCTTAATTAGGGTTATATGTAAGGAAGCTACATATGCTAATTCTAACCGCAGCGCGGTTAACCTAGACATGTGGGTTCGCGATGCAATGCGCCTAGCTAATTAGAAGCGCCCATGACCTGTTAATATCATGCTTGTTCTAACAGTAACCTTATAAATATAGGGATAAAATAAAATACATTTATAAGCTTAATAAAGCTCTTTATAGTCTCCTAATATCTCCCCTTTAGTAGCTTAATAATATCTTAAAAGAACTTAAGAAGTAAGGCTTTATTTATTTAAAGTAAAAGCTTTATATCTTTTATTAGGAAAGTATCTTTCTTCTTCTTTATATTAATAATATAATTATTATAGTAAAGGATAAGGTAATAGTTAAAGTTATTATAACTAGGCTTTAAAAGCAATATAAATTAAAGCGCTTAGGTAACCCTAAGCTATTCCTTAGTATTAAATTTATTTATAATAGGTATAACTAAATAATACTAATATATTAAAATCTTTATATATAAAGTATTATAAAGAAATTTAAGATTAGCAAAGTTAGCTTATCTCTAGTCCCTTAGCTTATAAAAGCAAAGATCCTTGTAAATTAGAAGAGCCTCCTAATGGTTTATAATCTATTAGACTAGGCATAAAGAACTAGTAGCTTTAACTAGCTTATGATTTGTATAAGACTAAATATTATGTTTATATTAAATTGTCTTTATAGTGTGAATTATAGACTAAAAGAGATTTATAAGAAGCTTATAAAGCACCTTTAAAGGTATCTTACTAGATTATAGGATCTAGGGATTATACTAGGTAGTAAGGTACCTAATAATTAATTAATTAATCTAAAAGATATCCTTTAAGTAAAGGGATATAGTAATACCTCTCTTGCTAATAATTTAGATATAAGGAGGTTAATAATAGGTTATATTATTATACTTATAGGAGGCGTAATTCTTTAGTAATTAAAGAAATAATTACTAGTTATACTTAGCTTTATAAAGGCTCAATTTATTAATTTAACTCTAATAAGCCTATTAGTGCTTTAAGTAGTGAATTTACTTAAAGACTTTAGAATTCCTTAATAATAACTACTGCTTATATTTATAAATAGCTAGAATATAAAGGTAAATATCCTTAATAAGAGGCGTAGAGGTTATACTTATTATATTAATATAAGGTATAAATAGATTATTAAAAAGACCTTATAGGGTTACTTATATCTAGAATAGATTAGAACTAATTAAATAATTATAGATAGGATAATAAAGGGTTTAGAATAAATTAAATATAGTGATTTCTTATGCCTTCTTTGTATAATAAAGGCATAAGATTTTATAATAAATAAAAACACTTTAGTAAAGTAAGTATCTTAGTAAATAAATAGTATCTTTAGCCTTATCTTTAGGCTAGATATTTCGCTAGGGGTAGTGTTAGTTATAGTAGCCTTATATCTTAGGTATTACTATTATAATGTCTTCCCTCTTTAAGGCCTTATTACAAGACCTTAGCACTTAGGGCAAAGACTCTCTTTTGCCCTTGTTATATAGCCTCGTTATGCCACGTGTGGATAGCTCTAGATAGCTGAATTCATCATCATCACTTCCTACACCGTCTCACAGATCACACCTAAAGTCATCAACTACGGCGAGCGTCCGTCGACGCCGTGGGCCCCATTCGCAGCATCAGAGTCCCGAACCACCTAATTGGGCCATGCGAATCCGAACGAGAATTTAATGACTACCCTTTTAAGCACGGCGTCTTCTCATTCATTCAGCACAAAGGAGCAATACGAGGCTACTTTGGGCGAGGCGGAAAAAAAAAAAGGGGGACAAGCTCAAGCACCGAATCGTCTTTACCCACGGCGACTTTGCCGCGCGCAACATCATGGTTCACAACGGGCGCATCTCGGGCATCATTGACTGGGAGTCGGCGGGCTGGTATCCGGAATACTGGGAGTTCACCACGCCCATGAGATGGCCTGGTCGGAACCCGCGAGGTCTCATTGCGCAACTCGGAGGCGATCGCTATAAAGAAGAGCTCGAGGCTGAGATGGCCATTGTGTCTTAGGCTAGAACCCACCATGGGCCATGTCGTCTCCATCATTGGTGAAACAACTCGTTGAATAGCTCAAGACTCCTCGGCTCAACCATGGCGTAGAGACATGATCCTCTGCCAGCTCATGTCGGTAAGTCCATTTCATCATCGAGGGGATTAACTGCACACCCGCTGGGAAATTGTCGTCTCGAACGCGTCACATAGCTCCTCAGAGTACTCGTCTCCGTTGAGCGTGTCTAATTGAGCGAGCCTGGGGAACCAGGCCCGGAGCAGAGAAACGAGGTGTTCTGGTGTCGCCCGCCTGCCACTTGTCAACCCTCTGTCCTGCTATTGATACAGGAACACATGAAGAAAAAGGGATTGCTACTCACTCGTTGTCCTCTCCTGGAGGCCCGAAGCCGCCCAAGGATAGCTCGCGCAGCTCTGGCAGAATGACACTGTTGCCTGCGTGCGCTTGCAATGTCTGCACATCAAGCACCGGGACCAGTTCAAGACGCTCAACAAGTGGGCAGTGCTTGGAGAGGGACATGATGGCGGCGACTGACAAGTCGCACTGAATAGTGAGTTGGAGTTGTCGCAGGGCAGGAAGAGAGGAAACCACGTCATCAAAATCTGCGTCGTTGAATCCCTCATGAATGGCCGGCACTTGGACGTCCAAGGCCTCTGTTGCGAGCACCTTGAGCTTGGACAGCCTTTTCACCGCCAAGATGTCCTCTCTTGAGAGCTGTCTCGACGTCGCGAAACTGACTGTGAGGCTCACCAACTCGGTCATTGACGAGAGCGCCTCAATGACGTCTGCTTCGCTGTCCAGCACAGACACGGTGAGCTCTGTGACGCTGTCAATCAGGCCGATAAGCGTCGGCACAGCCTGTGACGCGACCGAGACCTCGAGACTTCTCAGGGCCGGAAACGGCGTCGACACTTGCTCCGAGATGCGCTGCATCAGCTCGTCCGACCACGGTTTCCCGACGCGGAGGCGAGTGAGCTTGGGACGCTGGGCGAGATGAATGAGGAGCTCGTCGGTGAGAACACGATCCATGCCGTACATGAACTGGACGTCTTGCAGGTGCTCGCATGCCCGGATGCAGTCGGAAAATGACGAGGGAGTGATGTTGGGACCCGGGTTATCAATGAGAATGGCCCGCAGCCGCCAGCAAGTCGTCTGGAGCTGCAGCAATACACTCTCGGTGATGTTGGCGCCAAAGAGCGCAAAGGACTCGAGCGATGGCGAGAGGTACTGCTCTAACCGATAGCCATCGGGCCCGGGACGATAGGAATCCAGCGAGATGGACTTGAGGTTTGTAAAGGCAAGGTCCTTGAAGCGCTCATGGTACGACGACTGCTCGTCGCCGTTAAAGGACAGGTGCTCAATCTTGTGGGCGTAAAACTGGCGGCGGTCCGGGGGCAGCGCGACCAGTGCTTCCCACTCGGGTCTGCGCCACAAGACGTCGGTGCCGCACGAGAACCAGTGCCGGTTGACGCGAATGGCGGCAAGCAGTGCTGGGCCTTGGCCGCGGAGATAGTTGAATATATGGAGGAGGATCTCGGGCACGAGCACCGGCCAACCGCCGGCGGACGGCGGAGGCATGGCGAATGGGTGCTTTCTGGGGGTGATGTGAGGGCGCGTCGTTTTGTCGTTTTGTCGTTTTGTGGCGGGTTGAGTCTGTGAGTCTGTGAGTCTGTGAGACGGTGTGAAAAGTGATGATGATGAATTCAGCTATCTAGACTATCCACCTGTGGCACACGAGGCTACATACGAGGGCAAAAGAGGGTCTCTGCCCTAAGTGCCGAGGTCTCGCAATCAGCCGCGAAGAGGGAAGGTATCGCGAGGATAGTGATGCCCAAGATGTGAGGCTGCTACATCCAACAGAGTCTATGGATCGAGGATGCAATTCTAGGCGACGAAGGAGATTGTGAGGAACAGGGAACAGTACCAAAAGATTAGGTGGTTAATGATGGTGGTATTTCTCTGTGCCCTACTCCGTACTCTGTAGCTACCAAGTCTCCGTAGTAATACTTATTAGTAATACTACCTCCTATTACCTAAGCCATTCCACACCTTAACAAGTGGTCAATGATGTTGCCTGGGTAGCGTAATGCGCGGTAGTATGCAAGGAGTAATAAGTAATGCTTATATAATACATAAAACGCGTATAACTTTATATATAAGCATTAAGATAAGTAAGTAATATATAGGATACTTAGTGTAGCTATAGGACACCCTAATTAGGCATAGCGCTAGGCGTGGCGGGTGGGCCTATTCATAGTTTAGCAAGCTCTAATTCGTGAATTAGTAGCTTTATTAGTATTAATATTACTTACTTTTTTAAATAGATTCTAGCTAATAGCGCCTTAAAATATACGTTTATACTATGCCTAATTAAGATGTCCTATAGCTACACTAAGTGTCTTACACATTACTTACCTATCTTAATGCTTATATATAAAGTTATATGCGTTTTACGTGTTATATGAGCATTACTTATTACTCCTTGCATACCACCGCGCATTAAATGATAGTTGTATTTCTCTGTGCACTAGCTACTTAGTCTCTGTAGCAATACTACCTCCTATTACCTAAGCCACTCCCCACCTCAATAGCTAGCTCTCTCGTAATACCCCGCGGAGCCTTGATCGTCCAGTCCTTTTCTTATCTACTAAGCACGCAGGATCATAGAGGTGACTGCATCAATGTTCAATGCAAGCCACAGAGCCGTCTTCGTCTCGACTTTCTTTTCCCATTGCGCCGCTGTCCAGCCCTAACCAGCCTGCTGCATGAAACATGCTGACCGAGGCTGCACGGCACCTTTACTAGCGAGCATCGGGCCGTCGCCCGTCGCGCTCAACTCTCCACCTCCGACGACAGACTCGTTGCCGCATTCGCCCACGTCCAAGACATGGCCAGATGCCAGATAGTAAGTATCGGCGCTGGACACTCAGACTCAGACATGAATGATGAGAAAATATCTGGCGCCAAAGGAGCGGGGAGTGTAGAGCTGACCAGGCAGAAGCGGAACTGAGGAGCGCCAGGTATAAATAAGAGCATGATGCCAGACAGTACGACCAAGACTCTTGTCTCTGCACACTCGCGACACTCAAAATTCTGCCTTAAGCTACAGACACTGACGTCGACTCACGCATCTTGATCAACATGAAGCTCACCACTACCCTCGCTCTCGCAATCGCGACTCTGGTCGTGGCAACGCCCATGCCAGACGAAGGCCTAGACATCAGCCCGAGAGACAACATCCTGGAGCCTCGCAGGGGCTGTAGCGGCGAACGAAAGTCGACAGAAAAATGCGACGGCAAAAGACTAGCTGCACAACACTCGTTCCACAACTGGTGAGTCGCTCCCAAGACGGCGCGCAACAGTCTGGTTCTTGGTACTCGCAATGATGGGGCTAATCACGCGTACGACCTCAGCAAAACCATCACACGAGGCAAGTGCTGCGCACTGAACAAGGACGGCACCCGGGGCATCGAAGTGGACAAGGGGCGAGGCGGAGAGGATTGCGGCTTCTGCTTCTCGGGCAAGTGCAAGGCTTGATCTACGTGTAGGACCAGGGCGAGCGTTATACACTTGACCAAACGTGTAGATACACATATAGTTTAGTCATGAGGTTTGCCCATTGAGGTGGCTGTATCGACATGGCCCCATGATGGCGCCGAGTATATTGAATCCAAGCTCCTCGCTACATCTTTAAGTTTCGTACGAATCATTCCGTCTTGTGATATTCCTCCATGATGTCGTTGAACCGCCGCCACCGATCAAAGCCAATCTTGATATCGTCAAAGGCCTCACATCGCCACGACAAACAACGCCGTCAAACTCGGGACGGAACAGTATGCCAATTTGATCAGAAGGTGGGCGCTTGTCGTTGGGATCACGCTTGCTCAGTCCGACCCGGTTCTCGCGGTCTAAGAAACGGCAATCACCGGACTGGAGGAGTAAGCAAAAGAATGCTTGGAAGAGCCAACGAGACTGCAAGAATTGGGATAAGCTGGAAAAATCCAAAGAGGCTACTCCAGGCTAGCGAGCTTAAACTCTTGCCCTATTCAGATGTGCTGTCGATGACGGCATCACCATTGGGGCCTTTGACGTCCACAAGGCTGAAGTTGCCAAGGATGGGCTAAGAGGATAAACTCTCCTCCATGCGCGATACTTGGCCGCCGCCTTTGCGCATTCTTCGGTCCACCGCAAACGCGCCATGCGTAGTCTTACGAACGGGTCGGCCAGCAGCCTTGGCTGCGAAGGCGCGGCTCGTTCCGGAGTGGCGCTTCTGCCAGAGTTTCCATCCTCTCTAGCAGCTGCCTGCGGCGCCATCGACTCGGAAGAAACGTGACTGTGACTGGCTTGGATCCGGGCTCTGACGAGATTGCTCGAACACATTGTGATTCGGTGTCTGCCTCTTCTGCTGTCGCCGTACCATGCCATGAACTCGCTTGGGGCGGGCAGGGCCATTTAGGGTCATCAGCGCAATGTGGTCCGAGGCAGTTTGCGCACTTGCTCGAGAGCGGCACACTCTTGGCTACTATGGCCGGTCTTGCCACATCGTCTGCAGCGCGCCATCCGATCGCAGCTCATGGCGAGCGTGGAAATCCCAGCATTCATCGCATTGACTGGGAACGCTGGGCTTGTCGATATATATGATAGCGGGCGAGACGACTGGCGCCGCCCAATCCGCCTGCCGTTGCACAAGTAAATCGCGCGTAGTTACACCCGATGCCCGGATGGCCCAGCCCGTGTTCACCGGGAAGGGCTGCCGGAATGCGGCGTAGGTTCGATACCGACTTTAGCGGCGATGTGGGCCCGGCTTGCGTATCTTTTCATGGTTTCGGGCCCGGAGCGTCAGCGTCAAGTCGGACGAAGACACGAAGGGTCTTGCGTCGGTGGGTCTACGGGCGGTCGCCCTGGACTCCTGGCAGACGAGTGGCGAGTGGCCGTTTGATTGATGTTTTCGCTGTAATAGTGGGGCGGGAGCCGTAATGGCCAGCTGTCCTCGGGGGTTTCTGCCGGAGGCGAGAACGGGTTTCGGTGGTTCTCCAAACTCGGCGAGAGCAATTGTTAAGCGAAAAGGTGTGTATCCCATCTTGCTTAATTATGCCCCTTGTGTTCTCCCACCAAGATCCCAATGCAACTGTGGGACAGCGCGAGCATGACCTCCCCAATGCCAGAAAGTTTGTGTTCACCTCCGAGACCTCAGGCTGTGTGTCGAGGCCATCACGTGGATAGCCCGATAGAATCGATGAGGGCCTCTGACTTCATCTCGGGATCATAGGACTAGCCTCCGTGGACCGCCTGCAGGCCATGGCCAACAACTCTGGCTCCTCTGACACTGGCGTCCCGGGACCGTATCTGGCTCGTTGGCAGAGCTTGATTGACGAGGGCACTCATTACTCCAGTCCAGCCCATGGGTGCCATGCGCCACGGTAAGGACGTCAAAAACAATTCGGCTGTGGGCAAGGCGAGCTCAAAGTCTTCGGGCGGCACCGCTGGCATTCCCGATACTCGACTGCCCCCTGAATGAAAGTGGATTTTAGTGCATATTGAATATTGGATGGCGGACGGGGACACAGAACAGTTGTTGTGTTGTTGACACGGGTTACTAGTAAAACAGGAAGAAAAAAAAAAAAAAAATATACAGCTAGCAGATACAAGTTGCGCCTCTTGAATCAAACAAAAACAGGCTAGAACCTCTATTATTGCCAAACCAATTCCAAACACCACGTTGCGGCTCTCGAGATGGCCCAGCCGGATATCGGGGGTTAGTTTGATGTAGTATGCATGCTGGCATCTCTCTTCCAGCGTCGCATTCCGTGAATCCGTCCCATCATCATCGACCCCGCGCCTGCCCCGCCCCCTCCACCGTTCGACAAGGCAGCAACTGCCCCGCTTGCTCGCTCCAATATAAAACCGTCAAGTTCAGTCTGATCAGTCTGATTCCATATCGATGGCGTGCATGCGAAGCCATTTTCTTTGTGCACTTGATGACTTGTCGCTGATTGATGCAGAATCAATGTGCGCCCTCCCAAAAAAAAAAAAAATTGCCTGCCTACTACCGACCCACCGGGAATGGGCGATAATTGCCATCGTCGTCGTCCGTGTGCGACGATGCAGCCCCGCTTGTCTTGAGCAATGCCGGAGGAGTCAAGGGCACCATCGTTCTTGGTACTGTCGAATAAGCGACGTTGTTGTATGGAGCCGTCACAGCCACGGCCACGGCCGGCATCATCTGGCCATCAGGGATGTTGGGTGCCGGCGCAAGCAATGGTGGTTGTCCCTGCCCGGGGCCCCATTGCTCGATGAAGCTTTTTCGGCGATGGCTAGATGGTGAGGACGTTGTGGAAGGCAGAGTCTTTTTTTCCCCAAATCGCTCTTTGAGACGTTCTCTCTCCGCCTTGTATTCTCTCGACTCTCCGTCCTTGTCCCTGTCCTTCCTGCGGCTGCGGTCCTCACGGTCACGGTCACGGTCACGGTCACGGTGTCGCTCTTTATCCTTCTTGCTGCTGCTCGATTTGCGACATGACGACGTGGGTGATGGGGCCGCCGGTGCATGTGGAACACTGTTTGAGCTGGCTGCACTGTTTGCTGCGCTACTCAGCGAAGCGAGCGCACGATATCGTGCTTCCAAAGCCGTGTGTTTCTGCCCAAGTGCTTCATATTGACGGTTCAGTACGTCATTAGCATCCTTGTACCTCTGGATTGCCACGTTCAAGTCTGCAATCTCGGCCTTCAATGTGCACAGCTGCGTTTTCATATCGCCGTTGGCCTGGTGCGTCTCGGATAACTTCTTGTTTGCTTGTTCGAAAAGCAGCTGGTAGCGATCGCGTTCTGCGTAGACCTTGTTGAGTTCGGTATTGTATAATGTGTCGCGGGCAGTGTCATCGTATTCGTAGCCTGATGATGAATGCCCGTTGCTCGTGCGAGTTCGGCGACCAGTGTTGGCCGAGGCCCGCTGCGTGCATGATGGCATGGCGGCGGCTTCTGCGCTTTGCTTGTTCGATATCCTCGCAGATCCAGAAACAAGCCAACCCCCTTATTAGTCCCAAGAGGACGAAACCAGTTGCGGTAATTGAACTGGTAATTGAAACGCTGAGAGATTTAGGCTCTTGGGCACTCAAGAAGCCACCAGAAGACGCGCGCAAATCTGAGGGCACCTTTTCTCTCTCTCTCTCTTTTTTTTTCCCTTTCTCCCTCCCCCTTCTTTTCCCGTCCGTTGCCGCTCAAATAGGCAGTCAACCGGTCGGTGCGGGGGGCACAGTTCGGAGGACGGCGTACAGGCAAAAAGACTTGGCGGTGGTGGGAATGGACCAGGGACCAGGGTCAGGTAGGCAGACTTGTAAGTGTGATAAGATTATAACAGTCACCACAGGATGGTATGTCCGAATTGATGAGAGGGCTGGTTTGCTGTGGTGGTCAACGAGGAGTAGCGGTGCAGGGTATTCTTTACAGTAAACTGATCGTCTGTAGACAAGCGAGGGATGCAAAAATGAAAAGAGAGAGAGATGACTTTTCAGGAAAGAGGACGTGGGTAATATATTCAGCCATCATTCAGAGGTGGGATGGATGCGTCCCTGGATGCGTCACTTGGATGGGTGGGTGACCCTTTTTGCGGCTTGCCTTCTTGCAGCAACCAAGATGGCCAAGGCAGCCTGGCCAGCTGCCTGCCTAGTAGCCAAAGTAGTTGGTTGTGATTTGTCACTTGCTGACCGTAGTCGAGTGGCATTTCCAGGCATTACTGTTCAGAAAGCTTCTGGGGATTCCAAACCTGGGAATGGCGCCAGGCATCGAGACCCTCGCCTGTTCACCATGTGTCCTGGCAATGTGGCATGCAGGACGTCCAGGCAGACGCAGATCAGACGGCGGGCGGCCTTGTATGTGCCGGGCTCAACTTGCACTTACACTCACACTTACACGGCACGGGCCATCTCCACCATTGTCGATGCCTGTCAAGGGTGGCCGTGAAGTCGAAGAAATCGGCGTCGCTGTCCAACAAGTCTGGTCTGTTCGATGCCAGAGCCATCCTTCTCCAACGGCCATGCTCGCGTTCTTTCTGCGCAACGCTAGCCTCGAGACCCCCAAGGCGGTCCGCCAGGCATTTCGCCCATCGTGCATTGATTGGCCTTTCCTTGAGACACCCTTGTTGCGTTATTGCAGCCTGGGGCCGCGGCCGCACCGTGTGACTCACTCACCTATTTCAACGCCGATGAACCCATTGCTTCCTGCCGGGGTCGGCTCGCGATAGCTGCTCGCCAGGAGATTCTTCTTCTGCCTGAAATTCCATCTTGTTCGTCTCGTGCTCAAAGGGATCGTCGGTTTGTGGCGCTGTCCTTCCTGCACAACGCAAGTCGCAAGTGGAAGCGAAGGGGACCCTGTCAGCAGGCAGATGCCGCTGGGTAATAATGTTAAGGCTGAGGATTCACTCCCCCCTGGCCCCTGGGCCCTGGGCCCTGGGGACCTCGTCATCGTGCTGATGGTGTTGGTGTTGCTCCGACGCTTTTCAGTCAGGCCGGATCAGCGAAGCTTGCCGAGTTTCTGGCCGGCCGCATTTGCAAGAAAAATAAATACCCGCACGGGCACGTTGAGTAATAGGGCACGTTGAGTAGGGCACGGGCGACGAGGAAGGCACAGCTCAGCTCAGACAGAGCCCAGCTCGGCTACGGGCTGTCCCGCTCTTTCCCTGTTTGTCGTCGACATGCCCGTGGCAATGCAGAGCATCCATCTCACCCAGCGAACAACTCGTACTCCGTCCGTACCTGCATCTCGGACTCTACAGAGTATGTACGGACTAGTAGGTCCTCAACCCAGCCGCCCTTCTCCTCCACCCATTCGCAACTTCGCCACCTCGCGGCTGTAAACCACCAGACCAGCCGCGCGTCTGACCTCCCCTTGTTCCAGTCTGGGAGCCCCCAACTTAATTTTAGACGCAGCCCGTTCCTTCATTTCTGCTGCCTCTTTTTCTGTCCCGGCCACTTTTTATTTTCTGCTCTACAGGCCTCCCGCTTGCACGGCCCCCACATGATGCCTGGCCACGCGCCGCAGGTGCATGCAGCCTTTTTCGACAACACCCGAGCAGTGCGTCGTCAACAAGACTGCTCGTGGGAAGATGGCGTACACCATTGGCGGGAGGCAGATTCCAAATTTGGTGTATTCGGCAGAGTCTATCCAAGTGTAAAAAATGGGGGTGTCAACGCAAGTTCTCTCTGCTCCGGTCACGGCGACCGCACCCCAAATAATAATGGTAAATGGTAAATACATGCTATAGCCTGTAAAACATCCTTGCCTGATCTTGTAATCAACCTGTATCGACTCAAAAGCCGTCGTAAAAGCCGTCAATTTTGCAAAAAAATAAAAAAATAAAAAAAAAAGGTAGACCCTCCAGTCAAGCCCCTGTAGTTAGAAAGTAGAGTAGAAAGAAACGCGGATTGAAAGACCCAGGAAGAAAAATCAGCATCAGATGATCCGCCGCCGTTTCAATATCTCCTCATACGCTTTCATCTTCTCCGTTCGGATATCGAGAGTGACGGAGATGTCATCGTGCACCCGTTTCGTATCCTCGTACTTGCCCTTCCAGTACCGATACTGATCACGCCAGTAGTCAATCTCGCCGAGAAGCTCCGACGACCGCCGGCCGCAGCTCTGCTCGACCTGCCGCTGCAGGTGTTCGATTTTGTCTTTGAGGCCGCAGTTCTCATCGCTGAGCTCCTTCTTCTCCTTCTCCAGCCCGTCAATCGTCTGCTTCAGCTTGTCTTCCTCGCGGCAGTGTCTCCCCTCGTTATTACAGGCGTTATCCAGGGACTTCCGGAGGGCCTCGTTATCGGCGGCGAGGACGCTGATCTGTTTCTGAAGTTGCGGCACGACGACGTGGCACAGGTCGTGGGCTTCTGCTTGGGCAGAGGCGAGGCTTGCCTTCAGAGTGTTGACCTCGGCGACGAGACGACTGTTTGTGTCCTGGAGGCAGCGCTCCCGCTCTTTGATACGGTCCCATTCATCAACACGGACTTTGTAGTAGTCTCGGGTCTCGAGACAAGGGTCATGTTTTGGTAGGTGGTGGTGGTGGTGGTGATGGTGGTGGCGATGGCCGTGAGAGCGGGAGCGTTTGATGGACACAAACTGGTTCTTGCCGGCTGCCGATGTTTCGACGTAGAAGCGTCTAGACATGTGAGTATCGGCTTCGGCTTTTGGCGCCGGTGTGCTCTGTTGTGCACCCACTTTGGCGGTGGTAATTTAAATTTGTGGTGGTTTTTGCTTGGTATCATAGACAGGACGGACGCTTGCGAGACCTGGTGGATGTCGCAATGAATAAACTTATTAAGGAATATTAGGTTAAGTAAATCCTAGTGGCTTAGAATGCCCTAGGCTAGGGTAAGAGATATAATATACTTATTAAGTAAGTAAGCTATATATAGCCTATATAGAAACTATTAGAAAATATAGTATAAATATAGGCCCTTAATAAGTTTAAAGTAAAATAGGGAGATATATAGTATAATAATAAACTAAGTTAATTTTAGAAAACTTATTTACTTATAAAGACTTCTATATATATCTATAATGCTAATATATTATAGTTTATTACTATTACTTAAAGGGAATAATTATTCTCTAAGTCTTTATCTAAATTAATAGGAGAGTTTATATAGGCATATATTACCTTTATTTAAAGCTAGTGCTTTACTAATATAGCTATAGTATATTTACCTAGTAATAGTTATAGTATAAAGAGTTATTTACTAGGGATATAACCTAGGTTTTAGATAGTATAGGTAAGGTTAATATATAGAGTATATATAGGTAAAGGTATAACTAGAGTATAAGGGGGGGGATAGTAAGTAAGAATAGTAATCCTAGTAAGATAAGGAATATTATTTCTAGCTAGGGGTTAGCTAGCTCTAGGGTTTCTAAGGGTATATTTAGGAGAAAAACTAGCTAACTTTAACTTAAAGGGAAGATAAGTAAGCTACTAGTAATAATAGGAAGGAGAGTTATTACCTAACTTAGTAATTTAATAATAGTATTAGTTCCTACTATAATAATAAGGGGTAAGTGCCTAGATAAGGGTAGTAAATTACTTGTGTATTTCTTTATATATAGTATTTAGGCTACTAATAACCTATTGGTTTTATTAGAATAAAATGCTAGTAAGTTATTATATAGACTACGCTATACTATAACTAGCTAAAGGGCTAGCGCTAATAAAGGGGATAATATTAAGGCTAGTTATATTTATTATAGGGGTGTCTATAGCTAAAGACACCCTAAGAGCTAAGTGTATAGAAGCTAGGTTAAATTACGCCTAGCTAAGGAGAGCGTTCTAGTAACTAATAAGATAGTAATATTACTATAATAAGATAAGTATCTTTTTCTTAGTAGTTATAGTCTTAAGGACTCTAGGTTTAATAATATATATACCTATAGTAATTTTAGCCTTAAGATCCTTAAGGGCATATTAGAGTTATAGGTTAGTAAATAAAAGCCTAGTGTACTATATATAGGTAATATAATATTACTAATAGGGAGAATATAACTTCTTACTTTAAGGTAAATAATAGTTTAAGACACTAGTAATAAAAGCCTATTTAATATAAGGACTATAGGGACACTAGACTAATTTAAGTATAGTATACTATTTATTATTAGAGTTTCCCTCTATAAGGTACTTACTAATAAAATAGGATATTAGTATAGTAAGAGTAATTACTCCTATAGCTACTAGAGCTATAGGAATAAGGGTATTAGTTTAGTATTAAGGTATTTTAGTAAAGGAAATAATTATTTAGAAGGAGGGAACTAATAGGATAATAGGAAAGGTATAATAGGATTATAATAATAAAGGGATAGTATTATATAAAGGGGAAAGTAAGATAAGTATAAGCTAAAGTAAGATATTTATAGTAGAAGTTATACCTATATTAGGTATACTATAAATAGGTAGGGGTAAGGTAATTATTTATAATAAATAACCTATTAGTAAGGCAAATATATTACGCGTAATAGGTAGGGGTAAGGTAATTATTTATAATAAATAACCTGTTAGTAAGGCAAATATATCACGTGTACTATAAAATAATACCTAGAAGTAAGGGGGGGTTACTATAATAGATAATAAGGTAATAGGGCAGGTGCCTATTAGACGCTTTATAAATAGCTATTAGTAAGGGCAGATTTCGTTATAATAACTAAGGGTATATATAATATAAGTATTACGCATATTACTAGGGGTTAATATAAAGGGGAGTTTATTAATAATAGGTAAGTAAGGGTATATATAAGGGCTTAGGCTTTGCCTAAGCATTGTTTATATAGTAATTAGAGAGAGAAGTAGTAAAAGTAGTTAGGGTAAGGAAAGGAGGCTTATATAAGTAGCTAAGGGGGTATAAGGGGCACCACTAGGGATAGCCTCTTACCTTTCCTCCTTTCTCCTTAAGTCTCTTAATACTATATTAACGCCCTATCGCAGTAGCCTAGGGGCCAGTCCATAACACTAGGATATCTAATCCTAGCATTGCTTAAAGAAGTGCTTTATTAAACCTTAATACCTTATTAGCTAGAAGAAAGGTTAAGATCCTCTAAACTACCTTAAACATAACCTCTATAAGCTACTGCCACAAAGACCTTGCCTAATGTTCCTAGCTCCTAAAGGGAATAATTACTATATCCTCTATAAGAACCCTTATAATAATCTTAGTTATATTAGGAGCTTAACCCTTAATAGTTTAATTTCCCTCCTTAATACCTTCCTTTTAATAAGTAAATTACAAAGAAAATCTCTAAGCTTATAAAGATATATAAGGATAGTAACTATTATAGTAAAAAGCTATATAACTTTCTCTTACTAAAGCTTACGCTCTTTAAGAGTAAGTATAACTAAATTAACCTCCCTAAGTTATATTTTAGTAAAGTATTTCTTATTATATTAATAGGAGATACTAAATAGCACTTTCTTAATTACCTTACTAGTAAAAACCTCTTATATAAAGAGATAATTATAAATATCTATTAATACTTTAAGATAGAGAGTAATTAATAATTTTACTAATATAAATAAAGTAATATAACTCTTAAGAATATTATTACTTAAAACCCTAATAAGACTAAGTGTTAGGAGCGCAGAGGTCAAAGATAGGATATTTATCGAAGCGAGTCTTTAGAGAACCTTTAGGCCGTGTGGATAACAAAGAGGCTAGCTAGCTATAAGATAGCTACGTGCTTATGAAGCGAGGTACTTATTAAAGACTACGCATATTATTAGTGCTAGGTTAGAGATTAAAACCTTCACACACCTGCCCCTAGCTAGCATTTATCTAGTAGTAACTATAATAGTCTTAGCTATTACTTTATTCTTAACCTTTTAGTATAAGCTATAATAAATTAATCTCTCTTAACCTTTTTAAGGATACAAACCATTAGCTAGATTATTATATAGCTAACACTCTAAAGATTTACTAGAAACACGCTAGTACCTTATAATAATAAAGCTATAGATAATTAGGAAGATAAGGAACCCCTATAATCTAGAACTATAGATAATAGGGTATAATAAACGCCACTTAATCCTAATTTAGGTAGAGGTATAGATAATATAACTAAAGAAAAAAGGGCATTATAGTAATGCTATAAGGTTATATAATCTAAGCTATATTGCCTTTAGAGGAGATAAGAGGTCTTATAGATAGAGGCGTAAATTAGAGAGCTTAAGGCAAATCTAGGATTAGCTAGACCTTAAACTAGACCTATAATTACCCCTTAATCTAGACCTATAATTACCCCTTAAACATTAGCTATAATTTTACTTATAGTCTATAGTAATATAGTAGTAATTATATAGTAAGGTAGTCTTATTAAAATATAAATAAAAATGCTTATATATAAAGGGGAAATGTATAAAAGCCTATAGAATTTCTTAGTAAACTTAGATATACTATTTAAATTAGACTACTATACCTTTAAGGATAATATAACTAAGGTAGCGTATGTAAGTAGCTACCTAGCTAGTAATGTAAAGTGATAGTAAATGCGTTATATAGCTATAAATAGGCATGTAAATTATTTGTTAATTACCTAGGCAGATTTCCTAGAATAGTTAAAAACTAGAATAATAGATATAGGTATAAGACACTTAGAAGTAATAAGGTTACTGCTAAATCTTAGGCAGAAGAATAGCTAATTATTTTAATCCTTTATATAAGCCTAGGATAAGGTAAAAGCTAAGTTACCTAAAGAAATCCTTATATATCTAAGAATTATAATTTTTCTAAATAGCTTAAATAACACTATAAGGAAGTAAATAATTAGTTAAGAGATTCTAATAACCTAGAGCTAACTATAAGGCTAGGGTAAGAAAGCAAAGGTTATAATAGGTTTAGGCTAAAATAATAAAAAAGGGTAGGACTCTAAAAGAAAGAGGTAACGCTCTTATTTTATATTACCTATAAATAGGGTGTAGTAATAGAGCAAAGACTAAGAGAAAAGATTATCCCTAGTGTACTATAAATATAAAAAGCCTAGGCATGCTATACTAACTTATTAGGCACTAGATTATTTTACCTGTAAAAGTACTAAATATATAACTAAGAAGTATAGGGAAAGTAGTAATAAAGCTATATCTCCTAATATAATACTAGTTTAATTAGCATAGACCTAGGAATATAATCTTACTGTAGAATACCCTATAGATAATAAAATAAAAATGCAAGTATCTCTATAATAAGATAACTAGTGGTTAGCTATATAAGCACTGTTTAATATAGGCGTATAGTCTTTAATAATTTATCTAAAATTATTATTAAAAAAGGATTAGGAGAGTGTAATCTAATTAGACAGGATATTAGAGAGTGTAAGTAAAAAAGTGATTCTATATTAAGGAATTCTAAAAAAATTAGTTAAGATAAAAGATAGTATAGGATTTATAAAGGTTTACTAAGTTAGCTACTTTATTGCTAATATAGGTAAAGGGATAATTCTAGGTATAGACTAGATTAAAGAGTATTTACCTATAATTATGTGTTAGGAGCATAAATACTAGAGATATCTAGTAATAATAGAATATCTCTCCTTTACTTATAGTAAGTAGTAAGTATATAGAGAGAAAAAAATAGTAGTAGTTACTTTATTATTAGGAGTAATAAAGATTAGGCTAAGTGTTCTAGAAAACAAAAATTAAAAAGGAAAAGGAAAAGGCTAATTAAAGAACCTAGTAGTAATAGATATATAAATAAATAGTAAAGTAGCTACGTAAATCCTTAAGTACGCTTATTTATAGCAAAAAAGCAAAGGTATTATAGTTATGCTAATTTTAGAAGACATAAGCAGTAAAGAAGCCACATTAAATTAGGATAAAAGCACTAAGCGCCTTACACTAATAATCCTAGAAGAATATAGGGAGTTTATAGATATTTTTTCTAAAGAGTTAGTGGGTAAGCTTCCTAAACTAGGAGGTCACACTTATATAATTAAATTAGAAGAAGGGAAAACACTACCTTAGGGGCCTATATATAATTTAGCTAAAAGGAAGCTAGAGGTTCTTAGAGAGTACCTTATAAGTGTGTAGCTTAAAGGGTAAATTAGAAGATTAGTTAGCCTAGCTAAAGCCCTAATTTTATTTGTTCTAAAGAAAGGAGGGAAACTAAGGCTTTATGTGGATTATAGGGGCCTAAATAAAATCACAATTAAGAATAAGGCCCCTTTACCCCTTATCGCTAAAATTCTTAATTAATTAGCAAGCGTAGTTATTTTTATAGTCCTAGATTTAAAAGATATGTACTACTAGCTATGTATTCGCTTAGGCAATAAGTAAAAAACAGTATTCTATTATTAATATAGCCACTTTAAATATCTAGTAATGCCATTTAGACTAGTTAACGCACTAGTGACTTTTTAGGAGTATATTAACAATGCTCTTAAAGGACTTATTAATAAGACTTACATTATCTATCTAGATAATATGCTAATATATAGTAGCAAGGTTAAAGATTATATAAAGCATATTAAACAAGTTTTACGTAGGTTTAGAGAGGTAAGTCTTTTTATTAACCTTAAGAAGTGTTAATTTTTAGTTAAGGAAGTTAAATTTTTAGGCTTTAAGATATTAGAGAAAGGTATTATAATAGACCTAGTAAGAGTTAAAGCAATTATAACCTAGCTAATACCACGTAGCGTTTTTAACATTTAGTTATTTCTTGGTTTTACTAGATTTTACTGCTGTTTTATTAAATAGTATAGTAAAGTTATTATTCTATTAATAGATTGCCTTAGAGGGAATTAACTAGCGATAGTTAAACTAGAACCCCGCGAGATAGCAGCGTTTAGAGAACTTTAATAAAGATTTTAGGAAGCGCTAATTTTAGTGTATTTTAACCTACTTATATATCTTAGAGTGGAGACAGATACATTTAGACATGCGATTAGGGCTATACTTATAATATTAGTGCTAGGTCACTAGCACCTAGTTATGTTTATATTAAGAAAGATAACTAATACTAAATTATGATATTTAACACCTAACGGCGAATTATTAGCTATCTAAGAGGCTTTTCGCACATAGAGACACTATCTTGCTTATTTAGCTTACATAATTAAAGTTATTATAGATTATTTAAACTATAAGTACCTTACTATAAAGCCTAAGCTTACTAGTAAGTAGGTAACTACACTTAATAAGCTTTATTCTTTTAACTTTAAGATTATGTATTATATAGGGAAATTAAATCCTACTAACTTACTTTTAAGAAGACTAGATTTTATAAGTAAGGTAAGGAAAGAGGAAGTAGTAATTATATAACTTCCTACCTTTTTATCTAAATTTATAAATACTAAGAGATAGGAACACTATAGTAATATTATTAATGCTATAGGCTCCACGAAAACGTTACTTAATATAACTAATAGTTAGTTATAATAACGCTGCGATAATACTGCTAATATCTAGGGTTTTAAAAAATCATAACTTAACTATATTCCTAAAGAACCTAATAATCTAGATAATCTTAGAAGAGTTATATTAGTAGGGTTATTTAATACTTTTTATACTTCGGTTAATAAGTAATAAGCTAGCTATAGTAATACTATTAGTACCTAGCGTATACATTGTTTAGTGCTTAATTATTTTAATTTTCCTATTAGACTAGCTATTACTAATAGGGATAGACTAGCATAAGTTATTGCTAGCAAGTAGCGAGGGCGCCCCTTAAAAACGTTACTTATCTATATCCCTATAAGACTAGAAGTATCTATTAAACTAATTACTTATAAAGATATTATAGCTAGGATTTAATCTGTTTAGAGAACCTCTTCTAAGTTTAACTCTGACTTTTTAGAAAAGAGCTTAGAATTAAAACCCCTAATTTAAGTCTTATTATATAAAGCATAGCAAGGCAATAACTTTACTATAGGTTAATTAAAGTTGCTTAAAAGCAGTAATTTAGCTATGTCTTAGATATAGTTAATTAGACTCTCTAAGCTATTAATGTTTAAGAATTATGTTTTTATTTCTCTAGGTATAAGGAAAGAAATTTTATTGCTAACTTATAATAACCCTACTACTAAGCACTAAGGAGTAAGTAAAACTCTTTATTAGATTATAAACTAATATTATTAGCTAATAATAAAGAAAGATATAAAGGTGCACGTTAGCACTTACGTAAATTATTAGACTTTAAAACTAAGGTATTACAAACTATATAGTAAGCTAGCTACGTTACTAGTGCCTAATCGCCCCTTTTAAGAATTATTAATAGATTTTGTTACTAGACTTCCACTAGTAAAAGATTTAAATTAAACCTATAACGTAATTTTAGTTATTATTAACTATTTCACGAAATATAGTATTTATATCCCTATGTTAACGCGACTAACTAGCAATAGGCTAGTAACTATGTTCTTAGAATATGTTTTTAGAGACTATAAAGCCCTAGAAGGTATTATAACAGACTAAGGTTCTATATTTACTAGTGGTTTCTAGATAACTTTTTGCTATCTTCTTATAATAAAGCGGCTACTTAGCACTGCTTTTTACCTCTAGATAGATAGTTAGATAGAACGTTTAAACTAGGTCTTAGAACATTATTTAAGGGCTTTTACTTATGCTAAATAGACTAATTAGGCGGATAACCTATTAATAGTGTAATTTGCGTATAACACAAGCAATCACTTAACGCATAGCTACACACTAGCGAAGGCGTTATAAGGTTATAATCCTAGAGGTCTATAGTAAGTAGTAGTAAACATCCCTTTAGTAAATAATTAAGCTAAAAGTAGGATTTTAGCACTAAGAGAGAAGCATACTATAATTAAGTAGCTTTTAAGTAACTTATAGACTTAGTATAAAAAATATTATAACTAGAAGAGAACTCTAATAAGGTTTAAAGTTAGTAACTATATTTTATTATTAATAAAAAATATTAACCTAAGACGCCCTAGTAAGAAGCTAGCTATAAAGTATCTAGGCCCCTATAAGATTAAAAAGGTAATTAGAAGTCATGGATTAGTGTATTAATTAAAATTACTACCTAGGACTTAATTATATAATATATTTAATATTACTAGTCTTAAACCTTTTAAAGGGGACTTAATAGATATAGAAGATATGTTCTTACTATAAGATATTATTAAAGATAATAAATAAGAGTTTAAAGTTAAGAGAATTATTTTACACTACTATAATAGAAGGCATTATAAATATCTAGTTAAATAGAAGGGCTATAATACTTTAGAGAATTCTTAGGTATTAAAAAGGGATTTTATTACTAGAGAAATTATTAATAACTATAAGTAATAGATAAGTAGCAAAGTTAATATAAGGTAGTTATGTTTTATAACTTAATACACTAAAGATATTAGAAAATAAAGTTAATTTACTTAGATAACTTAAATAATCTATTATATAGCTACTAAGTACCTATCCCTCTATAATAGAGTTAACCCTTAAGATTACTAGTCCCTTATTATTATTAGTAGCTATAGGAGCTATAGAGAAAAAGGCCTTAGGAGTATCTTTATTATTAAAATCCCTCTCTTTATATATATAAACTTAAAGTACACTAAGGAGCTTAATAAAACTAATATATTTAGGTAAATTAATAGTATTTAGTATAAACTACTAGTAAGTTAGTTAAGTATTAGCTATATATATTAAGAAAGCTTACCTTTAGGATATTTTAGGCTATAAAGTAAAGATAGTTTATAATATTAATCTAAGTCTCTAGATTTATAGTATTACTTAGTAGCGCTATTATAGTGTATTTATTATATTTTACCTTATAGGTAGTATTAGTAAATATTTAAGCATAGTAAATATAACTATGCTTATTAGAATTTTTATAAACTAGGATAGTATTTTATAGCTTTTTCTTTATTTTTATAATAGGCTAGTAGTAAGTTAGTAGTAATCTAGTGTCTAGGAAATAGAATTATACTTACTTTATTTTAATAGTAATAGCTACCTTTAGAAGTAGCTTTAATAAGTTTAAATAGCTTATTATAAAGCTATATAATTTAAGCTAGAGTCTAGTAATGTATTAGTAATAACTAAGTAAATTTTAGTTAAGAAAGATATACTATAATATAGTTTTTATTATTTTAAAAGTAATAAGTATATTTTATTAAATAGCCTATTAAATATTAGCTATAAAGAAGTAATAAGTAAGTAAAGATATTATACTTAAAGACTTATTATATTTAGCTAGGAAGGTTTTTTTATTAATAAAGTATTCTAAAATCTTATAAGTGCTATTTTTTAGGAGGATATTTTATATTACTACTTACTAATAATAGTGTATATATAAAATCTTCTTTAAAGTTATTTTACTAGTAGTAAGTTAAAAATAGAAATACTATAAGGATATAATAAACTTATAATAAGATTTTAGAAGAAGTTTACTTTTAAGGAGACTTTATAGGAGATTTCTTAGTTAATAGATCTTCTTAAGGCATTAATAAAGGTAAAGTTTAGGCATAAGACTTAGATATAGTAAACTAGCTATAAGTTAGCTATAATAGACTAGATAGGGAAGTTATACTAATAAGAGTATAAACTTATAAGCTAGATAAAGGTAAGAAATTAAGATAAATAAGGATAAATAATAATAATAATTAGGGACTAAAAGAGGTTAGTAATTACTAAGTAATAGTAGTAAGAGAGCTACTACTTAGCTAGTAAGGGTAACTTATAAGGTTAAGGGATATTATAAAAGAAAGGAAAAGTGTAAAAGGGGGGAAAAATTAGTCTCTTTTATATTAACCCTAGACCCCTTAAGTAATCTAACGCACTATATATAAGTAATTTATAAATTATAATAATAACTATTAGCACTGCTAAACGCACATATGCCTAATAGCTATAAGCTTATAGTAACTATAATATAAACCCTCTAGTTAGACTATTTAGAACCCTAGTATTAAGTACCTTATTTATTTAACTAATTACAAAAATTAACACAGGTTATTTATATTGTTTTTTATAGCTATATAATAGGTAATAATATTTATTTCACTATAGTAAAGCTATATATAAGCTGCTATTAGAATATTACTAACTATAATAAGGGGTTATTTTTAATTAGTAGTATTATTATTATTATTTCTTTTTATTTACCTATGTGTCTAGATATAAGGTGCCTTATCTTATTTTTCCTTATAAAGCTTTAATATAATAACTATACCCTAAGTAAGTAGCTTATTTTATAATTAAGGTTAATTATATATAAGGGGGGTATTATATTAGGAGCGTAGAGGTTAAAGATAGGATATTTATTAAAGTAAGACTTTAAAGAACCTTTAGGCTATGTAAATAATAAAGAGGCTAGCTAGCTATAAGATAGCCACGTGCTTATAAAGCAAGGTATTTATTAAAGATAGCGTATATTATTAGTGCTAGGTTAGAGATTAAAACCTTTATGCACCTGCCCCTAGCTAGCATTTATCTAGCAGCGACTGCGATAGTCTTAGCCATTACTTCGTTCTTAACCTTTTAGTGCAAGCCGTGACATTTATTAACTTTACTAAAGGTTTAGTTATCCCTTAATTTAATAGCTTATAAAGATCCTTTAATAAGCTAGTTATAATATTAAATGCTATGTAATTAAGAAGCTTACTAAAGTTTATTACTATTATTAGATAAATAGAAAAGCCTCTAGCTAGTTTAAATTCTCCCTTAAAGATAACTATAACTTTAACTATAAGATTATTATTAATATTATGTAAATTAATAGCTAGCTAGTCCTTTATATTATTAATTTAGTAACCTTATTTTAAGTGGCCTAATTCCTTAACCTTAAGAAGTAGAAAGCTTGTGATATCTAGGATGTAATTAGAGAGTGCTAGATTAATACATATCTAGGCCCTTTAGACTAGATTATTTATAATGCTAGTAATAACTTTGCCTTAGCTAAATTTAGGCATTATGCTTACTTAATGTTAATTAATATTAATAAGATACCTATTAAAGCCTATAATAGCATTAAAAAGGTTAAGAGATATTATAAACCTCTTTACTAGGCTTATAATATTATTATAGACTTAATTAGTAAGGAAATTACTCCTAAGTAGTAACTCTAGATAGCTATTAAAGCTATTAATAACTTAGCAAGCCTTAATAGCCTTATGCTAACCTTACTAGTCTTTAGAGCTTACCTATAGATAATAGATAAGTTATTACTAAGTGTCTTTATTATTTAATAAGCTAAAGTAATTTAGAAGGTAACTAATAAAGTTTACTATTACCTAGCTAAGAGGTAGGTCTATAAGGCCCTTAGCGCCTAGAATAGCCCTAATACATTACTAATATATTAGCTATTACTATAGGCTAATATATATATATAAAGAGAAAAAGGCAAATAGTATAGACCTTATAAGCTATTAGTTACTAATAGGGAGACTTATATAGTTAAGATACCTTATAGCTTAGCTAAGTTTTGCTTTATAGTAATAAAGCTATACTATAAGGACTTATAGTATATAGGGGCTAATAAGCAAAGCCTTTAGGATATTAGGGAGCATAACCTAGGCCTAGAGGTCCTTACCTATAATATAGCTCTTTCTTACACTATAGCCCCCTTTAATACTATAGTCTTATTATAAGAAAGGGCTAAGGGGGCCTAGGGGAATAAGCTACCTATAAAGGGTAATAAGGTAAAGAAAGAAAAGAAAGAGATACTAGTTAAGAGAAAGTAAGGGAGGCTAAGAAAAAACCTTATAGTTTAATTCTTTATTAATAAAGGTATAGAGAAGCCTATAAAGGCTATTAAGGCTAAAGGTAATCCTATAGGAAGCTATAAAGTTAAAGAACCTATAGTAAGCCTTAAGGTAGCTAAAGCTACCTCTATAGAAAGCTATAAAGCTAGTAGCCCTAAGGAAGTAAAAGTAAAGGTAATTAAGGCCTAGGTTTATAATCCTAAGGAGCTTATTAAACTTATAAAGCCCCTTATATTTATTAATAAAGACTAAGAGAAAGTATTAATTAAGGAGATTATAGCTAGAGAAGTGCTAAATATAGTATTCCTTATAGTAAAAGAAAAAGCTAACTAAAACCTTACCCTTTAACTTTACTAAGAGGGAAAGATTATAACCCTAGGGAGCCCCTTTAAATAATTTAATTAAGCTAAGATTAATATATTATAAGCTTATAATATGTTTAGATTTATAATGTTTAATCTAGTAAAGTATAAAGGCTACTAGATCTTTAATTCTTATATAGTCTAAGAGATTAAAGGTAAAGGCACTAAAACACTATATAAGAAATCGCGCCTTATTATACAAGGGCATAATAATAAAGGAAAAGAGGCTATCTTAACCTAATCGCTAATAATATAGCGATTAAGCTAATAGATTATTATAGCCCTTGCTCTATTATTAAAGCGGAAGGGAATTTACCTTTAGCTACAAGCAGAGTATTGTTTGTAGTGTAGTTAGTGTAGTTTTTAGGAAAAATTTGTATTTGTAGTGTAGTTTTTTTTTTCTTATAGTTAGTGTAATGTATTTTTTTTTTTTTTATAGTGTAGTGTAGTGTAGTTTTTTTTTGCTTATAGTGTAGTGTAGTTAGTGTAGTTACTAACTACACTAACTATAAAAACTACAAATGTAGTGTTAGTAAAAAAAAGTGGGCTTTTTTATTATATAAGGTTATTATAAGGATTAAAAGAAGGCTAGTTATATAGAAGCTTTTATTATTACCTATTTTACCTAATTAGTTATATAATTTATAAAATTTACCTTTTTTTAAGGATTTTACTATAACTAGGGTAATTTATAATATTATAACTTTTTAATAATACTATTATACCTAATACTTTATTTTACTAATATAACTTAAAGAAAAACCTTCTTATTATTTTATTTACTATTACTATTAATTATTTTATATTTTAAAATATTATTATTATTATTTTAAATAAAAAATACCCTAAACTAATAGAATAAAATTAATTAAGAAATCTAGATAAATTACTAGAAGTTAATAAAATATATACTTAGTACTTAAATCTTATTCTTAATATAATAAGAACTTAAAAAAAGCTTAAACTATTTATTTAAGATTTAAACTAATTAAATATTACTTTTAGCTTTATAATTCTAAAGCCTTAAGAAGTTATATATAGTAACTTTATATATCTTATTACTATAATATATAAATAAAGAATATAATAAACTAATATTTATAATCTATTAATAAATAATTAATAGTATTATTTTAATTACCTTATATAGCTTAATTAAGCTATAAAAAATAAGTTTAACTTATTTTTTAAAATAAAACTAAGACTTACTTTTATATAATATACTATACTTATTATAAGAGCTTTAATAACTTTAATAACCTTAATTACTATTATTACTATTAATACTATTATTACTATTATTACTTAATTACTATTATTACTTAATTACTATTATTACTTAATTACTATTATTACTTAATTACTATTATTACTTAATTACTATTATTACTTAATTACTATTATTACTTAATTACTATTATTACTTAATTACTATTATTACTTAATTACTATTATTTTACTTTTATTATTATTTATTAAACTTAATTACTATTATTACTTAATTAGAAAACATTTTTATAATATTAATATTTTTAAAAACCTTAAAATACTAAGTTATTAAAAACTATAGCTTTTACTATAGTAATTTACTTATAATTACTAGTATTTATATTTAAGTTATTTATTTATTATTTATTATTTATTAAACTTTAACACTAATAATATTATAAGTAATCTTAGTAATCTTAGTAATACTAGTAATATTAGTATTATAAGCTATTATAAGCTATTATAAGCTATAATAAGATATAATAAGCTACTTATATTAAGTTTACTAGTAGTTCTTTTAATAGTTTTTTTAAAATAAGTAATAATAATAATTTATAGAAATATAAAATAATTTATAGAAATAGTAAATAATATAATAAAAAGGTTTTTCTTTAACTTATATTAGGGAAATAAAGTATTAAGTTAAATAGTATTATTAAAAAAGTATAATATTATATATAACCTTACTTAGTTATAGTAAAATTACTAAAATAATATAATATTATAAATTCTATAACTAATTAAATAAAATAGGTAATAATAAAAGCTTTTATATAACTAGTATTCTTTTAATCCTTATAATACTAATAACTAATAAAAAGTCTAATACTACATTTGTAGTGTTTGTAGTTAGTGTAGTTTAGGAAAAAAAATTTGTAGTGTAATATATTGTAGTTTTTTTTTCCTTATAGTTAGTGTAGTTTGTAGTGTAGTGTAGTTTGTAGTGTAGTTACTACACTACACTACAAATACTACACTACACTACACGTTTTAGTGCAATACTCTAGCTACAAGACATTATGTAAGCTTACGTTTAATCCTAAATAACCCTAAATAGGCTAATTATCGTGAAGTTACTAAAGCAAATTACACACCTCTTTCCAAAAGGCATAATAATAGAGGTTATTAAGCCCCTTTACGGGATTGCAAAGGCTAGAACTCACTAGTAGGTAATATATTTTCATTACCATAGGGATAATCTTAATATAATAACCTTAATATACAATCCCTGCCTGCTAATTATAGCCCTAAATAATAAAAACCTCTTTAGCATTATAGGGATGTAAATAAATAATACGCTAGGCCTTAGTAATAATAACTTCTTTAAGAAAGAAAAAAAAGAGCTCTAGAAGGCGAAGTTTATAGCTAAAGAAAAACAATGCCTTATAACTATAAATCCCCTTATCTTTAATAGCTATATCTTAACTTAAAACGCTAATAACTCCCTTACCTTAACCTAAAAGGGCTAAAGTTAGAAGATTAAGGAAATTAACCCTTAATTACTAATAGTAAGGCAAGATTACGTAAAGCAAAGAGCCTAAGGAAGTTATATTATAATAGTCTATTAACTAGAGGCATTATATAACCTATTAATTGCTGCATAACACTAAGAACCCTTTGCTAATAATATCTTATAACTTAATAAACGCCTTAAGTGGCAAATTAAGCATTAGTAATAGGGATTGTAGTATATCCCCTTAACTCTTAAAGAAGCAAAGCTCTTTGTATTTATAGATAGGTCCCTTACTAATAATAAAGATCTAAGTTTATAGATTAGATATATTATTATAATTAGTAATAAAGTAATAAAGGAGAATAATACCTTTATCTTAAAAGGGAATATTATTATATATAGCTCTATAAAAAGCAAGCGTGTGACTTATAACGCACTTATATCTAAGCTATATAGCATGGTTTAAGGTGCTAATATCGCGTACGCAATATCTATAACCCTTTAAATAATCACAGACTAATTAAAGATGCCTTAGATCCTAATAATTCTCTATATAAACTCTTTCTTATTATATAAATACCTTATAAAGCTAGGCATAATAAAAGAGAAGTAGCTAATAATTAATATTATAGCCCTTTAGTAGTTATATAAGAGAAGAGAAGTCTATAAAGTTAGATAGATTAATAGCAGTAATAATCTAGCTAATATAATAATAAAGGCATCGCTAAATTTAGCCCTTTTAACCTTAATTAATTTAAATAAATTAATAATTTATATAGAAGATAGGTTAAGAGACCTATGAGGTTAGGTAAAGGGGAGAATTAATATAATAAGCATGTAGGTATAGATTGTAATAACTAGGTTAATTAGAATAACTAAAGCCACAATAGCTAATAAGAACTGTGAATTCCTATTAAGGGATTTACTTATATACACTTTCCTTTAATCTGATTTTTATTGTGTTTTTGGGCTCCTTTAGCTATAAAGAAAAGAGAGACTACTAGTATAGCTTCCTTTAGACCTTTAGATAATAGATAGTCTAACTATAGCTAAAGAGTGAAGCTACTAAAGGGATGCATATAATATAATTAAATGTATTATAAGCTACCCTGCTTTGTTAGTAGTAGCACTACACTATAGCCTTACTTTTCCCCCTTTTTGCATACCTTCTCTTCTAGCTAGATTCCTCTCCTTCTCCCTCTTCTCTTCTCTCTCTTAGTTATTAGCTATTATTATTAACTTCATTGAATTTAACCCCTTCGCACTAGTGTAACGTTCCTTAGTGTAACTAACAAAAATGTTTTCTCTTTTATGTTTTTTTTAAAATAATAATAAAAGTAAAATAATAGTAATTATAGTAATAATAGTAATTAAGGTTATAAAAGTTATTAAAGCTTTTATAATAAGTATAGTATATTATATAAAACTAAGTCCTAGTATTATTTTTAAAAATAAGTTAAACTTATTTTTTATAGCTTATTTAAGCTATATAGGGTAATTAAAATAATACTATTAGTTATCTATTAATAAATTATAAATATTAGTTTATTATATTCTTTCTTTATATATTATTATAATAAGATATATAAAGTTACTATATATAACTTCTTAAAGCTTTAGAATTATAAAGCTTAAAGTAATATTTAATTAGTTTAAATAGTAAATAAATAGTTTAAGCTTTTTTTAAGTTCTTATTATATTAATAATAATATTAAAGTACTAAGTATATATTCTATTAACTTTTATATATTTATTTAGATTTCTAATTTAATTTAATTATATTAGTTTAAGGTATTTTTTAATTAAATTAATAATAAAAATATAAAATAATTAATAATAATAGTAAATAAAATAATTAGAAGGTTTTTCTTAAAGTTATATTAGTAAAATAAAGTAATAAGTATAATAGTATTATTAAAAAGGTATAATATTATAAATAACCCTAGTTATAGTAAAATTCTTAAAAAAAGTAAATATTATAAATTCTATAACTAATTAAGTAAAATAGGTAATAATAAAAGCTTCTATATAACTAGCTTTCTTTTAATCCTTATAATAACATTATATAATAAAAAGGCCTACTTTTTTTTTTACTAACACTACATTATAGTTTTTGTAGTTAGTGTAGTTAGTAACTACACTAACTACACTACACTACAAGCAAAAAAAAAAACTACACTACACTAACTATAAAAAAAAAAACTACAATATATTACACTATAAAAAAAAAAAACTACATTACACTAACTATAAGAAGAAAAAAACTACACTATAAATACAAATTTTTCCTAAAAACTACACTAACTACACTACAAACAATACTCTGGCCCCTATAGCTCTTTAGGTAATAATATACCTCTTTTAGCCTTATATTTAAGGCCTAAGGACATTAGATACTACCTCTAAGAGCTCTTTTGCCTATGCTATAGCCTAATGCTTCTATATACTTTATAATAATAAATTTAGCTATAATCTAGTAAGCATAGCCCTAGTAAAGCTTATTTAAGAGCTCTATAGGTTTAGCATTAAGAAAGCAGCTATATTATTAGTGCTTTACTCTATAATATTAGTTTAAGACTAACTTTAATATTACTAATTATCTTTAAGGGAATTTTCTTTATCTAGGAGCTTAAGAAAATTACAAGCCTTATTACTAGGGTGTTATATATTAGTATTTTCTCTTTAAGTCTTATTTTTATTATCTTTAGAGTTATTAGATCTATCTTTTAATAACTTTTCTTATACTCTTTTAGTAATAGTAAAGCTTTTAGTATCTTAGGCTTTAATAACTATATTACTAGCTTTATAGTCTTCTAAGAAAACCTTTACTTACTTCTCTCTTATAATAGATTTATTTATAATAAGAGGCTTTATTATAATATATTTACTAAACCTTCTATGCGTTTAAATAATAAAATTAGCGGTTTACTTACTTATATAAAGCTACCTATTCTATTTATTATATATTATACTAGTCTTCTTCTCTATAGTGTAAAAAGTATACTAAATACCCTTAAGCCACTTATATTAGTTCTTAATAGTATTTAAAGACTACTAATATCTTAGGAATCTCCTTATAAGCATAAGAATAAAGCCTTTAAGGATATCTTAGATAATACTAATCTTATTACTATTAAGCTAATGCTTATAGTAAGCTTTAAGAAGTAATTTAAGTAAGAAAAGGGTTTAATTATTAGTCTAGCGAATTTAGGAGGATTTAGATGCCTATAACTAGGTGCTTTAGGATATAGTTATAATATATATTAAAATTATATAATATTTACTAGTAAAATAAAATAATTCTATTATATTAAAGCTATAGAAAGGAAGATTTACTATTATAATAGGCCCCTTACGCAAAGGCAGTGAAAAAAAGCCATAGAAGTGGGCTATAATAGTATAAAGTAGGCGCCCTATATAACTCCACATACAATTTATACCCTGTAATGTCGGTGCAAAGTTTGCACCGGCTCGTGGATCAGACCCTTAGTAATAACAAGAATGGCTAGATCTGTCAAAACAAGCATAATTTTCAATCGTAGCCGTGATTGCGACCGCGCCACGACTAGCGTGGCCTCTTATCTCCTTGAGGACCGTAAGAATCAGCTCTCTGAGAAGTGGCTAAAGTGAGTGGAGCTGATAGGGATGCTACGCTACGGAGTAGTAGGAGATACTATGGAGGTCAAATAAATTATATGTAAGATAAGGTACTCCCTACCCCACTAAGTGCTACATGTAGAAAGATCTATCATTGGACTGCTACCCCTGGTCAAGTACTCATGGAAAATCAAACAGGGGTAAGACTCTTCTCCATCTCAGAAACTTCAATATACATAAATACTTAATTTCCACGCACCAGGGCAACTCGTCGCAGCGAGCCAAGCGGCAATCATCAACCCGACCACAACCAAATACATCGATACCAATTGATAACACTATTTACACACTAATCATCGCTCACCATGGCGCCCTCTAATCATCTTGGCAAGCGTGTCAAGCTGACCCAGGTACGACGACCCTTCATCGTCGGCACAACGGCCGTTCCTTTCTCAGAAACCAACCCCAAGCCACCGGGCACTCCAGACAACCATACGCACTCTTGGGAGGTCTTCGTGAAAGGGCTGGAGGACACAGATATCACATACTGGGTGCGTCGTGTGCAGTTCAAGTTGCACGAGTCAATTCCCAACTATGTACGCAGTAAGTCTCCGGCCAGATTCGCCGCAGCGCCATGCCAGTCCGAAAGGGCAAAGCTTACTCTGCACAGTGGTCGAGGGCGAGCCGGGAAAACCATTCACAGTAAAAGAGACGGGCTGGGGTGAATTCGACATCACCATCAAGCTATACTATATCAACGACTCCGGCGAGAAGCCCCAAACGCTCTACCACTACCTTCGTCTCCATCCGTACGGCCGAACCGAGGAGGAAAAGCAGGCCATGGTCACCAAGAGCGGCGAAGTGCGGTCATGGAGCTATGAGGAGCAGCTCTTCAACGAACCATATGAGGCCTTTTACCATATTCTTACGGCCGGCGCTGTTCCTAATGGCTGGAAACCGCATGGTGGAGGGTCTGGCAAGGGCAAGGGCAAGGGAAAGGGAAAGGGCAAGAACCGCGCGCCGCCTCCGCTGCCTGCCCCTGATAGCGGCGAAGTCTGGGAGCGAACCGCCATGATCCCCAGCCACAACCGCCCCGGCCAGCCGTTCAGTCGCGAGACGGAAGCCGCTGAAGTGAGGAAGCTCAAGGAGGCACAGACTAAGACGGAGGACATGTGCAAGAAGATCTTGTCGGATCTCAAGTCCAAGGAGGAGCTGTTGGCGAAACTCAAGGCAGAGAATCAGGCGGCAGCGGCAGCGGCAGCGGCTGCGGCTGCGAAACCTGTTTAGAAAGACTGCACGACACCCAACTTTACTCTACGACTGACACGATCCCCCACGCCGGTTGCGCACCCGAGCCCGCCGGCTCTGCCAAAGACGCAAGAAGCGTCAGCCGAGCTGCACTACCCATCATCCGATTCAGACACCATGACGGAGGAGGTGCCCCCTGCCAAATGGACATGTCTGTTGCAATAACGCTCAGGGTATCAAGTCGAGTTAAGGCACTACTAGTCCGCGCATTGGCTATCGCTACTTCAACAAGCAGATAGCCCAAAGCAGCGATTTGTCATGGCATGAGAGTACTTCTCCCGTCACTGCTTGAGGCAGTGCAATTCACGCCGGGGGGGGGGTGACTCGCATACATGTAAATGAGATTCAGGATTATAGCGGAAGGGAACATGCCCCGAAATATAAATTTGTTGGTCACACTCTTTGAAGCAGGTAGTGACTGAGCAGCTGTGCCGTCGCCGATCCCTCCATAGCGCAATAGTATATCTACATAGGACAATTGAGCATGATTGCCTAGCTCTTCTTTGCAATCAATCCCTCTTGGGGGTGGAGCTTTCCGCTGAGATGGCGGTTTTCAGCCCGTGTGTGCGGCAGGAGGTCATTGGAAAAGCAAGTAAATATTAACTAACGATAAGAACACTCACTTGCTAACTGTCAGCTACTCACGCAAGGCCGCGAACTCTGCGCTTGTAACCGGAAATTCCTGCATATTCGGAATCAAATAATCCTCCATGAAAAATGCATCTTCATTGCCACGAAATACGTACTGTACCGCTGGACGTCCTTCCCTGTTTCTAAAAACACCGTGTTCGTCAACCTCTTCATAACTCCTCATCCTTCCATAGCAAGAATTCAGCTTCAGCTTCGTTGAAATAGTTCCAATGATCAGAGTTGTTCCAGGAAGTAGTCCTTGGGTATCCCTAGGGCCTATTCTCCCATTTCGGCTGTTGTATATTAATTTCTCCCAAGTCTTATCATTTCCACTCGGGTCTGTCAGGTGCGCACGTACGCGAGCGGGCGCGGGCGTAGCCTAATAACTAATTATAAGGTGCAATGTTAGCGAGAGCTAGCATTGGTGGATCTTCTGGTCTAGTGGCTTACCTAGCACACCTTCTAGGTTCTGACAGGGTCCCAATGAATCTGCGAAGTTGTCCTGCTGGGAGAGACTCAATAGCAAGATTAGGGACATTGAACTGTAGTAATACAGCCGTGCCATCCTGATGGCGCCTTTTTGCGTATTAGGCGTACTTTATAGCGACGTCTCGATCAAGAGCAAAGTAGCCTCCTTGCTTCATTCCACGAAAAATCGGTTGGGTTAGGGGTCTCTTCGTCACTTGATCGGTTTAAGCGACGCTTATGAAGTCTTATTGTCCCATCTGAGCGTGGTGGGCTAGCCATGCCAGTCTCCACGAGGACCTGAAGATCCTTTACTGCAAGAATGGACATTTCAGAGAAGAGAGAGCTTTTCAGAAAGTTGAGATGAAAGTGGGATGCTAAAGAAGAGAGAAGAGGTAGAATGAAAATGATCTATACTCCGTAAAGTAGTAAAAACAAAGGGTAACAAGGTTTAGAAAGAATCAGAAGTTAGAACGCACACACAAACGCACACACAAACGCACACACACACAGTGAAGGGGAAGGTGTGACCCACCCACACCTACATCTGAATTTTTCGCTGCGGCAGTGTCAGGAGCACAGAGGCACAGAGGGCAGAGGCACAGAGGGCAGAGGCATAGGCGCGACCACATCACAGAGTACAGTGTATCCTAGGACACAAAGTATAGTAATTTATTAATTTCCTAGGATAACTAAACGCAGTGGCCTAGGAGCGTTGCTATTCAGAGCTGTGTTTTCTTGCTCACTGGCACTATACCCACCTGAGGCAGATTAACTAATTAACTATTTGACAATTTGACAATTTGACTAATTAACTAACCGATGATTTGACTGTTTGATTCATTGATGAGTCTAATGATATCAAAGGAAGGAAGATAGTTGCGCCTAGGAGAATTAGTAGTAGTGGCCACTAATGCAGCTGCTTATTATTAGGGCGTGGGTAAAAGGCAACCCTGTTTTGTTAAATAGCAACCCTGTCGTGGCTAGTAGGTGGCTAAGACACCTAATACTAGCTACCTATAGTAATTTACATAGTAAGTCTATACTAAGTATCTAGACTATCTTATATTATTAACCCTACCTCTTATGCTTACCTTTAATTTTAATTAATATAATACTAATACTCCTATAATATTAATAACTCCCTTAGGGTATCCTATAAAGTTATCTCTGCCTCCTATTACTTAATACTAATGCCTTTATTATTATTAATATTATTCTCTCTATTATCTAAAGGAGTATCTTTAAGTCTTATAGCTATTTAAGTATATACTTAAGGATACTTAGTGCTTAGCTTATATAGGTTATTATTAGAGATATTAATAACCTCTTTTAAAGCTATTTATAATATTTAAATTATAGTAAGTGCTATTAAGAGTAGTGGTTAAAGGGTATTCTAGGTAGTATAAGTATTATTATTTTCCTTTACCTAGGCATGCTTAAATTTAAAGGGCTTATAAGTTATACCTATAATAGGATTCTTCCTCTTTTCTAACCTAAGGGCTCCCTTTAGCCTGCCTTTTACCTTTATTACTAAGGGTTTAAATAGTCTTACCTAAGAGCCTATATCTAATAGTATAATAACACTATAATATTAGTACTAATGCTTATTAATATTACTAAGTTTAATAAGCTACCTTTCCTTAATATAACACTAAAGATAATACTAGTATAGCACACTATATAATATAATAAGCTTATAAGGTAAGTATAGTGTTTTTATAAGCTTTTCTTTAGTAAGTTCTAGCTTCTTTATAGGCTTTAGTCCTAGGACCTTTTCTTTATTAACTATTAGCTATAATGTAACGTACGAAATTTTCTCTTAAATTAAGCTATAGTGTGGCTACTATAATAGATTTAGTAGCTTATAAAATCTATAAGTTAAGGCTTATTAAGCTTAAGTAACCTAATTAGTCTAATAGTTCTATAGGCGCTGAAAAACATAGCTTAAATTACCTATGTGTTAGAACCCGAAGGTGTGCGGGTAAGCCATTGAACCACCAAAAGATTCACCAATGCTAGCTCTCGCTCGCATTGCACCTTACAATTGATTATCAAGCCACGCGCACGCGCGCGCACCTGACAATTATCCCTTCCCTCGTAAGGCTTGCCCCAAGCCAAGGGCCCCACTAGCCAGCGGCTAGCAACGTACGTAACCTTAGCTTGGATTAGGCCTAGTTATCCGTGGCCTCTGAGATAACTAACTAATTGTGAACCCCTAAGGCCTAGTACACACAGCAACTAGGCCTATATATCACCTAGTGCACGTGACCCCACGGTTATAACGTAACCGTATAGGCATAACTATACCTGCCCTGTGAGCCTAACATAAGCACCTAGCCTAGCAATTTAAACCTAGACCTATTAGGTTAATCTAGCTACAGGAATTAAACCTAGGACCTAGCGCACGCCCCATCCACGAGGATTTAAACCTAGGACTAGCACACTAGAAGACCTATAAGAGCTAGCATTAATGTTAGAACCCGAAGGTGTGCGGGTAAGCCATTAAACCACCAAAAGATTCACTAATGCTAGCTCTCGCTTGCATTGCACCTTACAATTGATTATCAAGCCACGCGCACGCGCGCGCACCTGACACTATGCTACTCTAAAGGGCTTGCTTTATTACTAAATTTAAGGATTTAATAATAGAGGTATATAATAACTAAAGTGATAATATTAATTAACATAGTATAAGATAAGCTTCTCTTTAAATAGATTAATCTAGGTTTATAGTATATATTTAATAGCTTAATCTAGGAACCTACTAGGCTACTAGAAGCTTACTAGGTTTCTTTTAAAGTTAGACTCTATTTTACTTAGAAGAAGACTATTCTAAGTATTAAGGAATTTAGTAAATTAAGGTGCCCTCTCTATGCGGCGTTTTTCTTAGTTATAGGTTACCCTAGGGAAGTAATGCTTATATTTAGTAAGTATATTTATATTAATATACTAATAGTATAAAATATAAGGAGTCTTATTAAATATTAGGTTCCTTTTAATTACCTTAATTAATCCCTTATTATAGTCTATAATTATTATTTAAGGGCTTATAATTAACCTCTCCGCTAAAACACTTATAATAGTATTAATCACTTACTTAAAATTAGCCTTAGTCTTACTGCTTATAAAGTAAGCTATAAATTAGAAGGTTTTCTTTATTAAGGTAATACTATAAGTATTAAATAATAGAAGGTTAAAGTAGTTTATTTTATATATATAATTAAGGAAGAAGTAATTAGGGTTTTTAAAGCCTAGAGATAGGCATAATAAAGAGCTTTTAGATATACCTATTAAAGCTATATTAGTCCCTAAAGATAAAGGTATTATTATCTTTAAGCTAGTTATATAATTACTTAATCTTAGATTAGCTATTAAGTTTATTTAATTAATAGCATTAAATAGCATTCTTAATATCCTACCTTATAATACCCTTAACTTTAGTTAGGTAGCTATATTATAATATAACTAGTATTATTAAGGGAATCTAACCGCTATTATAAAGGTTAATAATCTCTTTATAATATTTTTAAATAACTTTATATTAGAATTAACTAAGATACTAGCTATTAGTAAGCTTATAATTATAGTCTTACTATAGCTACCTCTTAATAATATAATCCTTATTAGAGGTAACTATAATTATAAGCTTATATAAGTAGCCTATTATCTATAAGCTTAAGTTCTTCTAAGCTTTCTTTAGATAAATATCCTAATAATACTATAATATATAGTTCTAACCTTTATAATATTAAAGGATAATTTAGTTATAATTACTAGTATTTAGCTTTCTATAATAAATTATAAGACTAAAGCTAAGCTCTTTACCTATAGCTCTAGTAGCCTTAAGGATAGCCTCTTTAGTAAGGAAAATATAGTTAAAGAGAGACTTTATAATAATAGGATATTATATATTTTTAGCTATTAAGGATAGCTTTAATTTAGCTTTAATTTACGATTTTACAGTATTAGGTGCGCTATACGCGGGCGCTAGGGGCTACGTTTAACTAGTACGTGGCCGCCTGCAAAATCACGTGGTTAGCCGGTAACGGGGCAACTAGGCTACTAGCCACAGACAGGGTTGCTATTTAATAGAAGAGGGTTGCTTGATACCCACGCCCTATTATTATTGTACGGAGTAGTGTGCTCCGTAGGCCCTACCCCTGCTACATCTGGAGCCTTCAACCCGTCGGTATGATCTCATGACTTTCTCACACTCAACATTAAAAGTTTCATGACGCGCATCTCAATCATTCAATCCGCTTTCGATCCACAAGGCTCAATTTACTTTCGAGTAGACATCATCTCCATCACCCAAGCTCGCCTCAGCTCGTGAAAAGCCCAGGAACTCATCGGCATCCCTCTCCTGTTTGCACCTATTCCTGCGCCATGTCCGCAGCGGCGAAAAGACTGGTGGTCTGCGGCGGGAGCGGCTTCCTGGGGTCCCGGATCTGCAAATATGCTGTTGCCAGAGGATGGGAAGTCACTTCGATAAGGCAAGTCTATCAAACACTCATCCCGCGTAGTCGTAGCCGGAGCTGACGGCTTTGCAGTCGATCTGGCGAACCTCAATGGGACACGCTCACGTCATCACCACTCCCGCCATCGTGGTCACACAAAGTCACCTGGGAGCGCGCAGACATCCTCCGGCCCGCGACGTACTCTTCCTTCCTCAAGGGCGCAGACTACGTCGTGCACACCATGGGTATTCTGCTCGAGGCAGACTACAAAGGCATCGTTTCCGGCAAAGAATCACCCATTACGGGGCTGCAAAAGATGTTCTCGGCCGTCCGGGAGCGCGGCACGAACCCTCTGGATAAGCAGTCTGGCGATGATATCAAGCCTGCCGATCCTACCGACCAATTCTCCTACGAGGTCATGAACCGTGACAGTGCTGTCGCCTTGGCCAAGCATGCCGCCGAGGAAAAGGCCGGCGCTTTCTGCTACATCTCCGCTTGCGGCGGCGCACCAATCATGCCGCCTCGGTATATCACGACAAAGAGACAGGCTGAGATTGCGATCCAGAACAACTTTCCGGAGATGAGGGCCGTTTTTGTGCGACCGCCGTTCATGTACGATAGCTCGCGCAAGCTCACGATGGGCCTGGCGGCTCTGACTGGAGCGGGAGCTGTCTTTACGAAATTGACTGAAAATTATCTCAAGGAGTTCATGGGCGCCGCAGGTACCAAGCCGCTCCAGGTGGACGTGGTTGCCGAGGCAGTCGTCGAGGCATTGAGCGATGAGACGGTCGCTGGACCAGTCGAGGTGCCGCAGATTGAAGAGTTGGCCAACAAAGGCTGGCGAAGTTCTATGCTGTAAACTACACATATGGGGCTCCTGGAGAGAGCAGATGAAAAACAAAACTCGCTAGACTGTACACTAATGATTGACCAAATCAAGCCCATATAAAAAGGCATCAGAATCACACAGTATCAATGTCTCCCCGCCGCCAAATTGTGTTCGGCAAGCCGAAACCCCTCATATCATCGTGCCCCTCTCAAAGCTGTCCCGAATATCCGCCGTGTACTTGTCATAGAACCGTGCCAGTTTCTGGTTGAACTGCTTGTTCTTTTCGTTGATGTACGTGACATCCCCATCATCTCCATTCTTGGCCATCCGCTCCTTTCGCTTCTTCAATCTCTGCTCCTCTGCCCGTCGCAAATCTGCCACCAGCCGATCCACAGATGCTTTGTCGGGTTTATTCTGCGCAAACGTAGTCGTGTCGGCCGTCGAGTAGAACGACCCGTCCTTGTCCACGGCGATGAGCTCGCCATCTTCCGTCTCGACGATATCTAGCCCCCCTGACGCAGCGGCCTTTTCGATAGCCGCCATCTTCTGCTTCTCGTAACCTTCCATATCAGGGGCGATATTCCTCAACTGCCGCTTGTAGATCTTGTTGCTTTCCTGCTGTGCGTCTTTGAAGGCGTTGTTGTCGCGGTGCGCCGCCCTCTTATTCTTGCGCCTGTCCCATTTTTCGCTCTCGTCTATGGTCCAGTCCCAGGCGCGCTTACGCTCGAAATCCTCGCCGGCCTCTTCGACCTCCGCCTTGAGAAGCTTGTGCGCCGCGATGTCTTGCTTGCGCTGTAGAGAAGTGAGTTGCGATTGGTCGGTCCCTAATCTCTGGGATTCCTTGGTTGCTTCTTTTAGGTTGGATTCGGAAGATGTCTTGGCCCGCGCTTGGAGGGCTTTGAACCGAGCCATGCGGTCTTGGGTCTTTGTGGAGGATGCATCGTCTGCTGCGCAGGGAGCTGTCGTGTCTTCCGGAGAAGCCATGGTGTTCGCGTTCTGCAGGGTCTGTTGAGACGACATGACGTCTGGGGGAGTAAAGTTGGAAGGACAATGGTGAATGTGAAAGAAAACGCTGGCAACCATTCCGTAGACGGCAATGATCTGCGAGGAGCACGTGATAGGTCACATGATCAGTGTATCTCTTCTGCCGATTTCGAAGCTTCTATACATGTGATTTGGCTTGTTCGCTCCGGAATTATGGTGTGACTGCTGAGTAGAGTTGTGATTTATGTAAAAAAAAAAAAAGGAGCCATATGTAAAGATAAACTACGCAGACAATTAGATTCACCAAGAAGCTACGCTGTTCCTTTCGATAACCTTTGGTACTTAATGATGCCCCACTGTCCGAGAGTTAAGCGACAGCCAGCCCCTGACGGCCTATGTAAAGACTTTTAGGCCGACTTCTACTCCGTGTAATACTCCGTAGGTCGCTGGGAAACAATTGTCTGGGGGCTGGATCCACCAGATCTCGGGGCATCTGGGGGTGCTGCACAGCTCCCCTGACAGTTCTTCAAGCTCCTCGTCGTCCCACCGTGGGGCTGCGTGTCTGAGCTTCTCACGATTCCCACCTTGGTCACATCGTTGGAGCTGAGAGCTCATTGCAATGCCGTCTATCCCGCTACAGAGACTCGCCTGGACCCTCACGAGTCCTGCCTCATCGGACTAATGACGTGCCACCGAAACACCTCAGAGGTCATACAAGATGATACGTTCAGCGCTCCCCCGAGCCAGCCAGCTCGCCAGAAATGCTGACCGTAGCTCGGGGCATCATCGACGTTTCAAGGCATTCGTCAAACGAATAGACAAGAACAACGACGTCTACTACACATTGGCAAAGAAAGGACTTGCCAATGAGCCCGACCCAAACAAAGAGTATGAGTTTTTCGAAATGCCGAACTTGTTGCTGGATCTGGATGCCGAGGGAACCAGACACGTGCGGTCAGTTGACGACGGGGATGAGGCACTGATGAAGACAAAATGGGCAGAGGTGCCTAGACGGGAGGCAGTCAAGGTGCGGCTGAGGTTGTTCGAGGAGCAGGTCAATGAATCACGTCGGAAAGCCCATGCGATTCTATCTCAGCCTACCAACATCTGGCGAATTACTCCGCATGATGTGGTGTCGGCAGCTCTTCATGGAGGCTCCGCGGTTCAAAGGAAACAGGCACGCGATTCATTTCTTCCCGGACAGGTCCCAGATGCAGACGGAGCCGATGTACTACGGAGCGGCCGGTCTGATGTTATCGAAAAGATTCGCGCCGAGAATGGCATCCCGCCCCATGCAGCCAACGAAGATCAGCTCCTCCTCCACTGGATGCTTCTGCGATACAAGAGTCTGCAGCAAAATTATTCTTCGTCGAGGAGCAAAAAAGCTGCGCCATCGCCCTCAGAACTCACGCAAGCCCTCCAAGCCCAATCATCCCTCACGGGCATTCGAAGGCTGGTATTTCGGTGCCTCGCCGCCGGCACCAGTGTGTCTAGCTTCCAAAACGAGACCAACCTTGATGCCAGTCTGCCTCACCACATACGCGATGCATGTGCGCGCCTCTGGAGCGGTTCTCCCACCGATCCTGTCCTCTGCATAGAAACGCTTACCTTCCTGGGAAACTTATCAGAGCAACTTTCATCACTAGGCGCACATCTCGGACCGCTCTTGAGCGGTACGGCGTTGAAGCTTGCAGCACATATCGGTTCACTCGAGGCAACATCGGCCTGGTTATATCGATGTAACCACACACACGGGTCATTATCCAACCAACGAGGGGTTCTGTTAGTGGAAGATGTGTTGTCAACGCTCGATTCCCTGCAGTCTATCTTGAGAAACAGCGATGGCTCTTCGAAGATGCATGACGCAAGACAGCGTCAGCTCCTCTTTCAAATACTTACGGGGATTGAGGAAGACAACAAACTCACACCAGATTCCATAAGGTTATTTGCAACCACTTGTCTCATTAGGGACAGCTCTCATGCCGCCGAGGTGCAGCGCAAACTGTATGTCGGCTACCTCACAACGTTGGGACAACTTGGCGCGGCGCGAACAATCTGGAAGGAATGGAGACAGCTTTCCTCCTCACAAGTTGCCTTCTCTGTCATCACAATATCTGAAAAAGACGATGGCATTGCGTCCACTTTTGCTGGAGCCCTGGAACAAGCTATTCGCATCATGCCTGCGCCTGACGGCGAGCTTCCCCGAGATGCCAGCGTCGATGAGTGCGTGACGGCGGACTATCACGCCATCGAGATGCAGCAGGCCCATACCTGGCAAGCAGCCGCTTCTGACAATACGCAACATGTACCTGACGCTGCAACATGCCGATCGACTCTGGATCTATCGTTTGAGGCGTGCATTGCAGGAGTTGAATCTTGGCGGGCTCGCAGCTGAGCAAAATTGGTAAAAGGACAGCACGGTTGACGACGGCGCTCGAAGAGGAAGGAAGTCAAAAGGACCTGTACGGATCTGTACGTACGATGCGGAGCCAGCAATAAACCTTTGCTAAAATAAGTTGATGATAAGCATGTAGCTTGTCATTATCAACAAGCCAACCCCACGATTGCTGAAGTGGTCCGTCCATTAATACTCCTAAGCATATGGAAACTGAGTTATGGCGAAATAGAATCGCAAGCCGCGCAGCCATCTTCTGCTGGAAGCTGCTGGATGGAGCATGGTTCCCAAAGCCTTATTCCCGAGTAACTCGTTTCTTCACCAGGAGTGCAAGAAAAATCTAAAAATGACTTTTTTAGATGGTCCAAGCTGTTGTATTTGACTTGTTAGTTTTTTAGCAGATGGGGAAAAGGCCGAGGTAATAATTACCAATCCATGCCAAAGCGTTTAATAAAATTACTTTTCACGTTTGTGACCCCACAACCACACTGCACGCACTGCAGCCTTTAGCGAGCGCTTGGGACACTGGCCCGCTGAAGCCTCCAAGAGAATTGAGCAGCAGCACCAGCAGCACCACTGCACCAGTGACCCGACAAGAAGCTCGTACCACGTCAACGACGCCACCTCCTTTGTCACATCAGTCTTCACATCTAGGGTTGTGCTTCTTCTTTCCCTCTCACTCTACACAACCTTGGTTCTACTCTCAAGTACCTGGAAGATGGCTCCCACGGTAGCCGCCCTTCCGGTTCTCACGTCCATTGAGGACTGCAGCGATTTTTCCAAAACAGTCGAGCCCTTTATCGACCAGTTTTATCAACTACCTGGACGTCTCGTCGCTAGTGTTGGCAGCACCGAGGCTTTGCATCGTCTCTACGTCGAAACGAACCCGCTCGTCTCCGGCTTCTCCGCGTCATTGTTCTTGGCAGGCGTATTTCTGATTGTCTCCGAAATCAATAGGAATTATTCTCAAGTTGACCGCTTATGGAGCATTTTGCCTAATCTGTACATCGTACATCTCGCGGTTTGGGCGCGATCGACTGGATTGGACCACACTCGCATTGATATGGTTGCTCTCTTTTCTACTGCGTGGAGTGTAAGAAACTGGTCTAAATACTTTCTGCTGTCACACTTGAATGTCCGTTTCTGACTTGCGAGTTTTCAAGATTCGCCTGACATATAATTATTGGCGCCGAGGAGGTTACAATGTTGGCTCTGAAGACTATCGCTGGTACGAAGCAACGACACAAGCAAACGGTGAACAAATAACGAGCTGACACTTTGAACCAGGGAGATCGTCAAGTCGAAGTTTCCGGGATTCTTTTTTTTCCTTTTCAACGTTACATTCATCTCGACTATTCAAAGTATCCTTTTGTTCGCAATATCTGGTGTACCTGCATACGCCATCTTGCTCTCGTCGCGCTTTGAGCCGAATCCCAGGGCTGCAGACTATGCCTATCTTGTTGTTCTGTTAGGCTTGGTTCTCACCGAATGGATCAGTGACGGGCAGCAATGGAGTAAGCCCATCTGATAACAACGATTTTCATGCTTTTCAAACCATGGCTGACTCTGCATTCGTAGACTATCAGAATGCCAAGCACCAGTACAATAAGGACGCGAAATTGCCCAGGGGCTGGAACCAGTCCGACTTGGACAGAGGCTTCCTCACTTCTGGATTATGGGCGTACAGCCGCCATCCCAACTTCCTCGCAGAGCAAACTATTTGGTTCGTCTTGTATCAATGGAGCTGCTATTCGACCAACTCACTTTACAGCTGGACGTTTGTTGGATCTGGCAGTCTGATTCTCCTCTTCCAGGGATCAACGTGGCTCACAGAGGCGATCACGGCGGGCAAGTATGCCGAGTATACCGAGTACCAGAGACAGGTTGGCATGTTCATCCCGAGATCTGTTTGGCCGTACAAGACTCCGTCCTACAAGCCCAAAGTTATCAGGACCAGTGAGCTGGCCAAACGCCAGCAGCAGACGAGCAAGAAACAGAACTAAGTCGTCTATGTTGGTGTTTCTTGCCACGGGACGTGCCTAATTGCGTACTTGAAAGGGGGGGGGGATGTTCAAAAGCATGTAGCCCGGGCGTCGAAATGTGGCGCAAGCTTGAAGAGGATGGATGGCTAACAAATATCAAACTTGGTCAGGAATGCTTGACTCGTAATTCATCATGTCTACAACTCTATAATAGAGACGAAGAATCAATGTTTAAGCCACCAGCCCAAGATCACTCAATTGATCAGCATAGTAAGCCGGTACTGCCACAGCATCTTCCTTGTCCCAGTCCTCCTTCTTATGCACGCCCGTGAGAACATGCAGTGTACCACCCAGCTTGCCCTCAATGCCAAACTTGATATCCGTGTTCAGCCGATCTCCAATCATACACGTCCTCGAGCGATCGAGTTGGAACTTGCCCTCAACCGCGTCCATCATGGCCTGGCTGGGCTTTCCCAGCTCCAGTGGTTTCTGCCCACTCGCATACTCCAAGGGAATCATGCATGACCCTGCGCCCATGAAGAAGCTGTGATGCATAGGCAGAGTGGAGTCCGTATTCGTAGCCAGAAACACGGCACCCTTCCTCAAATAATGCAGCGCCGTGGACAGCTTCAAATAGTTGATGTGGAAATCCAGCCCGCACAGAACAACGCCCACCTCGGGGTCCAACAACGACCCATCAGCCAAGCCCTGGAAATCCTCGGGCGCAACGTCCCTTCGGAATTTCTCATCCGTCCCGCCGATGCAGGGGATTCCTTCGGCAGCCAGCTCCGCTTCCACGCCCGCCTCCCCTATGACGAAGACCTTGTTCTTGCCGGGGGGCTGCTTGAGGATGCGCGAGATGTAGACTGCTGCGGAGTACGAAGACCCAAAGACGTCTTCTTTCTCGCAGGGGATGTGGAGGTTGGACAGCTTCTTGAGGTAGTCTTGACGGGATTTGGTGGAGTTGTTCGTCACGAACACGGTTCGTTTGCCTTGGGGGAATCAATTAGAGGGGGTTTACTTTATTTCATTGCGAGACTGAGAAGGCAAAACCTTTTGCTTTGAGCATTCTGATGGTCTCGGGAACGCCTTCGAACACATGATCGCCGGACCAGAGCACGCCTGGCGGTTCGGAAAGTCAGTGATTCAAGGCTTTTTCGTGACATTCTATGGAGAGGCGCCTTCTCACCGTCGCAATCAAACAAAAAGGTCTACAGGAAGAATGTCGAACAAATCAGTCTTGAGAGAGAAGAGGGCCAGGGGGTTATCAGGACTAGAGAGGAAGTGACGCACGTCAAATTTGTCAATGAATTCATTGATGGCGGCCTTGTCGCCAGTGATGTACTTGGGCGATGGTGTCATTTTTACTTTTGGAAAGAAAAGAATGACGTGTTGATGAACTGTTTGGCTCGTTGCCGGGATGAAGCCGGCGGCGTGAGTGAGTATGTAATACAGTCTAACCACCGAATGATTTTACACTAACTACAAGCCCTGCGCGGGGCAGCCACTATCAGCTCTTAGTGGCTATAGTATATGGAGCTGTTAGGGATGCTGTAGGGCTGTAAAAGGACTAAGTAATCTTGGTAAAATACACGTAATCTAAGGTACCTTTTTCCTTACTTAGTTCGAAAAAAAGATTTGTTATCAGCCTACTCCGTACTGCCCCTAGTCATGTAATACCTCGTGTAAAATCATACAGGGGTTAGACTGTATTTGCTGCCCCACTGTATTACGTGGGGCTGTTCCAGACCCATCCTGCGTCAGCAATCTCTGGGCCCTGCCCGAGTTGGAGCAAGTCAGACACAAAGTGCATGCATTAGCAAACCTTGCCGCGCCAAGTCTGAAGTCTGAAGGTGAAGGTATTAAATGGCTGCCTTTTATTTGGCATCTGGCGACCAAGTCGGAATTGTCTACGGATTGGCCGGCGACGGGTACCTCGAAGCAGCTCGTCACAACTATAATCATGACCCGGTCACTTCCTGTCTAATCAACACTCCGTAATGACAATTCACAACAGCTCGTAAGACTTCGTACATAAGACTCAAGAGTGCGCTTCTTTGTGGAGCCCGCTGCAAGGCTTGAAAACTCTCAGGGTCCGGTGGAGACCATCGTGGGAGTCCCCGAGCCCCGAAAATCCCGGACGAGTTTCAATGCCGAACTCAATTTTTTTTGCTTTTTCTTTCCCAATCGACTGTCATACTTTTTTTTTTCAAATAGCCCTCTTGCTTCCCATTTCTTTCTTCTTTCCCCGCAGAGCGAGATCGGATTTTACGCCCGTGTCTTGTCTTTACACATCACTCAGGACTTGTCAATTTTCGTGTAATAAGAAAACATTGGCAGCGCCGTGCTCCAACATCACTCGAAACTTCCCGTCTCAATCACGTTTCAGCAGTTTCAGCGCACAGGAAATCATCCGCCAGTTCCAACGACAAGAGACCACTTCTATTCCACCGCTTACAGTCCTTCAACGAACATGAGCTCCAATGATACCACTCCCACCGAGTCCTCATCGGGCAGCCCATCCTTGCAATCAACACCTCCGGTCCTGGAGTATGGCTTTCCCAAACCCCAAGGCGATATCGATATTGAAGAGGCGCTTCAGCGAAAGCCTCTTCGCTGGACCTTTCAAGGGCAGGTACAAGCAAATAAGTCGCGACCTCTGGCTGCGGCACCTGAGGATGTGAGAAAGATGGACCTGGAGCGGGCGAAGCAAGACCTTCTCCGGATGCAAGGCGCCATTGGCAACGATGCGAAATCTGGGAGCAAGCGAACGCCAAATTAGGGCATATGACCCCTCTGGTTATTTGATTCGCAAGCGAGATACGGGTGCTTTGAACTGAGGGGTCGGCAGTTGAATCACGGGACGACCATGACGAATATGCAACAACGAACTTGAACGATGAGGGGAGCTGAACATGTCAATTTGAGAATTCTCCATTTTCTTTGTCGGCGTTGGATGAAAGGGCCAAGGCAAATATCTCAGCTACCTCTAACACAACAGATCAATCAGTTTCTCAAACTTTATCTACGATCGACTGCAAGCGAGAACCCAGGGTGAATCCATAGGTCACAGCGGAGACGAGTGTGAGCAAGTTGAGAAAAGATGAGATGCCATGCAATTTGCCAAACTTCTTGCTCAAAGCACGCATTTCCTCTGAGTGTGGACCTTCCTCATAATACTCCTTGCCATCGCGTTTGGCTGTCGCAGAACATGTCAGCTTATTTCATCTTTTGGGCCGAGCTCGTAAACGCGACAGCACATACCTTGTCCACGGCGTTCTTTGATGACCTTGTTCGTGGCGGGCAGCAAAACGACGAGGTTGACCAGCCCCGTGACAAACATGGTAGCAATGGGAGCGAGGGACAGCCAGCGGCTTGACGTCTCTAGGAGCCCTGATGGCCCGGATGATACTCCAAGTAGAGCGTCACCGGGAAAAGTCAGAGCGAGCATCACTGGGAGTGCCGTTTGCATGCCAAAGTAGATCGGGAAGAGCTTAGCCTGGACTGCTGAAAACACAGGCCGCTCGACGATTTTGAACATGACCGGGCCATTGATGAATGACTAGAAAACAGGTCATCAGATTAATTTCACTCAAATGTATAGGTGCCATGGAACTAGACTTGCGTGGAAGATTGAGGTTCCCAACAACGCTCCGTAGCTGGTAGGGTCGGTATTAGTTTAGCAGATCTGTCAGCCGCCGGTCCAGCTCAATAGAACGAGAGACATACGAGATGATGTGGTACGGAGCCGCCGAAACTAAAATAGATCCAGCCATGATTTTGGAAGGCCTGATGAAGCAACAGTTCGTGATTTCAAAAAAAAAAACGTTTATCCTGAAGAAAACTGAAACCAGTTCCTAATGAGGTGACAAACAGAATGAGGTCATTGAAGGTGCAACCACGGACATTGTCACGTGACCGCGCGGCAGAATCGCGTGAGCGCAGCCACGTGTTATGGCTTCTCTGTCTCGGCTGCAACATCGTCTGCCTAAAACCAAGCTCGGATTCTCCAGGGAAAGTGGGCCAACTTTATTAGTTGCTCCTTGTGAGAGGGTAAAAACTCTCATTCTCCTGCCGAAGGTGGCATACATGTCATTCTCTATTCAGTTCGTTTAATTGTTTTGAGAGATGGCGGATAAGGAAGCGACTATTCTTATCCTGGACCTGGGTGCCTGCATGGCCGAGAAGCACTCAGGTCGTGACGAGTCGAATTTGGACTGGAGCATGCGTTATGTATGGGACAAGATCACCGACATCGTGGCAGCAAACCGCAAGACGTTATGCGTTGGTGTAGTTGGTTTGAGGACTGATGAGACCGAGAACAAGTTGCAGGATGACGATGGCTACGAACACATCTCAGTCATCCAAGACCTCAGCAATATCACCATGTCAGGCCTAAGAAGTCTTCAATCAGCGATCAAGCCGAGCCAGACACTGGCTGGCGATGCCATTTCAGCCATCGTGGTAGCGATTGACTTGATTGACACCTTTACAAAGAAGCTCAAATGGGCTCGTAAAATCGTGCTGGTGACCGACGGCCAGGGAGAAATGGATGCCGATGACATCGGAGACATCGCCAAGAAGATGAATGATTCTAATATCCAACTCACAATCTTGTAAGTTATGGAATGTTACTATCCTCAAAAGCCCGACTTGGCTGACTCTCAAAGGGGTGTGGATTTTGATGACGCGGAATATGGGTTCAAAGAGGAAGATAAACCTTCGATCAAGGTAACAAATTTATAGCGGCGACCATCCAAACCTTCCCCTGCTCTAACGATATGTTCAACAGGCTGAAAACGAGAAAATATTGAGGGCTTTATCGGAGGAGTGCAAGGACGGCGTGTTCGCTACCATCGCTGAAGCAATCCATGAAATAGATACTCCGCGAGTCAAGTCAGTCAAGCCTTACAAGACGTACGATGGCGCCCTTACTCTTGGGAATCCCAAGCAGTTCCCGGCAGCAATGTGCATAAACGTCGAACGCTACTTCAAGACTCATGTTGCTCGACCATTAGCAGCTAGCACCGTCGTTGTCAAGTCAGAACAAGCGACGCAGTCAACGCAGACTCTAGATGATGACCCGATGGATGGTGTCGAGTTCTCGGCTGTGAAACAAGCGAGAACGTACAAGGTCAACGACCCTGATGCTCCTGGAGGCAAGCGCGATGTTGAATTTGAGTCGCTTGCTAAAGGTTATGAGTACGGTCGCACCGCCGTTCACATAAGCGAGTCGGAGTATAACATAACCAAACTGGAGACGGAAAAGAGCTTTTCAATTGTCGGCTTTGTCGCGCGGGACAAGGTGAGCCAGACTATATCGGCGCTGCCAAGACTTCACGTTGACATTTTACTAGTACGAACTATTCCTGAACATGGGAGAAGTCTGCGTCACCCATGCCCGTAAAAACGATGTCAAGTCCGAGCTAGCGCTTTCCTCACTGATTTGGGCCCTACTCGAGCTTGAATCGTATGCAGTTGCTCGGATAGTCACCAAAGATGGAAAAGACCCGTTGCTGGTGTTGCTGGTTCCGCACATTGAGCCCGGATTTGAATGCTTATATGACATTCCTCTTCCGTTTGCTGAAGATGTGCGAACATATCAGTTCCCCCCGTTGGACAAGGTCATCACCGTGAGCGGTCAAACCTTGACCAAGCACCGACTATTACCTTCAGATGAGCTCAGCGAAGCTATGAGTGACTATGTTGACTCAATGGATGTCTCCACATATCAGCTTGATGATGATGGGTATAATATAATGAATAACCAAGGCCACCACGAAAGTGATATCTCCTGACATTGAACAGAAACCCGACCGAGTATGCGCCTATCGACGAGACTTTCAGTCCTACCATCCATCGAGTGAATAATGCGGTCAAAAATCGAGCGGCGCATCCTGATAAGCCTGTTCCTGGAACTCCTGCGAGCTTGTTGAAATATGCATCTCCGCCCGAAGATCTCATCGAAAAGGTTCGGCCTAGAATAAACACCTTGATTGGATTAGCTGAGGTGAAAAAAGGTGGGTTCATCACATTTCTGGTCATCTCGAACCAAGCACTAATTCTTGTACAGTACCACCGAAAGCCAAGGGAAGACGAAATCGTGAGACTGTCAAGCCAATCTCAGGCTTGGACGTCGACGCTTTGCTGGGCGAAGGTGATAAGAAGGGGAAGGTATCGGAAGACAACCCGGTGCCAGACTTCAAGCGGGCTTTGGGTGATGCTAGCGAGGAAGACGAAATCAAAGATGCGTCTAATCAGATGGGCGTCATTATACGGTCTCTCATTACAGACAGCTTTGGTGATAGCAAATACGCCCAGGCCACGGAATGTCTTGGTGTGATGAGGGATGAGCTGATTAATATGGAGGAACCAGAAATGTACAATTCATTTGTTCGGGATCTGAAGAAAGGTCTGTTGTCTGGAGCTCTTGGTGGGGATAGAAGAGATTTCTGGTTCAAGGTCCGGTGGTCGAGACTGGGCCTGATTGATCAAGACCAGTCTGATGTGTCAAATGTAACCCACGAGGAAGCAGAAGAGGTGAGAACTCTTGTTGAAGCTACCTTGAAAGGTCTACGACTGGCTAACTCTAATCCCAGTTCTACAAGTCGAGATAGGAGGCAACATGAAATGGGAAGAGGCAACGTCGTGTGTCAATCACATCAGCTTACAGAAATTCATTGTCGTGTTTCAAAAGGAAGCTTCACAATATATTGATAAGAAGGACACATTGATAAGAAAGACATGAAATGCGTGCCAGCTGCAGCTGGTACATGTGACCCGTCGTCGGCCTCGACCTCTCAGACCTACGTGTGCCCTTGCATCATCTGGCGGACAGCTGCCAGCAGTGAAACACAGGCGGCGGCGTAGCAGCTGGCTTTTCTTCTCTGTTTATTGCCATCGCTGCACCCAGCGACATCCCATTTTCCTCTTCTTTTAAACGCTTGGTAAAATACGACTGCACATTTCCGATCATCAAAATGTCTGACAATGAGCTGCACGCCCAACTGGAGAAACTCCAAGAGGTTCTAGGCAAGAAAATCACCCTCGATCCGGCCAAGACAAAGTCGACAGTCGAGCCAGAGGCCAGCGTTCGCCAAAATTCTGCATCTGCATGGCAAGAGCAGTACCTCACATACGAGAAATCACGCGATGACACTGTGCCCAGCCGCCTGATAGGAGATGAGTTTTTATACGAGGGCTTCGACGACTCGGCGTTATGCATAGGTGAACCTCTCGAGGAAGACGTTGCATTTTGTCCTTTTGAAAGGATCAAGCAATACCCCGAACAATTCATTGGGAAACGGAATAAACCATTAGTATGTACAAAGCAAGAGAACTCGTACTTATTCTTGGCTTTAACAATGTCAAGGCTCAACCGTTCTTCGACAGCATCGACGAGAGAAAAACATGGCGATTGTACGTTTTCAAGAAAAGCTCTGATCTTACAAGATGAATAACTTAACCATCATGCTTGCAGTTTCGAACTTCACTTCCCTGGTGAACCACAACAGTCATGTCTCCTCGTGCCCACAGTCCAGTTTGTCAACTTCCTAAAGGAAGTGAATTCCCATCTCGGAACTCAGCTGTGCATTCCGAAGGGCAATAACCAGCTGCATTTCAGTATGAACTTTGGCCATGGGGGTACGCCGCGTCCAAGATATATTGGCAACTCTCATGAGAAACCCAGAGTCCTCGTAGACAACTACCAGGTAATCGACGATGACTTGGCAGCCTTTGACGCCGCAACCGAGGAGGATCGAAACTCGTGGCTGGCCAGCTGGAAAAAGGCCAAAGCCTCACTTGCATATCAGCGTGTCGATGCCGCTCAGCGTGCCAAACTTGCCGCCGAGAGAGCAGAGAAGAAGAGGATAGCGAAAGAAACCATGCTAACGAAGGTACAAACGTATCTTGGCACACCGGACGGACAATTAATTGGCGACTTGGATCGCAAACCTACTCTCTTCGTCAGCATCGACATAGAAGTTATTGAAGTGGAGCCGCGGTCCATAACAGAAATAGGAATTGCAGTACTTGACACGAGGAATATACAAGAACGCGACTCGGGGCCCGGCGGCATCTTTTGGTGGGAGCACATCAAAGCCTATCACCTGGTTGTTCGCCAACATGCTTCGCACGTGACTATAAATACGTCCAAGGATGTCCTGACAAGTTCCAATTTGGGTTGGACCCCCTTCCCCGTGTCTTTCATTACATCATGCTGTAGGCATCTTGGGCTAACGTCTCGTCAGGGAAAGTATGTTCCCCAACAAGTGGGAGCTCATTGACACGCTGAGCTCCATCTTGAGTCCTTACACCCGCGATGGCGTAGCAGACGTGGTTCTAGTCGGCCATGACACACCGGCTGATGTGCGATATCTTTCCAACGCTGGCTACGACGTAGATTCCGCTCTGAAATTAGTCGACACCGTCGATACGCAGATTCTTCACCAGGCTTGGAAAGGGGGCAAACAGCCGCGGAAGCTGGAAAGTGTCCTGTCAGACCTCTGCATAACATACACATACTTGCACAATGCCGGCAACGACGCGGTGTATACGCTGCGTGCCATGATAACAATGGGCGTGGAAGGGTCCAAGCCCGAAGGACAACCTTTCCGTCAACCTCAGCTCGCCGCGGAACACGGCCCTCTCCAACATTGACAGAAAAATCAGGAGAACCCAAAGATCATTCAACGTCTCCAAATAGTTTACATGTTTGAGAAGAGAATGGGCACGGAAAATGACCCTGGTCCTGAAAAAGTACACAGCGCATGTACACTAACTTGCTGTTTTATAGCTCCTCTTTGCTCAGACTTTGAAGCTCGTTCTTACAAATACAATCCTGCAACGCCATCGCTATGTGTATAGTAGTGTACAAGAGAAGCCGATATTCGCAAGTGCAAACACTCAAGAAGTTCCCGCCTCACGAGGCTAACAAAGAAACTTTGCGCATGAGTGGACACTATGCGGCCTCTTTACATGTTGTTGCACTCGGGTAGTAGTCGGCTGTCAAGCGTTCCCCTCAATTAACTTGCTTATCCAACAGCTCTTTCGCCTCGTTGACCTTGGTCGCAAGGTAAGGACTACCGCCTCGATCGGGATGGTTCAGCAGCATGATGGTTCGGTGGGCCTTGCGGACCTTGTCCTTGGTCAGGGTTCTCTCGCTAAAAAGGCCAGCGTGAGTATGACAAGTATGACACAAGTCATGAATTGGTTGGCGACGATCCTGGTCGTAGGGTCTAGAGTAGGAAAATCTTACCTCAGGGACAGGATGAGCGATGCCTCCTTCTTGGTCATCTTGGGCTCGAAGCCGCCTTTGTAGAAGGCCTTTCCCATGGCTCCCACACCGCCTCGGGAGCGGCGCCATGCGACGAGACCTGCTCGGCCCTAGGAACGGTTAGTTTGCTTACTCCTTTGCATGATTGTTTGCGTGCTAGGGGGGACGTACGAGAAACGCAGCGACAGCTGCGCCGGCTCCGATGGCGAATACTGAAGACATTTCTGTATTGCGTTGTTGGGCGAGGGTTCGATGATGGGCAGTTGTGGTGGGTTTGCGATGCGGAAGTTTTGCCATCGGATGGGATCGGGCGGGTGGGGGGTTGTTCCACTCCGTTCCAACGCATGACATGTAGCATGGCATGTAGTGCGCAACAGCAACAACAGCAGTTTAATAGAAAATATACTTTGTGCTTTACCAATTTCCCTGCCCGGGAAGAATCAATCTTGCTCAATGATTCATTCTGAAATCAAATCACGTGTCTCATATGGTATAAATTTTATCTGCGGCATCGGCTACCAGGAGGCAGCCCGTACAAAATTCCCCGTCTATTCGCAAAGCTTGACATCATCTGGCCTTACCCTCACCTCACTGCTTTACATCCTTCTCCCTCCCATGGTGCACCTTTTCCGGAACCCTCAGCCCCTTCTCTACCGCGTCCTTTATCCTCCTCTCCAGCTCCTCCGTCTTGCTCAATCCCTGTTCCTCGTCAGCACTCTCCTTCTGCTCCTCGCCGGCCCAATTGCCTGCCCCGCCGCGACCGCCCATCCGCTGGGGATGCTTCTTCAGACTCGACGTGACCGCCTCGGTGATCTCCTTGGACATGCGCGCTTTGCCCTGCGCATCAGGGAGTTGCGAAGGGTCTATGAAGTTGCCTGCTCCGCCGCGGCCAGCGCGAACGTTGGAGCCTTGTGAAGAGACGACGGGACTGGACTCGTCGTCTTGACGTTGGAGATCCTTTTGTACGGGTCAGTTATGGAGAGCGGAGAGCGATCCTAGAGGACTGCGTAGATTTGGGAGGGTTTCCGTCCGCTGTGGCCTCGTTTACGGGCTTTTGGAACGAGGGTTTTCGTTCCGCAGATGGAAATGGTAGGTACCTTTTCTGCCGCAAGCTCGTCCTCTTTCCTTACAGAGTAAAAGTTGCCTGCGCCGCCGCGACCAACTTTTCGCAAGACATCTTCGCTGCTGCTCATGGTCTCCGGCCAAGGTGGGGAAGAGCGAGAGTAACCGATGGGAGACTGCAGAGGTGGTGAGGAAATACGAGTTTGGCGCAATTGAGACGACGTGGTCTGCATTCAGGGCCTCCCTCATGTGGCGCCGTCCGTACCGTGGCGCTTGACGCAATCATTAACAATACGGAGTACATGTACGCAGTGTTCACCTGACACACCCAGGAAAGGTCCATGGGATTTCTCTTCAGTTTGCTCCGGACCGGCGTAAATATGATCACACTGCCATGCATCATGCAAGTCATCGGGCTAGACGCGGCATCAAAAACATGCTCGTCGACTTGTTATTATGATGAGCAATTTCCAGCGCAGGAACGGGCCTAGGTGTTGCGATTTGGACTGGCAAAGTTCATCTTCAGGCGGCGAGATTGAAGTTCTGTGCCGACTCATTCGTACCGCAAACAGAAAGCAATCAATCGACTTGCGCGTGCCATCACAAATGACAAATATGTATGGAATAAATGAACCATCTGTTCACCTCTCGCAGTATATCATCTATCTCCTCCGATCCCCCCCCGATTCGGCCAATATAGGACTCACCACCAGCCCCATCCAGATCGCATACATACATACAATCCGTACATACCCATCGCAGCTGCGCAGTGAAGAAAAGAAAACAACAAAACACCAAGGGTAAAGAAAGCCCTCAGCCCTAATTCATAATAACGATGAATCAGCCATTCCTTTCACGGCTCCAGGGGAAAAAAAGGGAAAGATGAACAATTTGCACGCCACAGCCGCAACACCATCCCGGCTTTATGTATGGTATGCCACGTTTCGAGTCAAGGGATGCTTCTTTCTATTTCTCCCTGTTTCTTGCCCCGGCGCAGTCCACTTGGTTTCAAAGTCACGGGCAGAAATTACATGCGATTTCGCCTTTGCCCTTGCGTCTGGCAGGATGGGGATCGAGATCCTAGTGCGAACGAGCGCGTTATTGGCTGGACCGACGGGTCCTCTTGTGGATTCTAGCTTTGGAATATTGATGCGGATGTTTGGGAGTTGGCGTTGTACATTGGTCTTTTTTTTTTTTTTTTTTTTTTTTTTTTTCAATCAAGACTACTAGTCAGCAGTTGTACCCAAGTCGACTCCGTTTTTTCAAACGAGGTCATCAAGCGGCGGTTGTGGTGAACAAAGTAGAGAGCTGCAAGCACGAAGCAACATAACCGGAGAGTCAAGTGCGTACGCCAAGCCAAGGCTGTGCTGCTGTGCTGCTCTTAAAGACCTTCCACGTCTTCACCACGCACACACAACTCAACAAGAATAATTATTAGCAAGACAGGTGGGAGGGAAAAAAAGAAGGAAAATCCTCAGTATTAGTTTTGCAATAAAAAAATCAAGCCACGTCCTGCCTCGTCCCCCTCCCTTCTATGTATCCTTTCCGTGTCCGAACAATCATCACACGCCGTTCGTCGCTCTCCCCTCCTTTGCCAAAAGGCCAAAAGGCTCGCTCGCCCGAAAAGGGTGAGCACCAGACCCAGCCCACTTGATAGGGACACCCGCCCTCTGCAAGTAGACCAGGCCAGACGCTTTTGGGAAAGAGTGAGACACCCGTGACGTGGCGTTAGGATGGGGGGGCGTGGGCGCGCCATTTCGGAACCCCGAGAGATTGCATATCTGGTCTCCGAGGGACATGTAATGGCCTCGTAGGTTGTTTGCTCTCCAGGAGCCTTGAGCCCCAATTGCGTGATTAATTGCTTGTTATGAGCGAGTAGAGTAGATTGCATTGCAGTGCAGTGCAGGTTCAGAAAATAGAAAATTTCAAAAACCGAGCCATCCACCACAGCATCATCATCATTCATCCCCAATATCATATGTGATCATGTGATCATTTCCTTTGCTGCCCCCCCCCATCGTCACGAGCCTAGCGTCACCACGGGATTGCATTTTTGCATTTTTGCATTTTGGGCCTGTTTTCTAGTCTTGTACGGAGTCGACCCCTCTCCAGCTGCCTTGCCTTGCCTTGCCTTGCCTCGCCTTGCCTTGCCTTGCCTGCCTGCCAGTTTGCTCGTTATTATATGTTTGCCCTGGGCGTCGATCTGGACAGCTTTCTTTCTTCCTTCTTTCAACCTTGACCTTGGCCAAAAGCACAGCGCACTGGTTGGTCCCCGAGTCCCCCAGACTGCGGACTATCCCGTCCGAGCAACGCGCCACTCCCAATGCAAAGGGAATAGTCCGCATGTACGGATCCGTAGTGAACAAGAAAAAAAACGAGAATTTATGGCTCGTGCAGCATCCGTGCTCAAAAGCCTCCTCGGCCAGTTCCGATCAAAGAGGTCGCGTACGGATGAGAGCCGTTACCATGTGTATCCTCCACATGTACGGATCGACTGACGGTACGGAGTACGGAGTAATAGGTCCCTAGTCCGTACACTTACATGTATGTATGGCTTATTACCGCACCGTCGTGCCTGCCTGCTTCCGTGCCTGCTTCCGTGCCTGCTTCCCCAGGAACAGGCATTGAAAGGGCCCGCCCGCTCCTGCTTTCGTCGCACAGTTTGAATTCGTTCCCGTGCTTTTTGTTCCTTTCCCAATTCCCACAAATTGAAATCCCAGGCTGTCAATAACGCCCCCTCCATCGGGCCTCCATAGGGGCCATCGCTTTCGCACAAGAGCTTCGATGGAGGGCATCACTTGGCGCGAACCCCCCGGCCCCGTTGCACCGGCTCTTCCTTTCTGTACAAGAGATACATAAGCAGCCTACGGAGTATTTCATCAAGACCTCTTTCTTTCTTTCTTTCTTGCTTGGGTCATGGGAACCTGTAGCTCCCCATACTCCGTACCCCGCTTAATACCAGGAAAGAATCTATTCTCTACCAACGTCCCGTTGACGACCCTGGCTCTGGGAATAGAGCAATTGAACCAGTCCGGGTAATTTCTTCGTGCTCAATCGAGTATTATTACTCGCATCGCATAAAAAAAACAAAACACGGGCGTGGGAATAACCCTACGGAGTACAGCGTGCCTGTTCTGGAACAACATGCCTCACCAGCCACAGTAGACATGTCATCCGCGCTTCCCGGGTACGTGATCAGGAACAGCTTCATCTTTATTTTTATTTATAACACAATTGCCTCTTCTCGATCCCCGCGCTAGCTGATCGAAAAACACGCCCCTCCCGTCCTCGACGAGTCGACCGCGGTACATCCTTCTCCCTATGTTATGTTTCCAAGTTTCCGACGCGGTCTCTTGGGTATTCCCGAACTTGGACTAGTCATGCTCACGCTTCTGGATGGAGACACAGCGTCGCAAATTTTGGCGTCCATCATGTGAGCCCACATTGTCGTACCTCGTCTTCTTGTCCCTGGTGATGCACCCACTGTACGCTCAACTGCGTGCGCCAGCATCATCTGCCTAGAACAGTCTGCCTAGAACAGTGCCACGAGGAGCAAGTAGCGAATTCAGCTGGTTCTGGTCCTGGTTCTTGTTCCTCTTGAAGTGGCTGTAGCGTCTCCATGTTCAGACATCCGGTGTTTTCTTTATGCGTCTCGTGAGCTACTCTTTGGGGTGAAACAGTCGGTGGACTCGCGACGGGCTTGGTGTCCAACTTTTTTTTTTTTTTTTTTCTCTTTCCCACAAAATTGATGACAATTCGTGGTCTGACTGTGCTGGGCATCCGGTCAGCCCGGGAGACGTGGATTTCCGAAAGCAGAGCGGGCGGACCGCTACTTTTCTGTCATCCAGCCCCGGGCGGAGTACGGATATTAAAAATAATAATAATGAACAACATCCACGTCTGTCTGTCTTGTCTCATGGGACGAACTGAGGGCAGGGAAGCAGAGCAACAATGAAGGAATAATGGTCGAATAATACCGGCTTGCATGCTTGCTTGCTTACTCACTTGTGTCCCGACTCAAACTCGGCCAAAGCGGCAAGCCTACAGTGACAGGCCAAATGTACTTCTGCTTGTCCGTTGGCCGCTGTCCGCTGTCCGCTGTCCGCTGTAATCCTCGTCGGCTCAGCCCTGGACGCACCACCTACACCCACTGTACGCTGTTATAAAGTCAACTGGTACCACTCATCGGACTGCTGGCTCGCTCCATCGCTTCTCCCTCCACCAAAAGTTGTCGTCGACCTGATGATCAATCAGCCAGGGGGGGTATTTCAGCGCCCGCCCCGATAATATCAATCTTTCATTCGTCGATTTTCTATCCCCACCCCGACCCCCCCGTAGTAATAGCCGCAGCGTCGGCCGCAGCGTTTGGAAACACCTGGAAGGTGGTCTTGGGGCCATGGGCAGCCGGGCTGGCCATGAGATTGCTGCACAACCCATCACAGCTACTACAGTGACAAGGCCAAAAGTTGTATTTATTCAATACACGTCGTTGACGGGGCCCCCGCGCGCGCGGCAGACATGGGCCTCGAACTGGATGGAGATGCGGTACTGCCCACGCAACAGCCAAGGTCAGCAAAACGGAACCTACTCCGTACGGATTGCAGGCAGGAGAAATTGTGCAAACAGGCTGTCGGTGGGAAGCAAGGCAGTACATTAGATAAACAGCTCCTGTACTCCGTAATCCGTAGTCTCACTCCGTATGTTATTGCATTGCCTCAGTCGCATCCACTTTCTCATCTACGAGCATTTCAGCGTGCAACCTGCCCCAATAACGGCCAACGATTTGCCCACTCAGCCACTCACTCACTCACCACTCGAACCACGCTGGCTCGCTGGCTCGCTCCCTTGCTCATCCCGATAATCGCAAGACCTGAGGCGCCGACGATTCACCTAGCCAGAAAGCTAAACACTCCAGGCCCGGAGCGGTTGCACACGCACCCCCCCCCTGCGCTGCTTCACCCGCCCACCTCGACAAACCACACACACGCACGCACACACACGCCCCCCGCCACGACCTGCTTTTGAGCCCATCCAAAATATTATTTCTCGTTCGCTCTGCTTTCGTAATTTCTTGCTGCTCTCTACAACATCACAAACCCAACACTTGCACAATCATCCGAGTTTCTGTACATCGTACAGCTGTCCATCAACGAGACCAGTCCCTCGCGGCCCTCACCAACCTTGTGACGGTCCGGCGTCTGTCGTCTCGCAACTCCGAGCTATCCAAGTCGCTGGCAATGGCCTCCTCAAAAGTATGACACACCGACACAGTATTGAGGGTCCTTGCAGACTTGACTTCTGCTCCCGCGAGGCTCAGTATGTGCTGACCTTTTCTTTTCTTTCGCCCACGTTCAGGAGATGCAACAGTCCACCAGTAGGCCATTGACGCTTCAGCGTCCGTCCCTCTCCAACTCGAACCCCTCTGCTTCTGCGATATCCGGCCGGCAATCTCATGCTCGAAACACATCACACTCCCTCCTCTCCTCCTCCCTCAACGCAAACCACCGTGTAACCCGCCGCAAGTCCGTCACGACGCCCGTTCCCAATGTCGCTGCCCTTACGGCCGCCGTGAACAACGGCGATCAGGCAGGTGCCATCCCCATTACCAACAGCGGTCGACGAAACACCATGTCCAAGAATACCCTCGCCAGAACATCCGCGGTTGGCAGCCTGCCATCTCCTCCTGCCAGCCTGCCCACGCACAGAACTGTTCCTGAACTCAAGCAAGAATCTCAGGAGAGCGCCATCGATGACAGTAATGACGCGTCGGCCGATGAGGCACTCAAATTGCAAACAGCCCACTCTCGGCGAGCCAGCGATGGTCAGTCGCTTCCCAAGGACGGCAAGAAGAGCAACCGGGCCGAGGTTCGCTGCGACAAGTGCGGCAAGAGTTACAAGCACGGCAGCTGCTTGACCAAGCATTTGTAAGTATTGTATTGTCCAACATCGTGCGCGTTTCGTAGTGTGCCGTCGGTGAAGAATTCTCAAGGCTCGAGTCTGGCTGGCATCACTCCTGTGCATTTTGTGTGGTAACTGGTGGTGACATTCGAGGGCAAGTCAGTCTAACGTGGTGAAAATAGATGGGAGCATACTCCCGAGTGGTCATTTACATCGAAGCTGCTCATTTCAAAGCACCAGCAGGTACAACTTCTTGAAGCCGCCTCTGTCCTCGTCGCTATGAACGGCAAGGAAAGTGCAGCAACACCCCCCGAGTCTACCAAAGATTCCGCCAGCGAGCCAGATTCTTCATCACCCGCAGCGTCTGGCTACTCCGAACAGGTTGGCCGCCAGAGCTCAACAGACACCACCCCTCCCCCATTGCTGGAAGAGCCAAGCTTCAATGAACTGTCATACCGCGATAGGAATGCCTGTGGCTTCTCTAGAAGCTATCAGTCTGCCGTATCTGGGAGCATGCCCAAAGGCTCTGGACTTGGACATTTTCGACAACCCAGCCATGAGCGTCGACCTCCCTCTTCTGGTGCTAACCGAACCGGCAAGGATGATCGTGACCTCGCGGCCGCCGTTGAGCTACTCAGTTGCAGCTTCAACAGCAACAATGGCTCTCAAGGTACCGTGGTAGTCGCCTCGGACGCACCGCCTGTACCGCCCGTGCCAGTCCAGTACCTTCCTCAGGCTACTTCGTTTTCGAGCGCAGGTTTCATTAACAGTTTCCCTCGGCGTCAACCGGAGAGCTTCACAAGAGGCGAGATGCGGCGTGGTAGTGATGATGTGAAGATGGAGGATAGTGATGATGATTTCGACATGCAATCTCGAGCCCGAAGTGACGAAGACGATGATGGCGTTTTTGGGCGCATGGAGGAGTAAGCCGGGTGCTTGCCTGCCACAGCGTACTGTCTTGAACACGATGTTTTTTCAAGAGCGTTCTCCAGGGTTCCAAGACTGCGGAGTTGGATTTGATGGGGTTTGAAAGGGCTCGGCGTGGTGTCTCATTTGTATCATGGTATACTCAAACTCTGTATGAGGTGGTTCAGCTCCGCTTTCGATCTTCAGCACCGAAGAGTGGAGGGCCCTTCTGCTTACACGGTCATTTCGGACCGTTGTATCTTTGCAGACGAGATTGCATCTCCACGAGGTTAAAGTGAGGATTCGTACAAGCGTCGAGCGTACACCCGATGAAATACCAAAAATAAAGCAACATTTTCTGTATATTACCTGACTGTACTCTTTTGCCGATGAAACGTAACTTTGCTCTTGTGATTGTGCTGCCCTTTCGTGCTAGACGACGCTGCAAGCTGCCAAAGAGAAGACCATGGAAAAGATGGAAAAGAGAGAAGGGGATCAATTCTGCCTGAGGTCAGTTCATCTGGAAGATGGCCGGCCACGGGTTTCACAATGCCACAATGCTCGATATCAACACGTGAAATAAACAACATGACACAACGAGATTGATTTGTGCAAGTTAAGAAATTGAGAGACTTAGTCACTAGAGAGAAGAAGAAATAGTTTGGTCCTTTTTAGACTGTCTTGAGTCTTGACCCTGCTGCTGGAGAAGAGAGAGGAACGAGGGAAAATTTGAGAGCTGCTACCCTGAATCTATGTTGTGTGGGGACGCGACATTAGAAGCAACCAGTAAGCACTGCTGCTGGCTGCCCTCATGTTTCCCTAGCGACCTGATGTCACCTGTTTCCACTGATGTGCGAGCAAACCAGGCAAACCAGCTTGACTCAATCGACCCGGTCGTAACCCCCATCATCACTGTCTACCAGTAGGTTGGCCCACCTAACTTGTACGCTCTTTTACCTCGCACGGTTATAGACTCGGATTCCAGGAGAGAAAAGGCGAACGGAAAAAAAGTAAATTACATACATTCTCCGGGGACACAAAACGGCCTGCCGCAACGACAATCATGGCACCGACGAAGCGAAGCACGAAGTCGGATCATACGCCTTTGACGGGCAACATCGTCGATGAAAAGATTGCCGATATTCAAGCTTCTTCGATGGCCAAGGTGGACCGGGTCGCGCAAGTAGCCAGTGACACGGGCAGCAAGCTTCCTTGCGCCGCGCATTTTCCGTTGACGGTGGCACTGAGCTTTGCGCTGTCTACTTTGGGAAGCGTAGTCATGTCGCAAGTGTCGCTGGGGGAATTGCAATCGCTGACACGCAGCCCGGATACTTGGAGCGAAGTGGCTCTTCTAACTTCTTGGCGGATGTGAGTGTCACTCGATTGCCCTCGGGTATGTTGGAAGGAACCGATGATTGACTGGTGGTTCGCGATTTTCGAATCGACAGTACCGAACTGGCTTTGGCGTGGTTTGGCGAACTGGACTGCTTCGAAGCTGCTTCAATGAATATTCTCGCCCACGGGCCTGTGGTAAGCGGTCCTACGAACCTCCTTACGAACCTCCTTACAGCTGTAATGTGCAATCGGAATACTAACGCACGCAAAAAAAGATCTTCTTACTCACCACATTCTATGGCCTGAGCCTCTCCAGTGCTATTTCCGCGCTGGTGATCGATGTCCTCTCCATCGCGGCGCCTTTCTACTTGGTTCTTCCTCTATCCAGGGCAGATGGTTCTGCTTGGAGAGGTTCCAATCGCGATGTACTCGATATTCCCATGCAGATATTGACAAGTATTCTGTCCACGGCCATCTACACCGTCACGCTCGTTCTGTCGTTGCGCTTCTTGCTACCTCGCATCCTTGTGCTGTACTTCAGCGGTCTTCCGACGCTTGAGCCGGCGTACTCGGCCTCGTACACGCATGTTTTCCCTGTGACGTTACTCTTCGGTCTCGCCGCCAGTACATTCATCTTTGCTCCGTTCGCCACGACTGGAAAATCCAAGGAAGACGTCAAGGTCGAGCAGTTTGATCCCGTAAATGCGTCGCTGGGCCAGACTGTATGGTGGAACTTTTGGGGATACACGGCCAAGACAAAGGTCGTTATCCGCCGAACGGTCGCAGCGGCAGTTTTGACTGGAGTCAGCACTTTTCTCGCCTGCACCCAGAACATCTATGGCGTTGAATCAAGTGGTGCGGCCGCGTACGCCGGTGTTTGGGTCACATCTGCAATTCTCGCCGGTGTTGGACTCGGATTTGTCGGTGGCGAGTAGGGTTCCTCGCTGCAATTCAGCAACATTCGATCTCCAGGATGGACATGTAGTTGAAAAGGATAGGGATGGGAGGGGCGAAGAAACAAATCAGAACACTCATGTCAGAGTCGGCTGAAACTGAAGATTCTCAAACGACTACGGGAAAAGGGACGAGGGGATGGACTGAAAACTTGCTTTTATTGCGATAACAGGGGAATTTGGGCGGGAATGGGACTCGTTTGTACGCTTATTTTGGCCAACAAGTCGGAGTTCAATGGCAAACTACGGCTACATTGTACTTGTACGCTTCGCTTGGGCTTCACACGCAGAAGCCCTTTTGTTGGTTTAATTCTCCAAATCCACAAAACGTATACTTGATTCCAAGGGAAGGTGCCGGTCATTCCACACTCATGTGGCAAAATTAATGTAAAGCATCACTCTCTCTTGCGAGAGGCGTGGAGACGAGAACAAGCAACTTAAATGCCCGGCGGCCCGCGCTAGTCAAAGGTTGACGTCGACCGCCGCTCATGCCCGTGTTAAGTCGATGCATGTTCAAAATAGAGAAACGCGGACGCAGGGATGGGCCCTGAACTGCTCTCAGGTACCTGCATATGCGAGATTGTTCTGTCGGAAAATATTCTAGACAATCGCAGAGTCACGGTAACATCTGTGACGGAATGTTTCCGGAAAGGTAAGGTTGTGGGATGGAAGGCGCCGTTTGTTGGTGATCTGAACGACGTGAACAATTGTCACCCGGCACTGGGCAGTCGGTCTCACTCAAATAGCAAGTCCGCGGTAAGCTTACGTAATGAGGCCTGTACAGGGGGGGTGGGGAACCGGCATCCTCCAGCCAAAGCCAGGCACACGACACGCTTGTGTTGTTTGTGTTGGACCTAATAATAATAAACGCACGGCTTGGGCTCCACGGCGGACCGCGCGCATCGCAAGCTCAAGTTGCGACGGACGAAGCGTTTCCATCCAGGTCAAGGACACAAGCAAATGGCCGCGCAGGCACGGCAAACGCCCATCACCGATCCAGGCCTACTGCGTCTCTCACGCCCCAACTGTCCTTCGCCACGCTTCTTGCACTCGCTTCTTCCAGTGTTTCGTCGGGCAGCGCGCAATGGCCGTCTCCGGCACAGACCAAACTGCGGCCAGCGACGCCGATGGTGCTGCATCGCCAAAAGATACCAGCTCGATCAACCGGGCAGCCGCAGGACAGACCTTGGGGTTTGTCGACAAGGCTCTCGAGCCTCGCGCTGATCCCGATGCGCAGACGACCGTGACCGATTTCCTTGACTTTACCGAGTACCTACCTTCGGACGTGATTCGGTCTCTCACACTGATAGGGAAACTCGATAAGATCTATGCGGATGCGTCGATCAAGGTGGATGATTTGACAACGACATGGGGCAACCTGCCAACTCTTGCCGTGGAAGACCGTCCCTCGCCGGTCAATCTTCGCGCCAATATATCGGACAAGTTGAGCCAAGCTATGAGCTCCAGAATCTTTGCCCACGATGAAGCCGTGAGGATGTCCGAGAACGTGAATCGACATTACAACAAAGCAAAAGTCTTGCTCGCAAAGCTGCGAGAGATGATGAGTAACTACCCAGCCGAGGAGCCGAAGAGCCCAGTCATGCCCAAGTCGCCGCAGGCAGTGCGTGCCAAAGCAGCCGTGGGAGAGGACGGACAGAAGATACGACGACATCGGATCCCGAAAGTTACCGTCCCCGGAGAGGTGCTGGCGCCTTACGAGATTGAATACGACACCGGCAGTGATGATAGCGACATAAGCACCGATGAGGATTCCGACATTCACGGTGGGGGGCGAAGAACCCCAGCCACTCCACGAATTAAAATCGTGTCGAACAAATCGCACAAGCCCAAGAGCAGGTTAGCACGCCCCGTGACTTATTCTTCTGCTGCGATGAGCGCGGCCGCGGCCGCGGCCGTCAACGCAGCCGCGCTCCTGAATCCTCCCCCGGAGAATGTCGCGATTGGCAGCGCAGACGCTCCCTGGCTACAACTTACCAATTATGAGCTGGCAAAGTTGCGGAAACGTATGAAGAAGAACGCAACATGGACACCGAGCGAGACTATGGTGGCGAGAGAACTGAAAGCACTAGGCCGAGGGCCAGACGAGTATCGAGATGCCAAGAAAAGGGCAGAAGATGAAGGCAAAGAGTTCGATCCACAAGTCCCCGCGCCGGTAGTGGACGACGATTCAGGGGCTCAGCATCTTCCTGCCGGCGCTATCAGCGCCGACTCGCTCGGAGCCGAGGAGGTCCCCACGAGCAATAGGGGAATGAAACTCAACGAAGCCAAAAGGCTCAAGAGGGAGGCACTGGCCAAGCAAGCAGCGGAGGAGGCGGAGGAGTCTGCCAAGAAAATGACACACGCTGCCCAGCTTTTCATGGGCAGCGACAAGAACAAGTCGGGCAATTTGAGGGAACCGAAAGATGCCAAAGAAGGGAGCCAGTCACCAGACAAATCGAGAAGCACTTCTCGGCCCAACGGCAAGAGGAAAAGAGACGGGGATGCTGACAACGAAGCAGCCGAGTCTGTCGAATCGGCGACTACGCCTGCAAAACCTCAGCCAAAGCGTAGCAAGATGGAAACCCCGGTCCCTCCACCACAACACCCTGGTATGAGCCAGAACAATGCGCCGGCGGCGGAATCCAGCAACAACCCCAAGAGCAATAATAACAACAGTAACACCCACAGCAGTCATGCCAAGAACAGCGGCACCAGCGTGAACAGTCATGGCAACAACTCACTCCAGCCAGGAGGACTCTTGACGCCCGGTGGTGCCGTACTCGTCACGCAAGCAGAAACACCTGTTCCTATTCCTATACCTCCTCAAAGCTCGGCTCGTTCAGCATTGTCACCGACTCCCAACCCATCCGTCACTGCCATAAGCGGCAACAACAACAACAACAACCCCAATCCTGCCACCATGACCACAACCATACCCATCAAGCCGCCTGCAGAAACTCCCGTGCCACTGCCTCGTACAGACAGGAGAAAGTCCATCACCCCAGTCGCACCACCCTCCCGGGACGGACCGAAGCGAGAAACTCGAGGGGACATGGCCAAGCGTACACAACGTCACTCATCACCCCTCGACACGGCCATGTCGTTGCCAACATCCCTTCGACCCCCCTCCCGAAGCCACACACCAAGTTCAACCCCCGGCCCAGACAACACAGCCGGTCGCCGACCAGGCTCGCGAGGTAAGGCGATGAGTCAAGAGCCACCGTCCCTCGCAGCCGATCGACCTCGCCGCGCAAGCACGGGCCGAACCACACCCGCCCCCGAGTTCAAGCAGCCCGCGAAACGGACCAAGCGTCCCGCCCCTGGTGTCGTTAGTACCACTAACAGCGGCGGAAGCAGCGCCGTGGGCAAGCGCAAGGCCGCGCCGAAGCGAAAAGCTCGCGCGACCAAGAAAGAAAAAGGGCAGGTACTGGATACAGAAATGGAGGAGGTGGATGACGAGGGGACTCCCATCGACCCCGATGAACCACGCTATTGTCTCTGCAACAGAGTCAGCTTCGGCACCATGATTCAGTGCGATAATCTTGATGTATGTCTTCCCCCCCCCTTTTTTCTTTTTCCGTCTTTTTTTCAACAACACGTCTCTCTCCTTGATAAATCCCGGAAATCTAATTCGGTCTCGTCCCCAACAGAATTGCAAGCAGGAATGGTTTCACCTCGAATGCGTAGGTCTAGACGAGATTCCCGCCCGTACAACAAAGTGGTATTGTCCCGACTGTAGGAAATTACTGAACATTGGAGAAAAGGGAGAGGTGAATGCCCGAGGGGTCAGGAAGTAATTCCGTGGCAGTACAGAGGTAGCTGATGTCCTGTTGTTCTATTTCTCATCGCGGCATTTGGTTTCGGCGTCAAGAAGGGGTTCCTTTTTTTTTTTTCCCTGTACGAGAGCGGAAGAGCAATGAGAGTAGTAGTTGGGTCTCGCGTCCGAGTCTCGCGTCCAACTACGAATTTTCAGAAATGTACAGTGTAATTGGGGATGGAGGCCCGTTCCTATACAAGCTTGATGAAATAAATAGGGATACAATCTATTGCCGCACAGGCCATTGCAATTGATCAGGGCGGAGCCAATATGATTCACTTGCCATGTTGGCGTCACCAGTTATCATTCGTAACCAACTCGTCCGTCCCCCTCAAGCTCGACGTCTTTCTTAAAAGACCGACTCCCAGCGTCGACTGCATTCCATCCTATTCTTACTGTCTGGACAGAATATTCATCCCACACTTTCTCATAAAAAAACAGCCGCTCGGGTCCGCCATGTCTGGATCTCTAAGCGGTGGGCTATCATTTCCCCGTGTACCCTCACGAGTTCACCACGATGAACCTGCCTGACCCCGCGTCTCGCGATGCGCAACCTTCATCACCAATTTCTACCGCGCGTCGGATCGGGCGGACCGGAATGAGTTGTGGATTCAGCCATTCGACACGTGGATGGACGGGTTTTGACGGGTACATGTGGGTGTACTGCGGTCTGCATGTGGACTACGTACGGTCCAGGATCGTCAACACTCACTCGGTTGTCAAGGTATTTCCAGGCCGTTTCCACTGACCAAAGTTCTGATTGAAGATACAGATACTGCAAACAAGGGAGGGTCAGTCTCTGGCTTCGTGCCTTGGGCTGGCCACGCGATCCTGAACAAGAATGTGCAAGACAGACTGTGGTGCTAGTCAAGAAAAAGGAACTTGACACATCAATCAGTAGCTAGCTACTTGAGATGGACTCCCTCCCAGCAGGAGGCCCGAGGGTGACGTCGTCAGTCTCTTCGTCCATCGTTCCTAGGACAACTCGTTCCTAGGATGCACCTCTCACCTGACCCGCTGTCACCGCCGCGTGGGGAGGCACTTGGGAGAGGCGTCATGTGGTGGCGTCTGATTCCATCGCGTCCCGAGTCCCTCCCAGTTAGCTGCGCTTGAGCCGGAAACGGGGCGGAGGAAGGGGGGCGTGCCACTGCGAGCGTAAAAGTAACATGACGGCCATTCCGCTGTGCCAGTTTTGAAGTTTGCGGAATGCCATGCCATGCCATGCCGGGCTTTTGTCATTCACGGCTTTTTTTGGGAGCAGCGAGCAAGAGGCAGGTCGCCCGATAATACTGGCAGAGCAGGTTCCATCATTCATGCGTCAGCCAAACGTTTTATTATGCATACCATGCATACCATGCATACCATGCACACCCATAATGGGCCTCTGCGGAGTACGGAGTATCTTTTGATGCAGGACAAGCCCTGAGGCTACACGCCCTGAGGCTACACGCAGGCGCAAGACTTTCCCCGCGTGCCTTCACCCCCTTCCAGAGGCTTGCTTGTCCACGGGGTCGTCGGCGTGTCCTTTGTTCCAGGACCACCCCCTCAGCTGGGCTCAGCACGTTTCTCTGTTGTCACGCCAGTCCCCTTGCCGACTGCCTGGGATGCATGATTGGAGTAGATCAAATGGCTGGCTCCCGGCTGGTGGTTACTGATTGAGGTGACTCTCTCGTCGGCCCCGGGAGCTTCCCTCTCATCCTCTCTTCCCATCAAACTCCCTTCACTTAATGCCCATCATCTGCGAATAAAGTACTGACGACGACGACGACGACGACGACGACGACGACGACGAAACAATCTGGACGTTCATTTTAATCTGCCCGACGACTTTCTCTTTTTCAGCTCTTCTTCTTTCTTCCACAGACGACCCCATCGTTATCGCCGATTACATCAGCCCCTCCGTGCCCCTCTTATCGATTATCGTTGCACATTGCATCCGAGGGACTCGACGCGAACTCGAGTGACTTCCATTGACTGTTTGAGAGTCTTTTGTCACTGAAGTTGAATGGTCTTTTGACTCGGCTCGGCTCGGCTCTCTTTATTATTTCTTGTCTCCTTTTTTTTTTTGGACCGCCCTGCGAAGCGGGAAACTGCTTCGAGTCTTGGCGCCAACACCGGCTGAATGCCCAGTAGGTGCCGCCCTTTCACCTCCGTCAACACTTGTCCATCTGTTGCATGTGCGTCAGGAATGCGTGTTGTGAGGAAACATATCGATTGACGAGATGCTGCAGGCAAGAAGGACAAGAAACATGCAAGAGAAAATGGTGGAATATCAGCCGCGGTGAACAAGCAAGCTGCTGCCAAGCTCTCGTGAGTCCTTGCTTCCCAGCCCTCTCAGAACCTCCTGCCCCGTCACCAGTACATATGACTGACCACGAGCTTTTTTGTCGTCATGAACAGCAGCAGCAACGAAAACAAGGCCCACGACGGCAGCAGTGCCACTTCCAACAAAAGCCAAACCCCTTCCGAAGCTTCATCTCCCGCCGTCAACACACCGGAGATCAACCCCACTCTCGCCGACAATGGACATGACGTTGCTGCATCGCCGCTGCTCGACGCATTGTCTACTACTTCGGCATCTCCAAATACTGCTCCCAGCCTGACCAACGAGTGGACCAAGACCATCATGGCTGGTTCTCCTGGCAACCTTATCAATCTCACAAGCGAGTCGCCGCCGACACAACCTTCGTCTTACGAAGATGCCACCAGGCTGCAGAAAGGCTGGGCTGCAGCTCCGCGTCCCTTGATGAGCCCATCTCCGGCTTCTCTTTCCCCGCCAAGTGGCAACCGGCGACCTCTTAGTTTCCAGTCGGACACGCAATATCCCATTGCAGGCACACCGCCAAGATCTACCGGTGCTGCATATCGACGAAGCTCCCTTTATTCACAGTTTAACCCTCCCCAGGCAGCGAACCACCCCCATCAACCATCTCTTCCTCATCAACCGCAGTCACATTTCTACGGTGCCCAAGATCTCAATTTGACCATCACGGCGCAGTCCGGCATGAAGGCTGGTGATCAAGGGTACTTTTTCGGCTTTGACAGGCTCCCTGCCGAGAATGGACCGCCGTCTGCAAAGTCCGAAAAGGTAGTCTTGGCGGGCTATCAGGGTGGACTGCAGGTCTATGCTGTGAGCAAGAAGGGAATCGAATTGGTTACCAGTCTGAAAGGCCTGCGTGGCGGCGTGCATCATGCAAAGATCCTTCCCTGGACCCTGAACAACCAAGCCTCAGCCAACTTTCCTCTTGTAGCCGTGGTCGTGCATGGGGCCGTCTTACCGTCGCCATCAACCGATTTTGGCGGTGGTCGACACGACGCTGCATCTGGTGCGACGCCAGACGGCAGCGCGAGTCCCCGGCCCAGTTATGCTCATTCAGAGGCCTTTCCAGCTCGAGCCGTACCGCCAATTCGGTTCTACCAAACCTCCGTGGAAATATACTCGCTCAAAACCAACAAGCTGATCGACGTTCTGCTGCAGGCGCCCAAATTGCCCATCAACACAGAGGTTTCTCTGTCAAGCCCCTTATTCCAACCTCCCAGTCCTAGTGGAGCTTTCAGTGTGAAGGCGGACGCTGGGACCATCGCCATCAGCTCCGGTGTAACAGGAGAATGCTGGATATACAGACAGCTTCTTGATTCACAGAATGCGCACATGTTCGCCTGCGCTGGAAAACTGTGGACAACCATGCAACAAAGCTATCGAGCTGAGGTGGTGGAAGAGGCTGATAAGAACAGCAGCATGCCTCCATCCTCTTCTCCTGCTGCCCCTTACCGGTCAACTCCTCAGGTGCCCATTCTCTCGTTGAATGGACGGTGGATCGCATATTGCCCATCCAACCCGTCATCACAGGCCTCTCTGAGAGCACATATTCCGGTCCCTACGCTGGGACGAGCACCAGGTGTCTCCTCCATGGCACCACCTCATCCTCCTACGCCATCGTCTGGCGTGGAACTGCCCATATCAGATAGCATGATGAACAAATTCATGCGGGAAACCACACAGGAACTGATCTCGGGTATGAAGTGGGTTGGGCAACAAGGCTTACAGGCTTGGAACTCGTACTGGAGCCAACCACCCAGTTCTCAGACGCAACAGCGACAGGCTAGATCACCCCCGAGTCAGTGGAATACTGCTGCATCTTCGAGGGCCCCCGCTGTAGATCCGTCATCACAATTCCCACCTACGCATGGGACATCCGGATTCGCCTCCTCGGGCACACGCACAGTCAAGGACCCCGGGCTCGTGTCCATTCTTGACGTTGAGATGCTGCCCGTGTCAAACACGATTCATCCTTTTGCGACCTTCGCGACACCTCTTGGATGCAGCTTCGTCTCCTTCTCGCCATCATCCCTGGCTCTCTTCACGGCAAGCACGAAGGGCGATGTGCAGACTGTCTGGGACCTCCTCCGCCTTCAGCATACCAGCTCGTCTCCCTTGCAATCGTCATTAGCGCAACATGAAGCTATCGGTTCCCAAGTCCGACAAATCGCCCAATTCTCCAGAATGACCGTTGCTAGAATTGTGGAGGTTGCTTGGTCCGAACCTCATGGGGACCGCCTAGCGATGGTCACTGAGAGGGGTACCGTACACTTGCTCGATATGCCCTTTAGTTCTTTCATGTGGCCGCCTCCCCGCCGTCGCAAGGTTGCACAAAATTCCTGCGCAGAAGCTGCAGAACAACAGCCCAGCTCGGCGGTATCCATCGCATCAGGTGCCCTTGGAGCAGCGTATCAGGCCGCCATGCCCTTCGTTTCGCGTTCACGACGCAGTAGTAGCAACACTGTCTCACCGTCTGCCGGAACGACGCTCCGGGATTCTGCCGCGCAAGGCGGTCGAGTGATTGCAGCCAGCATCAGCCATTCTTTGGGGAAAACAGGGACGGCTATCAGCCAGCTCCGGCATACGGGGGAGAATCGTGTTTCGCTACCGTCGAGTATGATGGTGCCTTCAGCCGCATGTGTCTCATGGCTCAGGGGACGGAGATCTCAGTCACTCTTCTCGATCGGACGTGGCATGGTGCGTGCATTCCCGTGCAGGACACGAGTATCGGCATCAGTCCCCGGCAAGAAGGTTTCGAGGGCAAACATGCACAAGGATTTCAAGATTCCTCTCCTCCCGGATGACATCGTTGCGCCACTCATCCGTCAGATCATGGAGCTTGGAGCCGCGGACGAGTATTTGGAGTTGTCGGAAGCCGATATGGAGGATGGAAATACATTGACCCTCAAACCGCCACGTACAACAACCGGCCCCCGGCACGGGCTGGATGCCACAATTCCCCAAGCTGAGATAGAATCCAGCGCGCCGTATCAGCCCTTCCACACGGACCGCCGAGTTGCTTTGTGCGAGTATGGTCGAGTAGACTCCGCTTCTGTGCTTCTTGCCAACACGAGCCTCGAGGACAACGAGCCTTTGACGTCCAAGATGAAGAAGAAGAAGAAGAAGAATAGGCAAGGTGCAGAGTCTTGTTTGGTCGGGGATGTGGCATCTACATCTGCATGGGCATTTGGTCAAGAGATTCCCTCTGTGCAACTTGACCTCGGTGTTCCTTCAGCCAGCGACGAGGAATTTGCCGGACCAGATGATCACATGGCCTTGCCGCAGTCTGCAATGGAGCGGGTCATGCAGTACGGGGACGCAGAGCAGATCGTGGTGACAACGAGGCGGAGACGGGGCGGTCGCCAGGGTGATGGCGATGAAGACGGCTTCTTTGAGGATGACTGCGAAGTACTCGATTTTGCCGATCAGCGAGTCTAGCTGCGAAGGCAATTCTGACGCTGCTCGGCGGGATGTGAGATGCAAACTCTGCGTGTGTTTGCACATTGAGATGCATGGCGAGAGGCAAAGCAATGATGATGGCCTCGCTCTGGAAAATGTGGACAAACGAACAAGCACACCCACACATACAGACCTTGGTGGCTCGGCTCGAATTGCAGTATGCCTGGCTGTTCTGCTTCTGCCGGAGCCTTTTTCTTGTCGATTCGCGCTACTTGTTTGGCTGGATTGGTCCGAGTTCTGAAGGGTAGCTGGTTCTTGAGTATTGTGTTTCAAGGCATTGTCGGAATGTTCACCACTCCTACCACATTATATATAGATATATATATACAAACATGGCTCTTTCACGAGAGCCAAACAAGTACATAAATATACCCTTTTGTTCAATGCCTCATTTCCAGTAGAACGCGATACGCCTTTGCAGAACCCGCGTGTTGTAGTGGTGTCATTATTTGATTTGATTTGTATTAATCAACAGGCGATGGGCCATGTTGCATCATCATTACCTAGGTAGATGAGAGTTTTCCGCCATGCCCAGAGTTTTTTTTTTTTTCATAGTCCCATCATTTGCCACGTGACAGAGAATCCTGTTATGCCTCGGAAAACGAAGGCCTCTTATATTGCCCACTCCGTAGTGTACAATGTGCGTCGTCGACGGCACGCACCCACCCACGCGTCTTAGGTCTTCTTCTTGGCCGCCGCCTTGGCCTTGGCCGCCTTCTTCCGATTACTCCTGATCATGACCATGCCCAGGAAAGAGCCTACGACAGCGGAGCCGAGAAGGACGAGGATGACGGGGATGCGAATGGCCCATTGGCGGGGGAGGAAGAAGTTTTGGAGGGGGTGGTCGTGGTCGACGAAGGGCTGGGTTAGGGTACGTGGTCAGTGCGAATCTTTGTGTGTGGCTCCGTGTTCGTAAGTCGCTTGCTGGCGTGTTCTTCCGGTTTCGCCGTGTTGGGATTTGGGGGGGGGGGTGGGGGTGGGGTAGACGAACCATGAGGAGAGTCCAGATGCTGTAGTAGAGGAATACGAAGGAGGCGGCCACGAGCATGGCGAGACCGATTAGTTTGTCGATCTAGGGGGATGTTAGCTTGGTTGAGAGCGGGGGGTGTTTATGGGGGGGGATGGGGGGTTGTTTCTGGTACCATTGTTGAGACGCAGGTGGGCGAAACGGCCGGACTGGAAATGGGTGATTGTGATGGAGGAGGAAGCTTTGGGGTTGATTGAGGGTTGGTGATGCACGGACAATAGTATTACACGGTGGTCGGAAAAGTTATTAGGGAGCGAGATATGTAAGAGAGTTGGGGCGCGTGTGGCTTGGGGGTTTAGGAGGGGTGTGGCTGGGGGGATTTTTTTTTTTTTTTTTTTTTCCAATACGCCTTGTTGATGCGTCACGCCATGAGCTTGTAGACGTGATCCGAGTGTGCCGCATAAATAAGCTCACCGCGTGACTTCTGGGGACGTATTAATTCATCGAAAAGTCGAACTCGTATGACCGAAGGATTTCCAGGCGGAGAGTTTGTCCGGAAGGGAAAACGAGTGGCAGCCAGGTTATCTATCTGCGCGGGAAAAGTGGAAGAGCTCCGAGAAAGCGGGCGAGTTCCATGGCACTCACTCAGTTCATTCATGTAAAAAGTAACAGTTCTCTTGCTGATCAATACAACGGAAATAATAAAATACATCCAGGCACAAGGTAGTGTGATGCGCATTGAAAACAAAAAATACGGAAAATGCTAAAAAAGAAATAGAGGCTAGTGTAGCAATTACACGTTTCGATCGTGTGACCTCCGGGTTATGAGCCCGGCGCGCTTCCACTGCGCCAAATTGCTTTATTTGCTGATGGAGGGTGCCCCTCTTATTGCTATATATAAATGTATTCACGGGCAACCCATGCCGAAAACCTGCCCGATTAGGCCGTATGCCAAGAGGACCGACGGCGGCTGTATTGAATTTTTCTAGATGCATCTTACTACTGGTTCTTTCATTCTTAAGTCAACTGTCTGCATCACTCGCAAGGCTACACAGTGGGAGCGCCATGTTCTCAAAAAGACTCTGATTTAAACGCTATCGCTACTTTGGAGAATATGTTGGATCACGTAACGTCTGCAACAACACCATCATTCCTTGCGGACGCTGCTCGCTTTCGTGCTCAATGAGGGAGGGGGAGGGGGGGGGCGGGTATCCGATGCATCTGCTTCTGTCCTTGATCACACTCTGAGCGAATAGAAATAGAAAAAAGCCTCTTCAAACATATCAGGCAATGGAATAGTGCTCGCACGGCAACACACAAGAAAAATGCAAAAAGATGATGTTTTGGGAATCCGAGCCAGACTCGAAGATTCTCGGTGGCCGTGCAGAAAGGGCATGGCCGATAGGGTTGGGAATAGAACGCCCTACCTCTTGGGTAGGGTTTTTCTTCCAAACTGTCCTGCGCCTCCTCCTGTATGCCATCCTTGATTCACGCTATTTTTTACAATGAGCGCTGCAGCTGCCGTGGCTGCCTGGCGTTCGCGCTGGCGGTGTCGCTCTTTCAAGTAGTGCGCTGCCTCCGGTCTCATCCTCAGAATGCGCAGAATCATATCGTCGCTGGGGTCAGCCTGAGCTTCATGCCTTTTAGCCTCCTTAGCTTTCCGCATGGTCCCCAGGTTGCGGCTCATCATGATGGTCTTGCCACGTCGGACGGTACCCATGCTTGCAAACGCACCTGCGCCTCCAAAGGTGGCGCCGAACGTAGCTGGAGCGGATAGCCGGTGCTGCTGGGTTTGTTGTTCGAGTAGTGCTTGCTGAGCCCGCTGCGCTGTCGCTGCCGCCATCCTCTCTGATTCTCTAATCAAGTTATGACTGTCCTCAAAGTAAAAAAAGGCGAGAGACGCAAGCTCGTGCCACTTAGGCGACTTCAACACCTCGGCGCGTACGCCCAGCTGCTCGCCAGAATGCTCGTCTTTGGCGTTGAAGAAGGCGAACAGCATGTCCAGCCAATGATAGACGACATCCAGCTCCTTTCTCGTCAATGGCTTCTGGGTTGACGGCTTGTCGGAGAGGGGAGGCACTAAGAGGTTCTCCATGGTCATGAGAACCTCCTTCCACAGACGAGTCATGACCGCAATCATTGTTGCGTCTGTCAGCGTCTGCTTCATGATGGCAAAGTTCTCGTCAAAGTAGGCAAGAAGACGCGTTAATGCGCCTTCTATTTGATTTGGCGTGCCCGTTGGCATCGTCGAGGCTCGCTTCTTCCAGAGACTCGTCATTGATGCGCCGATGCCCCCGGTTCCCAGGAGACTGCGCAGTGTCTCCCGAGACAAGGTCGCGCTGATTTGCGTCGTGAGCTGTGCGGGAAAAGTGTCAGTAGATGAAACACAGAGAAGAAGGTTCTATTGCGAAAAGTGGATGGGACGAACCTTGTCTGTAATCTTGCGCACCATATCCCTTTCGGTTCTCTTGAGATGACGGAAAGCCTTGCCAAAATGGAACTGGATGTCATCGCGTTCTCCTTCCATACTGACTCGGATGAGGAGGCGTCCTTGCGAATCCAATTCCAACCAAAACTCTCGTGGCAGATAGTCACTGAAATGCAACGGATCCAACTTCAACGAGGTTCGCCCAACGTAGTCGTGATCACCAAACGTATCGTAGTCCCACACAGTGGCAATGACATTAACTGACCCCTGAACTGTGACATCAAACGATTCGTCCCATCGAGGATTGAGATTCCGGTAGATGATGCGAGTCTTGTGCAGTCGCTTCTGATACTCGTCGCCAAACACGACATAAGGGTCGCTGTACCCACTAGAGTCGCATGCCTTTAGATCTTCAGCCTCGACAACTTTGATGGTGAAGGTGTACTTGCTTGGCTTCCGAATATTCTTCTTGGGACCATCGATCTGCTCAAGAAGTGCGGCACAAGCTTCCGAATTCATACTTGTCTCCAGCTTATCCAACTCTTGCATAGCGTACTCGACATTGTTGAGTTTTACAAACGACTGCGGGCTTCTGTTAGTAAGGAGTCGTTTCGAACCGACATCTGCCGGGGTTTTTTTTTTGACTGCTCACCTCGGGATAAAAGTGGAAAGGCTCGGCCCTTTCCTTGTTGCTCCATGCATCCTTTGCAAGCTGCATCCACTTTTCCTGAGTTGATCTGTTCTGAGCGGCCAGCTCTTCTGCCGAGGGGCGATCCATTTCCTTCGCAAAACGTTGTTCAACAATGTCACAGTAATGGCCAATTCCAGTCGCAATGCTTCGTGAAAGTGCCGTCATGAACCGTGCATGGTGTTCATCATTGTCCCACTGCAAAGAAAAGACGGTATCCACGGTCTGATTGAAAAGCATGAAGAGATCGATGATGGACACACTATGTCGTTCAGAGTCAAGCGGAATTTGCTCTGGATCTTGGGTCCGGACCTGGAACTGATCATGTTTGATCGCCTGCTCCACAAAGTCGGCCATTCTGACTTCGGCGGCGTGAATCCAGCGCCACACAAAGCCTACGAGGAGATTCTCGATGTTGAACTCGAACGGCACTTGAGGAAGAGATTCCAGATGGATCCGCCGGATCTCAACCAGCTCCTTGTACAATTCGAATCCGTCCTGGATAGCGAGCTCTTCGCCAGACTCGTTTGCACTGGCCAGGATAGCCTCAATGACCGCCCCGGCGTCCTTCTCGAAACTCGGGAAAATTTGCTGTACGAGTATCGATAGCGGATTGACTCCCATGATTTCCATGTTGTTCTTGTATCGTTTTCTTATGCGTTCGCAGAGCTTTGTCACGGACTTGCCCAGCTTCACTACGTGGACAAAATCCCAGTCCTCCTTGTGGGCTGGGATTTCCTTTTGCATGTAATCTCGGTAGACATCAGCCGCCCTCTGGCATAGTCCCTGAGTGAGATGGTCCGAGAACTCCTCCGCAGCGCTGGGCCGGGGAGAGAAAGTCGGGTCGCTCCCAATATGGTTTTCGAGGAGAAACATGACGGCTGCAATATTTGGCGGTTTGGAATCATAGCACTGCTCCATGAGATCATACAGCTCCCTCAATAAAGCGTCGTGCAGAGTATGGAAGGTCTGCTGGTAAACTGCAAAGTCATGCACCGTCCATCTGCTGGACTCAATCTCATTGAGCGGCGTCGCATGATGGGTAATGTGAGGTGCCTTTTTCACTTCCGGCAAGGGTGATTTGACAAAGTCGAAAATGGTGTCCAACTCCTCGGGAACAATTTCCTGATCCAAGAACTTCCGAGCCGCAACTTCGAGTAGCGCAATCAATCTTGAGAACTGAGGAACTCGCCACCGCACGCAAATCTCCGTCAAAAACTCCATGGACTGCTTTGACAGGGGTTGATATTCCAACGCTGGGTCTGCATGTAGCTGATCATAAGTAACTGCGTGCTGCAGAATGTACTGGTAGAACTCCCTCGGCTCTGGTGGAATGAAGGTGTAGATGGTCTCCTCGACAGCTCGTATGCTGCTCGGCTCGTTGCCGATACTGAGATTTGCGAGACTAGCAGCAAATTCAAACGAGAAGGATCCGTCTTCTTGTGAAGGCGAGGATATGGCGCGACCGAGGTCGGCATATGCCTGGTCGGTGGCATACGTGGATTGCGGCCTGCTGGGTAATGGTTTCTCGAATGTGCCCGTTGGGGTTTTTGCCAACTCCGGTTTGGCTGTCAAAATATCGAGCATCATGTGAGACAAGTGCGGCGCCTCAGATTTCTTCCATTCCTGAAAGGCATCTTCCACATCAAAGTCATGACTCCTCAACGCACCAGGCATGTCGGAGTTGAGCCTGTGTTGATAGGACTTGAGATCCCTTAGGGCAGCTTCCTCGGTCCACACCTGCCGGTTGTCGTTGATTTCGGACTGAATGTCAGACAAGCTCATACCGAATATACCTGCTACAACCTGGACCATCGGCATATCCTTGACATCATAACTCAGAGGCACAAAAACCTCAATGGTTGTGCCTTTTCCGTCCTGGCCGTTGTCGACCAAATTCTGGTCATTTGTCAGGAGTTTGTTTTCCAAAGAACTGAGTCTTGATATCAGCTCTGCGCGGTCTTTTTCATGGCCATGGTCGCGCAAAAGCTTTGTCGTAAGCCTGACAAACATGGCGAGATGGCGATCCGGGAGTAGCTTCCATGAATCGTCGTCGGGAGCTCTGCCCTTTTGAGCTGCCTTGGTGGCAGATGAGTAAAATATGAGGACCAGCGGCTCGAATTTCCTTTCCTTGAATGTTTTCTGAAAGTTCTTATCGGAAAACGCCGTGTACGCTTCGGCAAAACTCCTCTTGACGGCAGCGTCATTGAAACCGGGGAGGGTCTCGCTTCCCTTCAGAACACCGCCAACACGGTCGAGAAGCTGAGTGGCAAAGTTGCTCGGCAATTTTAAGCTTGTAGAGCTCCCTGAAATATACTCTTGAACAAGCTGGCCGACACTCGTGTGCGATCGAGCTGGCTGTTTCGGCGCGGGGACATATTGCTTGCGTTTCGCTCGTGGTTGCAAGAGATAGTGCAGGTAGGCGGTGCGTAGGGCAAAGCTTCGTGCTTCCTCGTGCTCGACAACGATATGCTGGTGACGAGCAGCCCGTGAAGCCGCCCTGCTCTTGGAAATATCCTTGCTACTGCTTTTGACGCGGCGACTCGGCGTCAGAGATTTCCGAGAGGCTGTCGACATGATGACGATTGTGTTCGGCCGTGGCGACGTTGTTCGGTGGATTCGGCAGATTGGTCAGAAGGCGACTTGAAGCCCAATGCTAGACGGAGTGCACGAGCTCATGGCCAGTCAAAATACGGGGAGGAGCACAGGAATCCAGACAGAAAAGATGAGTGGAGTGCGAGCAACATGCGTCGAAGAGGAGGGCGAGAAATTGTCCTGTTTCGGTGAAACCAAGCAAGCCCCTCGGGCTGGTCGTGGTACATACAACATGTAATAATACGAAGGAGACGCCCGTTGAAGTTGTCACCTCGTGGCTCCTCGTGGCTCCTTGTGGCTCCTTGTGGCTCCTTGTGGCTCCTTGTGGCTCCTTCGCACGCGGCACTCAGAAGACAGCGGTGGTTGCGTTGTAATATGTGTTGTTAAGGGCGGCCGGCCCTGGCGAATCCCGACGTCATCCATGCTCCCCTCTTTGTCCCACGCCAAGCCAATCCACTATTCAGATGGCGCCAAAGCCAGAAACTCAGGGGGGTCGACGATGCTATGTAGAAATGGCCCCACCATGTTCGTGTTTACATCGAAATATCAAATCATTCGCGTTTGCTCCGTGCTTTGCGTCCGTATAAACTATACTATAAAAGCACTCCGTATAAAAGCACTCCGTATTCCGTGTACTCCGAGGTGCAACAACGCCTCAACGGCACTGCTGCTTCGGAATTCTTGTCATGGGCTTTTTCTTTAGCCATCGTTCATCCGGAATCAGAGCTCAGACAGGAATCTCACCGAGCACCGCCGCACCATGTACATACATATTAGTGGCTGATTCCCAGGGATGGCCTCGTGATTGTGTCAATTTCATGACAGTCAACTGCTCGACTCATGCATTTTTTGCCCTTGCATCTTTGTGCATGCATGAATTAAGTGCCAACCAACCAGATTGAGACGACCAGATTTCGCTGAGTCTTCAGGGCGGCACAGCGGAAATCGCTGGCTGGCAAGTCTCTGCGCGCTGCCCACCAATTGGTAGCACGATTCACGAAGGGCAATACATTTAACAACTTCCCTTGCCCTCGAACAAGCAATGTCTCTCCACACTCTCAACTTATTAGTGGCATCCTGTTGGCTGTTGTCGGCTGATGTACGCGCCAACACCCAGTCCCAAAACTGGCTGGCCCTTCAATCTCCAGACACTTTCACACTGTGTGCTTACAGAGGACGAAGCGCCGCTTTAACAGAGGAGGATGGTGAACTTTTTATGATCTGCCAAACCTGGCCAATGTGACAGAAGACTGGACTACTTGACTTGTTTTGGCTGCGACCAAATTTAGCACCGACTAATATCATCTGGAAGAATTTGGAGCCAGGGTAGGTAGGAGGGTAGGTAGGATATTTCTTTGTCTTTGGCTGTCTGATATGCCGAATTCGTTCTTGCGATCCAGGTACATTACATTGGCTTTGTGGAAATAGTAATCCGTACTTCACTATGTTGATGGTAGACATGTTATATTGCCGGGTTTGGTGAGCACTGGCCAATTGCGATTGAACACGCGGTGTCAGACGACGGTGAGTGCATGCTCACTTGTTCCTTGGAATCCTCGAACGTCCTTTGTATATCCTCGTTTTTCGAACATGAACTTGCCGCTGGAGTGACTCCTGTAGATTGTATAGGCTTGGCCTGATTGTTTCAGCGGATGCTTTCATGGAAGCCTTCAAAGCGGCCAAATGCGGAAGAAGTGCCGGGCAGTGCTGTGACTCCCCTGTGAGGGAGTGAGTTGTCGCGTGCTGCCGCCTGTGACGTGCCCGCTATTAGAGCGGCGGTGGGACGGACCAGGCAATGTGGGCCTGGGTCCAGCATGTCGCTAATAAAAGCACATGCACATGCAGGCCAGTGCGGCCGTATTTGTCGTCTACGTAGTCCGTACTCGGTACAAAACTCCCGCATCCTTCTTCTGCTCCTGTCCGGAGTTCTGCTGTCAAGCCAAGCTCATCATCAACTCCTTCGCGGCCGCATTCTGCTCTCCCACGGAATTTTGGTCAACAGCATACTTTGCGATTGCGAGGTAATTTAATCATCTGTATCTCTATCGAGTACGGAGTACTTGAAGCCGTTTCATTCACTGCCCCATGGGTGGGAGACCCGGACCTGGGTTAGCATCTGTACATGTACATACTCCGTACCCACCTCCACCACACCAAATGACGGCGGCCACTGCTGCACTGCATTGAGCTTCCCCAAACAGACCAGACCAGACCACCACACCCCGCGCTCATCAGCTTGCTGCTTGCTGCTCCCTCTCCATCTCCAACTGCCCAACTCCTCGGCCGCGATAGTCACAGCTTCCAGATCCCCTGGATTGGCACAGGGTGGCAAATCTCCTGTTGGCGAATGTGGTCGAGCTGTTGTCAGCATGGGTAATGTCAGCAGCAGGCCCGACGATGGGTCTGCTCTATATCTCAGAGACCAGGATAGGTGTATGTTTGGCTGAGCTGAACTGAGTCTCTTCTCCCCTGTCGCCATTCTTTGTCCTTGACGCTGACTTGGCATTTGCCACCCATAATAGTAAGCATATCTTCACTCGTCATTACCAACCCGCGGAAGCGCACTTCCGTTTATATCGTTCCGAATGCATTCCCAGCGAGCAGAGTATCTGTCAGTCGGTATTCTGGCGACACTTCCCCTATAGAATATGTACAGGTGAGACTTGGCCTTTGATGCCGAACATCTCCGGCGAGGATATCATATCACCACGAACATTGTCCTCGCATGGTTCCCTTGTCGTCTAACTACCTGTATTCTTAGGACCCTGAATCATTGAATAGCGCCACTGCGACCCCGAATTTTCTCCTTAAATTAAGTAGCGACGACGAGCTCATTTTTACGTTTACGTTTGTTATCCGACAGTCACAGCAATCAGTTGCTCCAGACAGCAAGCCAGTTGTGGCCGACACCAACGTGGCAGGGCTGACATTTGTCTGTGGCTCGACAACGCGAGAGGTCGCAAATCTGGTGACTCGAGAGTTCCATGCCGACCCCAATTTACACAAGAATTCCAACGTCGATCTCGTCGGCGATTATGGCACAGGAGGCAGCTCCTCTGTCAGTTTCGAATGGACTTGGAAGTGGAAGCCTCCGAAGCCTGTCGAGGACAAAGGGGGCGGTTGGAGGAATTGTTGCAGTGTGAGCAAGCTCAAAAATCCACGTCTTCGGTCAGGACCTGTCAACAGTGACTGACTAATTGGTCTTACACACATTGCAGTTTGTTGAATATGACCCTCGAGCACATCGCCTAGACACGCTGGCGAGCTTCTCTTATTGGGTTTCAAGTAGGACTACCATCCTCAGCAATAAGACGCTCCATGTCACGAGGTTCTAACATCGAGCAATAGGCCCAAACTCTCCTCTCAGCCACCCTAGCTCTCCTTCTCCTCAATTCTTGCTGAGCTCCCCCCCAAATATCCGAGTTGCTTCGACGCAGTCAGTTGAATCCCGCCTAACGGGAGTCGAGATGGACGAACCCCCTTCGCCACTTCTGCCTTCCAGCGATACCCTTGCGCAAACAACCACGAACCAGACGTACCAGAGTCAGGAGACTGTCAAGGTCGATGTTCCTGGCCCAAGATATGATGACGATGCCACTGTCAGTGACGACGGGCCTGTTTTTCGTGCCACACTGAAAGCGCTCGAGCAAAAGACTGGAAATATGCGGACGCAAATGAAAAAGGTCTTGAAACGTGCAGAACAGGCTCATATCCAGCAGATCGAGGCCAATGACGCATTTGTGGCTTTCATGGACGCTCTGCGCGAGGCGTCATCCACGAATGCTAATGCGTTTCAACCTGCGTTGGAGCATTACTTTGATAAAATCGCAAAAGAAATCCTGGGTTACGAGCGCCAAAACACGGTCAATCTCCACAAGATCATAATCGAGCCCTTGAACAAGCTATATCAGTTTGATATCAAACAAGCTGAATCCAAGAAGCGGGACTTTGAGGAAGAAAGCAAAGACTATTATGCTTATGTCTCCCGCTATCTTGGCCAGCGCCAAGACTCAGTCAAAGCGAAGAAGCTCGCCGACAGTGATTCGAAATATCAGAACAAGAGACGAACTTTCGAACTGAAGCGATTCGACTACTCCAACTTCATGCAGGATCTCCATGGCGGACGTAAAGAGCAAGAAGTACTGTCACATTTGACAAGATATGCGGACGCGCAAACAAAGGGGTTCCTCAATGCGTCCAAGAAGATCGAAGACTACCTCCCACAACTTTCTGCTCTCAGCACCGAAGTCCAAGAAGCAGACAAGGAGTATCAGTATCGGCGTCGAGAACGAGAGGAGAAGAGGCGGCAAATGGAAAAACCCACCACACCTTACTTGGAACCTGAGCAAGGAAGCATCGGCAGCACCGCCCCTCAGCCAGTGAATCCAAATGGAAATGGTGGGAGTACTTCTGATAACGAGCTTGGCCGCGCGGATAGCACAGGCTCTCAGGTTAAGAACGCTGTCGCCATTGGAAGTAATCAAGCATCTATGGCCCAAGGAGCTGAATTATCAAGGTCTCCCGGTAGCCAAGGACAGATTTCGGCGACGAGCTCCGCAACAACCAAATTCAAGGGTTTCCGGGATCTAGAAGAACGAGATACAGCACAGGCGGCCGCGGTGACTCAGAGAAAGGAAGGCCTACTGTGGGCGCTCAACCGTCCTGGTGGTCATGTTGACCCCCGAAACTTGAACAAGCAGGGATGGCACAAGTGAGTGGAACTCTTTCTGGTGGATCTTCGCATGAAGAAGCATGAACAACGCAACACTCTATTATTACTATTACTACTATTATTATCATCATCATCATTAGATAACATCGGGGCTAATCATGATACAGATTTTGGATCGTTTTGGACCAAGGAAAACTATCAGAATATAGCAATTGGAAGCAAAGGCTCGATCTTCATATGGACCCTATCGATCTTCGCATGGCGTCTGTTCGCGAAGCGCGGAACGCAGAACGACGATTTTGTTTCGAGGTCATTACCCCAAACTTCAAGCGTGTCTATCAAGCAACCTCGGAAGAGGACATGAATAGCTGGATCGTTTCTATCAATAATGCACTGCAAAGTGCCATGGAAGGCCGCGTTGTCCATGATCGAGGATCATCAGGCAAGGAATCCGGAGACTCGTCCTTTAAGAGGGACATTGGGTCTGTTCTGACAGGCAAGACACAATCTTTGGGGCATGGTGCGCATTCACACCATCATTCCAGCTCAACTGCGGGAATGCCCGTGCGCAGAATAACAGTCGGCGCACGACCGAATGTGATTCGCACAACAAGCTCGGGCTATGATGAGCAACCTGACAAACTTCTCCAGATGGTTCGAAACGCAGATCAGGGGAATTGCTGGTGCGCAGATTGCGGCTCTGGTTCCAAGGTGGAATGGGTATCTATCAATCTGGGCATCGTTCTCTGCATTGAATGTAGCGGCATTCACCGATCCCTGGGTACACACATCAGCAAAGTGCGATCTCTCACTCTGGACATCACATCATTCACAATCGATATTGTCGAGGTTTTGCTACTCATTGGCAATCGCGTATCCAACATGATTTGGGAAGCCAAACTAGACGCTTCGTTGAAGCCGAGCCCACAGGCCACTCGAGAACAGCGATTGCGGTTCATTACTGCGAAGTACGTTGATCGACTATACGTGGAAACACTTACCCCTACCTTGTCGAGATATGCCACACCGGATGAAACACTGCTGGCCGCCATTAAGAAGAACGAGATTCAGCAAGTGCTTTACGCGTTGGCATTGAGAGCCAACCCCAATGTTCGTGATAGGATGAGAGGGACTCATGCCATCTGGCTGGCCTTGGCCGCCGCGGACCCAGCATCTCCATCACCGACACCGAGCGTCAACTCCAACGATGCGAATATGAAGGCTGTGCCATTCCCGGTCGCAGAATTACTGTCTCAGAACGGCGCTCAGATTCCAACAGCATTGCCAGCCTTCCCACTAGGCAGATTTGCCCGGCAGTATTACGAACAGAAAGTTGACAGGAGCCAGGATGCGGCGGGAAGTGATGTTCTCGGCACATTGCCGCTGCATCTTGGCGCAAATGACAGACCTCAACGTGAAAAGGAGTCGAGGTTGCAGAAACGTGTCAGCGCCGGAGGACGACTAGCAAAGTCTCCCATACCCGAAAAGTAGGAACATAAATTTTGGGCTCGATGGGCAAGCTTTGCTTTGTGCTATCAAATTTACGAGCTACCGCGACTCCGAAAGTTATAGATGATCGGTATGACACCGTGATGCTGTCAGACACCTTCCGGCCTCTCCCCATCTACGAGGAGTTTTGGATGGAAACGTGGGCAAGGAGGCCACAACCCGTTTGTTGCTTCGTGGGCGAACGAAATCAGGCATTCTGCAAACTTACTTGCTTGGATGATTGGCGAATTTGAGCTGGCGGACTAATTATTGATATGGGCGTTTGGGTAGGGTCGCCCTCAGATTGAGAGGCGTTGCTTTTTGGAGCAAGACGGTGTGATTTTGGCGAAACAGCTCTCTGTCATGAAATCGATACGATGCATGATAATTTTTTTTTCTCTTGTATCCCTTCTTCTTGGCCTAGTTGGTCACCACGGAAAGAAAGGCATTGGAAACATAGCTGAGTGAATGCGCATTAAGCAATAGGTATATGTCTCCAGGTACGGCGGAGTATTCTCGATAATGATAATGGACGGGACAAGGTGCGTGTGGAGTCTCTTCTTGGGCTGATCAGTGAACAAACATGCGCGGCGCTACGTATTTTCCACGTCCACAAGCCACCGTTCTTGATTCAGGCCTGGTTGGCAGCTGAGCAGACGGCATCGAATTGTCGTCGTTGGGTCACGTCTTATGACAGGCAAGGCCGACGGTCACGAGTTGAGAAGAAGAAGGCATGAGACGAATGACGCTAGGGCTCACAAACTACATGACGACGTTGGAAAATAGACTTGACCGTTTCACACGTTGCCGGGTTTTATTTCATCTTCTGGTCAAGAACACCGGGACATGCATGAGAAGAAGTACGTAGATGGAAGTGCATGCAAAGGTTGACCATGGGGCCATGGGACAATACAAGGCAGAGAGACTCCTGCGGAAGGGAATCGCGATGAAGATGTCATCTGCTTCGACAAGAGACTGGTCCTTGTGACGTGCAAGAGGAGGGACAGGAAAGAGAGACTTGTACGGATTACAGGCAGGGAAGCAGGGAAGCGGCTCTGCGAGTGCGCCCAGGCTTGTCGACAGTTGACTGGCTCAAGGCTTCGAAGAGCGGGTCTCAAACGGGGGCCATGCTCACTTTTTTAATCGATGACCGCCGATAGCACTGCGCTGAACCCCGTCCCGTGCTGTCCTTGTTCCTGGTGGTCCCCCAATCCCATCCATATGAGTGAGAGTCCTTCCTGCCTTGACAGTTTTAATTCACGATAACGCATCATCGCCGACCTGCCTGTTGATAGGTTCCGCAACCAGACATCCCGGCTTCCCTCGTCACATCCTACAGCAAAAGGGTACATTTCAATTCCTCTTTTGCCTCTGATCAATCCTCGGAGGATATGGCACCTCGCAACGAAAAGAGCCAATTGAAGCGCCCGCGCGTGAGTTCTCCCTGCCCATCTTCTCTGCCTGCTTGCGCACGCTTCGCTTCCTCTTGCTTTTTTTCTGCCAGCCTCGTGCACTCGCGCTTACCTGCCACGTCAACCCAGGGTTCACTGCCCGAGGACACAACTGAGTCTAAGAAGCCCCGGCGATCCGACCGCTTGTCCTCCAACGCTGGTCTTGGTGATAAGACCCCAGTCATTAATAAGCAGCATCTTCCATCGCCTCTCACACATGCCACCAATGACAATGCTGGCGATGCGTACAAGGAGGTTACTTCTACACCGCCCGTGCTGGAGAATGATAATCTTACCCCGCGCAAGACCGATGAGGCCTGGGGGCCGAGTCAAGCTCTCTCATCGCCTCCCCAAGACACACAGCCGCTCAGCCAATTTGTTGATCGACACCCGGCTCTTTCAGACGAGGTTGAAGACGAGGTCAAGGAAGGAGTGTGGGGATATTTGGTGCCTTTAGACCCCAAATACGGTGATAAGCCGTTGGTATTTAAGAGACGGAGCGCTTGCCCGCTGCCAGATTCTATTGCGACCGCTGCCAATGGCGAGAATCAAGGATCAAACCACAAGCATACTCCTTTAGGAGCAGAGGAGGCTTATGAGCGCACCAAGATCAAGGGTACTGCCTCTGGGGGGTATCTGATAGGCCGACATCCCGAGTGTGGTAAGTTCTGAGAGGATTGCCGGCGACAAGGTTGTGTGTTACGGCTTTGAGCTAATATGGTCGCTCACGCTAGACGTTGTTGTGAACGAAGGTGTTGTTTCGAACCGCCACTGTCTCATGTTCACAGAGAATAAGGGTACGGACACTGTAGCCATTGTCGAAGATCTTTCAAGTAACGGCACCTACGTAAACGAGGCCATCGTAGGCCGTAATCAGCGGCGCGAGCTCGAAGACCAGGATGAGATCGCTGTTCACGGCAAAGCCAGGTTTATTTTCAGATACCCCCAGCATCGGCACACTAGCGCGTTCCTGCAACAGTACACACTATTAGAGAAGCTCGGCAAGGGCCACTTTGCCGAGGTATATCTTTGTATCGAGAAGTCAAGTGGCCGGCGGTACGCAGTCAAGATCTTTTCCAGGCCTCCAGGCATGGACGACCGTGCCAAAACCGAAGGTCTTCAACAAGAGATTGGCGTTCTAATGGGCGTAAGCCATCCCAACGTCTTGTGCCTCAAGGACACCTTCAATGAACGTGATCGTGTATACCTCGTTCTGGAATTGGCGGCAGAGGGCGAACTGTTTAATCACATTGTCATGAAACAAAAACTCTCCGAAGATGAGACAAGGAAGCTTTTCTTGCAACTCTTCCAAGGCATCAAGTACTTGGTATGTTGGTCGAACAAAGCCATCCATCCTGTCCTTTGCACACGAGCGAGAAGGTCCATTTGCTAACTCGTTACGTAGCACGAACGAAACATTGTTCACAGGGATATCAAACCAGAAAATATTCTGCTCACTGACAAGAATTTGCACGCCAAATTGGCCGATTTTGGTCTTGCCAAGATTATAGGAGAAGAGTCATTCACAACCACGCTTTGCGGCACGCCCAGTTATGTTGCGCCAGAAATCCTTGCCGAATCCAAACAGCGAAAATACACCAAAGCCGTTGACGTTTGGTCCCTAGGCGTCGTGCTGTATATTTGCCTGTGTGGCTTCCCACCGTTTTCCGACGAGCTCTATTCGAGGGATTTCCCCTTCAATCTTTCACAACAAATTCGAAGCGGACGATTTGATTACCCTTCGCCGTACTGGGACTCTGTTGGGGACCCAGCTCGTGAGTCGCCATCAGCCGGTCGCTTTTGACGAGAATGTGAATTGCTGACAAACACTGTAGTTGATCTCATTGACTCCATGTTGGTCGTGGATCCGGAGCGACGGTTCACCGTAGACCAATGCCTTGCTCATCCCTGGCTGACACAGAATTCACCTGGTGTTAATGACAGCACAGGAGGCCTTGTCGGAGGTATTGCTGGGCTAGAAGTCAATCGTAGGGCACCTACTCGCGAGCGGACACTTCTCGCAACGCTCAATACCGTGCAAGTCACGGCTCGTGTGGCTACCGGAAACGACAAAGAACCCGTCAAAGTGTATGCTAAGAATCGACATCGCGTCACAAATGCTGCCAAAGAAAAGGCCCCTGATCATCAGAGAGCCCCTGAAGAGTTTATGGAATTGGGGGGCAAAGGAGATCAAGAACTCTTTAGTGATGACCGCGGCAGCGTTTACACAACGGGTGAAGGGGCGGGCAAGGGGGCCAAGAAGATGGAATTCGACGGTCGCTAATAGGTGCTCGTCGAATTTGTTTCGCAACCTCACGCGGATATGAAAGCTGGATGTTAAGGTATTGTTGATGAAATTTTCCTCCTGTTGAATTGTATCTTGGGTGGTGTAGCCAGCGAGTGATATACGGGCTGTCCCTATCAATAGCATGTACATAAAATATGGGCACAAGGAAATTTACGGAGTGACGGGACAGGGTGCAAGGCTGAGCATCTCTCATGTTGGTTACAGCACGCAAACCTCGTGTCAGGATGACACGCATGGTAATGTCTACAGACAGACTTGGTGTACTCAGTGGCAATACTTGACAGAGGCGAGATATTTGGAACATTTCGGGCGATATACTGGAAACAATTACATGTCGAGAGCTGTGATGTCTAAAAGATGTATGGATTAAACATCACTCTTCTACTGGGTATAGAATACGATCCCGTCGAGTCAGATGCTGTTTATACCTATTTATCTACATAGGCTGGAGGCACGACACGTGCCAAGTCACATGTGGAGCTAAGCGAGGGCGGTGACGTCTAGCTCCCACACATCAGGAGACGGCAGAAAAATCGGCGGCGGGGGTCGAGATTCAGAGGAAAAGCCCCACCACAGGGCTATTCGGGCGTCGACCCTGCCAAACAGACGCTCAACATCATCACATTTTCCCCTCGTCGAGTTCCACCCCCTCTTCGTGCAGACGTCGTGTCCTAGCGATCGCGAGACCGTCTGGCCCCTCCTTTTCGCGACCCTCGCCCATCTTTTCTTTCTTGCTCTTCTACAATCTCCATCCCCGTTCCTTCTCCAGTTTCGTCATTGATAACTGGTTCTGACGGGACGTACTACCGAACTGCCGCCGCCGATCCGATCCAAACCTGTGCCTTCTCTTCCCGCGCGGGAAAAAAAAAATTCGACAAAAGACGAACAAGATGCCTGCCACCAAGGTCAGCGAGCAGCCCCAGCTGCTCTTCGTGGATGGGACATTCGAGGAGCTGGGCAAGGAGATGGCCGAGTATCTCAAGGCAGAAGAGGCCGTTCAGCTGCTGAGCAAGGACAAAGTTTCCAAGGAGGATGTCTTGTCGAAGTTGGTGGCTGCGTCACCTGGTCTCAACACCGTTCCCGAGAAAGAATACACGGCGGCGTCGAATCTCTTGATCCACCTCGTTTTGCAGTCTGCCGACCCTAAGAAGCATCTGCAGACTCTTTGCGCCAACCTCGCCAAGGTGCCCGTCAACTCATCCGTTCACGGACCCGGTCTTTCTCTCAACGCCCTAACGACTGTCTTCAACCTCTTGCCCCAAGGGGACGTGATCCGCGCACGAATCTTCCTCGAGATTGTCAAGTTCTTGAAGGCCCACAGCATGTTTGATACGTTGCGGCCGTATCTGGAGAAGTTGCCCGACTGGCTCGAGTCATGGGATGCCAGTAAGGAAATCGAGCGCATGATCTACGAGAACGTGGCCGAGACTGCGTGGGAAGCCGGCGAGGAGTCCACCAGTTACGAGTTCATCTTGAAGGCCCTGCGAAGCTTCGACGCCGATGAGAAGGACGAGATCACCTCGGACGACGCTCAGCGACTATCCCTCCGTGCCATCAAGATGGCCCTCTCCGCCAACACCTACTTCCTGTTCCAAGAGCTCCGTGGCATTGCTAGTGTTCAGGCGCTTAGCGATTCCCACCCTGTCTACTCGCAACTGCTGGACGTCTTTGCCGAGCAAGATCTCGAGGACTTCAACGACTTCAACGAAGAGCACGAGGGCTGGCTTGAGCAGCAAAAGCTCGACCAGGAGAAGCTACACCGCAAGGCGCGTCTCCTCACCTTTGCTAGCCTCGCCGCCGCCACGCCCAGCCGCGAAATCGAATATGCCAAGATTGCCAAGGCCCTCCAGATTCCCCTGGAACATGTCGAGATGTGGGCCATTGATGTGATCCGTGCCGGCCTCGTCGAGGGCAAGCTGTCGCAACAGCAGCAGAAGTTCCTCGTCCACAAGGTCACGTACCGTGTCTTCGGACAAAAGCAGTACCAGGAACTGTCCACGCGCGTGGACCACTGGCGGACTACTCTCCAGAACGTCTTGGGCGTTTTGCGTCAGGAGCAGATCAACGCCAAGTCACAAAAGGAGCGCGAGGTGCTGGACCTTGAGCGAAAGCTCAACAATGCTGGAGTCAGCGGGGGCAATCAAGGCGGAAACCGGCGACACCAGACACAGCAACGCGAGAGGACTGATAATGACGACTAAAAGTGAAGCAGGGGGGTCAAAACACACAAGAATAAGAAAGACGTTGCGAAAGAAAAAAAAAAGCACAAGAAACTCCCCATCTTCAAACCCAATGGTCCACGACACAAGATGGCCGAACTCACGGAGAATTTCACGCGTGCTTTTGAAAGTCCCTTGTTCCGGAATCCATACGGACGAAGAGAATGCCCTTAGGCGCAGAAAGGAAAGGGTCGGGAAGAGAGAGGAGCCGGGGTAATACGTGACTCACGATTGTGGTTCTGTGTCAATACCGTTTGTGAGGGGTCCTTGACCACGTCACCACCAATCACTCATGTTTGTTTTAATTTACCTTTTTGATACATATTTTTTTTTTCCCGCGAAATGGCGTAGCCGGCTTAGCATGAGATGTTTCTAGCTTTTTTCCTACGTGGGCGAACTCTCGATGATTGAATAGGGTACGGTCCAACAAAAGTAGATTCAATGGGGACTTTTTTTTTTTTTCAAAAGAGATAAATATTTTCAAATTTGGTTCGCGATGATGTGCATGTTGATTTGTTGATAAGTGGCAAGGATGCGCATTTGGGCTGGATTTCTAGAGGATGGACTAGAGATGCGTGAAATATTCGACATGAAGGCGCGTGGTACACGCGGAAGGCCTTCACCAAAGGCAGTAGGCATCCGGCAATTTTCGAACAAGTCAAGAAGCGAAGCCAGCAAGGCTGATTTTACCCATTTTGAGACATGGTTTCCGCATGGATGGAGAAATCCTCGTCTTCTACTGCGCCAATCGACCTAATTGTGCTCTACAGTAGCGCAGTTCCATCTATTCAAAACTTTTGTAAGAATTAGGGAGGATAGGGAAATGGACAAGAAAGGGGGAGGAACCAATCAAAAGATTACGAGAGAGGGTTCCAAAATTTACCCGCTAAACAGAGGGGAGGAGTAGATAGGTATGTATACATGGGGTTCGAAGGGGCAAAGATCTGAAAAAGATGGGGTCAAAAAGAACAAAATGGATTTTAAAAGTCCGTGCCGAGCCTCTCAGTCAAGTGGTGCTGTGTCTTGACGAAAACGGCATCAGGGGTAGGCGTGGCGTCAATCTTGACAACCTTGCCTTGCTTCTCATAGTAATCCACGACGGGCATGCTCGTCTCGATAAAGGTCCTGAATCTCTTGCGGATGCTCTCGGCGTTGTCGTCGGCGCGGCCGCTGGTCTTGCCTCGCTCGAGGAGACGCTGCTCCATGACCTTCTCGGGACAGTGGAAGAAGAGGACCATCTTGGCCGGGCAGACGGAATCCTCAAACTTGTGCGCTTGGTCGAGCTTGCGGGGGAAGCCGTCGATGAGGAAGCGGCCCTTGGAGGTGCCAGCCTTGGAGAGAGCTTCGGTCATGGCGTTTTCGAGAAGCTGAATGGTGACTTCCATGGGGACAATGAGCCCGTTCTTGATGTAGTCGCGGATGAGGTCGCCGAACTGGGAACCAGGGCGCTCTTGCTCGGCGCGTAGGAGATCGCCGGCGGAGAGGTGGATGAAGCCGTATTTTTTGACGAGGTTGGCGCACTGGGTTCCCTTGCCGGCGCCAGGCCCGCCGAGAACGAAGACGACGGTTACGTCCGAGGGGGAGAAGGTCGGCGTTGACTTGGCCGGGGCGGGAAGCTGGCCGGCGTCTGTCTGGGGAGCTTCAATCGAACGAGGCATGTCTGGGGAGGAAGAGACTAAAGCACGGCCATGTCAGCAAATGGAGTGTTTGTTGGGGGTCGCGAATTTTGGGCAAGGGGAATAGAAGAAGGACGGCAGCTCGGATTGATTGATTGATTGATTGATTGATTGATTGACCTTTTACCAACCTTTGCGACGGTTCACTAGACCGATGTACCCGGCGGAACCAACTGCAACGACAGCAAGGAAGGGCCAAAACTTGACCCTGTCTTTGTTTCCGGACGGTGAACCTCCAGCAGAGTACAGTCGACGCTGGTGTTGGCGGGATGCGCTGCGCCAAGTCCATGACAAGGGTGACGTCGAGGATGCACCCATGACGCGCCCGCCAGTGCTGCTGGCAAGGCGGCCTGCCAGGCGCCACGGGACGGAAATGCGTGAAGCCATCGGAGCGGAGTGTGATGCAGGATGGCAGGCGCAGGATGGCAGGCGCGGGATGGCAGGCGCGGGTTGGTTTGCTGTGAGAGCTTGTGGCGTTGGTGTGTGTGTGTGTGTGGCAACTTGCAAGTACCGGAATGCGAATGGAGTGAGGTGACTGACTCTCTCGGGTGAGGGCGGCGGCGGGGGGTACAAGTTGTTGTTGCAGAAAAGTCGTCGGGATTAAAACAATCAAAAAAAGGTGGGAGAATTGGCAAAGGAGTGATGAGAAACGAGGCGGGAAACGAAAAAAAGGCAAAAAGGCAAGCGAGTTGGCGTTATCGTACGTCAAGTTGACGAGGTCGGCAATCAGTAACTAATCCGTATTATGTACTCCGTAGTACTCCGTAACACGCGCGCCATCACGTGGGAGACTGTGGGAGACTGTGGGAGACTGGAAGGGAGTTAGTTGGTCAACGTGCTCATCTCAACCTCATGCGTCTTGCCGTCTTGCCGTCTTGCCCCTATTCTTCATGCTTCTTCTCGGCAATTGAACCTCAACAAGCCGTCTCCTTGTCCGCACAGAGAGGATGAAATCATTCTTCAAAAAGTTTCGTCATCTCAATCAGTAAGGCTTTACATTTCTCATCAACTTGACAGCAAATATAACAGTTACAAAGTATCCATCAACAACTCAAATGTGCCTATAACCTCGTGTAGTCTGTATTTTTGTGAAGAAAACAAGAAAAAAGTGAGCTACTCATAACTTGAACGTCTTCAAGATATCATTCGTGTTGCCCCTCCTCTTTCCTCTTTCCTCTTTCCTCTTTCCTCTTTCCCTTTTCATGCCCCCCGCCCCCCGCTGTTTCCCTCACAAAGAGGGATCATCAATTTTTTTTTTTTTTTTTGCTTCTCTCAAGTATGTCCATCATATCAAGTATTCTTCCTAGAATATTGAACAAGAAATATGTACAAGATGAAGTATAGAGAAGAGTAGGGGGGAGTGTAGTCCCCGGAGAGGAATTCCCGTTTCGAGGCGTCGGGTTGTTATATCATCTCATCTTTACTGAAGTGCGATTCTCCCCAACGCTGACCCTTTCTATCTCCGAAAAAAAAAAAGCGTTCTTTTTACTGGCCGTTACCATTGTAGGCAAGGTAGTTGACGGTGCCGGAGGGAATGTTGTTGATGGCGTTCTTGGTGGACAGGGACTGAATGCGTCCGCAAAGAGCAGCAGGGTTGGAGGATCCCTCAAGGGCGGAGAGGTAGGCTGCGAGACCGGCAACGTGGGGAGTCGCCATGGAGGTTCCAGAGATGGAGCGCTGGTCCCAAGGGGGGATGAAGTTAGCTACCAGGACTCTTTTGTCCAAGGAAACAGGGGGACATGGAAATACGGTGAGCTACTTACAGTGGTGCCACCGATCCAGGTGGAGAGGATGTTGGTGCCAGGGGCGAAGACGTCGACAACACGACCGTAGTTGGAGAAGGAAGATCGATTGTCGTTGATGTCAGTAGCACCGACGGTACAGGCAGTGGCCTCGGAGGCAGGGGACGTGTTCTGGGCATCACGGTTCTCGTTACCGGCGGCGACGGCAAGGAAGACACCCGAGCGGACCAGGGCGGCGGCGGCCCGGTTGACGGAAGCGGCGTAGCCACCTCCCAAGCTCATGGAGGCGATGGCACCCGCGGGGCAGCCACGAGATGGGTAGTCGTTGGCGACGTATTCCATGCCGGCAATGATGGCAGAGTAAGCACCAGAGCCCGAGTTGTTAAGGACCTTGACACCGTAGAGCTTGGTCTTGGCAACACCGTAGCTCTTGCTGCCGATGGTACCGGAGCAGTGTGTTCCGTGGCCGTTTCCGTCCGAGTTCTGGCCGGAGACGAAGCTCTTGAGGAAAGTAGCACGGCCCTCGAACTCGGGGTGGCTGGCCTCGATACCAGTGTCGATGATGTAGGCGCAGGTACCGGCACCAGCGCTGCCGTCATATCGGTAGCTGGAGATGCCCTTGGAACGGTGGGAGATGCGGCCAAGACCCCAGGGGGAGCCGGGCTGCTCAACAAAGGCGTTGATGTGCATCAAAGCATCCTTCTCGATGTAGTCGACCTAGACATCAAGTTTGTCAGAAAGCCGTTCCTATCTTGGGAGCGTTCTCTCTCCATCCGTGTGACTGAAAAATGCTTTTTTTGTTTTGTTTCTGGAAATATACTTACATCAGGGTGGTTTCGGAGAGTCTGAAGCTCGGCCTTGGTGAGGTGGCCGGCGAAGCCCCTGAAGGCAGTCTCGTAGACGAAATCGGCCTTGGACTCCAAGACGTTCATGGACTCGTCGACGGCAATGCGGGCAATGCCATCCTTGAACTTGACGATGTACTTGTCGGCAACGACGTCGACACGGCGGGGAGTCAGGAGAGGGGCAGGCTCGGCACGCTTCTCAACGGCCGGGGCAGCCAGGATGGCTGGGAGAAGAGCGAGGAGAACAGACAATTGCATGATTGCGATGCTAGTACCAGACCAGAGACCGAAAGAGGAAGAAGAGATGCTTGGGCAGAAGTAAGAGATGATATGCTGGACTGAACCTTGAGCGATGAGGATGATGCAAGAGAAGATTTCGAAATTTGAGGCGCGAGGAAAGCATCAATTTATATCCATCACATCATGGTCGCCACGGCGCAGCATGTATAAGGTTGACAGGAAGTATAGTATGGCATGCAAAGCAAGTGCACTCTAAACTCGTCGTCCATGACCTTCCAGAAGCGGAAGCTGAAGGATCTTCGTACGTATTCCTGCAGACAAGAACACCACGTTGGCAGGGTTAGTACACGTTGTAGAACATAGGTTTGCGTCATATTAGTCTGACAAAGGGGACGGCTGAATATCTCGCGTCTCGGCTTTCACGCCAGAAGTGGCGCTCCCGGAGAGGGGGATGCAGAGAATGTTCAGCTTCTTCTTGTATGCTAGCGCACAATCGCCACGACAACTTGTACCATAGGAATCTAAAGAAGCTATTATGCGCCTTGTTGCAACCCGAATCGGATCTCAGTCTGTGTGTCTAGTACTAGTCCGTAGTGATGAGGTGGGAATAAGCGAATCTCGAGTCTGATACTCAGATAGCCCACGTGAGCCAATCCAAAGAAAGAGAGGGCCAGAGGAAAGAGCGAATAGTAGGTCCCTTTGTGAACAAGGCATTGTTGTACAATAAAGTGTGGCTTAAAGTCTTTACTTCGGAGAACCCGCCAGGAGCTCTTTACCCCTGAGCGTGGAAAAGCCAAGTTGAATGGGCACCCTCCCCCTCTCTCCCCCTCTTTGTTGGTTTAGCCATAGTCAGTCTTTCTCGGTAGCCAAGAAAAGTGAGCATGTTTGTCCACCATTATCTGCAACTCTTGAGGGAGATGAGGGGAGATGCGGCAGTTTTCCCAAGGAGGACTTGATCCGATGTCGTCGTGCGGAAATGCTGCCCACAATAATACGCTTGGACTCACCCCTCTGCCTTTCATATTTGTTCATGGGCCACAAAAGAAACCCTTGGGAACTTTTCCTTCCTTCAAGGAGACAAGAAAGAGGCCGAGAATCGTGGTATCTTCCAATAAGATGGTCTCAAAGATGACATCAGCTTCCAAACTGGCTTATCATCACCAGGTGGCTTGCAGATGACCTTCCCACCTCTTAGTCGCCAAGTCAGGCAACATATCGCATCACGCGCACCCTGATAGGCGCCATGGGAGGCTTTAACGATACTGGCCACTATTGTGCTGACACTCGAATGTTGCCAGGAGCTCGGAGGATAAGGATGAAATCGTTTTATCTGTCCGGAGTAGAGCTGCGATGTAACGTACCAGTCCCGGCCTCAGCTTGCATAGTGTGGGGTGGGTGCGAGGGAGTCGGAGGGAAACGCCGCCGCTATCTATCGTACTTCCACACGGAGATCGGTTCTCATAATACTATGACTTCTTGCCAGACAGATTACATGCGGGACGGGGATTTAATTATAGCATCCGACGTGATTGTACAGGACATTCTCCAGGGCAAACTGACGGAAGCTTGCCATGTCTGGCAGAAGAAGTAATGTATGAAGAAAAGTGGCATGTATGGGTTAATCAATACATACCGTGCCGAACCTGCGTCGGACGATTCTTTAGTGGGCGGCTTCTCCTGCGCTACACACAGTCTAATCGTGTTCGCATCTATCATCTATTTTCGTCTCCCAAAATCGAATGCGGGTGGACGAGTGCTGTTGAGCAAATTCAACCAGTCCGTGCAACCGTTCCCCTCCCCGACTTGGCCTGGGATGCAGTGCACGCGGGCGTACGATTGGTTTCGCCCCAACCGTTAGCCCTGCGCCCTGAGCTAGTAATTGGGTCGATGGGCCGAAGAGCGAAGGGTTGGATTCCTGTTGACGCTGAACTGAAAGGACCTTCTTGCTTGGTCACGCCAAGACACAGGAAAGAGGTAAGCGACGGTGGTGATGCAAACAAGCATGATAGGTGAGACGCCATATCCAATACGCATGCCCTGGTCCAAGTTCATTAGAGATTGGGTTTGATCGATGAGAGATGAGAAGGGGGGTGTGGGGTGTACGCCATCGGCCTGGCCCAACTTGAAATCCAACACATCTTTCAAATGTGCTGCAAGTACGAGCAAGCATGGTAGCCTAATCCGTATGCAATAGTACCGCCCATTAATCTGGGGTAAACAGCGTCTAGTGCCAGAGGAGAAGTCGCTTTCGCAAACACCACGTCCTGCCGCGCCGCCGGCCAGGATATTCCACGATGAGAAGAGGTCCGCCCAGCCCAGTGCGCCTGACATTCGGAGAAGAGACAGGGTAGTCTGTATGGTCCTCCTCGTCTAATAACGTAAGAACTGGAATGATTGACAATGCATGTGCCCAGGTCCGGAGGCTAGGATAGTGAGTGAGTAGTGTGAAAAGGGCCACTCGACGCATTCTACTCGGTATGACTGATAACCCTGGACGTTCGACAGTTGGAGGCGTGATGCTCACTCCACGAGCTTGCGGAGACAGCTCTGCTTGGCATTCTGCTGCAATCTGGAGTAACTACCTGATTAGGCATTAGGTCGGACAAGAGTTGGGCGAAAGTGTCTGGTGACCGTGATGGTCTAGAAATGGACGAGGGAGTTGGAGGGGGATTTTTACTCCGTAGATTCTCCGTTCAATGTTCGTGTGGCGTCACTGGCGTGGCAGACACTCGGGCGAATGGTTGGCCGGACCGTTGACAGCCCCACCCTCCAGCTGCGCACAATCAGCCATTGACGGGATCCACCAATAAGTACCGTCTCCGGTGGCTTCACTTCTTTCGCCGCACTGATCGTCCCTGTGCTCTCTGCTTGGATGATCCGGCTGCCTCTGGCTTGTGTACGGACTCTACGGAGTACTCCGTACTTTGCGTCTGCTTTAATTTAGTAGGCTCTGATGAGAATCTGTCACGTTTCTCGCCATTCATTCATGCCACTTGGCGCGGGACCAGACGGCACGGGAATATGCAATCCCTAGCGCATAATGAGCCGGTTTACGTCCCGTAACGTCCGTATTGTTGCAGGACTGGTGTTGTGCTGTGTGTTGTGTGCCCTTATCACCTGGCTTTGACTTTGGATGCCTAATAAACGGGACAAATCACAATACACCGGCCGGTGCTCGCCGGCAGTCTGGTTTCAATCCGTGCCCCACTCGACCCGTCCCAGCCACCAGCCACCAGCCTCCAACTCCATCTCCATTTCAATGACTCCATATCCGTCCGTACCAGCGCCCGGCCTTCACAACCACAATCCCATCCATCGGGACCCTTTGGGCTTCGGTTCGCACCCTCCCGACAGTTCATGTGTGATTCTAAACGCCCGACGACGACGAGCTTCTGCTTTCGCCATGGCCTTCCTCACGACTCCGCGGAGACCGCGTACCCCATCAAATCCAGCTACGCCAGCATCCCATGCCAAGGCACAGCAGCTTCCAAGCTCTGAGAAGAAGAGACTCCATGGCACATGGAAAGATGGCCAGTGGTGGTGTAAGTCGAAACAAGCCATGTTTTACGCACGATCTTGACGTTTCTCCTTTCCCTCTTTTTTCCCTCTTCAACCCATCATGGAGGCTTCCTCGCCTGGCGCATATGCCCTGGTGCTTGGGAAGGAGCGCATCTTACCCTACACGATGAATTGAAATTATGTCGTACCGCGTACCCAAGTAAAGGCCATTGAAATCATGCCTCGGCTGAACTAACATTGCCCTTCTTGTGCCTGTGACTAGGCAACTGTGAGCCCCGAAAACGGGCAGTTCTACGTGAAGTAACGAAGAAACCTGGTCCGAACAAAGGCAGGTTCTTTTGGGCTTGTCCGACCTATCCTTTCTGCGGCTTATTCTTGTGGAGAGAGGATGCTGTTCTCCGAGAAACAGGTCTTCCTGCAGGTCCAAAGCGTATTGGAGACGATGAATCGGTGCAGTCGCACAGGCCCAAAACGCCAACATTCACGCAACAGCCTCTTGAATCCTTTGGTATACAGACATCGGCCGCACGACGACTTGCGACTTTGAGCGCTGGTGGCTCAGATGGCAGAGAATCTGAGTCCGTCAACACCGGCTTTGATAGCACCCAGACAGTGCGGGAGCAGGCCTCGGGGACTAGTTCGGCATGTCCTACCACACCTAGCTTGAAGAGGAAGAGGATGGTTCAAGATGAGTGGGGTCAGGACGACAACTTCAGTGACCTAAACTCGGATGACGAGCGCAAATTGGCGGAAATCACGGACGAGAGCGCCAAAAAGGCAGCTCTGAAAGGCGCCGCCAACGACATCTTCACCACTCCTACCACCAGTCGTCACACCACTGACATGGTGGCCGGTCTTCCAACGCCTTCCATATCCAGGACACTTTTCTCACCGTCAGGTAGCAAAAGGTCCAAAACGGTATCCTTCGAGGACCCTGTTTCCTCGAACATATTGACAACGCCGAGCAAGACATCGTCCACCGTCTCCGAGGCCAGTGCCGTCACTCCATCGGGTATTCACTACGATTCTACCCAGGGTTTCACAGATCAGGTCATGGCCCTGCTCAAAGGCCAAAAGATAGACCCGACGGTTCTTCAGACTGTCCATGGGCTCCTCGATGCTGCCTCGAGAAAAACCAAGGGCATTGCCTTGGGACGTGATAAAACCCGGGAAGCATTGCAGAAAAAGAACGACAAGATTGCCAAGCTACAAGACAAGATCCGCAGTCTGGAAAATAAAGCCGCGTTTGATCATCAGAATATGACGGAGGCGAAGCGCAGAATCATGCAGGCGTATGAGGGTATATGAACGGGCAAAGGCTGACACGTCTTCTCATGGGTTGCGGCGTTTCATTTCACGGATTTTCACACGGTGCCTTTTTTTCTTCCTCGTACCTCGATTACACCCCGTACATACATAGACATGAAGAACTCGTCGTCACACCATTCCACACCTCCGATGCGACAGGCACAAATCAGCGTATATCACAGGTCCTCGTAACCCTACGCCCACTCATCTCATGAAAGACGACCCGACCCTTTTCAACACCGTCTCATTTCCCATCCAACCGCCGCCGCGGACATCTTCAAACTCGCCCACGCCCGTTCCGCATGCTCCCATATCGTCTTCGCCGCTGCACCTCATCGTTCTCGAAAGGACCTCCTCCACACGCAGCCATCCAGACTACCTGGTATCGACGAGAGCCGTCACGGCGCTTACCACTGGCGAACAACCCCCCCCCCCTGGTTTTGAGCGGGGACAGTCTCGCATTGCGGCAAAGTGCCATATATAATCCGTCTATAGTGGAGGGACAAGTCCACCACCACCATTGGCGTCTTATCCTTGGACGTGTCCTCCTCGAATGGCACACGGGGCCGTCCGACATCCGCAATCTAGGGGAGAGGCATGTGGGCTGCGAAACATGGATTCTCGTAGGCGACTTTGATTCCATGTTCCGCAGCTAGACTTGCTAGCTCGTCTGTATCATTGGCTGCGGCCCCGACGCAATAGCTATAGTCTGCGAGCCTGGCAGTAGGCAACGTGTCTGGCACATCGATTTGCGAACCCAATCTATTTGATACCCTCCAGGACACCATGAACTGCCCGCCCAGCATACCCCTTTCCTACAAACCAGCAAGGCAGCTATTCCCTAGCTCCCATCATCATTAAAAACCCCGCAACTCATTCTACCCCGTATGAAAAGAAACGTTACTGCAGAGCAGTCCCACTATCCGCACCATTGCCAAAGGAGAAATTTCGAGAATCCTGCCGCGCACGCGCACCCCCTTTCCCACAGTCCAACATTGACGCCCCCTGCCAAATCGGGGCCATGTAATCCCTGCTGTGCCTCTTCACATGATGTGTGCGAGAATGTAGGTTCGTAGCACAAACTATACAATGTGCGGCTGGGCGGTTCGTACGCCCGATGACACACATTTCGTGCTCCGGAACTACCCAGCGATCAAGGTTGTGACACGGAAGCAAAAGCGTATAGAACTACCCAAGATATCCCCAAGGAACTATACAAGTCTAAAGATACATACTAGATATCTCAGAGAGACCATCGGCTCGAGCCGATGAAAGTTCGAGGTAATAACAGGTTCAAAGGCCTCTTTGGAAAAAGGTATTTGCTCTCGCGGGGAAAAAGGCCCCCTTTTCGGGCGACGGAGCAGCCGTGCGTGTCCGCTACTTGTTTCGGGCAACACCCGGGAATGCCCTGACGGGCCGATCCTGCGGCGAGCCCGGGTAGTATTTGGGATGGATCATATTCTTTCCGACTTGGTTAATATGTCCGGTCGGGGCTTCTCTTTGATTCTGGCTGGGGTTTTGCAACCATGCCCTTTGTCGTTGGCAGAGTCCCAGATTTGAGATGAAGGTTTTCTGCTGAAAACATCGATTACGACATGATTGGACCTTGAACGAGTGTGTCTTTAATAAAAGTGGGATTTAAAAAAAAAAAAAAAAACATCTCTTAGCTACACAACTTCTCCGTTCCCTCGGGATCAAAATACACGACAGGTCCGCCTCCCGCCAGTTCCAGTCACCTTGTCATCCGCAGCTCTATTTCTACACACGTCTTCTCCCTATCCCGGATATCGCTTGTCTTACAAAAAAGGAGACGCCTTAGTTTCGTGCTTCATGTCAATTTTTTAGGCTCTGCTATCCTGACCCGTAATGTAGACACATGCCCCCCCCCCCCCCACCCACTTCATGCCACTGCTTCTTTGTTTAGTATACACGCTTGAAGGGAGGTACGGGCTTGCACTCGTTCTCATCCAGAGTGGTGGCGATGACGCGACGGTATGACAGGTCGACCTTGCCGTGGGGCTGCTTCTGGAAGGAAAGAGTGTGCTTCATCCACTTCTTGTCGTCTCGGTCGGGGTAGTCCTCCCGGGCATGGGCGCCACGAGACTCCTTTCGCGCGGCGGCGGAGACGGCAGTTTGAGTACTGTTGGGCACGAATGTGTTAAGTTGTGAAAAACAACAAAAAAAAAAGACTGCAAAGTACTTACGCGCAAGTCAAAAGATTTCGCAGCTCGAGAGTTTCGACGAGATCAGAGTTCCAAATCATGCTTCGGTCCTTGATGCCGACCTCGTTGAACATGGGGTCAATCTCGGCCATCTTGCGAACACCCTCGTCCAGACTCTCTTGGGTTCGGAAAACGGAGACGTCGGTCTGCATAGCCTTCTGCATAGCCAGACGAACCTCAGCAGTGCTCTTGGGACCGTCAGAAGTTCGGACCTTGTCCAAAACTTCAATGTGATCAGCGCCGGCATCAGCAGGGAGAGGCTTGAGCTTGTCACCGGGTTTGAAGTTGTCACGGATGGTGTGTGAAACAGCACGGCCAAAGACAACAAGGTCCAGTAAAGAGTTGGCACCCAGACGGTTGGCACCGTGGACAGAGACGGAAGCGGCTTCACCACAGGCGAACAGACCAGGAACGATCTTGTCGTTGCCCTGCTTGTCGACGGTGATGACCTCACCAGTGTATCGGGTAGGGATACCGCCCATGTTATAGTGGACAGTTGGCAGGACAGGAATTGGCTGCTTGGTGACATCGACACCAGCAAAGATACCAGCAGTTTCGGAAATACCAGGCAGACGTTCAGCCAAGATCTCGGCGGGCAAGTGGCTGAGCTGGAGGAAGATGTGATCCTTCTCAGCACCAACACCACGGCCCTCACGGATCTCCATGGTCATGGATCGAGAAACGACGTCGCGTGAGGCCAGATCCTTGGCGGTGGGGGCGTAGCGCTCCATGAAACGCTCACCCTCCGAGTTGAGGAGGTAACCACCCTCACCACGAGCACCTTCAGTGATCAAGCAGCCGGCACCGTAAATACCAGTAGGATGGAACTGAACAAATTCGAGATCCTGATTGGGGAGACCAGCACGAGCAACCATGGCCATACCGTCACCAGTGCAAGTGTGAGCGGATGTGCAGCTGAAGTAAGCACGGCCATATCCACCAGTAGCCAAAACAGTGTTGTTAGCCAGGAATCGATGCAGGGTGCCGTCCTCCTGGTTGTAGGCAAGAACACCGCGGCACTCGCCGTCCTGCATGATCAGGTCCAGAGCAAAATACTCGATGAAGTAGTTGGTGTTGTGGGCAAGGGACTGGCCGTAGAGCGTGTGAAGCAGAGCGTGACCCGTTCGGTCAGCAGCAGCGCAGCATCGGTAGGCCTGGCCACCCTTGCCGAACTTCTGTGACTGACCTCCGAAAGCTCGTTGATAGCTACACAAAGACGGCATGTCAGTAAGACACAACTATGTTGAGAGTTACACAGACAGATGGATAGCCAAAGCAACTCACATCTTGCCTTCCTCAGTACGAGAGAAGGGGCAGCCGTAGTGTTCGAGTTCGATGATGGAGGCGGGAGCCTCACGCGTCATGTAATGAATAGCATCCTGATCGCCCAGCCAGTCGGATCCTTTGACAGTATCGTACATGTGCCATCTCCAGTCGTCCTCGTGCATGTTTCCTAGAGCAGCGTTGATACCACCCTGAGCGGCGACGGTGTGTGATCGGGTTGGGAAAAGCTTGGAGATACAGGCAGTGTTAAAGCCAGCCTCAGCAAGACCAAAGGCAGCACGCAGACCGGCACCGCCGGCACCGACGACGAGGGCATCGTACTCATGGTCCTGGATTGAGGTGAGTCAACATCAGGTTGTTGGATACGACAGGGGCAATTTCGCAAGTAGACGACGTACGATAACATTGTACTTTGTGCTCAGATGGGGAGAAGCCTCCTTGGCTCTCAAGGGATTATTTGTTATAATTCGAGCTGCCGGGCGTTTGTCAAGTCAGCTTATGCTTTGATACCAAATGCTGTTGCATATCGAGGCACACTTACCAGCTGGTCGTGTGGTGGAAAAGGCCCTGGCCTGACTTCTCGCCAGTCGCGAGAACTGCATCACAAACATTGAGTTAGCGCAGAATCGATACAGCCAGACTCATGCAGAAGAGCAAAGAGGGCAATTAGGTATTTGGTCGTGGTCGGCAGAGAGGATAGGATGCAGCTGGAATCGACTTGGGAGAGATCACGTACGGCAGAGCCAGAGGCCAATTTTCTCAGAGCCATAGAAGAAGCCATCGTCAAGAAGAATCAGGGTCAGCAAAATGCTTGCGCCGACAATCGAGACGCGATGGCGTTGGAGCTCGGCGGATGGGAAGAGAAGTCGGGACCAAAAATCAATGAGCATGAATACACGATGAGGTTCTACGTTTCTTTGCGCCGCTTGGAATTGGATCCTCCGTGCTTCCTCGGTTCAGTCGGCCAATCAGCGTGCACACATTAGCAGCGCCCCCCGTGGTGGCGAGTTGCCTTGGCTCAATAGCCTATTAAACCGTGGCCAACAGGCACGGCAATTTGTAGGCTGTTGTAAGAACTCTGCTGGTTCCGTCCCGTCCACCCATCAGTGGGCCATCACATGGGAGGCCCCCCCCCCCCGGCTGCTTGTACGGATCATCGACGGGGCCCATTGATCTCAGTAAAAGGGAAGGGAGCCACTTCGTGAAAGCGAAAAGGAGCCACGGAACTTCACTCTCGGCAATACCGTGTCCACACAATCGCGCGGTGTAGCAACCCCATAACAATACCCGTTCTCGATTACTATTATCCAACAATGGGCAATAAGGATTTGAGTCTGAGTTGAGTCCGAGCAAGGTCTCATGACCTAGGCCTATATCGACAAGACGACTTCTATCTGGCCCATGCTTTTAATGACGGCATGTAAGATGCCAAACTTCTTTATCTACAAAGCAGCAGACTGGAACTCAATTAGTTCGCCAAAACGTCTCGCAGCATGACCAAGAAATTGTCGTGCAACTTGTGAATTTCTGAAATCGGTGGCTTTGTTGGTTCCCCAGCCGAACGGCGCAGCCGATCCTGTTTCTTAGCCCGTCTTCGTCTTTCCGCCTGAATGGGATCTAACTCGTCCTCTTCCTCGGCATCAACTTCGGATTCATCGTCCATATCGTACGCCATGTCCTGGAGATCTTGTCCGTCCAGGCCAAAGTCGGACGACTCGAAATGTATTCCGATGGCTCCAACGGAGTTGGGCGCCTGGCCCTCCGCAGCCATCTTTTGTCTTGTTTTATCATGATGCCATTTCTTTCTAGCCTCTTGCCACGAAATGAGAGCATTGATCTCTTCAATTGCCTTATTCTTGTCCAAGACGTCTCCGCTGACCCCGCCTTCAAATAACGCGTTGACGTTCAGGGTACCGTTCTTTGGGCCATGTCGCAGGAATTCCAAAATCCCCTCAATCCAGCCCATGAGCTGGGTGAACAGGCCATTATCATGCGTATGAACCTCGTGAACAAATTTGTAAAAGTTGTGCTCGTGTCTCTGACACAAATCTATAAAGGCCTGGACCGTCTGGTTAGGATCTGCCGAAGCGTCTTGCTCTCTACACTTCTCGACAACCTGATGGCGAGATGTTAGTAAACGTGCTGCGGACGTAATGCGCTCCCCTCCTGCAACTTGCGCCAAGGTTAACTAACCTTGATCATATCATCGATAAAGACGGCAAAGTCGGTCACGCTATTATAGACATTTGCAGACTTGTAGACTCTCACTAGAGGCTCGTAGAAGATTGTGAATAAGTCCCGGAAGAGATACAAGGTGACGGGTTCTTCGATCAACTTGAGCATCATGGCCTTGTCACGTTGTCGCGTGCAAAGCTTGAGCAGTTGTTTCAAGTACGAAAAGAGTTGAGCCCCTTGCTTTAGCTCCTCGTCTACGTTCTCAACAGCGTTGTTGAATGCAACGTAAGCGTTGAACAGTCGTTGAACTTGATCGCCCGTCAGCTGAGGCTCGATGCGGTCTGATCGCAGGATCGCGACAATGAGATCAATGTTCTCTTCCTCTGCTTCGAGTCGAATAGACGCCTTGAGCTCTTCATCAGCGTCAGTGTACCACTTCAGCTTGTCTGCGAAGATGGGGTCCGCGATCTTGCTCGTTAAAGCGTCGATAGACTTCTGAAAGCTCTTAATTCCATCATTCAAAGTCAGAGAAAATATCCGCTGCATCAGTGATCGAGTACCGAAAGGCTGTGCGAGGAAAATATCCAGCACGCCGGACATAACGGCTGCTGGGTTGGCAATCCGAATGACATTTTTGAGTACCGAGTAGGGGATGAGCGAGTGGATGCGCTTGGCTTGCGCGAAAAGCTCGGGAGAGTTGTCTTCGGCGAGGAAAAGGTGATAAATGACTGCCGCAACTTCTATTCTCAGCCACTCGGCAAATTTTTGGTACTGCAGGCTCAGGTCTTGAATCGTACTCTTCTCTTTCACCTCTTTGAAAAGCATGGTGAGACCGTTTCTCTCAACAATATCTCGGCGGAATCTTGGCGAAATTGGTCAGTTGGAAGGGATGGCATCAACACATGGAAAGGGAGCTCCAGCACTCACTGTTCCATGTACTCGTCAAGTTCTGCGGCACGCTTCCTCGCAATCTCGTAAAATTTCTTCTGCTCTTCCATCCTCTTCTCATCTAATGCTTTGCGCCTCATGATATCGTCGACATCATCGTCAGTGGGAGTGACTGGCTCCCCGCTCAGAAATTCCTGCATGGCCTTTGTGTGGGCGATTTGGGGATTGTGCAGCAACGATCGAAGGAAGGAGCGAAGAGAAACTCTCTGGCTTTCTCTCCACAGCACGACACTCTGCAAGCCACAGTTAGCTTTGCTGTATATTTTCGTGACAAAGAAGTCAAGAAGAAAAGAATTTACGTACTTCATCCCCTATATTCTTCTTGTCGGCCGCCGGGCCTGGGCTCAATTTGCCATCAACGGATGGGCGAGAAGACGCCTTGGAGCGGAGTGATCGAGTCGATCCTGGTCCTTGTCCTATGATTTCGTCAGAGACGCCATTCATTGCCTGGTTGAGTGAGCATAAGCAACTTACTTGACACACTTGGAGACAACAATGATGAGACGCCACCAGATGGCGGCGGTGCTCCAGTCATTCTGGTGGAAGCCGACGACGCAGAGGATGCATCAGAGTCGTCCGCATTGCTCCAGCTAGTCCACAGTCCAGACGTTGTTGTGCTAGACTTGTTCTTTTTTGGTAAAGGAGGAAGGATGCGACCAGGCAACTCTGTCTTTAACCTTTTATAAAGCTTGGCAAAATCGCCATATCGTCGTCCGACAAAATATTCGAGCTCGCCCTTATGCTTGATGCGGAGCAAGAACTCTGCGTGCTTGTGTTGTCTGATGTTGCGCTTGACAGAAACGACGCGAACACCTGCTACATTGACATCCCATCCATTGATATAGTTTCCCTCGGGGATCGTGTGCATAACTCCAGTTTCAATCGCGTTGCTGTCAACGATTTCAATCTCGGAGAATCGAATGCGCTCCTCGAACCCAGAGGAAGTGCCGATGCCAGACACCATCATCAGTTCGACAAGCTTCTGGGCCTTGATGGCAAGCTTCCTACGCTTTGTTTCCTCGAGTCGGTCTTCAGAAGAGGAAACACGTTTTCCGGCAAAGGACTCCAAAAACTATACCAGTGAATGAGCATATCAGTAAAAGAGAGAAGTGATTCAAAGGCACCACACAAGATGAGCCAAAACGTACAACTTGTAATCTGTCCTGCCAGAACTCCTTCTCCCTGGCTTTATCAAGAAAAGGAAAGTCCCGAACATGGTGAACAAAGATGAAACGAAGTATCGGCAGCTCAGACTCTTGAGGAGGAACTTCGCCATGATCGGAGCGGAACGGCGCGCCAAATCGTTGGAGAGCGGTAGGAGAGTTGAGTTCGTTGATTTCCCATTTGACCTGTTTCGAGATCAATTCCCGCTTGAGATCTGTCTCATATGTACACGTAAGCTTTGATTTTTCTCCTTGCTCTGATTGCTTGCTTGGCAATGCCGACTCGAGCAGGATCGGGGGAGCACAACATACAGTGTTCTTGCTTCCCGGTCAACGTATGGCCAGGACGAGGAGTTGAGCCAAAGCTGGTAGTACGAATGGGGAGTTCTTTAATATCGTGGGCGGGAGCAGGATCTTGGACTGTGGCGATCGCTGCCGCAGTGTCATCTCCGCCCGTGGCGCCAACATTGCCGTCTTGAGCCATGGCGATGAGATGGAATGCGCTTCGTGTGCCTAAGGTCTGAGTCCTCGGTGCAAGTGTCCAAAAGCTCGAAGACCTCTACGGTGACCGTGAAGTGCCTTCCTTCTCGCAAAGGCCAGCTCTCCGAGAGAAGAGGAAAAGATTTGAGATGGCTGGTTGTTGTTGATGAGCAGACGAGCAGACGAGCAGACAAGGTTGGTAAAGTATGTAGGTAGGTAGCGTCACCGAAACAGGGGACGGGGCAAAGCTCGCCAAAAAGTTATGGCGGGGGCCGCCGCGGGGCAGAGCTCTACGGAGTATTACAGCCTGTCACTCAGTGGTACTTGACGCTCCGTATACTGACATTGAACGAGGCGCAGGGGCGGGCGCCTTCCGTTCCTCTTGGTTGTATTACTTTGGGTCGCTTTCATACGCCGGGTCGGGCTTCGCTGGTCCAAGTTTTGTCAGAGCAAGCGTTCACTGTTTTGTCTGTGTCAGTTGTTAGTCAAAGCCAAAGCTGAAGCGAATCAATCAAGCCGGCACCCGAAGCAATGTCCGGAGTCTCCTGTCGAAGATAGTCCGAGATGAATCACACAGCCTTGTCTGTAGAGTCGCTGGCGGATCAGGCGCACTTGTAGCATTGCTGAGCACAGAGCTTCATATCTTGCTTTATTTTCTTCTCCTGGAAGCCACGGTTGCACATGGCACGGCATGGCATGGGCGTATGGAGCCAGTGTTGACGACGATGCCACAGCCTCAAACCCTGGGCGGTTCTTGTCAGTGACCAGTGGCCGTGCGGACAAGGCCCGGGCAACATGGCGCGACGCGAGTGCCGTTACGATTCATTCAGTTATGACAATGTCTTTTCTTTCGCAACCAAGACGAGAGGTCCAAGCTAAGCTGGACGTTGGCCAAGAACATGGGCGGGATAACTAACGTGGGCCGCCCGCGCCATGCCTAATAAACATACCTAACTTATAACACAGCTCCACGGTCCAGCGCTACGGATTAATAGACTTAATAAAAGCAAGTCATATGTACATAACCTGGCGGAGCATGAACCAGACATGACGTACTAAGCACGGCAAGTCTGCACGCGGCCTTCTCAACGAGAATGCAATGTAACCATCACCACGGAAGTTTCCCGTCAAGCCTACTTTTTTTTTTTGTCCTTTCCATTGCACCTCACGGCGACGTATGTACGCTTAACTCGCCAATATGTAATGGTGCGCCCAATGTGGTTCCAGTCTAGCGCATGATTCTTCCCACGTCGCGGAGATAAAATGAGGAAGAAACATGGTCGTGCGCCAATCATAACCTGCGCCAAAGAGTCTATCATAATCCGTAAGAAGCGCAGAACACCAAGACGTTGTTACATCGCACGCACCCTAGTCACATGTCCAGCTCTCTCCGCTCCGGGGGGCTGTGAAAGTTCCTGGGGCGGGCTACGGATGACTGCGCCTACTCCTACTGTATGTACAGTAAGTACCAGGGAGGGTCTGCGGCTTGGCCGGTGTTGTGTTGCCGAAGCTTGGCGTATGTAATCCGTTGTTGTTGCTGTCCTGATTTGGGGGCGATAAATCGTCATCACAACAGGCAGGGTTTGCTAATTTTGTTCACGAGTCAGCATCACGACCAATCGTGGCATCTAGCGGGGTAAACAAACGGAAGTTGAGAAGGCTCAATAATAGAATATGTGGAGCATCTAACCTTGTAGTCCCCCCGTATTTGTAACCTTGAAGCTTGTTCCTATATTAGGTCCCATCTATCACTGCGGTCGCTATCATTCGTATGTTAATTCTTATACTGGGGTATCGCCAGTAATCGTCATGTTTCTCTTGAATCAGATGCATTGGCCACAACCAATGAACACAAAAAAAGATATAAAAATCAGTAGAATAGAGCATTGTTTGACTGTATCTTCGTACGCACATTGCACATGCAATGGAGTGCACCCAGGGAGCTGGCTGCTCCTCTGCGCAAGTTTTAAGGAAAAATGAGAGAAAAGCTGAAAATTATAATCACTGAGGGTATCATCGCATACGCTATAGGTTAATGCTCTACGACTTGCATGCTTCAAAAACACCACATTTCGACCCCCTGGGGCAAGTAGATAACTCAGTCAAAGCATTCAAAGCTCATCAAATCCACGCAGCTGCTCTGCATCCCCCGGAGGCGCTTTCCACAACAGTGTCCTCCCCGAATCCTCCTCCACGCTGTCGTTCCGCCGAGAAGTCATCCACGGCGGGATATTCGGACTCATGGCCGTATTCCAATCCACAGGTCCGCCTTCCCCGCCTCTCGTCGTGCTGGCGTAATTCATGCCTATAACAAAAGCTACCACTATCAGTGCCACAATGGTAGTAGCGGACCAGATTATCTTGAGCTTCTTCAGAGTCTTTTCTTGCCATTGCCTGTCAGCCTGCTCCCACCTCTCCACGCACTTTTGAACAACATCGACGCGGGTGGCTAGGGCCGAAGTCCTGCCGCGCGCCTCGTATATGCGTTTCTGTAGAGCGGCTATTTTCCTCTGTTGTTCTTCGAAATTGTCGGCCGTGCTGAGCTGTCGAATGATGTCGCTTTCGAGATCGCGGGCGTGCTTGTCAAACGTCTCGCAGATATCATGGGAGCTCTGTGCCAGGTCTCGCAAGGCAGCCACTGTGTTCTGAAGTGTGCTCATCCTTTCCAGGACAGAATAATACGTATCGTCCAGTCGTTTGGTCATGGAGGTCGCGAAGGAGTTCAACTCCATGAGCGACTGCTTCAATCCACTTGTAGCATCATGAAATGTTAGCGACTTTGTCCGGAAAGAAAGAAAAAATCGCACTTGCACGTGGTCTCGGATTCTGATCCGAGCGAGACAAGATATATACGTACTCTGTCCGCAGAGAGGCCTTCTCCTGCTCCAACAAAAGACTTGCCTCCCTCTTCTCCCTCGACTCCCCATGGCCATTCTCCTTGGGAACCAGGATGCTCGCCCGCCGGTTTCCGCCGGGAGTCATGCAAGAACTCGTCCCTGTAGACACGGGTATATCAAGCGGGTTCCGTATCTGAGCGGCCAGAATCGCCGACGACAACGGAGGCTTCTCTCTGTCTTCGAGCTGGCTCTCCTGTCTTCTGTGCGGGTGCGGCCGGCGATGAAGCTTGCTGGGCGAGGCGAATTCCGTCAGAGACCTCTTGATCTGATGGCGGCTGCTCGGTCGGGATGACGGCGATGCCTGCTTTGCGAGATCCACGCCATTGTTGGGAGTGGACATGTTGTCTCGCATTATGTTTCTTCTGCTTTCTTCCGCCGCCGCGTCCAGGTGCCTGTGCCCACGTCCACCTAGTACCCTCACATGCGTGATGCAGGTCGCCGGCCAAACGCGGATCACCGAAATAAGAATTGAGAAATCGGATGGGGGACGAGTTCGTCGGAAATTTGATTTGTTGATGGGAACTTGCGCAAGCTTCCAGAGGAGAAGAGCGGATCGACGTTGGACCTCTTGCACGAGCTAGGTGGGGCGGGCTTAGAGCGTGATTCACATGCCAGCTCACAACCAAAAATCACATGGCGCATTTTGTCTAACCGCAGAGGCCTAGACATATGTTATGTTCGGAAATTTGTCTAATTTGGCTCTAGACTATAGTAATGCATTCACTCTACATGCGACATGTATGTACTCCTAGTGAAACGTCCCCGCCGGGGGGGGGTTCCGAATACTATTTTTTTTTTAAAGTTTTTAAACTAATTCATCAGATTGTGCCCAAATGCCAAATGCCACAGCATACGCCCAACTCCGTTGTATGTCGAACCATCGGCGATAGCCCCTGCGTGCCAGCGAGGTTCACGTTTCTTCAGAGCTAATCCGTACTCCAGATTACGTCCGTACTCCGTTGCAATTTCGGGGCAACCTTTGGTTAAAGGGTAAATCAAGGATTTCTATAGACTTAAGCAGGGGTTAAGAGATAGGTAGAGTGGATAAGCAAACCACCTTAGTCTAATAATAATAATAATAATATAAAGATAATAACTTAACTATAGGAAGCTTAGGAAAGCCTTTAATTATTATCTCCTAGCGTGGTCGCTAAGAACCGTATCTTACAGAGAACAAAGCGGTGATAAATTAATTAAATTAAACTGATTCCTTAAGGTGATAATCCAGGGAGAAAAGAAGCCCTGTTAAAAAATCTGCTAGTGGGGTTTTTGTGCTAGGTGGGCCAGGTGCCTCGCACCTGCCCCCACCCGTCACCCACCATGGGCCCATGGGAGCCTCGCGATAAGATAAGCCGCCCAAGCTCAACGTTTCACCCAATTCCGTTCGTGAGCACTGATGTCTTGGATGGGGGGAGGGGGAGGGTTGGTTTGGGGTCAGGTCCTTTTTTTTTTTTTTTTTTTGTTGTCGTCCAACGCCAGGAGAAGGGAATAGAAAACAAAAAAATCCGTCCTATTTCGAGCGAGAGCGCTTTTCGAGCCGCGCTTTGCGTTCCCGTCCACCGACATGGCTCCGACAAAACCGACCCCCATCACCATCATCACCGGCTTCTTGGGTTCGGGCAAAACCACGCTCATTCTCAACCTGATCCCGCAACTGCGCCAGAAGAACCCGCGATACAAACTGGCGCTGTTGAAGAATGAGTTTGGTGACTTGGCCGTCGACTCGCAGCTCGCATCTTCGTCGGCCATTTCGGGCGTGCAGGAGATGCTCAACGGGTGCATCTGCTGCAACCTCGTCGGACAGCTGGGACCTGCTCTCGAGGAGCTCGAGCGGACGAGGACGGGGACGGGGACGGCGGCGCCCGACAGAATCGTCATTGAGACGAGCGGCTCCGCGTTCCCCGCGACGCTGGCGCTCGAAGTGAAGCGCTTGGCGCGCGATACAGGCCGCTACTTGCTCGACGGGGTCGTCAGCGTCATTGACGTGGAGAACTGGCAGGGGTACGAGGACACGAGCTACACGGCCAGGATCCAGGCGCGGTACACGGACCTGATTGTGTTCAACAAGTGGGAGGGCGCCGGCGAGGATCGGTATGAGGAGTGTATGGACAGGGTTGGTGATTTGGATGTCGACGTGGCCAAGGTCAAGAGCACAAAGGGCTGGGTCGATGCGGACCTGGTGTTTGGTGTGGATGGTGGGCTGGCGAGGCAGTTGACAGATGCGGATGTCACTGCTGATGGTGGTGATGATGGTCAACATCGTTCAGGCGGCGGCAACGGACACGACGGACACGACGGACACGACGGACGCGACCACCAGAGCGAGGTCGAGGTGCTCTCCATCGAACTGAAAGCCGACACCCCCGCCACGTCGGCTGTTTCCACCGACAAACTCATCATGTTTCTTCGGGCCGCGCCCAAAGATGAGGCTTACCGCATCAAGGCCGTTGCTACGCTGTCCTCTACTCCCGAGAACTCGGATGTGGACGTTCCTCAGCCCGAGGATAACCCCGGTGGTCGGTACATCCTGAACTGGGCCTTTGGCCGATGGATGTTTACCCCTGTGGCTGCAGAGCAGCAGGAGCATGAGTCAAGCAATGGCGCGATCTTGCGAATGACGATGATACTGGGGCGTCATGAGAGTAACAAGTGGAAGAAGAAGTTGGAAGCAGGCGGGTATATTGAGTTGGACGGCGGAAAGAAGGGCGAATTGAGCGTCAAGAAGATCCTTTAAAACGAACGAAACAAGACGTGGCATAGAACTAGTTACAATGTATGATAGATCCCAAACAAGATTTTTAAACCCATTCTTGTTTCTCAGGGTCATGATGAGAACTCTTCTCATTAGTCTTCAGCTTACGTGAAACGACTTCAAGTTTGCCGTAATGCACCTTGATGATGGTTGAGCGAGAGGGAGTTGATATTGGGGCAAGCTTGCCACCATCTGGCCTTCCTTTTTTCCGTCTAGCTAGAATCTCCGCCTGCTTTTGACGCTCTCGCTGTTCCTCCCACCCGTATACGAAAGTGTGGTAGTGACACAAGCCGGTCGCTTCGAGTCGTTGGGCACAACACCATTCACATTCTGCGGCCTTTTTCCTAGCATCTGGATCCTGAGAATTTACACAATTCTTTCGGGAAAGACTTGCATCAGAGTCTTTCATACACTCTGCGGCGTGTTCGGGGTCGTGTCCGCTAGCGCTTTTGCCATCGCTTTCCTCGTTTGAAGAGTAGACACTTGATGTACGCGAACTCGGTCTCTCTCGGCCGTACACTCCCATTGATTTGACAATATCCGGACCAAGACCGTGTGGGCTAGTTGGCTCATACATTATATGTGAGATTGCCTCTTCGATTGGACAGATGGGGGGACGAGGTGGTGGCGAATCGAACGGTCTTATCGGCAACATTATCTGGGGCAATGAAATGAAAATGGCCAAATCTGTGTCGCGCTTCCTAGGCTTCATGGTTTCCGACACATGATGACGGAGTGGTATGACACAAAACGCCGGTGACCTTTTTTAAATAATAGTTCAGGAGGCGTGGGTCCTGACTCCTGAGCAGTGTTCAGTATGCGTGAATTGACAAACATGAATACAAAGGCTGCACAAAAGATGATCATGTGTTGCGCTCGCTCGAAAAGGATGGGGACAAAGAGTAGTGAATCCGACATCATACGCTTTGCATTGCATGTTCATGATTCACTCAAAAAAAAAAAAAAGAAGATTGAATAAAAATTACAGAACAGGCGCATCGGGAACATGCACGGCTCAAAGACTGACAGTGACCGTCATGTTGTTGCTCAGCACCATCAGGGTGGGTGGTAATCCACTGCACAGCAACTCCACATCAGCAAGATACTGAATAGTAGAGATTTCATCCAGGCTGGTTCCTTCGGACGGAGTAGGCAGTGTTGTCAGTATAACGGCTGTGTCCTTGGAGTACTTCTGCATCAACTCATTCAAGATCAGATGTTGTGCTCGACTTGGCAGGTCATTGAACGACAGGGCCATGGTGTGTCCCGAATAAGCTGACCCAGACTCTGTGTCCGTGTCGTCCTTCAGATGATGATGCTGCTTGGAGGAGTCAATGTATTCCGGAATCATCTGGCTGACTCCATCTTGGCCTTGCGTCGAGAACTGCGAATTTTGCCGAGAATAATGGTGAGAATGCGAACCAGAATGGGACCGGCTCACAGGCTGTTTCGCAAAAGTGATGGTCCTTGAGTCTTCTTTGCCGCTAACCTTTGTTTCTGGGAGAGGACGACTGGAGAATCTAGCTAGAGATGACTGTCGGGAAAACGCTGGTCGATCTACTTTTGGGGTGGGAGAGTTGGGGGCAGATGGCGCGAAGCCTATCTTGGAGGCTTCGTCATCGGTAGTGATCCTGGTTTCCGGGACTGGTCGGCTGGAAAAACGAGCTGCGGAGGATTGTCTGGAAAAGTTGGGTCGCGAAGGCGTGGTGATGCCGTCTCGAGGTGTAGGTCTGCCTCCTCTGGAGGGGCTCATCGACCGTGCTCGTCTGGAGCTGTCCGAGGGAAACTCTGCAACTTGGAGCGGATCGAGCATTGGAAAGGACTCGGTATTTTTCCTCGGTTCTTCCGCCACTTGACTCGGCAGGCTCGCTCCCATCTCAGAAATTTCTGCTATACGCACAGTGAGTGGTGATTCTTCTGGTCTGGTCGTGAGTGTCCGCGACGTTGACATGGTGCCGTATGAGGGAATAGCCGCACTATTATTGTCCGTGACCTTGGTATGCCTTCCGCGCCCAGATCTTGCGGATGATGCTTCTCCCGTTTTATTATTGTTTGATCCGGCTATGCTACCACCTTGTTCCGATGCATGGTATAACAACGGGCGCTGTGATGGATTCTTGGGGTCATCGACAGATGGGAAATCGTCTATCGTGTCAACTTGATAGCTTTCACCCTCGGAAGACCCGTCTAGATCACTGTCGAGATCAGTATCAGATCTCAGCTCTTGCAAGACTCCATCATTGATATGCGTTGTATGGATTCCCATACTGACGCCCAGTTTTGAAAGCGCGGCAATGTCAGGTTTTCTCGGCATTCCCGCCACTTCTGCCACACTATGTCGGCGACGGTCTTGGGTAACATGCTCGTGTGGATTATAGCCACCACCGACGCCGCCAGAAGAGTCCAAGATGTGGGTCAGGTGTGTAAGCTCTTGACTAGATGAGAGGTCTTGGTCTTGTCTGCGGAGCATTTGCAAATCTTCCCACCACTCTTCGTCCTTAAGAGCTTCCGCAACAATAATTTCAGTGTCGAGATCATTGCTCCTGCCATGAACGATGAGCTCGTATGTATTGAGATCGCCAGCAGCCAGATAAAGGACGAGTACATGAGCGTCGATACGAAGTTTCTCCAGAAGTACTCTAACACGGGCGCTTTCTTCGTCCACCTCGTGCTCATATTCGACAAAGACAATGACGCGGATGGCGAAAACACTTCTCCAGGCACGTACACTGTGCAAAATATGCCCCAGTTGGAGAATGAGTGTGTCTTTGGACGTTAGCCACTAACTAAGAAGGGGAGAAAGATGGGAATAGGGTACAGAAGAGAACTACTTACAGGTGTCGAAGTTTGTCGTCAACACATTCTGACCATCTGCAGAGACTTCCGCAGACATTTGAATAGGCCACAGATCTACGTATGTCTTGGCATTGGCTTCGTCGTGTCGCGGCGTTTCAAGTTTGTCGAACCCAAGTGCTACAGCAACATTGAGTCTGTACCTCAAGGCCAGGTCTTCCAAGATGACCATGTAGTCGGTGGGCGATATCATGCCTTCTTTCCGGATGGCGTCAGTCGGAAGTGCTCCTTCGAGAAGTCTGGCAGAAGTGTCTCCGCGCCGCCGCTTGGAGGGGACTCTGTCTGCCTGCTGGGGTCGACGGCGCATTTTGGCAGCGGGCGATGCCGGAACCTCGGGAATCAGTACAGACGGTTTGGATTTGCGGAGGTCGTCCATGTTGTAGAAGCCCATGATTGCAATATTCGGACGCATGCCACCAAGCCCAGCGGACAATACCAGGTTGCGCACGCCCCATGTGATTGATGGCGACATGGTCAATTGGACAAAGGCCTTGATTCTTGAGAATTCCGAGATGTATCTTGTCCAGGCCTGCTGCTGAAGGCGCGCCTCGTGGACACCCGTGTGAAAGTCGTCCGTAACGATGACATGACCCAAGATATACAAGGATCCCTTCTTCATGGAGTTGCAAAACTGAATCAGCCTCGTCTGGCGTCGCGGATCGTTGATGAGAAGTATAATGTGAGGTCGCCAGAACTTGATGTGCTCTGGCTTCAGCCGCAGTAAGTATTTGCGAACTTGGTGATAGATCAGATTCTGGGAGACATCACCCCATCGTTTCGGGGGGCATAAATAATGGATAAAAAGGAAGATGAGGATGAGGACACAAATTGCAATCACGGCATACGTCTCGTCGATGAAGAACATGGCCGCGGCAGACAGTAAGCTGCCGATGCATGCCGTCTGCCAAGTGAAGAACGTGAAGCTTGGCCGGAAGTTGGGCGCCGAGCCGATTTTAAGCAAAAAGCAGGCCAGGTTCATGACAAAGAACGTCATCTAACATGGTTAGTACTGCGTGATCATGAAGACGGTTATTATGTATGCGCACAAAATACATGCCTGGTATCCCATGGAGATGAACGTTGCAATTCGATTCAAGTCGGCGAGGAGCGCTGCCTGGGCAATGGCATAGGTGAGCAGAATCGCAAGAATCGGCTCATCATTCTTCTTGGTTCCCCTACCAAATATGGACAGTCCTGGAAGAAGCTTGTCTTTAGCCAGAGCCTGGAACAGCTTTGCAGAGCCAATGATGCCCATCAAAGCAGAGAACAGCGTCACGGCACACTCTCCGGCCAATATAAGGGGGGCAGAAAGGTTGGTCAAAGAAACGATATTCGCATTGGAGAGGAGTGAGTCGCGCGATATGGTGCATGCCATTGATAGAATCACGATAAAATAGACAATAAACGTCGTCAGCATGGCCCAAAGTGTTCCCTTTGGGATTGCCTTGCTTGGGTTTTTGAGATCGCCAGACATGGCGGCACCAGCAAATATTCCGGACGTTGCTCTGAGAAAAGATGGTAAGCGCCATTCTCTCTCTCCGGGGAGTGCTCATGATTCACTTACGGAAACAAAATCCCAAACAAGTTCCTGAAAGTTGCTAGTCCAAGATACACTTTGTCATCCGAATTCGGCAAAAAGTTCCTGGCAAGCGTGTTGAGGTCGATGCCAGTGTAGATAACTCCGACATCTTCATCAATGAACGGCGTCTTGAAGAGCGCAGACAATGGGATACTGGCTACGGCCACAGTCAAAATGACCAAAAGTAAATTGGAAGCCTTGGAGAACGTAGCCGATCCCAGTAGGCACATGCCAGTACAGAGCAACAGGGCTGCAGACTGTAGGCCATAGATTTCCCAGTATTCTTGTGGAAACGCAGCTCCAACGTTGAGCCGGATGCAGTCAAGCAGACCGACAATGTTCATGGCAGTGTTGAGGGCCTGAGCCAAGAAGAACAGGATCCCAATAGAGCCTCCGAATTCGGGGCCCAGAGATCTTGAGATCAGATAATAGGCACCGCCCCCCTTTACTTCGCCGTTGGATGCTATTGCGGACAGAGATAGTGTAGTCAGAAGATCGACGCAGTAAGCCGTGACCAACAAACCTAGGTCAAATCAGTATATTTCACGCATGGGGACGGCACCTCGAGTAGACATACCAACTATTCCCACAAACCCTACTTGACCCAGAATCAGGCCAAAGCGTAAGAACATGAGAATGCTCATAATGTTCAAGCAGACGGGGATGTACACTCCAGACACCAAGCCCAGCTTGGAGCTCTTTCTGGCCTCCATGACGCCAGAAGGGTCGCCCTTGTCCTCTGGCGAGGTGGGCTTCGTGAGGCGGGGATATATCTCACGATGATTTGTTTTTCGTGTCGTGGTGGGCAGAGATTCATGTCTTCATGGCCGCAAGACAACGATGCGGTGGTAATCGTGCTGCATGGGTAATATGCCTTGCTCGCGCCGCAGATTCTCTGTGATGGTGACTTGGCAAAAAGAAAGATGAAGAGGCTCAGCAGTTAGACAGATGATGTTTGTTTCCACCTTTAAGAACCGAAAAGAGTCATGAAGCTCAAGGCAATCTAATTGCGGAGAACGTGTTTTGCCTGACATGAGCCAAGATGTCCAGCCCACGCACCCACGTCAAGCCTCATCGAGGCGGGGGCGGTCAAGCTTGAACGGTCACACGAGGTCTGCTCCCGAAAAAAGCTTCAGTTGAAACAATGGTTCGTTCTTACCTTGTTCAAAGTGCGTCGTGGCGACCTCCCGGCGTGTTTAACATGATCAGAGCACGGTGATAAGCTGGCGTGCGGGATGGCGCTTCACTAGCATACATTGGCGCCGCCAGATGATGCATCCACATGGTTTTTTTGGTGGTGGTGATGGTGGTGATTGGCGGCGGTGGTGGTGGGCACCGAATTGTGATTGGGTGTTCCGCACCGTCGTCGTTTTATCTTCTCTTCTGTGCCGTCATGAGCGAAGGACGCGTCTGATGGAACCACCCAACAAGAGTACGGAGTACTGCGTTGCAATCCGGTACGGGCCGCCGTCACAGGCCAGACTGTGAGGCTTGTCTTGGTCGGCAGCAGATAAGCAAGTTACATTGTCATTTGCGCTTCAGAGACTGCTGGCAACAGCGGCTTCGTCAATCACAAAAATGGCAGCAACCTCATGTTTGTGCGACGTTTGAATGTGGTCTGACATGACCGAGACGGGATCAGAGTCTACGTGGCGAGTCGCACCAGGTTGGTTGCCCGTATTATCAGATGGAATCCGCGTACATAGATTGTTGCGGCGTCATCATGATGCAGGCTAACCGACGGGTGATGGGTTTGTCGGGTTTGTTACGTTTGTCACCGCGTCAACAATGACTTTCTGCAGACCAGACGCTCCTTTTGTTTTTGGCCGTGGAATCGTTTTGGCCTTGTTCTCTCCGAGACGTGTCGTTTAGCATCTGCAACAATATGACAGACATCCTTTTGTTTTGTTATCCTTATATTTCTATTCTCATTTTGACTGGGGATCCGCGGCGAGTCAGTCTGGTCAGTCTGGTGTTACCGTACTGGTGAGCTGTGGCCCGTGGGGGAAGGGCTCTGCTTAATACAGCCGCTGTATTACAATTTACAGCGGGTCGTGGGCGCCTACATCCTACCCAGACAGGATCAGCAAGGGGCTACGCTTTCCCCCAAAAGAACGTTGACGGTCCCATCTTCTGCCACAACCACACAACCACACACACGCCCGCAGACTTTCACACTCGTCGCGGCCGCCTCGACGGCTTCATTACCGATCTCTTCACTTCAAGACACGCCATCACTTCTCTGAATCCCTCTCTGCGGCAATCCTGTGCGCCTTCTAGTCCCTCGTGATTGCTCCAAGCCACCCACGGGTGCTAGCTAGCAAGCAAGCGGCCGTTGGCTGACATTGCACCAGCTTCAAGCTCTGATGTCGGCAAAGCAAAGCGTAGACTAACTCGAAAGACATGCAATAGAGAAGCCCACAAACCATTTTCGACGTCGACCCCCGTCCTTATCATCACCATTCAGTCTTTCCTTCAAATCGATACTCGGTACGAAGACCATGTCTTCGCCCAAAGACACATTCAGTCGCGGTCCTGGGCCGAGGTCATCATCACCTGAGCCCGGGCAGCCTCGCCCGTTTTCATCCTCACTGCCTCGTGGAGAGGTGACAGCTCGACTTGCGGAGCCGGTTCTTGGAACGTCGCCCCTTCGGGGTGGCTGTCCGGCCCCGGGAGCTGAAACCTCTCAGTCTTGCGAAGCTCCTTTCCTTGGAGGAAGCTATACCCAAGGACCCGGCGTATCAGCTCTAGCTGCTGCGTTGTCTAACTCCTTGGGACAATCGCCGCCTCGTCATGGCACGCCAGCCGCTCCAGTCGGCACACCTCCGCGATCTCAGTCACCCGCGATCCCCGCCCGGTCCGCTACTCCCACGCAGTATGGCTCCTTTGACTCGCGATCACGGCTTGGTCTAGGCGGCCCTGGCAGCGCAAGTGGTCCGTACGAAGACCCCGAAATTGTCAAGCGGCACTTGGTGCAGCCCAATGAAGCCGAGAATGTTGTCTCGGGGGCATCATCCATGATTGGCACTCTCAAAGGCAAGCAGCCTTTGGAAATGGGCACCACCAGTTCCAATGACGAGGAATTTTCCAGCTTGCAACTGCAGGGCGGCGATGTCACGCGCGGGATATATAAGTGGACTGAGCAGGCGGAAGCCAAGAACAAGCTTAACAGAAGTAAAAGCTACGACGATATGCGACCCGAGCCTGAGGAAGAAGTCATGGACATCAATTCGATCAAGGTGCCTGGTGGATTCAGACGAGATCATCTCAGAAGGCAGGCATTCAGCCCTAGTGGCCAGCATGTCGAACAAGGCGGCAATGGCTTCAGCTCCCCTAAAACTCTCGACCAGCCGAGGCTGTTCACCTCGAGCTTCCTCGAGTTCCTCACCATTTACGGACACTTTGCCGGCGAGGAGCTCGAGGAAGACGACGAGAATCTGGGGCCCAATGAGATATGGGACTCGGGTGAGGATCGTCAAGATGGGGATGACGAACCAACCGAGGACAGCGCGCTCCTCGGTCCATCCAAGAAGAAGCGAAGGAGAAAGCCCCGCGGCGGTAGTGGCCAGAACAGTCCGATGAATGCCGCGCTGTTGTTGCTGAAATCGTTCGTCGGCACGGGTGTTTTGTTCCTGCCTCGTGCCTATCTCAACGGCGGCATGCTCTTTAGCAACCTTGTGCTCTTGGGAGTGAGTGTCCTCAGCTATTACTGCTTCGTCCTGTTGGTATCGACGAGATTGAGGGTCGAGGGCTCGTTTGGTGACATGGGAGGTATTCTCTACGGTAAATGGATGCGGAATCTGATCCTTTCCTCCATTGTCATCAGCCAGATCGGGTTCGTGGCGGCGTATACAGTCTTCACGGCCCAGAACTTGCAGGCTTTCATCCGAGCTGTGTCCAACTGCACGTCATCCATCAGCATCCCCCTTCTCATTCTCATGCAAACGGCCATATTCCTTCCCTTTTCTCTTCTCCGCGACATTGGCAAACTAGGCTTCACCGCACTCATTGCCGATGCCTTTATCATGATTGGACTGGCCTACCTTTTCTACTACGATGTAATCACCCTCAACGCCAATGGACTCGCCGACATCATCATGTTCAACAAAAAGGACTGGACCTTGTTCATCGGCACCGCCATCTTCACCTTCGAGGGCATTGGCCTCATCATCCCCATCCAGGAATCGATGAAGCACCCCACAAAGTTTCCTCGAGTTCTATTCCTCGTCATGATCATCATTACTGTTCTGTTCATCGTCATGGGCGCCATCTCATACGCTGCCTACGGATCCAAGACCGAGACGGTCGTGCTTCTCAACCTGCCCCAGGACGACAAGTTCGTCAACGGTGTACAGCTGCTCTACTCTTGCGCTATTCTACTATCGACCCCGCTCCAAATCTTCCCCGCCATCCGTATCATTGAGACCGAGCTATTCACCCGCAGCGGCAAGTATAACCCGTGGATCAAGTGGAAGAAGAACATTTTCCGCTTCTTCATGGTTATGCTTTGTTCCTCTATTGCATGGGGCGGCGCAGATCATCTTGACAAGTTTGTCGCTCTGGTTGGCAACTTTGCCTGCATCCCATTGGTGTATATCTATCCCGTAAGTTTGATGGCACCCTTTTCTCACAAGTAGTTTGTATGTGTGAGTGTGTCCGGAATCTACAATACTGACTGTTATACTTTTCAGCCCCTGTTGCATTACAGAGCGGTTGCGCGCAGCAGGTTATGGAGAGTCTCGGACATTGTACTGTGCATATTCGGTGTATTTGCCATGACATACGCAACCAGTCTGACCATCATGAGCTGGGCGAATGCGGAGCCTCAGGCGCCAGGATACTGCGACAGGAAGTAAACATGGAGCGTTGGAACAGGAGACGGCTTGTCATTTTGGCATAACGCATTGTTCATGTAGCATTCTGTATGGCATGGCGGCTCATGTATTTTCGGACACAAATTGTATAAATGGGACACAGCGAACGTCACAAGCGCTTGGATTTTGCACCGTAGATAGAGAGGATCATCATATGGCTCAGGGCCAGGAATTAGCGAAATTAGTAGTCCAACACGAGCGCTGCAACCAGAACAGAGACTCACTCGCTCATGATCGAATACAACGTGTTGCCAATAATCTTTGACGAAGGAGACAGAAGGAAATTAAATAAAAAAGCACATACGCCGTACTCTGGTCTGTATTCTTTGTGCTACGTGGTTGGCCGCTCCCAGCGATCAAGCAGATCCGGTGGAGCAACATTCATCGACGGCGGGGAAAGAGAAACAAAGTCTCTCTGACTCTCTCTAGCAAGCTCCGAGTCCGAGCTGACCAGATGCTGCCGACTTGACGATTGCCACTCATACACTGTGTAATTGTAATACGTTGTCGCGTCCCGTTTTGGATTCCTTCTTCCTGTCGCATCCATCGGAACCCACCATGTCAATACCTATAGCTTTGCGCTCATCGTTGCGCGTAAGGCGCCGATTCCCAAGCTGCGTCTCTTCATCACGCCGCTATGCCGCCACGGCGCGGCAGCAGCCTCCGTTTCCTACGGTCCCGTCGTGTCCCTCGCCAACATGTGGCTGTGCGGAAACACCAGTGATGCCAGAGGGACTGGGAATCGATCACGAAGCTCCTTTGAATGGCGTCATTTCCGGCTATGCAGAGCAAGTGCTCGTTTGTACGGGGCAAGACGACTGGCCGTCGAGGATCGAGGACGAGAGTGGAGGGGACAATTTGGCGGCGGATTTGAAGGAATTACTTGGTAGAGGGGGGGTGTACAGTGATGTAAGTATGTATCATTAGAGACTTGCCCTTGCCATCAGGAAGAGGTATAATCATGTCGCTCCATGGAAAATGAAGTTGCTGACACTATTCAAGCCCTTCCACAACGTGTCCATCCTCAACTCCTCGTTTCCCAGCTCCACGCCACCACCCCGGGCCGAAGAAGTCCAATCCACATCCGCCTATCTCCTCCCCAGCTTCAAGTACGTCCCTTTCCTGCCTCGCGTATCCTTTGATAGCGTGCAGGCCCTCGCAAAGGGGTACCTGCTGCCTGAGAAACTGCACTCCGCGCACGAGGGATTGTCACCGATTCACAGGGATAGACTCACGCGGAAAGACGCCTACCAGAACCTGTTGCTGGGCGTGCAGGATGTCAGGGACGTGCTGGTGCTTATTTGCGGTCACGGCGGCCGGGATGCTCGGTGCGGCATCTTCGGGCCCTTGCTGAGAGTCGAGTTTGAGGACAAGCTGGGCGATGCGGGCTTCCAAGTCGCAAGGGGAGCTGTGCCAGTCCATCTTGGGGATGTGGCCGCGCAGGAAATAGAAGGGGACGCGGAGGGCAACAAGGTTGCCAGAGTTGGACTCATCAGTCATATTGGTGGGCACAAGTTTGCGGGCAACGTGATTGTGTATATACCGCCTGGGCATGAGGGCCCCGGGGGGGAAGAGCATGCCTTGGCCGGATGTGGCATTTGGTACGGAAGGGTTGAGCCGAAGCATGTGGAGGGCTTGGTCAATGAGACTGTCGTGAGGGGGAGGGTCGTGGAGGATAGGTTTAGGGGGGGGATCGATCCGAAGAGGAGGATATTGAGCATCTGATGTCGCATACTTACTTGTTACTGACTTGTCCACATCCTTTGGGTTGAATCCCAAATGTATACACAAAGGATGTACCACTACCACCTACAGCAGACTAGACTAGCCAACATTGCTCGAATAAAACTTGTCGTGCCTTACTGCAACAGGACAGAGGTGAAGAAGGTTGCCGTGCGCGTCCAAGTTATCAGCATTGGCCCCACGTGACCTCGCGAAGGTATCGCGACCACCTTTTTCTAGCCTTTTTCTAGCCTTTTTCTAGACGGTGTTGCGATTGATTCTCTCGGCATCATTCGGCAACTGCAATCACCCGGCAGTATCCATCCCAACGCCGGCAGCTGTGTATCGTCGATAAGTATTACGGAGTAGGAGTAGATCTTCGGTCCAACACTATTTTCCCAAAGCCGGCGTCCCCCCCTCTCGTTACAAATGGCAGCACCACCACCCCTGCGCACATTCGCCATCCGCGCAAGACACACCGCGCGAGCACCTCGAATACGCACTCACAAAACATTCACCCGCACCTCCCACAGCAGTAGCAACGGTCTCCATCGCAAGCAGCCCACCATATTCATCGCCGTCGCCATTCTCGGCAGCGCCACATATCTTCTCACCCCATCGAGTAAATCTTCTTCTACCCTCAACGAAACCACCTTCGTCCCTTACACCATCACAGCCCGGGACTCCGTCTCCCCCTCATCCGTCCTCTTCACCATCTCCCCGCACCAGCACGGCCCCTCGCCGCCCTGTTACCTACTGCCCCAATCAACCGCGTGGAAATACCCCCTCTGGTCCGTCGAGTTCAAGCAGCCCGAGGTCCAGATCGCGCGGCACTACACGCCGCTTCCGCCACAGGACGGCGAGGACCCGCGCGATGGCAAACTGCGGTTCTACGTCAGGGCCGTCGGCGGGGGCGAAATGTCGAACTACCTGCATCGTCTGGGCGTAGGACGGGACGTGTACCTGCGCGGTCCGCATCATGGGTTCGACGTCCTGAGCCGACTGGGCGCGTGCAGGAATGTCGTCTTCCTCGCGGGTGGCACGGGCGTCGTCCCCGGAATGCAAGTGGCCAGGGCCGTGCTCGAGAGGGACGACTCTTCCCGGGTGAAGCTGCTATGGGCCGTGAGGAAGCGGGAGGAAGCCCAGGGTGTTGGCATCACGCAGCCGCCGCCGCCGCCACGGCAGCCCTGGTGGAAGAAGAAGAGTAAGCTTTGGGCCACGCAAACACCCGCCGTGCTGACGGAGGTGGACGCTGATTTGGAGAATCCGAGCGCCGTGGCGAGGGAGCTGATGCGTCTAAAGGCCAAATATGGCGAAAGGCTGCACATACGACTTGCCGTGGATGAGGAACGCACCCATTTCACACGCGAGGATTTACAGAGTGCTTTGGGGAGTAGACAAGGGGAGCAATCTCCTGCTCTGGGCGGCAAGGGATGTCCCTTCCACGACCAGCTTCTTCACACGCGAGCCTCCGAGTTTGAAGGGCCCCGCGCCCAATGCCAGTGCCAGTGCCAGTGCGACGGCTCCGACGGTCGCCCCGGGAAGAACCTCTTCATGGTGTCCGGCCCAGATGGCTTCATCGCCCACTACGCCGGAGAGAAGATATGGATGGGCGGCACTCTTACCCAGGGGCCCATCGATGGCGTAGCAGGACAGTTGCAAAGGAGGGATCCGTCCTTGGCCAACGACTGGCTAGTCTTGAAACTGTAGGACACATGCTTGCAGTCTTGGAAACGACATGACAAGGAATATAAAAGTATATTGCTTTTCATTCCATCTAGCAACGAGCTCCCATACACCTAGCTATGCAATTGTAAATTTCGCCACACAAAAAAAAAAAAAAAAAAAATTTGCCCATGTTCACCCGTCTTCTACATATTCTGGACTTTTCTATAAGACGGTGGCTTGATGGCCCTTCTGATTAATTTGCCGGCATACGGTGGAATTAAAGAGACGGCTCCAATGGCGAGAACGCGCCACACAAAGCCCCTGGTGGATCGTTAGAAGAAATACAACGAGGCCGAAGTGGAAAATGGGGTGTGTGCATACCAGGTGATGACAAATTTCAAGTCGAAATACTCCCCTAGGAACGGCATGGACCCCAGATACACCAGGAACGTCCCCAGGATGCTGAGAATCATGACAGGATGCCACGTCGTGATCTCGATGGCCACCATGATGAGCTCGTTGAGCACCAGTACGGTGTAGCTCACGGCCACCATCCTGTTGCCCTCTACTTGGGTGAGAATCTGCGACAGGCCCTGGATCATGCCTCCTTGGTAGATGGACACGAGAACCCAGACGAAAAATGTGCGGTATGACAGCGACCGGCCTTCTGTGAGTTCCTTGTACAGCTCGGGGTACAGATTGGCCAGGTTCTCGTCGACGTCCTTGTCCAAAACGAGAGACAGTACTGGTGCGGCAGTGTAAATGGTGGCGTATCCAACGAGGAGCCAGTCCTGTTGTGCATCAATCATTAGTCTCTGTTCACTGTTCAAAGGTTTCTCAAGGGAAGGGTGCATTCAAGCGTGCCTTGTACAAGCCCTCGGGCTCAAACTCAATCGCGATACTGTACATGGTCTGGCACACCGCAATGATCAAGCCACGGTGAATGACAAACTGCGCCAACTTGGCACTCCGCTTGTAGCTATTCCGGCCGTGCCACACGAGTAGCTTGACCAGGTGGTAGAACTGCTCAATGGAGAAATCGGCGGCCAAACTGGCTTGGCGACCTTCTTTGCCCACAATTCCGACACCCACATCGGCGGCTTGAATCATGGACACGTCATTGCCGCCATCACCGATGCAGCATACTCGCTTCTTGGTGTACTCCTTGATGAGCTTGGCAACCTCGGCTTTCTGGGTGGGCGAGCATCGGCATGCAACAACGGTGGGCAGCTGGACGGCTATAGAGATGAATTCGATGCGGGAATGGGTCAGGAGAAGCTGCAGGCTTTCGCCGTCGATGAGAAGGCACGCGTCGGTTTTGCTGCGGAGGAAGTCGAGGTGCTCTTGCGCTGCGTCGGGTCGCTTGAGCCTGGCAACTGTGTATATGTATTGACCGCGAGCGACGAGCTTGGAGCTGACGGCTACACAGCGGGCTGTTTCGACCTTGTCGCCTGTCAGCATCCAAATCTTGATGCCCGCATTGCGAAGAAGCTCCAGAGATGGCTTGACGTCCTTTTGAAGCTTGTCTTCCACGCCGGTTACGCCGAGGAGTTCGAGGTCGTTCTCCAGATAGTGGGAGACGACCCGCTGCATACTAGTCTCACGGCTGGCAATGGACCACGATGCTTCTTGGTGCTTGGTTGAGAATTCATGATACTGCTGGTAGGACAGCTTCTTGCGGCCGACGACGAGCGTCCGTAGACCTTCGCGGGCCATGTTGGCAGTTTCTTCGTCGAGCCAGTCATTGGCGGCAACAATGGTGCCCATGACTGTATCTGCGCCTTTCTGGTAGAACCAAATCTCACCTGCGCTCAAGCTCGGATTGGTGACTTGGGTGTCCTCGTGGAAATGCACAATGATGCCCATTCGCTTGCCGTCCGATGTGAAAGGAAACGCCTCCAGAATACGGACACGAACCACTGGGCGGCCCGTTTCCGTGGACTCGAGCGTCATGCTTCTTCGGTCTCGGCTTGATAGCTTCAGGCCAACCGCCTCGGTCCATTTCACAATCGCAATTTCATCAGGGGACGATGCCTGGTAGGAGGTGACCTCCTTTCCATCCTCAGTATCGGTTGTGGGGGTGACGTTGTGGCACAAGGCCAACGCGAGGACGACGTCTCGCACACGAGCACCGATTTCTCGCCTCGTGCGCGTGGCACCGACATTGACAGTTGTGGAAAAGGTTGATGAGGGGGTGACGAGCATCGTCTGCGATGACGGGTCCGTCGTGGGTTGAATGTAAAACCCCTGCCGCACGTAGGATTTCACTTCATCCATGGCCTCGTTGGCGTAGGACACTGTACCAACATGGACCTTTTTCATCTCCATGTCGTTTTGGGTCAGGGTGCCGGTCTTGTCGCTCAACAAGTATTCAATGCGGCCTAAATCTTCGGGAATGGTGCTGGTTCGTACAACAGCGCCCGGGATCCCAGGGTCGCTCTGAATGAATCTTGAATAGGCACTCTTGCCCATGTCAAGATTGACGCGCAAGCTAATGGGCACAATGGTCGAAAAGAGAACCAGGAAACGCATGACTTTGATGTACCAAACGTTCCCCGTCGTCTTTTCAAATCCTTCTAGGGCGACCAGGACCACGGACAAGGCTAGAGTGAGCGCGCAGAGGATCTTGGTCAGTGAGTTGATTTCGTACTCGAGAAGGCCCGTTTTCGAGCGAGAAGGCGATGTAGACAAGGCAGATCGAGTCTGGGGTCCAGTGTACAGGATGACAGCAAGGGTCGTTCCCTGGGAGGCGATGACGGTGTTTGCCCAGGCCGTATTGTCAATAGACAAGCCAGCCGTCTTTGTGTTGTCATCCTCCTGCTGCTGGATAATCGAGTGGTGGCTCGTGGCATCCTGCTTGGTCCGCATTAGCTCGATGGTGCCCGCAAAGTCGTTGACCTTTTTATCAGGCTTCCCGCCAGTCACTCGAAGCCGAACAAATTCTTCCGGGGGAATGCCCTGCGTAAGTGCCGAGGCCAGCCTCAGCTTCCAGTCCGTCTCACCGTCCAGCTGGTCAGTCCTGATGAAGGTCTCTCCTGAACCCCCGCTGCCCTCAGCAGCATCATCTCTCTGAGCGTCGAGCTCCGGATCCTTTCCTTTCGTGTCAGGCTCGTTATTGATGAATGCGAGCAGTGTCTCCTCCTCAGCTAGGTCCTTTGCAGGCGGCGACGTGGCAGGCGCCTCCCCGCTGTAACATTGCAAAATGACGACATCGGCCGGCACGCGCTGGCCTTTTCTCAGCTTTAGAACGTCGCCAACTTTGAGATCCTTGGATTTCCGGCTCATCTCTTGAACGAAAGACGATGGGTGGTAAGTGTTGCCTTGTTCTTCCTGGATATCCGTCAAGTCATGCCGCGCCTCCCTCTGCCTGCGCGATGATCTCTTGGTGTACGAGTCGGACTTGAGCAGTCTGCGGGTTGTCCGAGCTGGTGTTGGCCGAGAGTCTGGGGCCGAAAAGGTCAGGACGCGATACTCTTCCGAGTTTGCTTCGTTGTCTCTCCGTCGTCTCTCAATGTCGTCGTAGGCCTCTTTGCCCATGGTGATGAAGAGAACAAATGCTAGGGGTGCTATGTACGTAGATAAATAGCCGATTCGAAGAGACGGAATTGCTTGTGATAGCGCAACAAGAAGGAAATACGTGTTGAAAAAGAAGGAAAATTCGTTGTACAACGTAATGGGGAGGAAAGTCAGGGCTGTGTACTTGGCATTAGACACGATGTTGGCAGGAAACTGAGTCGCCTGTGTCGATCCAACGGCTATGTGCCTGGAGGAAGAAGGATCATGCTCTTCCTGCTCTCCATTGCTTCCATCTTCGCCTTGGTGCTGTTGCTGTGACTTGTGTCCTGAAAGGAAGCTAGGCAGTCGAATGCTTGACATGGACAAGCGGCGGCTGTGCGATCTCTGGTGGGAGTGTCCGCCAAGAAGAGGCGCATCGTCCTCAGCATGGTCACCCTCTGGTCCATCGTGATCATCCAACAGCGCCTGGGTGTGCTCGTCGGAATCATCTCGATTCTGACCAAGCTCCCCATATCCGCGAACATCGCGTTTATTAGCACGGCGCAAACCTCCCATGCGCAAATTTCGAAGAGCTATTCTCGTGGGTTTCGAGTCAGGAATCGTGTTAGATTGTTCTGGACGCAAACTTCGCACGTTCTCAGTCGAGATGGGATCCAACTCGTGGATGTCGAGGTCTAGATCAGAGTCAGAGTCATGTGTGGGAGATTCGGGATGCTCGGTCGGTCGGTATGGGGGTGTCGAAGGCATCCCGCATCAACGTTTTCTGTGAGTGATCCAGACAAGGACAGCTGGACTTCACGATCAGTACGAGTTTTGAGTGATGCGCCGGCGTCGATGGTGTTGCTCGGATGGTCATGCTGTGCTACAAGTCGCCAGCTCCCGTCAAGTCGCGCGTGCAGATCACAAGCAGGTAAATGCAACGTGGCGCATTGTGAGTAGGCGCGGATATGTGTGTGGTGAAAATGATTCAGGAAATTGATTCCTGGATCAAGAGGGGAAATGTAGGATTGTGGGAGATGATACGAAGGGAAGAGGGTTTTCGACAACAAATGAAGGGACGTGAAACACAGCGTGAGGTCAACTCGGCGTCGGCCAATATTATTACGTAGTAGCTTTGCGTGACTGGCTGCCCGCTACCCTGCATCTCGGGACTTCCCGAAATAATTCCTTTGGCTGCCTTGATTCAATGAAGAATCAAACAGTAAATCGGGTTTCATGACTGTTCTTACCAAAAAAATATTGATCAAATTTGAAAATTTGTTGTGACTTCTTCAACGATTATTGTTAACATATTTAACACAATACAGGTTTGTATTGAGAAGAGATGCTGATTGTACCCAAACAAGTGAACATTGACGGACCCTGTAACATGCACAATAATGCATTCGCGCCGTGTCGTCCAAATAGTTATTTAAAAAAAAGAAAAAGATCATATGGTTTGGTGCTCAAAGGAGAAGTACAACCCTACAAAAGGCGTGTGCTCTTCAGTTGACATATGTACTTCGACTGGCGGATGTAAAAAAAAAAAGTGGCGCTGCATTAGATGAGGAGCAATCCACGAGTCGCGATTTGTGAGTTGGCGCGTGGCTCCGCGTCCAGGTACTCGTGCCCCGCCCCACGTTTGCTAGGTGTACAGGTACAGGTACATGTGCCAGTCCAGTCAGCCAAGCTCTCCTGAAAGGAGGCAGACCAACGCTGACGGCTGCTTCGTATTACATGCCAGCTTGCATTTGCCTCCTGCCATCGCACATCGCACGTTACCACCATCCAAGTCCAAGTCGGCTCCCGACGCATCGCACAACTTCAGTCCTTCGCCACTCCGCTGCCCAATACCCTCGATTTTGTTGAACGGCCTCTTCCCGAATGGCGAACAGGAGCGCAGCTTGAACATTTGTCTGTTTCTGCTTCTGTCTCTTTCGTACCTGTATGTACCTCTCTCTTGCCGCCCGAGATGAATCCACTACATTATGCAAACACTACCAGCCATTGGCCCAACGTGATCGTCGAGCATCCTGCTTTGCTTGCGTAGTACGCATCGTCGAGACTTTTCCCTTCAAACAGTATTGACATGATTTATTAGATTTTTCCATTTCTGCATGTATTCATCCTAGGCACTTAATTTCGTTCGTGACGCATTCGCATCATGGCCAGCCAGTCGGCCAGCTCGTGGCATCCGGCCATGATGCCTAATAGTGCTGCCGACCTTGTCGCGCAAGAGTCAAAATCAAAGTCAAAGCACGTCGAACCCCTGACTCATGTCGACTCAGCGGTGGACTCGACGGTAGAGGAGAGCCGTCCTACAGAAATCTTGCCCGACCAAGACGGCCAAGACGACCAAGACGACCAAGACGACCAAGACGACCAGGACGACCAAGACGAAGCCGGCACATGGCTCATTTCAGAGGACACTGTGCCGACAGAACCCATCGAAATCTCGCACCCCTCGAACCTCTCGCAACACGCAGAGTCGACAGAGGACCCCTTAGCAAAGCAAGATGATACTGCGGACGCATGGCTGACCAACGGAGACGAGGGGGAAGGTGGTGCCTGGTTGCTTCAGGACGAAGGAGCACACAAAGTTGAAACGACTGACAACGGCTCTGTCGATGAAGAAGCCCAATCATTAAAAAGCGCATGCGCACCCGCACCCACAGCCGCACCCGCTCTCGACGAGCAGCACATAAACAAAGAGCCCGCTGAGCCAAAAACAGAAAAAACAAATGTTGCAGGAGTGAAACGGACTGGAGCCGCCCCATCTATGGCACAGCACTCAAGCTCCATGTCATTTGCCCGTACCGTCTCCCACGAGATTAGCTTCGCCGACGATGACGATGGAGAGTGGAATCTGGGCCGAGCCGAGACAGACACCTTCGAATTCATGCCCCCGTCAGACCGAACAAACTCGTTTCCTGCTGTGCCTCCAATGGCGTCTGAGACCGAGGCTCGGGTCAACATGCCGCTGCTGTCTAAACAAGTCCTGGATGTCATGGAAGAAGACGAGAAGGAGGCCGAGGTGGAAGAAGAAGAGTACATGATGCGTAGTCCGGAAGGTGACAGCTCAGCATCATGGCACAGACATGGTACAACCCGACCTCAGCATTCTGCACACCGTCCCATTGGCGGCGAGATCGAAGAAGCTGCTGCCATCGAGGAAGAGGCTCGTTTCGAGGAGGGCCTGCCTCTCATACCGCAAACTGAAGCCATCGTCGGCGATGACACTCAGCAGACCAGCGCCAGAGGCAACCTAAACCCATTCGGTGAACAGGACGACGACAATGAGGATAACTTTTTCGGGCAGATGCAGAGTAACGAGGAGAGGCAGCATGGCTACGAAGATGGTGTAAGATCCCTTGAGCGAAAGTCAATCATGCAAGTGATGGGGGCCATGGAGGCCATGGGTGACGGTGGCCCGCTCACTCGACACAGCACCCTCAACGAAACCTCGCAGGAACATGGCGACGATTCTACCCAAGGCGTCACACTTGGAGCCTCTGACACGGCCGAGGACGCCCCAGCAACCGAAGACTTGGCCTCCAAGTGGGAGCAGGCCTTTGGAGATGACGATGAAGACGAATTTCTGTTGGACGACTCTACGATCGAAAACAAGGACGTAGATGCCACAGCCTTTTTGGGTAGTGATGATGAAGGGCTTCTCGACGATGACTTAGACGCTCCGGCGCCAGATTCTGCCACCTACCAACCTCGACAACCTGCGGCAAACCCTTATGCACCTGCTGCCGTGACAGCTTCATCGACGACGCCATTTTCACCGGCGGGGTCAACTTATGGCTACGGGCCGCAGCAAACGTATACCGCACCATTTGGCTCAGCGCAATTTGGACAGACATCACAGCCTCTTCGTCCCGAGCCCGCCAAGACACAAAGCTTTGCGGATAAATCCAAAGTCGGATATTCGTCACCATATGACTTGCCGACTGATTTGGTCAAGCCTGTCAAGCCGCGCAAGCGGCCTAGTCTTCAGCACCTTCCCGCAGAGACCGCTCCTCCACCCTCGAGAAGCGCTGGCATGTACGCCCCCGGACAGTCTCCGCGTCCTCCATCTGTGCCTGCGATCTCGTCAGCTCCGCCAACATCAGCAGCGGCTGGAACACCTCAGGGACCTCCACAGGGCCAGAAAGCTTCGGTGGCGGCGGCGCCTCTACGCTCCAAGGCAAGTTTCTTTGAAGAGCTTCCCATGAGCTCAAAGCCTCGACCTGCCTCCAGACAGAGTCAACGAGCACCATCCCCTGGCCAGTACTTACCTACCAATTCAACACTTCAGCAAGCATCGCTGCCGCCGCCGCCGCCGCCGCCAATATCAAAAACTGTGCCTCCTCCACGAGCATCCCAAGTAGTACCTCCGCCAGTACTGCGGACTGCTCCTCCGCCTGCTGCTCCACCACCACACCATCCCAATGAGGAGGTTCACGCTACTCCTCTGGGGATTGCAAACCTCGTGGCACCGCCCAAATCAAGCCCGTATGCCATGGTGCAATCTCATGTTAGCTCTGTGACCACTCCATCCAGCAGTTCGTCTCGATATTCGCCAGCCCCCCCTGGACCACAAGGCGGCGGCGTCTCAATCATCAGCCGCTATTCGCCCGCACCCTCTGCTGGATCGCGTCCGAATAGCTCGTACAATGCAGGGTCGACGCACACCGCTCTGCCTCACTTGCCGAGAACTTCGAGTCCTTTGGCCCACTACGAGACGAGTGGTAACGCAGACGGACAGCCGTACGACCGCCGAGCGAGCTCATCTTTCGAACCAAGACTTAACCGCGTCTCGTCCCTACCCCCCACCCGAGAGGTTGACGAAGAGGAAGACGAGGAGGCTGCATCTCCTGGGAACCGGTCCTTTAGTGCCAGTCACGCAGTCACTTCTCCCACTGCGAAAGTCTCCGAGTCCAGATATAGCCCAGCACCACCTGATGCTGCCGCCGCCGCCGCTACTCCGTCACTCGCCAAGAGACTCAACCCCAATTATGCCCCACAACCTGCCGCAGCGTCGGCACCTGCACAGACATCGTTCGTGCCACCTCCACGGGCGCAAACGCAGTCTCCCAGCGCTTCGCACTCTGATGTCAGGAAGGGAAGCACACCAGCCGAATATGCTCCCCAACCCTTGTCCGCACACGCACCGGCGCCGGCACCAGCCATGACCAAACCTGTTCAGTCGGCGTATGCACCGATGACAAGTCGGACTCGTGGACAGTCCATCACCAACATGATGCCACCTAGTGACGGGAGGGAGCACGACCTTCTCGAACGGTGGAGAGGGACCCCCATCATGGCGTGGGGAGTGGGCGGAGCCTTCGTCACATCTTTCCCCAAGAGCGTCCCTCGCTATGTAGTAGGCCAAACGGTCCCGGTCTCAATCCGCACAGTAGGCGAAGTCAGGGTGCAGAACATTAAGGATCTCGACCCTCTCCAGGACCGCCTTGCCAAGTTCCCCGGCCCGCTCAAGGGCAAGTCGAAGAAGAAGGAAGCCGCTGCATGGCTCACGGCTGGCATTGATGTGCAAGAAAGGGAAATCCCCGATGTTTCTTTCCACTCGCAGCTGTCTCTGGAAGCAAAGCGCTCTGTCGAGCGTCTGCTGCTGTGGAAACTGTTGCGAATTTTCATTGAACATGATGGTGTTCTGGAAGGAACCCCTGCGGTGGAAAAGGCAGTTCGAGAAGTCTTGGCTCCCGAGACAGCAGAGTTGCGAAGTGAAGGCGCTATGCTCTTCACAGGCGCAGAAGTCGGCTCTGGGGCCACGTTGATGAAGGCAGATGGCGTCGATTCCGGCGCTATTGAAAAGATCCGTCTGGACTTGCTTAAAGGCGACCGGGAAACGGCGGTATGGGCTGCAGTTGACAAGCGTCTATGGGGTCATGCCATGCTCATTTCGCAGACTGTGTCGACGGACCTCTACAAGCAGGTTGCGCAGGAATTTGTACGCAAGGAAGTCAATTACCCAGGACACAACAACGAATCCTTGGCCGCCCTCTACAAGATCCTGTCGGGTAACTATGATGACTGTGTGGATGAACTTGTTCCTTCTCATGCGCGCGCTGGATTGCAGCTCGTATCTACGGAAACATCTTCTGGACCCACCAAGGACGCAATGGATGGCCTCGACAAGTGGCGAGAGACGTTGACGCTTGTTTTGAGCAACCGCAGCAGCGAGGATATCCGTGGACTTCATGCTCTTGGTAAACTCCTGTCCAGCTATGGACGGGCCGAGGCAGCTCACATCTGTTTCATCTTTAGCCGGAGCCTGTCCGTATTCGGTGGTCTGGATGATTCCAACTCCGATTTTGTATTGGTGGGCTCAGACCACAGAAGGCAGTCCGACCAATTTGCCAAGGAAACGGAAGCTCTTCAGCTCAGCGAAATTTACGAGTACGGACTGACGCTCGGAAGCGGTGTCGCAGCGTCCGCAGGCGCACCACACCTTGCCGCCTACAAATTGCAGCACGCCGTGACCCTTGCCGAGCACGGCTTCCGCGATAAGGCGATGCAGTACTGTGATGCTATCGCGTCTGCCATTGTAGCCCAGACTCGAAGGTCTCCATATCATCATGCCGTCCTTGAAGCATCCGTGGAAGATCTCCTGGCAAGGCTGAAGTCATCACCAAAAGATGCTTCATCGTCATGGATGTCCAAGCCGACCATGGGTAAAGTCTCCGACAGCATGTGGAATAGGTTCAACAAGTTCGTCTCGGGCGATGAGGATGCAAATGGTCACGCGGGATCTGATGGTGATAACGGACCATTTGCTCGCATTACATCCTCGCCCAACGTTTCAAGACCTCCGTCCACATCCAACTTTGACGTTTACGGGTCATCTCCTGGCTACCAACCCGCAGGTGGTGCGCCCCTCACAAGCGGAACTGGACCATCTCGATACGCGCCGGCGCCAAATGTGTCTTTTTCAGGCACCAGCGCCAATCCGTATGCGCCTGCAACCCAGCCGCAGCCGCAGTATGCCCCAGCATTGGCACCGGGCCGCAGCAGTCAAGAGTATGCGCCGAACCCGCACGAACCAATTTGTGCCGCAGTAGCAGCATTTCCTGCTCAATCGCAGTCTGGTGGTTATCAACCGACAGGATACCCTGGATCTTCACCATCAGGATTTCAACCGATCCGGACTTCTGCATCTGGCCATGCGGAGCCAGCATCAACTGCGCAGCCTCCAGCTCCCAGCGGATATCAACCCTATGGGCTCCAAGAGTCACCTCATATCCATCCCCAGCCGTCCGTCAACGAAGATGCTTCCCAAGGCTATGAGCCCCCTTCGTATGGCTATGAAGCTCCTCAAACAGCTTTAGGCCTTACTGAAGACAGCAGCCAGGGAGGTGCCAGTACCAGCGGCTATGAACCACCCTCGTTACAGCCATATGGATATGAGGCCCCTTCATATCAGCCAGAGGCCGACGATGACGAGGCGCCCAAGCCAAAGAAGAAGAGCTTCATGGACCATGATGACGAAGATGATATACTAGCTTTCAGAAAACCACAGCAACAAAAAAATCAGACAAGGACCGGGAAAACGAGGAGATGTTCCGGAAGGCGGCCGAAGAGGATGGTAAGTTTTGCTCACCATGGACTCGATACTGTTATCCCCCCCCCCCACTGACTTCTTTGACTTTCTCACAGCCAAGCGAGCGGCAGCAGCAGCAGCAGCAAGCAACAAAAAGGGATGGGGGTTTGGCGGCTGGTTTGGAGGCGGCAAGAAGGCTGATGGAAATATGGGCGACCCGTCGCCTGGCAAGCCCATCAAAGCCAAGCTTGGCGAGCAAAGCACTTTTGTCTATGACCCCGACCTTGGCCGCTGGATCAACAAGAAACCTGGTGCCGAGAACGTCGAGGTCAAAAGGAGTACACCTCCCCCCCCCGGGCTGGTCCCCGTTCAGTCAGCGGCACGCCGCCTCCATCGGGCACCACCCCCCCTCCCGCTGCTGGACGTAGGAGTGTTCCTCCCATGGGGATGCCAACACGGCCAGCCCGCGGAAACCTGTCAACAGCGCAGTCCATGGAAAACTTGAATGCCGGCGCACCTCCCGCAGGCATGCCTCGGTCGGTTTCGACCAGCAATGTCGGTGTCGGTGGAGACCCTCCATCGACAGGACCTCCCAGCAGACCAGCTACGAGCATGAGTAACGCAAACAGTATTGATGACTTGTTGGGAGCACCAGGGCCACGGAAAGCTGGTCAAAAGAAGCCCAGAAAGAGCGGCCGCTACGTTGACGTCATGGCCAAGTAATGTGCACTAAACATTTGTCAGGGAGTTGACTGGAAGTTGTCTTGTGTGAAGTAAAAAACGAAGACGAGGCGGGACGGGTTGTCCAAGAGAGACCTGCGCACGCACATACGGCGTTTTATCGTGACAGATTTATCAATATCGGGCATTCTTGTACAACTAGAGTTTCAAAATTTCAACGTCCTGGTTTAGATTTGCCTACCAATTGTTTTCAATCGTCTCACTTCCATTTAACAAGTTGCACTCCGCCGAGAAGACCCTGACCGCCCCCCCCCCCCCCCCCCCTTGAACACGTCTCAAATATTCAATGCCGATGCCTTGTACGCAATCACTTGCTATAAGATTGTACATAGTACTTGCAGTCATGTTAGATCAGCCCTCCGAGCTGGAGTGGACGCGAGAGACAAAAAACTCACTGTAACAACGGAATCCTCAGCAGAAGCATCGTCGTAATGCGGCACGTAGACATAGAGAATCAACGCATGGTCATCAGCAAAGCATGCAATCACTCGACCCTCTAAGCGGCCTACGCTCAGCACTCGGCTCCAATCTTTGCCGTCCACGCGCACCGTGGCCCATCGATCAGGCCCATCCTCACGAAACTTGGTACTGGGGTGCTCTTCCACGGGACGGTCAAGCTGAGCTGGATCCAGTTCAGGGTTCTCCAGATCAGACCACACGCTGCAAATATCAGTGGCCTCGGTGGCAATCCTCAAACGCAAACTACCGTGCATGTTGGCACTGAGTTCCAACTTCGGCGCCTTGGAGGGATTCGCCCCTGTAAGAGCCAGTTTTGTGAAGCGATCTGATATTGCCTTGAGCTGCAGCAACGGCGGCAATTGAATGTGCACATCCGGCTCCCGTACCTTGGGCTGCATAATGGTCTCTACCGTTTCGGGATGAAGCACGCGAACTGGAATGTCCTGCGTGATAATCTTCTCGTGCTCTCTGCGCAGTGAAGTTTCCAGGTGTTCTTGCTCGAAAACGTCGTCGCCGAATGGGTCGTCAGATGGTAGTTTGGCCGACGCGCTTGATGCCTTGGACGTCGTGGTTGTAATGGTCATGGAGAGGACGGGCATTCCATCCTTTTTAGTGAGGCGCAGTGAGGCAGAGATACTGTTGAGAGCGGATTTGAGGGCGCGTTGAAGGGGTTGGAGTGGCAGTTCGAGGTTGATGGTGTTGTTGGACTCTGCGGACTGGATGTGGTATCCTTCAAAGATGAGATCCATTGCCAAGGAACTGTGTGATTGGGTCAGACATTAATTGAGTGAGGCGGAGGGGAAAGCAAGTATCGCACGCCCAGACTTGGGATCCCATGTCGGGAATGACGGTGAATCGAGCCGTGTCATCGCTCAGACGGACCCAAGCGATCTTTTCGAGAGATGAGAGTGCTGCGGTGAGTTCTGGACAACAGTCAGCAGAAAGACCTACAAGATTGGTCTACACAAAGATGCGTGACGAAGAGCATACTCGCAAGTGTGCGTATGTTTTTTAGCTCTGTGCGGAATCGCATAGCGAGAGCTCGTTGTGTGAAGATGAAGATGAAGATGGATTGAGTGAGTGAAGTTGTGGTTGGGATGCAGGTGCGATGATGGCATGGCGGGGAGGGTCTGAAACTTGTGCACAACTGCACTTGGCACTTGCACTTGTTGGCACTTGCACTTGCAAGCCGCCTAGTAGTAGTTATTAGGTAGGATGCAACGTGCGATGTCAATGTCATGGCTGCTCTTTCCTTGACACACCAAAATCATCTGCAGCTTGATCTGGTAGACAAAGTGCTTATTCCCGGGTTTTTTTCTTTCTTTTTATCTGTCTTTTCTTTTTGGCAGACTTGGGCTCGTCCATTCATCACCATTCTTTGCATCGACCAACAACATTCTTTTGGATCACATTGTCCACCACGTCACGTCACGTCAGCCTTTTCTAATAGCCTCACTCTTTACATAATCAGTCGCTATGAACGTCCTCATATCAAACCCTCAAAGTTTCGTTTCTGGCTCAGAATGGCACCCGCCAAAGATTTCATGAGAAGACTGAGCACCAAATTGGGTCGTACTTTTCTTACAAGCAAGAATCTACACGATGATGCTGGTTCCAAGGAGCCTCTGCTGACTAGGAGGCCCATTGGCGAAGATGAGATTGAAACTGTGCCATCGTCCAGGCGAATGAGTCAAGGCTCAACAATCTGTGTCAGAGCCGGCCCGAATTTGAGCGGAACAACTCTAGTTGTTCGGAACCCAACAGAGTGGGCATCCAGAGATAGCTCGTCCACCGTGACACCAGAAGTGCAAGTCCCTGCCAGCACTAAAGAACGTACTCAACCAAAAAAAAATCACGCGCCGGTCCCGGCATGCCACGTCCAAGGATCATGCTGATGCTATCACGCCGCCACCGCCGAGACGAACAGAATCAGAAATGTCCCAAGCCCCTGCTGCAGTCATGGCGATGGACTCGGAGCGGCGACCGGCCCTTTGTTTTATGTGCGGCAAGTTTTTTGGCAAAGAAAAGGGGCAAACGCGAGAAAAGATGGCCCATCTCCCGTGTGGCCATATATTCGGTCATGAATGTCTCTTTCGATACATGTTAAAAACAAGTGGAGCAGGCGGCTGTCCCAATCTCCATTGCATCCCAATGCGCCATGTTTGTGAGCACTTGACGATGCCAAAATCTGCACCACCAGCCGAAACGTTTCACGACAGCTCAGTGGCAGTTTTGCCCTGGAATTATGAATTCTGCTCGAGCCCAAAGGGGTTAAAATATCTCAGAACTATAGCCGAGTCAGGCGGCAAAGTGAGGAGGCTCGAATCGCAGAGAAAAAATCGAAGGAGGTCTGTAATGACCTTCACAGTGCATTCCCGGCTCATATATTACACGGCCTTACTTGAGCAGACGGAGAAGCGGCTGGATGAAGCGCAAAGAATTTGGTGGACCAACCGATGGGACGAGTTTGAGAAGAAGAAACGACAGGGAGCGTGGAGCTGGCAACGCGTCAAAGGGTTAAGCCGGGAGGACGCTGATTCCACAAACACATGAGCGACAGCATACGTTATGGATGTTTATTTAATGCATCAAACTGGACAGTATCAGCATCCAGCATCTCAGCGAATTGAGGGTTTTTTTTTCTTCAACTTTGATATTCTACTTGAGTAATCCCAAAAGTCAAAGAGCGGGCATATGGAAATGATAGAATCGTGGTTGGGTTGGATGCGACATTTATAAATTGATGCCCCAAACGTGATTGCAACAATGCCAAATTGGAAAGGAAAACAACCCGGATTGGACACCGTCATCTCTGCAGTTGGCCGTCGTCGTCGTCGTCACTGTCGTCCATGAATCCCTCTTCAAGACTGCGCATTCATTAGCAAACAGGTCGCGTCTTCTTTCAGTTCCCCCGCAACGTACTCTCTGCTCAAGCGCCGCGCGTGTTCATTGCCCCTTGATATGGCTTGTCTGATGACATTGACAATTCGGGGATCAACGTTTCCCAGCTCCTCGCCATCGTCCAAATAGTCATCTGCATCCGCGTTGTCCACGGAGCCCCCGTTCCGACTCCATGTGGATGGCAACGTCAGCATCGAGAACCGCTGCGCAAAGAGAGTCGAGAGCCCGGATGTATATGTCGGGACGGGGAGGTACTGGCTGTATCGATTCCGGTAGCGGCGCCACATAGGAAGGACGGCGAATGTGACGAGTAGAAAGAGGATGAGGGAGATGACGGCTGGGACGAAGATGGTCTAGGTCATGGCGCGAGAGGTTAGTACGCCGTGGACTGCGGAAAAAGAAGAAGCAGTGCTTGCAGGGATGCGTCATGCGACTTGCCTTGAGGAGGGACAGCAGTGCCGATGAGGCGGCCATGGTTGCAGAGCACGCTTCAGCGAAATATCAAGACGCGGTCTGAGCCGGACGGCTGGTGTTACCTGGAAAGGTGTGTCGCCGTGGTGGTGACATGTGGGCTGGTCGTTGACGACAAACGACAAGGCAGCATCCGTTGGAGGTCTGGGGGTCTGGTGGAGTTGAGGCTCTTGCACAGGCAGGGGAGGAGTTGTGGTTGCTTGGCTGGGCTAATAATCAGGGCTGAACGTCTGGTATTACTGGCGTTATAATCCGTATTATTAACAGTAATACGGAATACGACCCATTTTATTAGGGGTCTTATTATTAATAAGACCGGCAGTGGCACTCCTTTTTGAAGCGCCAAGAGAAAATGGCTCGGAGGATGTGCAGTACTCCGTAGCACGCGAACGCAATAGCAGGACAAGGGGGCCGAACGCTTCTTATGTATGGAGCGTTTGACATGGGAGCAGGGAGATGGATGAATTGACCAGCAGACGTTGGCAGGATACGGAGTAGAGCGCGACACTTGATTGGTGCGCGAGACACCAGCTGATGATGCGACGATAAGGACTTTCTTTGGCTGTGATGCAATGAGCCTTTTTGTGTGTGTTTTTTGTGTGTGTTTTTTGTGTGTCCAGTCCAACCCATTCGAGTCTGGTTGCGGCCATCAACAACCAACCAAACTCCCCTACAACCAAACCCCACTTGTTCAATTAAGCAATGTCTGGCGCTAATACGGAGTACGGACTAGCCACTTGGTCCTCGGTGCTGTCTCCTACTTTTCGGCTTTCAGGGGCCTGCTCTGGAACACTATCCGCATATTACGTCCG